>CM061043.1:108107647-109330142 GCA_030762985.1 Adelphocoris suturalis
CCTTAAATATACACCTTAGAATTTTTTCATAGTTCATACATAGAACACATCGAACATGTACATTTTTCGAGGTTCACACATAAAACACCCTCGATTTTGGAAAAAAGTTTCCGCAATAATAAGAAAAAACTATTGAACCGAACTTCATATCCACGAAAAAAATAAAAATAATACAAAAACGGATGAGAAAGCTACAGTTTTTAGGAACAAAATATCAAAACCTGTCAATCAAAAAACATTTGGAAGTGTTTTTCGGAAAATCTTTAGGAAGACTTTCTTGTTGGAAACTACCTAGAGAATCGAAATAGATAAGTTTTCGCACTCGCTAATGAGATTCTATACTGAGGACTTGAGGTCAAATGGGCTGCAACAGATAAAACGAATCAAGCCGCAGAATCACCGAGGTCGAGACAGTTTCAAAGGCACAATATCCGCGATCAGATTCAACCTTCAGAACTCGCTCGGAAAAACTGAGGAGTGGATTGCGTTGGCACTCAGCAGGGAGGGAGGTAGGTGCCGATAGTACGTGTAGCTCATCTCACCGCGGCCGGAGGACTTCAAGGCTGCGGATGATCTGCCAAGAAGTGGAACACAGTAGTGGGGGGTATTGTCTTCATCGGAATATGCTGCCGGCGGCAAGGACCCGACAAGGAAATGAGTTTGAAAATAAAGCTCAGTGATATCTACTCGAAGAATCAATTTGTTTTCCTCCACAACCGAATCCGTAAAAGTAGATTCTATTAAGAAAGCAGACCATTTGCGTTTTTGAGTAACGGTAGTTTGTTGTGCCACCGTTGCATCCATAATGGTGGGATAGATCGTGACGACTTAACTCACACAAGGCAGAGTAAACTCATCAGTTGTGATTACATTTTTTATTTTTTTATTTTATTACTTTTTTTTTTTTTTTTTAACAAGCACCTACTACCTACGTTTTAAACAGCAGGTTCTAGGATTGGTTATACAGGGATACTTCCATAAGAGTAGTTCAATCTCAATTTGGACAATGTTTCATGCAAATATTACCGATTTACCGATTTTTACAACTAGCGAACGGCATTATTTCGATTTTTGACTGTTTTTTCCAACTTTGAAATTTTTGAATACTTGATACATATTCTCATAGGGAATTTCACGCTGATTCCGAATATACCACATGTCAGTATGCTGAAAAAATTATTTCGCTCAACAAATCGCAAAAAATATTCTATTTTGAAATTTTTTACTACATTTTTGAAAATTTCAATTAAACTTCAGAATATGATTCAGAATAGCCTGAAACGGATTTGTGCATAAACTTTTTTCAAAAATTCACATTCTACAATTTTGAGGCGAGAGCAATAGCTTAATTTTCTTCAAAAATTCGCTAAGAGATCAAGAGGACCTTGACGCCTACACGGATTATTTATTATTCGGTCATTCGTATTTACGATGTTCCTTATAATTGAAATGTCGAACTTTCGTTTTGTGTCCTTAACATTTTAAAATTTGTTTGAAGTTTCTAGCACAATTCTACGGACAGTTATCGTCTGGAATGACACATACATACATATATACATACATACATAAAAGTCCAGTCATGCAGCATGACCCCCATGAGCGAATTTTTGAAGAAATCTTCGACATTTCAGTCGCTATTGATCGTGTTGAGAAATTTTAGTTTATGATTTTGGTAGACAAACATGGAATCAAATTATTAACACATGCACAGAGTAAACTCATCAGTTGTATTACATTTTTTTTTTTTTTTTTTTTTTTTAAGCAGCTACTACCTACGTTTTAAACAGCATGGTTCTAGGATTGGTTATACAGGGATACTTCCATAAGAGTAGTTCAATCTGAATTTTGACAATGTTTCATGCAAATATTACCGATTTTTACAACTAGCGAACGGCATTATTTCGATTTTTGACTGATTTTTCAACTTTGAAATTTTTGAAAACTTGATACATATTCTTATAGGAAATTTTACGCTGATTCCGAATATACCACATGTTAGTATGCTGAAAAAATTATTTCGCACAACAAATCGCAAAAAACAGGAAATTTTGAAAATTTTGACTACATTTTTGAACATTTCAACCCGAAGATATAATCCGATCATGCTGGCCAACGAACTTGAACTTTCGTTTTGTGTCCTTAACATTTTAAAATTTGTTTGAAGTTTCTAGCACAATTCTACGGAGAGTTATCGTCTGGAATGACACATACATATAATATACATACATATATGCATACATACATTCATAAAAAAATGCGTTAAACTTCGGAATATGATTCAGAATAGCCTGAAACGGATTTCTGCATAAAATATTATCAAAAATTAACATTCTACAAATTTTGAGGCGAGGGCAATAGCTTAATTTTTTTCAAAAATTCGCTAAAAATGCGTTAAACTTCAGAATATGATTCAGAATAGCCTGAAACGGATTTCTGCATACATTTTTTTCAAAAATTCACATTCTACAAATTTTGAGGCGAGATTAATAGCTAAATTTTCTTCAAAAATTCGCTAACACCATTTATGATGGTCATGTCGGTGCACTAGACGACAAAACTAGGTACTGGAAGTTGAATAAGAAGTTCGGAAGGTTTATTTGTTGTTTATTTACAAGTAGTATCTAGTACGAGACGTTCGCGAACAATCAAGTTGAGACACGAGACTCTAGACCCTGACCTGCTCTTTAGTTCGACTACCCACTGCATGGCATTTTCAGCGCTCCAGTTGCCATGAGATTTTACACAGATCATTTTTCTGCTTAGATTGGTGGTGTTGATGCTCTCTACGCTCGCATCTCAAAAAAATATAACATCAAGGAGTCAATCCCTTAGCAAGAATTTAGATTAGTTGGTCAGGTTCTAGAGTCTCATGTCTCAACTTGATTGTTCGCGAACGTCTCGCGGTATCTAGTATGTAGATACCTATAACAGTAGTTGTAGTCGTAGGTTTTTATGTTTTGTATTCAAGTAGTATTTTATTTCAGATTTTCATAGAAATGACCTAAATTAGATTTAATTGTAAATTAATACCCCATTATTAAAAAATTGTAGATTTATTGTAAATGCACAACCGATTCTCGTTCTTTCACCAAAGGAAAAGAACAGCATAAAATGCTCAGCATAATTGTAATACTGTGTAGTTTCTTAGAAGTACCTAGAGGAGGTGCAACATTTATGCTCTTGTGTCTACAAAGTTTATCAATTAACAAAACATCCTCATACTGTAAATGAAAAGATTTTGCAAGATTTCAAGAATGTATTCCCCTTTAAATGAAGCTATCAACCTGGGAATAGCAGAACTTGCATAGCATGTAGTAGCAGTCTTGTTTTTCTGGTCTATTCCTGTCTATTCCTTATAAAAATTATTATAAAATAGAAAGAGCAGTGTATTAAAAATGTACTACATTTACAAATGTAGGATTTTGGTTTGCCATAATCCCTGTGTTCCAGTTAGTAAGTACCTTGGTAGGTATTTTTGTACTGTCTGATTTTTTTAAATCCAAATTCGCTCGATTTCATATTCCTTAACCATATGATACTATTCTACCAATCCTCATTCATGTTAAGGTAAACTTTTGCGTACAATGGAATGTAGTTACTACTCTACCTATTAGAGTAGGACAGCGACATTTCATTTGTAATGAACCTTTGTAATCGATGGAGAGGAAAAAGCGCTGCGCGCCTCGCAAGGGGCTCTGCCCCTTGACCCTGCTGGGGAGAACACCAGACTCCCTTTCGCTTTCACCTTTAGCCTCCGCTAAACATTTGAGGAAAGTGGAAACACGCTCCACTTTAAATTTTCAGCATTATAGATAGCAAAGGACAGCTCCGGATCTCACTCAGCAGATCTGGGGGCTCTAGACTTCGTAACTCGTTTCCAGACTACTCAAGGGCTGTCCATTTCTTTTTTAGCTCCAAAGGTTGAATAGCAAAGAAGTTAGCTACGGATCTTACTCAGCTGATCTGGGAAGCTCTCACATAAAACATAGAATAATAAAAGTTCAAAATAGATAAAAAAATAAATTTAAAAAGTTTATTCTATGTTCTGTGGATGGTCAAGGGGCCTACATTCCCAAATTCAGCTTCAAGGGTTGAATACCAAAGAAAATTAGCAGATTGATTTGGGGGGGGGGGGGGGGGGGGGGGCTCTAGACTTCATGATTCGTTTCTAGATGACCCTAGGGTTCTCCATTTCAAATTTCAGCTTCTTAGCAAAGGACTCAGATCCTCCACTACTTCAGTTTCGAATAGCAAAGAACAGCTTCATATGTTGAGCAGAAAAGAAATTAGCTCCGCCACGCCACTCAGCTGATCTGGGAAGCTTCAGACTTTACGATTCGTTTCTAGGTGTCCCAAGAGTTATTTCAAACTTCAACTTCAAATAATGAATAGCAAAGAACATAGTTCCGAATCTCACTCAGTTGATCTGGGTGGGCTCTGCAGTTCATGATTCGTTTCTGGCTGTCCCAAGAGGCCACCATTATAAATTTCAGCATCATAGGTTGAATAGCGAAGAAATTAGCCTTTTCTTGCTCAGCTGACCTGGGGGCTCTACACATTAGGGCCGCCATTCACGACGGAGCCAGATGGCCTGAGGCCGCTCGCTCGAGTCCATTTGGCCCCGGTCCAATTTAGGGGGGTCACACACGGCTACACAGCCAGTTTCACACAAGCGTTTCCTCGTTCTTCGGTCCTGGTGCTGTGCTCTTGAGCATCTGACCTCACCAATTCACTTCATCATCACTTTATCAATTGTACCTCTTCAATTTTACTTCAGTATGAACAACGAAGAACTTGTTAACTTAGCTGCCGCTGCAGTTTGCATTTATATGAAGAAGAAGAAGAAGAAACCAAAAAGACAGTGGCAGAAAGAATGGTTTTCAGCTCGAAATGTCAGGTTGATTGAACACCTAACATTAAAACCTGCTGAAGTCACGGCCACTCACACTTGCCATCGTACACTTAGCTATCACCTCGACGTCTAGAAGTACACTGAAAGTATTTTGACCCGGGGGATGACCCACACACGGAAGAGCCAGTCAGTGGAGCCGATCCATTTGGCGTGCCGATCCCCACTCACGACAAGTCCACTCGACGGCTCCGTTGCTCGGCTCCATGGATTTTGGCCCGTTCGAAAATCCAGCAAGGCCGCTAAGTGGCGCGGGGCCACTTGAAATTTCCCCACACACAGTGGAATATGGATCAGCCAGAGGCCGTTCAGCTCGTTGGCTCCGTCGTGAATGGCGGCCTTAATGATTCGTATCTGGACGTCCCAGGGGTCCTCCATTTCCAAATTCAGCTTCATGTATTGAATAGCATAGATAGAAATGAGCTCTTGATCTTGCTCAGCTGATTTGGGGAGCTCTAGACTTGATGATTCATTTAAAAACGTCCCAAGGGTCCTCCATTCCAAATTTCAGCTACATAAGTTGAATAGTAAAGAAATTAGCTCCAGATCTAACTCAGCTGATTTGGGGAGCTCTAGACTTGATGATTCGTTTCTAGATGTCCCTAGGGTTCTCCATTTCAAATTTCAGCTTCTTAGAAAAGGACTCAGATCCTCTACTACTTTAGCCTCGAATAGCAAAGAACTTAGCTGCGGACCTCACTCAACTGATATGGGGGGCTCTAGACATTATGATTCGTATCCAGACGTCCCAGGGGCCTCCATTCCATATTTCAGCTTCATACATTGAATAGCATAGAAATGAGCTCCAGATCTTGCTCAGCTGACCTGGGGGGCTCTAGACATTATGATTCGTATCTAGACATCCCAGGGGCCTCCATTTCAAATTTCAGCTTGAAAGATTGAATTGCAATGAACTTAGCTCCAGATCTTACTCAGCTGACCTGGGGGGTTCTAAACTTCATGATTCATTTCTAGACCCACCAAGTGGTCTCTATTCCAAATTTCAGGGTCATAGGTTGAATAGCAAAGAACTTATGTTTCAAGGAACTTTTTTGTCAAAGAACTTTTGTTTTCGTAAGGAATTTTCCGTTCAAAAAATATAGATCAGTACTCACGTAATGAGCCACTCGAAGCGCATTTTCTTTAAGTAGATTAGTGTTTCACAAGGAATGAAGAAATAAGAATTTCGTGGGGTCGTCCAACGGTTGAACCTCAGTGTTATTATTAATACAATAATCATACAGATCTGATTATTTCAAGGTCTTAATTGTGGTTTGGAAAGTTAAAATCCTATTCTAACTGTCCCAAAGAAGTTTAAATTTCAGCGTCGTAGAATAAATTGCATTGAAATTAGCGTGAAGAGCTCAATCAGATGATGGGGTGGTTCGGCAAGTTAAAATCCTATACTACTTGGCTCACAGAAGCCCGTTCCACATTTCACCTTCGTAGGGTAAATAGCATTAAAATTGGGTTTTTGGAATCACGAGATCAGCTCAAACTGCTGATTTTCAATGACAATTTTTGCAACCACTTCATCTTGAATAACTAGCTGATCATTTTGCGACCCATCCCGGCAAATTTGGTCCAGCCGCTCTCGAGGCACGAGGGAAAGCGCTTTTACGAGGATAAACATATTTACATACATACGTGAACAGGAAAAAGTGAATAATACCTTTTTGACATGGATATGTTTGGCTGGGGGTGAAGGAATTTTTCGCGACACTTTTTTTTTCCCGACCGACCATCATTCACACTTTTTTTCCCGACCGACACTTTTTTTCCCGACCGGCACATTTTCTATTGATTTTCACGTACAACCAAGGCGTTACTAGGGAACAGTAACTCCCATAGTTTTCATAGTAGGAAAATCGTTCGCCACTTTTTGGAATGAATTTTACCATGAGATCATTGTTGAGCCATTTAGTATCAAGGAATGCTGATTTATTACTCTAAGTTAAAAACTAATATTGTTTTGTAACCATAATGGAATAATCTTGTGAAATGAAGGCACTACATGGTTGATATACAATTGAGTAGTAGGTACCAACTGGTAAGCAGTAGGTACTAGACATATCCATGATCTTTTGTTTTTCCCATCAAGGGAGAAATTTGACTTTTTTTTTTCGTTGAAAAAGAAACTTTTTTTAAAACTTCCTTTTTGAATTTTATCAAGAAAATGCGCTAAAATGGAGGGATCCGTTCGGAGCTTATCTTCCAAACTACTGGACCAAACTTTATGAAGCTTAGGACAAAAATATGAGAGCTAATTGGTCATGAATCATCGCATCACTCCCGACTCAAAAGAAGTACAAAAGACATTCAGCCTTCATGAAAAGTTATTTAGCCAATAGTGCAAAAGTTTTCTTTGAAATTTTTTGACTAAGAAGCTCCCATCTACATATGCCATGGCCCTCAAGGGTATCAGCGATCAATAGCGTGACTGGGTCCTTATCTTCCTTCATTTTAAAGAAAGAAGGCGGGCGAAGCCAAAACCAGTTGACACTAGTTCTTGAGTCAGTATGCCCACTAATGGTTGCCCAGCAATATTCCATAGGTTGACCAAGTTGGAGGAAGCAGTACTTGTCATTAAGCCCCGGCCATAAATGCGGTATTTGCTGAGTAAATGCTCGTCAATGCTACCGGTGTAGCCGCGAGGACAAATTAAACGGCGAGCACCGATTAATCGGGTGCTCGGGAGTGCTCGCTTCAGAGGCGGTTTTTCGGCCGCCTCAAAAGAGACAAAAATATTTGCCAATATCATATTTAAACATTGATTTCAATCCATTCTTTCAGGAGGGAAAAAAATACTTACGCAGTTTACGTAAGCAGAACCAACAATTCGAATAGAGATAGGTAAAATATAAGTAGGTAAAAAGTATTTAGAACACTTATTTTTTATGAATAAGAAGAGAGGAAAGATACCTACTTAAATGATGGGGAAAAAATTGTTAAAATTGGGATTCGTAATGTTCAAGATCACCAGCTGGAGAGCCTGTCATTTCATTCGTCCCTTGATGTCCTAGAGAGTCACCCTATCAAACTTAGTTGTAATCAGACAGACGACATAACTAAGCACACTTTTTGACTTTTAGCAGACTCAGCTGATCAGGATGGAGCCTGTAAGGTAATTTGTCTCCTGTCCCAGACACACCAATGGTCGTTGGATGGAGAGCTAGTATGAGTACTTTCCATATGACCAACGCCGATAATCAACAGTCCTAGTTATTAAAAAAAACAGTTTTTTGAATGCCAGAAAAAGGACAGAAAACTACAACCTCAAATGATGTAGCAGTACTAACAATACTTGTCAAGCTTAATAATGTCCCGTTTTGAATGAAAGTTATAATATAAAAACATGAAAATAAGTTTGTAATAACAGTAGGTAAGTTTAACAACGAAGAGTCCAACATTCTGTAGATGATATTTGATACGATTGATCGTAGAATAGTGTAAAATGAATCGAATATTCTATGTGCCCACTTCCCACTTAATTGGAGTGAATATTCACAATATGCAATCTATGGTATGAGCAGCATGGTAGAGGTGTCTACCTAAATATCTTCCTGAAACGAAAAGCTCTCATCTATTCCCGGAACACGCCTACACGGAAACCCAATCATTTATGAGGGTTACTATGGTCACTCAACAATACAATCGACAAAGGCTATTATTGGGGCAGGGATCCCGATATTATTTTTTGCGCACGCCGCTCCCACTCGACAGCCCTTCATCCTTCATTCATGGCAAAGAATTGTCAAGAAGAACTTTCGCCTATAAATAGATACTCCTCGAGATTGAGAACCTCGAAAATTAGTACCTACTCGTCCGTATCAACTTTGGAACAAATTAATGTTAACGTATCGATCCAGAAAGAAACGAGTAGGTATGTCAAAATAAAGCGTTTGTAGTAATTGAAAACTCTATAGTATGTTAAATACAGTGAAACCTGGCTATAAGGAATCGCAAGGGGAAAGGATTTTTTTTTTTTTTTTTTTCCTTATAAACAGGTATCTACTAGTGAAATTCCTTACGTTGAGGTTCTCGGAAGTTTGAAAGAAAATGCCATTCTGATTGCAATTCGGAGTACGCAAATGTACACAGCGTCAAAATATATTGTGTAAAAAAAAATGCAAGCAAATAAAAAATTCAGAGGGATGTTATTGCGTGGGCTGCCCGAAAAAATTGGAAATTATCGTCTGCTCTTCAGTCATCGTCATCTTGACGCGATTCTTCAGTTCATGTATGAAGTCAAACGATGATAAGTCACTCTCGTTGGACACAAAGAGCCGTTGTGCTGTGGCTAATGCAGCGAGAGCTTCCTTCCAGAAATAGAAGCTTCACTGTCAATCAACATATTCTTCGAAGGTGGGCATCGCTCCAGATGATGATGATGATGATGGCAGGGCAGAGATTACCTTAACCCATTCGATTTGTGGGGTTCGGGCGAGAGTTTAGACGCCTTTGAAGCACCTTGGCCGAGCAGCTCCCATATGGCCAACAAGGGCAGTTTTTCACTTCCACAGGCATTCGCACAAACCAAGACAGTGACACTTGACACTTGAAAACTTGCTTACACATAGGTCTGAGCTGGCTTGTCTATCTTATGTGGAGGTCCCTGTTCCTTATATCCAGGTTCCCCTCAATCATCTTCCTTACACAGAGGTAACGAGTGGCCAAATCGAATTCCTTACATGGAGGAAAAAAAAGTCCTTACATGCAGGTTTTTTGCTTCCAAGGGAGTCTCTGAGGCTCTCTCATCAAACTTACCTCTTGAAACTTCAAGTTGCGTCGCACAATATTGCAAAATCCTCGATTTTTGGAGAGAAAAAAAAAACGACGATTCAATTCAAGGCTTCATGAGTTTTATATCACTTTCCTCGTTTTATGGTTGGAATGGCCTATTCAAACAGTCCTATGTCCGAAGTGATGGTTTCCTCTGTGGCCACGTCGAAAGAGGCAATCTGAAGCCGGGGATCCTGGGTTCAATTCCCGGGCTGGTAACGAAAATCACCAGGTCTGAGTTCTTTAAGCAAATGCGAGATTTATTGGCTTATACAAATTGAGATACCCTATGATGGGTTGACTCAAAGAAACAAAATTTAATAATTTAATTTTTAATTTATAACCGAGGTGCCCCACCAATCCCACCAAGAAATATGAGATACGAGTATGAGACGCCCCAAAAGAAGACATCACTCAGACAATTTTTTTTTTTTTTTTTTTTGACAAGTTTTATTGCGCCAAGTAATAACAACTTATAAACAATATTCATGTGATAAATTATTATACATTTTCTTAAGATCTAATATACTTCACTTTAGACTTATTGTTCTGATAATTGAGTCGCTAGTACTCAAACAATTAATGGCTTCAATTGAACCGTAACTCACAAACCATCGCTTATCGATCACGAACTCTATCCTATTGACTATTATTAACAGTTACTATAGTGTTTAGTCACGCTCCTTTTGTCAAGTTGTCCCGCGGCAATCATGTTCACAGGGCTCTGAAAAAAATGACACAGAAACTCCAACTTTATTTCTTTCTTGCGAGCGCGCTTTCGGAGAATGTTGTCTTATAAGTTTTGGAAGATAGACAGAATTGGAGATTTTGTTGATTTTCATCCTGAGTAAGGGGAAACAGCATTCCCCGAAAGCGCTCGCAAGAAAGTATTAAAGTTGGAGTTTCTGTGTTGCTTCTTCCAAAGCCCTATGAACGTTCCTATTGTTGACTGTTCATGATATTTAAAGGAACCATGCAAGGTTCCCACTAATTAGCCCCTGAGTTGATGTACCTACCAATACTCAGTAAATTTCAACGCCAAGTGAATCATGCTTGTGCATCCTTTTTAAAAAACTATTTTAATACATCATAGTGCAAAGCAAAAGATTGTAACTAATATTTATTATTTTTTTTTTAATTAAGAATTTAGCCGCATCTCAATTCTTAATTTTAAAAAAATATTATTAATTTACTATTATTTTTATTCATTTTTTAAAAACCAAAATGTGAGTTTATTGCAATGCATGTTGTAATGTGACAATATTAATAGCTAATATTGTGTTTGGAAACGTAATTGCTAAGACCCATTCTATTCAACCCATCATTCAATAAACTACCAACATACACAATTATTCAAGCTAAACAAACATTTTTTGAGAATTTTCAAATGAAGCTGAAATGTTAAAATCCTAATTTTTCACAAATTTCCTCATGGAAATCTGTTATGCAGCATTCTCAGAGTTCTTCGGGAGTTTAACGCATTTTCATACATACGCTTTTTGGTTTATTTTTTTCAATACCATGAAGTAATCGATCGAGAAAAAAAATGTTTTAACCCACATCAAAATTTTTTGGTTAAGGTTTCAAGAAGCGCAGAATTCAAAAATCGAATAAAAAATCCATCCGTCTGCCGTACGGCCGGCTCGGCGGCCGTCCTAAGCTTTCTCCGAAACTATGAAATTATGAAATTTGGCTCAAAAATCATACATCAGCCAGGGAATGTGCCAGTTACATCGGCATAAATTTTTATCAACCCTCCAGCTGAAATATTGAAAAATCGAGACCTAGAAAAACGTCAAGATAACAGTAACGTTTTTAGGGTCTCATTTATAGATATCATCCCAAAGAATCGGATGAAACCACTTGGGTCGCTGTACTCACATCCGTTTCTCCCTAAGGGCTAGAACTTTGTCAGGAAAGAAAATATTGGGAGCAAATCTTAGCTGGTGGAACATACGCTCTTACCAGCTGATATTATTCTGGAATTTTCACTTCACAAAACCGGGTTTATTTCAACTTTTGTCGCCTGTAAAAGGACTTCTGAAGCGTAGGTAGTTGATTTATTTCATATAATTAATTTTCAGTAGTATAGTTCTGAGGGTGAGTAGTATACACAATAACAGCAATGTTGTTTATACACAATAACTGTAATGTTGTTTATATTCCCTAGTTGACAGGAACCATTGTTTTCTATTTCTGTCAGCATTTAACAATGCATACCGAGTTATAATTAGTAACTACCTACCAGGCAATATATACACAAACATGATTAGGGCTCAGATCCAGAGCCGAAACGTCGTTGTTATATATGGAACAATAAAAACCTACATCCAACCACAAGACTAGATTGGTCACCACCCCAAAAACCCCTCGTTTCTATCGAATCCTACTAGTCAACAAGATTTTCCTGAATTATATATATAGGTATATATATATATATATATATTTTTTTTTTTTTTTTTTTTTTTTTTTAATAGCTCATAATGTAGGTACAAACTTTCGACCTGGCTACTGTTAGCGAATTTTCGTAAAAAATGAAGCTATTGCAATGGCTCGGGAAATTTTAAAATACAAATTTTTGAAAAAATTCTCCATTGAAATCCGTTTTGAGGCATTCTGAAGAAGTTTGCGCTTTTTAATATGTATACAGTATGTCTACACTTCAGCGGGGCTAAAATTCAGGCGTCGATTTTACAAGTAATTTGTAACAAAAAGTGCCTCCTAGACCTTTTTTTAGTATAGAGGCTTCGTTTCCGAGATTTATTTTTCAAGATTTTTTGTGTTTTCGACCTTACGTCACGAAAACGGCTCTAACTCCCCAATTTTCGGAGTTTTCTCAAATCTGAGGATACCGTTGGAAAGAGCGTTAAATTTCCTATCTTTCTGAAGTAAATTCCAATTTTTTTTTATTAGTTCTAGTTAGTGAAAAAATTTTTTTAAAATGTAAAAATTGTCGATTTTTCTTCATTTTTCTGCTTCTAATATGGAACTTTTTCGGCGGGCGCTCTTCGGGAAAAACTTCCTCAAACTGTCAGCTTTCCAACGATCTACTAAAAAGAAAAATTTTTTTATAGGGAAGTTTTGGGAGAAAATAGCGTTTGAATGACAAAAACCTGATTTTGTGGGTCAAAATCGACGTTTCATCTGTTTTTGTTTTTTTCCCCCACAGTTGTATTCGATGATAATGAACCAAAAAAATTATAGTGCCTATACCTAACTCATCGTCCACCTGCCTCATCTACTTGAGCAAAATTAGATAATTATCGGAGGGGCAGGCGGAAAAATACGATAATACGATCGGCTACCATAGCCAAATGTGCTTCAAAATTATTCCTCGGATATTTATCTTTCATTTGAATAGGTACCTAATAATACGGGGTGGGTTGGCAATGAAAATGCTTTTGTGTATCAGAGATCGCTCATGTTATAAAAAAATAATAATTCTTCTTAAAATAATGAAATAAAATAAATTAAAAATCGAAGCAGGTTCTCAAAGTGCCTCCCTCCTTCCTGTATGCAAAATGTGCATCCCTTACGTAACGTCACACGATCCGTGAGGAAGAGATGCCGCCTATGCATACAGGAAGGAGGGAGGCACTTTGAGACACAGCTTTGATTTTTAAATTTTATTTTATTTTTTTAAGAACTTATTATTTTTTTTATAACACGAGCGATCTCTGGTGCACAAATGCATTTCCATTGCCAACCCACCCCGTATTATTAGTACCAACACAAATGAAAGATAAGTATCCGAGGTTTAATTTTGAAGCGCAATTGCCTGAGATAGCCGATCGTATTATTGTATTTTTCCGCCTGCCCACTTCCGATTATCTAATTTGGCTCAAGTAGATGAGGCAGGTGGGAGATGAGTTAGGTAGAGACACTACTATTGTTTTGGTTTATCATCATCGAATTCAGCTGTGAATAATGAAATATATATTTAAAAAAAAACAAAACAGATGAAACGTCGATTTTGACCGACAAAATCAGGTTTTTGTCATTCAAACGCTATTTTCTCCCGAAACTTCAAAATAAAAAATTTTTTTTTTTTGTAGATCGATGGAAAGCTGACAGTTTGAGAAAGTTGTTCCCATGAGCGCCCGCCGAAAAACTTCCATACTGCAAGCAGGAAAACGAAGAAAAATCGACAATTTTTAAATTTTGGCCATGTTTTTTCACTAACTTGAACTAATAAAAAAAAATTGGAATTTACGTCAGAAAGATAGGAAATTTAACGCTCCAACCGGATCCTCAGATTTGAGATAGCTCCAGAAATCGGGGAGTTGGAGCCGTTTTTGTGGCTTAAGGTCGAAAAGACGAGAAAATAATCTTAAAACAGAAATAACTCGAAAACGAAGCCTCTGAAAAAAAAGTCTAGGAGGCCCCGCTGAAGTTTAGACACCATATACCTATATATATATATATATATATATATATGTCATTCCAGACGATAACTCTCCTTAGGATTGAGATAAAAATTCCGTTCTTGCGACGAAAAATCAAGCTTTCTAAACGAAAGAACGAAGGCCAACAATTTTTGAACATATTAAATTGGTTAAATTTCAAATAATGTACTAAAAAAAATCATTAAAAATGGGTAAAAACGGCCAAAAATTGTTACATTTATATTTTTAAGCAGAGTTTCAGTCAAAACAACACTAACAACGCCAACTAGAACATTATAAAAATTTTGCTCAAAATTATGCTGAAAAACTAATTTAAATTTTATAAATATTTGCTGACAATTCTATTAAAACTGCAAAAAAACCTATATATCCAAAATCGATTTTTAGTCACCGAATTTAATTTGAGTATGCGTTTTTTGCCTTAAAATTGGTTTTAAAACGTTTCTTTCTACTGAAATTGCTCAAATTTCAATACAATTAAAAGTTTGATAATACGAGGTATTAGGTCATTTAGAAAATTCGCTCATACGATCATGCTGCATGACTGGAACTTTTTTTTCAATCTGAGATGCCCAAGACTTGAATAGTGCAAACATCCAGCCCGGAATAACGTCGCGTGTATGTACCTGTTTGATTACATTCCTTTGTCAACCGCACCCATTCTTCATAACCAACAGCTATCACTTTTGTTCTCGAAAATAGCAATTACGTTCACATCTGGTGGAATCTGGTAATGAAATTCACAGCGCAGTTCAGTTTCTATACTATAAATGGAAAAATAATAGAGACAGCTTGTAACAGCGTAGATGAACTTCAAAGTTTCAAAATATAGGATGATTTTGGTCTGATTCACTACTCGAATCTGTTACATTTTCTTTCTTGTTTACGTTTCCTCAGCCGGCTTTTTTTTTTTTTTTTTTTTTTTTTTTTTTTTTTTTTTTTTTTTTTTTTTTTTTTTTTTTTTAACGATGAATCGAACAGGGTACCAACAACAGTACCGCATAGTATATTTGATTCAAAACGACTAAGTTGGGTGGGTGACAATTTTTAAAACAAGGCTAGAAAACCTATTGGTATTTTACCGATTACAACTCAACTTCAACTTTGGAGATTAAACTGTAGTTCCCTAGAGTTTTATTCGAAAAAGGGTTATCATATCTTGATTTTACAGTTAATTTACTATAAGAAAAGTTCATTAAATAATTCAAATTCCCATTTCTGGAAAATGGGTTTTTTCCCACGTTTGCAACACGTCTTGCTAATGCTGTGTCCCCGGAGTTTTACTAAAGCTGGTTTATTTTTGATGTTTTAATAGTAGAATGTCATATTGCTTGCTGATGTGAGGCAATTCATCTCATAGTGGATCGATTTCGGTTTATTATTTTCAATAATGAACCTTTGTAATCGATCAAGAAAACAAATTTTTAACCCCCCACCCCCTCCTTAAAAATTGTTAGTGGTTTTGCCACCAGAAACGAGAGATTCGGATTCTGCTGAAGTTGGACTCTTCGGAAGTTCGGATTCTGCGGAACGCATCGTGCCGTCGCGATTTCAGAAGTCTGAACATTTTGACACTCCCAGCTTTTAACGTTTGTTAAAAGCAGTCTGAAACTGTTTGACAGAGATTCAAACCTTAAAGCTTATTTCACTAGGAAGAGAGATGATTGATCTTTGTACTCTTTCTATACGCCTTTCTTTCCCCGTTATGCATTATCCAATTCAAGTTGGTTCACATCTATTTAATTACTTCCCAATGTTTATAAATGATTATAATCAAAAGGTTTAAGCCTACTATAAAGAGCGTATTTATTTTTCATGATCGACACAGTATCTCGGACTTTTCCAATATTGATTTCAACGCCGGAAATCCAAGATGTGCCATTGCTGAAGTTGGATCGGAACGCATCGTGCCGTCTCGATTTCATAAGTCCGAACATTATGACACTCCCAGCGCTTATGTCCACGACTTATGCTGACGTAAGACGGCAAACTTCTTGTGAGAAATAGGTTGGTTGACTAGAGATTCATGACGAAACGCGAACCTACTCCAGGCGACTTTTGATTGCCACATCTTGGCTGGAACGACAAGAGGTATGGGCAATACGCCTTTCTTCCTCCGTTATGCATTATCCAATTCAAGTTGGTTCACATCTATTTAATTACTTCCCAATGTTTAACGGAAATGCATGTGCGCATAATCAAAAAGTTTAAGCCTACTATAAAGAGCGTATTTATTTTTAATGATCTCACACAGTATCTCGGGCTTTTCCAATATTGATTTCAACGTCCTTACCGGAAAGCCTCATTTCAAAACGACGTCGCCTTTGCAATACATAACAATTTCTTCTATACGCCCTCGTAATTTTTTTATGATGTGTCCAAGAAATGTGTGATAGTTTGAAGAAAATTCGACTCTTTGGAAAAAGGCAATGGTAATAGAAGACATTGGCTGAAGTTGGATCGGAACGCACCGTGCCGCCTCGATTTCATAAGTCCGAACATTATGACACTCCCAGCGCTTCATGTCTTTCACTTATTAATGCTTGTTAAAAACAGTCTGGAGCTGTTTGACAGAGATTCAGACCTTCACGCTTATTTCACTGGGAAGAGAGATAATCTTAACACTATTTCTATACGCCTTTTTGTCTCCGTTATGCATTATCCAATTCAAGTTGGTTCACATCTATTCAATTACCTCCCAATGTTTAAACGAGCGCAACCGATCAAAAAGTTAAGTCTACTATAAAGAGCGTATTTATTTTTCATGATCTACACAGTATCTCGGACTTTTTCAATATTGATTTCAACGTTCTACCTAATACTATCTGACAATTCGTTTTTTCATCTTTTGTGTACATATTTATATTTGCATAATGTGTTATTTATGACTTTTGGATTGCCACATCTTGGCTGGAACGACAAGAGGTAACATTGCTGAAGTTGGACCGGAACGCATCGTGCCGTCTCGATTTCAGAAGTCTGAACATTGACACTCCCAGCGCTTCATGTCTTTCACTTATTAATGCTTGCTAAAAACAGTCTGGAGCTGTTTGACAGAGATTCAGACCTTCACGCTTATTTTACTGGGAAGAGAGATGATCTTTACACTCTTTCTATACGCCTTTCTGCCTCCGTTATGCATTATCCAATTAAAGTTGGTTCACATCTATTTAATTACCTCCCAATGTTTAAACGAGCGTAACCGATCAAAAAGTTCAAGTCTACTATAAAGAGCGTACTTATTTTCCATAATCTGTACAGTATCTCGGACTTCTTCAATATTGATTTTAACGTTCTACCTAATGCTATCTGACGATTCTTTTTTTTATCTTTTGTGTACATATTTATAATTGCATAATGTGTTATTTATGAATTTTGGATTGTCACATCTTGGCCTCTACAAATAAAAACTTTTGACTTCCTCTACCTTCTATTCTTCCCCGAAGGAGTGCAGCTCACTTAAGCGGACTACTCTTAGCTAGTCTGGACGGCTCCATACTTCATCTGTATCTCATCAAATCATTATGAAATTCCAGCCTTACAGACTACAGGAATTAAGACCAAGTGCGCAACCAACCTAATTCAACATTGTTAGGGCTCAAGGTCAGCTGGTCCATGGCCTGTTTTTAGGAAGGTTGGTGCCCTTTCTTGTTGAGCCTTAAGTGCTTTTAAACCTAAAGTTAAGTTTATAAGTGCTTGAGTTTATAAGTTGAGTTATAATTGCTTTTAAGCTCTCCCTTGCAGTATCAGATCCACCAAGATTTATCACACTCAACATACCAACAAATCATCTTAGGATTAAATCTCTTGTCCGGATACAGGAGGACTTATCGTTTGTATAGTGGCGCCAAAGATGGGTTGGACTTATTGGCATCGTCAGGTGCGTTCATCAGTACCGTGCGTCAACTTGAGAACTTTTTGTCATACCTAAGTAAAATATCAAATAATATGTGGATTGAATTGAAAATTTAAATCATTATAAACAGTTTGGTTTTTCTATTCTTGTCTAAATATTTATACATTGAATTTAATAATGTAAGCTTTGATATTTTGTAAAATTCGGGACTGCTCGTGTTAACAAATAAATAGCTCTACTCCCGTAAAACAACGTAACCTGAAATAGCAGAAATTTGAAAGGGGAAGGTTTGCACAACGGGAAACCAAAATTTCCCCATTGATGAATAGAAAATAAATTTAACTGTACCAGTAATACTTTGCTTGAAAATACCCGTGGGCGTGTGTAAAGACTATTATTCGTTGTTGTCCAACAATGCGCCCGTGAGAATCGTTGAGTCCGCTCTCATTGTTAATCGCCAACTTTCTCTTTTGCGTGAAACATTCATAATCAGTTAAAAAAGTCTATCGTGCTTCACAAACATTGGGTAATGCACAGCATTAGGCACAACTACAAGTAAGCAAACACTCAACATACAGAAATCGAGAGGTTACATGTGATCTAAACTAAATTCTTAATATCTTTTTGGATTTTTAATATCTTGACCCTCAGATTATACCAAGGTTTCAGGTCCAAAAAGGGCCTATTTGTGATTTTGGACCCAAGTTTCATAATCTTTGCTCCAGTATTTTGGGAGAAAAGCTACTGAGTCAGAGCGTCTAAGGACTCACAGTGGAGCAAACTCGGAAAAAATTCCGCTTCGCCAAAGTTTGAAATTGTATTAATCATCATTAGTTTTTCAAAGTATTTTTTAAGAATAAAAAACTATTCATTACCTTATTATTTAAAATGATGGCGTGCTTGCTCCCATATTTTGCGTATTTTATTAATTTTAAAAGTAAAATTAAACCCCCCCTACCTTCAACAACATGCTAAAAGGTCAAGCAAGACCTAAAGCAAAAGGCAGCAACAAGAATACAACAGAAACAAGAGGATGGGTCCCCCTAATCATTGATATAAATAAAAAGACTTATATAGAGACTATAAAATTACAAGACATGCAAACTACCCAATGGGAATTGTACCACTAAGCAACCCCCATGTATAAAACTAAGCTCTGACGAGGCCATTAAGGCGAAAGCGCTAAGCAAATAAACAAAAACGCTGCAAATTATTTCACAAAGGTTTATTATTTTTTCAATTGAGTTTGATCGTAGTTTTAGTTGGCTTGAGTACGTCATAAGGCCCGTCCAGACACCTCGGCGTGTCCTATTTCGAGTTGCCACAACCTATACTTCTTTAATTATATACGCATGTTTATATTTCTCGATTTGAGCTCCTATCTATTCAAATAGTTATTGCCTTAATAATATCATTATCTAAGTACGTACGAAAAGTCGAGAGGATATGTTATTAAATATGCGTAGGGAAAGCATTGGTATTAACGCACAAATATGACCTAGAAAAAAACATATATTCATGCCTCGAAGGAACGCTGTACCCACCTCATGGTGCCGCGGTGTATTATATGGGTATAACACGTAAAAGTAATAAATGTCCATTCTCCTACACCCCTCTGCTACGCCCTTGGTCACTCCAGCCACCACAAGGTGCCGCGGCGCCTCCTCTCACTCCACCCCCCTCACCACCCACCGTGACCCCCTGCCAAGGGTGCCAGGCGTACGTCTAACACTCAAAGCCTCGAAAAAGACACTTTTTCGCCCGTTTTTGGCCCATAGTATCTATGCGAGTAAAGCGATCGGGATGGTTAAACGTTAGGACCAACTGGAACCCAAATGGAGTCTATGTGCGAAAGAACGGGTTGTTTAAGTAAATTCTTAGGCCTTTTATGGCCCGGACGGCGGACGGCAAACGGCAGACGGCGGACGGACATTTCAAATTTGGATTCTACGCACCTTGAAACGTAAAGTGACAAAGTTTGAGGGGGGGTTATAAAAATTTTTTGCTACACTATCACATAGGCTTATTATTTTAAATAATAAACCAATGAAACGAGAAGCTGATCAATTTCTCACCCTCAACAACCCTAGGATGAAACAAAATAAGGTAATAAATCGTTTTTGATTCTTAAAAAATACTATAAAACCCAGCTCTAAGTCAAGGCAAAGCACTCTTTTCACGTCCTCCGGAGGGAGTCCATTCTCTTTGGTGAAACTTATTTCTGTTCTAGAACCAAAAATTTCAACCATGTATCATGTTTTCTCCTCGATATTGATTAAAAATTCTATGAACTTGTTTTTTTTTTCCTGTTTTTTTTTTTTTCGTCAAAAAGTTCGCCCTAGCGGTGGTTCGGAGAAGGTGGTATCAGTTGTTTTGTGTGTCATCAGTTGTTTTGTGTGTGATTGTGATCAGTTGACCAAAGAGTGACACTCTTCTTTGGTCAGAGGAGAAATATCTCCTCACTATATGTTTCGTGCGCGGATGAATCGACGCTCGGAATCGACGCTCGAAATTTCGTACGTCTCTCCACTATGTATTGCGCGGAAAAAAATTGACGCGCGAAATTGACGCGCAAAAATTGCTAGGACCCCAGGGAGAAATATCTCCCCACTATATGTTTCGTGCGCGGATGAATCGACGCTCGGAATCGACGCTCGAAATTTCGTACGTTGACCAAAGAGTGACACTCTTCTTTGGTCAGAGGAGAAATATCTCCCCACTATATGTTTCGTGCGCGGATGAATCGACGCTCGGAATCGACGCTCGAAATTTCGTACGTCTCTCCACTATGTATTGCGCGGAAAAAAATTGACGCGCAAAATTGACGCGCAAAAATTGCTAGGACCCCAGGGAGAAATATCTCCCCACTATATGTTTCGTGCGCAGATGAATCGACGCTCGGAATCGACGCTCGAAATTTCGTACGTCTCTCCACTATGTATTACGCGGAAAAAAATTGACGCGCAAAATTGACGCGCAAAAATTGCTAGGACCCCAATAAAACATGATACATGTTAAAACTAATGATGATTAATAAAATTTCAAACTTTAGCGAAGCGGAATTTTTTTCCGAGTTCGCCCCACTGTGAGCTTAGACGCTGTGACTCAGTAGCTTTTCTCCCAAACTACTGGAGCAAAGATTAAGAAACTTGGATCCAAAATCACAAATGGGCCCTTTTTGGTCCTGAATGGGTACCGAGGTATAATCTGAAGGTCAAGATATTAAAAATTGAAAAATATATTAAAATTCCAGTCATGCAGCATGACCCCATGAGCGAATTTTTGAAGAAATCTTCGATTATTTCGATTTTTGACTGATTTTTCAACTTTGAAAATTTTTGAAAACTTGATACATATTCTTATAGGAAATTTTACGCTGATTCCGAATATACCACATGTTAGTATGCTGAAAAAATTATTTCGCACAAAAAATCGCAAAAAACTACATTTTTGAAAATTTCAACCCGAAGATGTAATCCGATCATGCTGGCCAACGAACTTGAACTTTCGTTTTGTGTCCTTAACATTTTAAAATTTGTTTGAAGTTTCTAGCACAATTCTACGGACAGTTATCGTCTGGAATGACACATACATATATATGCATACATATTGTATACATACATACATACATACATTAAAAGTTCCAGTCATGCAGCATGATCGTATGAGTGAATTTTCATAAATGGTCGTATTACATTTATGTTAAATTCTGTTGAAATTTGAGCACTTTGGGGACAAATAAAAAATTTATTATACATTTTATAGCAAACTAACTTTTTGTCAGTAATATTCCAATGAACAAACGATTTTGTGGATTTTTACAATTTTTTCAAGTGTTCCTATAGATTTTTAG
The DNA here is from genome assembly GCA_030762985.1 of Adelphocoris suturalis. NCBI lineage: Eukaryota > Metazoa > Arthropoda > Insecta > Hemiptera > Miridae > Adelphocoris > Adelphocoris suturalis. The sequence goes on from CM061043.1 coordinate 108,129,454, forward strand.
CTTATTTTAATGAAATTTAAGTACAATTTTGTGCTAAAATTTTTAAATGACCTAGTTCATGTTCGATTAATTTTTTTCGAGTAGCATTCTGCTAAAAAATAGAAATTTGTTAATTTTTAGCGGTTTTTTGCCTCTTTTAGTCATTTTTTTAAGTACATTTTTTGAAATTTGACCAATTTAATGTGCTCAAAAAGTGTTGTCCAACGAACTCATCCTTTCTTTTGAAATGCTTGATTTTTTGGCGAAAGAACGAAGTTTTTATCTCACTTCTATCGAGAGTTATCGTCTGGAATGGCACATACATATATATACTTATATATATATATATATATATATATATATATATATATATATATATATATACATATAAAAAAGCGTTAAAATCCAGGAATCATTTCAGAATGCCTCATAACAGATTTCGATGAAGAACATTTTTGAAAATTTTTATTTTAAAATTTTTGGAGCCATTGCAATAGCTTTATTTTCTAAGAAAATTCGCTAAAAAAATGCGTTAAACTTCAGAATATGATTCAGAATAGCCTGAAACGGATTTCTGCATAAAATCTTTTCAAAAATTCACATTCTACAAATTTTGAGGCGAGAGCAATAGCTTAATTTTCTTCAAAAATTCGCTAAAATGAGCCCTTGTTGGTCCTGAATGGGTACCGAGGTATAATTTGAGGGTCAAGATATTAAAAATTCAAAAATATATTAAAAAGTTGGTTCAGATAAAAAATTGAATCGAATGAGACAACCCGAAGCATTATCCCACTGACCGTTCGCGCTCCAGATGGTCCAAGTGTTGGAATGAAAACAAAAAATCATCCATACAAAATGAATCACAAAGCGACTTGGGTGTGCAAGAACAGGCATTCGGTTTCCAAGAAATTCCGTATATGCATGTAGGATGCCTGACTGAATTGCAGTTTAAAAGGTATATAAACCTGTGCTCCGCTAGAACCCTATCTAAATACAGAAATAATAAACCTTAATGTAATCATTCATTGCGTTTTTTCCTTGATTCACCGCCACGATTCGTGAGAAACAGATTCGAAAAGGACCAACAGGCAGATGTCCTTTGGGGCTACTTTATCTACATCCTGTAAAACAGATATTGTACCTATTTATCCTTCACGACTGGAACGTCGAAGACTCTCATGGCCTTAACTCATTTATTATACAGCGTATTACTATGAACTCCATATGCGTTATCTATACGAGAGATAGGACGTAGCCTATCTATATAGTAAACGAAACGGGACATTGGGATTACCGTCGCTACCACCCATTCACAACGGGGCTCCGAACGTAAGAAGCTCGTGGTAGATCGCAGCACGTTAACAAGGACCTTACTGATTTACTCTTCTTTTGTTGCCAATGATGGCAATCGTCAAGGACACAAGTTGTATTTGTTTTTAACACAGAATGTATTTTTGCGATCACCAATCGGTTAAAAACTACAACGAAATTATGTAACAAAAAAAAAGACATGCGATACCGATAAACTTAGTAGCTAACCTTCACTTATAATTAACACAAAAGTTGCGATGCGTAGGATTAATTGACTCCAAGTTATTTCTTAGACGCAAAAACACATCGTGTTTTTGTAATTTTAAATAATAATAATAAATAATCATTTATAGTGAAAAGGCCTGGTGGCCCATTATACACACAAGATTTACAAGGGTAATTGTTACAAAAAATAAAAAAGTATAAAAATGTTAGCAATTACAAATTACATCAGACGCGTGTTGCGGCCATGAAGAGTATTAAAAAATGAACTTATTATAAAAGATAATAAATGTTTGGGGGAAATTAAAGTAGGGAGGCCCTAATAAAATACAGAAAAAGAAAATAATACAATAAAATAAAAGGAGATTAATGTGGAAGAAAAAAAAAAAAAAGTCCAGTCATGCAGCATGACCCCATGAGCGAATTTTGAAGAAATCTTCGACATTTCAGTCGCTATTGATCGTGTTGAGAAATTTCAGTTTATGATTTTGATAGACAAGCATGGAATCAAATTATTAACACATGCACAGAGTAAACTCATCAGTTGTGATTACATTTTTCTTTTTTTTTTTTAAAGCACCTACTACCTACGTTTTAAACAGCATGGTTCTAGGATTGGTTATACAGGGATACTTCCATAAGAGTAGTTCAATCTGAATTTGGACAATGTTTCATGCAAATATTACCGATTTTACAACTAGCGAACGGCATTATTTCAATTTTTGACTGATTTTTCATCTTTGAAATTTTTGATAACTTGATACATATTCTTATAGGAAATTTTACGCTGATTCCGAATATACCACATGTTAGTATGCTGAAAAAATTATATCGCACAACAAATCGCAAAAAACAGGCTATTTTGAAATGTTTTACTACATTTTTGGAAATTTCAACCCGAAGATGTAATCCTATCATGCTGGCCAACGAACTTGAACTTTCGTTTTGTGTCCTTAACATTTTAAAATTTGTTTGAAGTTTCTAGCACAATTCTACGGACAGTTATCGTCTGGAATGACACATACATACATACATAGATACATACATACATACATATATACATACATACATACATTAAAAAATGCGGTAAACTTCAGATTATGATTCAGAATAGCCTGAAACGGATTTCTGCATAAAATTTTTAAAAAATTCAAAAAACACTAAAAATTCAGAGGGCAAATTTTTTTATTACTTGCAAAGTTCACAAATAAAATGCTTAATTTTCTTCAAAAATTCGCTAAAATGAACTTATTATAAAAGATAATAAACGTTTGGGGAAAATTAAAGTAATGGGAGGCCCTAGTAAAAGATAGAAAAAGAAAATACCTACCTGGGGTAAAATAAAAGAGATTAATGTGGAATTCTATTCGCTGAACAAAAAAAGTCCAGTCATGCAGCATGACCCCATGAGCGAATTTTGAAGAAATCTTCGATTATTTCGATTTTTGACTGATTTTTCAACTTTGAAATTTTTGAAAACTTGATACATATTCTTATTGGAAATTTTACGCTGATTCCGAATATACCACATGTTAGTATGCTGAAAAAATTATTTCGCACAACAAATCGCAAAAACAGGCTATTTTGAAATTATTGACTACATTTTTGAAAATTTCGACCCGAAGATGTAATCCGATCATGCTGGCCAACGAACTTGAACTTTCGTTTTGTGTCCTTAACATTTTAAAATTTGTTTGAACTTTCTAGCACAATTCTACGGACAGTTCGTCTGGAATGACACATACATACATAATATATATATACATACATACATAAAAAAATGCGTTAAACTTCAGAATATGATTCAGAATAGTCTGAAACGGATTTCTGCATAAAATTTTTTCAAAAATTCACATTCTACAAATTTTGAGGCGAGAGCACTAGCTTAATTTTCTTCAAAAATTCGCTAAAGAGGATTAATATGGAAGAAAGAAGAAAAGGTAGGAAGGATACACTATTCAGTGTTGGCATAAAATTTAATTACGCCACTCTTGAACTGGCTGAAAGCGGGGACAGACCTAAGGATGGAGATGAAGTGCATTCCACAGCCTCGCCCCAAGGCCCCAACTACCCCAAAAGAATTAGCCATAGTGCGAGTATTGTGGCGAACAATCCTCAGGGCGTTTGAGCGAGAAGAAATAGCTTTAGAAATAACAGAGTTGAGATAGGACGGGACCAAGGAATGAAATATTTTGAAAATAAGTAAGAGGTGGCGAAGGTTAAGATAACTTTTGAGGGGAAAATGAAATAAATTAAAGTGGGAGTTATGGGGCTTAGTATTGTGAACAAAACGGAGGCAGGCATTGTGGGCGACTTTGAGTTTGCGCAAGGAAGTGGAGGAGTGTGAGTAGGAGAAAATGGAGTCACAGTATAAGAAGTGTGGAGCAACCAAAGCCATCACCAATTTCCACTTGAGATTAGACGGAATAAATTTGTTAAGCCTCTTTAGAGGGTGGAGAGAGGTGTATACCCTCCTGCAGACTTGATTGACATGGTGCCCCAAAGTCAGGGTGCTGTTTGTCACCAAACCCAGACTAACCACAGAGTTAGAGAAAGGGACAACCGATATTTTTCATTCTGAGTATGGAAAAAGAATCAACCGGGGGGTGTAGGGGGGCGGAGCCCGCCACTGAGGCGCGAAGCGCCGAATTTTGCCGGTTTATTTGTTTGTCTGTGTTTATATCTATTGTAATAATTTATTTATTAACAATATAATTCTCATTTCTGACCAGTATCAACAAGGGGAAAGAAATGTCAATCACCATGTTCCTAAGGTCCTTCACGGTCCTTGCGGTGGACCTTGTGGGTTCGAAGCCTCATTTTTCTAAGAGTTCCGAAAAATGTGTCGAATTCGTCATTTCACTAAAAGTCAAACAATTTGCACAAATTCGATAATTGTGCAAATGCCTGTTTGCACCAACGCGAGCCCATCCACGTTGCAACCCGTGTACAAACAGCAGTTTCGTTTTCAACATCCTGCATGTTAGACACAGACGATTGTTGTGCCGCGATTATCCCTGCACTGGGGACAGAAAAACGTGCTAAAAAAGGAGAAAACCAAACATGTGGGTGAAGAGTTGGCTTCTGAAGAGGAACAAATTTGGCCATGACCAGAGCTCAGGCTTACCTCAATTGCGGGCTACACAAACTACATTCAAATGGACGCAGCTATTCAGCGAGTTACTCGAAATGGTTACTCCCTTCATACAGAAAATCACCACGAACATGAGAGAAGCAATATCTCCGGAACTGAGATTTTGGCAACTGAAATACCTTGTAAGTAGGGCCTCCTTTGAAGAGCTGAAATTTCAAACTGCCCTCTCAGCTCAAAAAGGCGAAAAGGCGTAGACTGATCCGAAGTTTGCACAATACTACCATCAACGGTCCGATTTTACTCAAACAGTTTGCACAACCATCAAACAGTCCCATCGATGATGAAATTCTTTGCACAAACACCGAATTTGCGCAAATTGTTTGACCGTAGATGGAGGCCTTAACAGCAGGTTCAGCCTCTGGCCAGTAACAAGTCAGCCTGGCAAGTAAATTTCCCACTTGTAGGTCTAGGCGTAATGAACCAACATGAGCTGAAGTAGATGAAGCATGATTTCATTATTCAAGACATATGACAAGACATTGAGAGATTGAAGAGCCTCTTGCAGACATACTTGCCACAGTCATGGTAGGAATATATTTCCATGCAGTGCAAGGTGGATGTAGAGCACCTCATTACACTTTGTCTTAAATTGGTTTTTCCCTTCAGCCTAACTCTATTTTTTATTTATTTATTAAGGTTTAAGCCGCATCTCAACCAGAAGGGTCATTAGTGGCATTGAACACGGTGTCTTAAGAGACACTGGAAGTGGCACGATTCTAAAGGGAGCTATGTTGCCATCCTTGACTAAAAAAGGGCATCATCACTCCACTGGCAACTCGGAGGGGGAAAAAATTGACGGGTACAGTGATGACCAATGTTTAGCCCCCAAAGTGGATTACAAAAAACCCCAAAAATAAAATAATTAAACTAAGACTAGATGAAAAATAGGCTAACAACTATATACAATATGCTATTATATACAATCAGCTAATTGAAATAAAACTACGACTAGATGTATATAAATATATCACAGTTCGTGCGGCTCAGCGGCTTTCAGGTGCAACAACAGGGATCGGACCTTGTCTGGTCCGGATAAAACGTCAACCGACAGAGGGCTGATGCTGGACTCGGAGGTCCACAAGGGCTGGGCAGTCTTTCAGAAAGTGGCAGATGGACAGATCACCCCCACACGTCCCACACACATCTCGAGCTTCTGCACTAAGCAGGTGTCTGTGAGTAAGACGGGTATGGCCAATGGCAATCCGGTAGATCACTTTCGATCCCTCTTTGGAAGTAGGGTTACGAAAGGGCCCACCGGGCTCAAGTCCTGAAGGACACCACGCAGACCAGTGTGACCTCACCCTGACATTGTCCATGCCAAATAGAATTGACTTTGTGTTGCATGTAGGAGATTTGATCCTCAATGCCTATAGGCAACATATCAATGGAGTTATCACCAATGACTCTCCTTGCAAGGGCATCTGCACACTCATTGCCAAGAATACCCACATGGCTCGGTACCCACATAAAAATTATGGTTGAGCCCAATATCGTGGCTTGGTGTAGCGATACACGTAGGCTTTGTATTAGAGGATCATCAGAATATGAGTCCCTAATCGCCTCGATGGTACTTAGTGAATCGCTACAAATCACATAATTCCCAACTCCCAATAATTGACAGTGTCGAACAGCCAGTGTCACTGCCCACAGCCTAACTCTATTATTCATCGTATTTAGATTTACTTAAATAACGAATGGATATCAAAACTATATTTTTGCCCACGAACTGGTTATTAGTACAAATTATTCAAACTATAGCGGAGGTTCATGGCGACATTCGTTTCAGGGAATAGACGGTAGGTACATTTTTCCAACTACAGGCATACAGTTCCGAGCAAAGTTGTTAGCAACACAATTGAAACACATAGGTAATTGGTAGGTAGGTTCCCTATCTTTAAACAGAGGCTACTCATTTATACTGGTCTATTTGTCCATCTCAATCTATATTTTACCAAAAACGTTGGTTTAGGATATTTTAATCATTTTCGCCATTTTACTAACAGTAGGTTCAGCCTCTGGCCAGTAGCAGGTCAGCCTGGCAAGTAGATTTCCCACTCGTAGGTCTAGGCCAATGAACTTACATGAGCTAAAGTAGATGAACCAGGATTTCATGATTCAAGACATATGACATGGCATTGAGAGATTGAAGAGCTTCTTGCAGCTGCACAGACATACTTGCCACAGTCATGGTGGGAATATATTTATATGCAGTGTATGGTGGATGTAGAGCACCGCATTACACTTTGTCTTAAACTTGTTTTTCCCTTTCTGCCTAACTCTATTATTCTTAAATTATTTAAACTATAGCGGATGTTCATGACGACATTCGTTTCAAGGAATAGACGGTAGGTACATATTTCCAACTACAGGCATACAGTTCCGAGCAAAGTGGTTAGTAATACAACTGAAACACATAGCTAGATGGTAAGTGGGTTCCTTATCTGTAAACAGAGGCTACTCATTTATATTGGTCTATTAGTCAAATTTACATTATGTCTATTGTCAATATTTATATTGGTCAATCTATATTTTACCAAAAAAGTTGGTTTCGAATATTTTAATCATTTTGAGATACGGGCATCTAGACCATCAAACCACACATATCATTCAGTCTATTTGTCCAACTAATCCATATTTTACTAATAAGATTGGCGAGTCTCCTGTTAACCGATAAGTACTGTAGTTGGTATGATTCAGAATCTTGTGGTACGAAATGAGAAGTCCTTTTCGTAATGAACTGCGAAGTTGCTCAAGTTTTTTCAACTATATATTATTCATTCAAGTCTGTTGGCATGTTCCGATGCTGCAAACAAGCCTATACAGCTAAGAAAAAATGCAAGCCGTCTCGATCAAATGAAAATTTATCGAAGAACGAATCCAATACAAAAGGAGTGTAAAACGAAAGTCATTGGATTCACGCGAAGATGATACGGTGCCACTTGGTGTATGTATGTATAATTTAGTTCTGAATAATGCACCAGCGAATGAGTTCTAGAGATGAATAGCTGCATGTTAAACTCACGTCCACCCTTCGGGTTTTGAAAACTTTTAAAACATTATATATTATATTAGATCGTCATGTAGTGCTCTTAAAATGTTCAGTGATAGCGTTTGTTAATATTTTAATGAATCTATCCATATATTCTAGACATGATTTGTATTTACGGCATAGGTAGGTATATAGGTAGGCCTGGATATCTACTATCTGCTTAGGCACCATCTACTAGATTATTATATTTATGTGCTACTGTTGAAGTCCTGAGAATATCACCTGTTTTACTATATTAGGAATATACCAGGAGAACCTACCTTATACGTATACTACTAAGTTTTTTTGTCAGTTTTCTCAGTATACCCAAAGATGTTGTTTGCTACCTATGTATAGCTACCTACTCTATGCTAGAGGATAAGAAATGAGCGTCCAAATACAATTTTCCAAGCCCTGAAGATGAAATATAAATATTTCGAAACGTCGGCCTAGAATATACCTACACTTTTTATTGACCAACCCTCGAGAAACCCGAAACATTTTACATTTAACTCAGTGGTCGAGAAAACCCAGCCTGGTTGTTCATCATGATCATGTTTAACATAATAATATACATTATGTACTCATGTAACTACTATGCGTGGATGTACTCATGCGTAACTATGTACCGAATCAGTTTTGATATGCAGAAAAGTCGGACGCCTTTCCTGTGTAGGTCAAGGGAACTGTAAAAACTATACATTAAAAAAAAAATCTACCCCGGATCACTGGGGCGATAAGGTTATCAGTGTCGGATGTGACAAAGAACCCAGACCACTTTTGCAAATCTCTGTAAAAACAATGCGCAATACGCGCAGATCCATACAAAAGCTACATAATATTTGCAATTTGTCCTACTTACATCCGGTACTTGGAATCATTCTGCAGAAGCTCGTACTCCTCACGAGCAATGTCAGGCCTCTGCCCCATGTCAGACATCCGCGGGAAATTCGTACATCCGAGTCCAGCAGGAACGAAATATCAGGCGACGAGAATGACACCTCACTCGGATCACTCGAACCGTTGACGTTTGCGGACCGTCGCCAGCATTTCAGAGCGAAAGCTCCGTCAAACACTTGATACTTTTTATCGAAAATCGTTGCAAGATCAGCTTAAATTTCAAGTAAGACGGAACATCTGAAATAATTTTAGGAAACCGTAAAAACGCGAAATAAGGGAAGAACGGTACCACCCCCGTACGCGGAACAGAATGATCTACAAGAGGAAGAAAAAGGTTGACTCAACAAAACTGATTAGATAGTCGTGACGTTGGCCACTTCACACACTCCCGTACTCGTCAAGACGGAATTCAAACATTTAAATTTCACAACAGAGCACATATAAATAGAGAAGCTGGGTGCGAAAAATCGTGGTTTCGACAGACACAACACTTCCGTTACTTTGAAGAATCAAAATCGAATGAATCAAACTCTTCTAAAGATATTACGCGCATTCACGCGTTCAATTTTTACAATACATCAGCTGATGGAACTAAACGAGGTCACTGATTGGTCGGTTGAGAACACTCTCCCCAAACAAAGTTGCAGGTTTGATGTGATGTACAGGTATTGCGCTTGAAGAAAAATATGTTTTTTACTGGACAGCGAGAACAATAATATAGTATTGTGATGATACTAAGGGAAAATTTTTTGAAAACGTTTTCATGAGCAGCTGAATGAAAAACATTCGAAAAAATCATGCATTTTCTTACGGGGAAAGAAAGTTTAAGATGAAGGAACACAGTTCTTCTCAACATTAGGGACAGCTATTTGCCATACGTGCCGCCACAGTCGTCTGATCACTTTGATGTGGTTTCCCATCCAAGTCCTATTTTACTCTGCGCTTGGTCCCCCTCCTTTTTCGCTTAGCGATTGACTTGAATGAACTTTACCAACATCATTAAGTTTTTGTTTTGAAGAATCAGAGATATTTTGAAAATGTGCAGATCTTTGTTTAAACCTGAATGGGGTTGGCGCACTTGTGAAAATAAAACTCGATGGTAGCGGCACGTATAAAAAATTGTTTGAACTAGTAACAGCTGGGTTCCATGAAGGTTTGTTCTGGCAGACCATTCTGAACGCGGTTCACAGGACAGCGCGGCGTTTTGAACGGAATGGAAAACTACTGTTAACCGTTCTGGATCATGGAACCCCGTTCGGAACCTGTGACACTCCAAACGAACTATGATGCTTCAAAACGGTAAGCAGTAGTTTTCCATAACAATGCGTGGGAAATCTCAATCTCTATTATTTATAAGAATAAACTCCTTTTGTTTGTCTGTTTGTCCATGCTATGCAAGGCCAAAAGGCTGAGTTGCAGGAGTCTACGAGTGGGGAGGATCTTCTTGGATTTTTCCGAAACAGGGCATAAGTGATTTTAAAATTTTCTAATCCCACCCGAACCATGGGCTGGACGGCGGGAGCCCATGGTTCGCATCTTCGCATAATGCGCATTTTTTCGCCAAGCGCTCGATCTTTTATCCGCTGCCAGATTAAAATTTGATCGAGAACACTTTGTATGTCAGCGAGAAAGTTATATTTCAGGAGCGGTAGAACACGATGATGCCGTCAAAATCGTTGAAAGATGCTGTCTTCCTGGGATGTGTCCCTCGCTATGGTTTTTTCTGCCTTAATCGAATAAATTTCGATGGTTTTTGCTCGGGTTGGTCTTAAAATGTTCGTTGAGACATTGCCATTGCCATACGAGTTTTGAGACAAGAAATTATTTTTTCCTATTGTATTGAACGAAAATGTGAACGAAAGTTACTCACTCTTCCTTATTCCGTTGCAATGTAGTTACCTATCTGATCTTTGCCTTCGATCCTCTTGATCTCTGGGACGTCTCCCCTTTGCTCTACTACCCACATAAAATAAGGACTGATGTTTAGAGAAATTGAACTGAAAAATAAATGCGAACAAACATTCAACATCTGTCTGTTCTGTTAGTACTGAAATTTCCTACAAACTATATTTTTCGTGGTTTCACATAAGGTGCCCAGTTTGATAGCCATTTCCGACTGAAAAAAATGTTTGCCAAGTTGGGTGGACAGTATAACTTCCTCGAATATTGTAACATGGACGTATTAGTTTCGTGGTTCCACATAGTTTTATAAGATTTATTTATTTATTTTATTTCATTTATTTATTTTTGGCTTTTTTTGCCATTCCCTTGGGATTGTAACTGAAAGAGATTGCAAGCAACTTTCAAAGTGTTTTCCCAACCATGGGCTGTAGGTAATCTTTATTTGAGAACAAAATGTATGTAAATCCATACAAAAACCTAACACTGCATCAACACATCCTACACTGAGCGAGAAATAAAATCCACCTCTAGCAGGCAAAGTGAGCAACATTCCCAACATAGGTACGTGGATTTCAACAGGGTTTTTCCTAGGAACTTGGGGTGGACTAAAATATATTCGATCCCATCTATACATCTCACACAGAGTGACGGAAGAGAGCAACATCTCCTACACATTTCAAATCACCCTTAGTGATCCACCATTTCCAATAATTTTACATGTCCAACTCAACTGTAAAGACCATCGAATATAAGTATACAACCATACTGAAGCGAAGTGAGCAAAAAAAAACTATGCTATTCGAAGATAAATTCAAATATGGCAGGGCTTATGCTGAAAGCATTCTGTGTGCATGTCCCGAACCAACCTTTCTTAAGCCTAGTACGCACTGGGATTCTTTGTTCGGACTCTTTGTCGCGGAGCAGCGTCTCGGACTCATTTTCTTGCATCCGGGACGCTCCGCGACATTGAGTCTTGCATCTCGTGTGTTGCGTTTTAGTATTTTTGAGTCCCATACGGAATGGGATTCTTTGAACAATGTCGCGCAACATTGAGTCAGTGCGTACGTGAATATCGAACAAAGTGGGCCTCTCACCGGTGTGTCTTCGTTGTTATCGCTTTGTAGTTATCGTTGTTATGCTTGTAGCTAAAAACGGGTAAAATTGTTAATTTTTTTTTTAGCAGAATTTTAGTCAAAAGAACTTTATTAGGTAACAATAAACTAGAAAAACAAGAAATTTGTGCTGAAAAAAGTAGGAACTTAAATTTCATTAACAAATTTCATTAACATTTGTCAAAAATGGATAAAAACGGCTAAAAAAAAGCTTCATTTTTTTTTTTTTTTTTTTCAAAAAATTCGCTAAAACATTTTTTTAATTTCCGAAAATTATTTAGGTCAAGTTTATTTGCCACAAAATCGGTAGTGAACATTTCTTCCTAGTTAAAATCCTAAATTTTCAAAACAATTTAACAATACCTATATACTAAGATAATTTACGAAAATCCGCTCATACGATTATGCTGCATGACTGGAACTTTTTACTAACTTATTAAGTCGTCTTATAAAATCGATTTGACATCAAATAGCTGGATTAGGTATCCAATTAACGCTGTTTCCAACGGTGGTCATATTTTAATTTTGCAGTGATCTCAAGTGGAGTTATGGTCGTTTGAAGGCGGAAAACTTATCTTAAAAATGAAATTACTCAGAAAACAAAGCATTAAAATAAATCTCTAACAAGTACTTTCGATCAGAAATGAGCTCTAGAATTTACCCATGAAGCATCATTACACCCTTCTTAGTGGTTGGCGCAGATGGGCTATCTAATGCAGATATAATAAACATAATGTAGCATTTTTTTTACTCCATAGAGCTATGTAAAGTGCTACTGCAACCCCCGAAAGCGCGACCTCGTTTGACCAACGAGAATAGAAGATACGATAAGATAGTATAGATAAGATAGTATCTTCTATTCTCGTTGCGTTCGACATGGCTCAGGTTCAAACTAGATGCGTACACAATTTGCAGAGCGACAATGTCGCGGGGCAAAGAATCTGAGACATGAATCCGAGCGTCTGCAACAAAGAGTCCGAACAATGAATCCAGTGCGTACTAGGCTTTAAGAAAATCTAGAACCGGTAGAACGGGTTCAGAATGGTTCGGGATTGTCTATCAGAAAAGCGAACCATACGTTCAGAACGCGTTTTGTGACTATCCGAACGGCCAGAAAGGGGTGTGGCCTAGGTAGAACGGTTCTGAACGGTCTGTCCGAACGAATCTTTATTGATCCAAGAAGCACCAAAAGATGGCGGTTAGAGTCCTAAGACCTATGATGGTTTTCTGACGACACAAATCAGAACAACCCCTTACTAGGTAATGATCCATATGTTGTTTGGTTTTTTGAACAAGACTGTTAAATAAAAAAACGCTTGTTTGTGTACAAATTTTATGAAGGAGAGCTTACCTATTATCCAGAAATTCAGGTAAAATTTATAATAAAATACGTTTTTCTAGAATGTTATAAGTCACAATACTATCTCCAACATAATTATTATGATGTAGAATCTATTTCTGGGTGGTTTGATGCCGTTTGACTGCTTTATCTGTACTTTAAAGTAGACCGTAGGAGTGGATTGTTCAAATATCAGGACCAAGGTATGTTTAAATTGAGAGTTACACAACACAGCTATGAGCTAATGTATTTGCGGAACTGTTAATATTTAAAATTATCTCCCGGATTCAGATATTACAGGTCAATGTTATGGCTGACTTTAGAGCTATAAATAGCAAAAATAATATTCCTCGTCAGAAGCCGGGAAAGATCTGATTGCATCAATTGCAAAGCTGCTGAGTAGCAAACCCTCTTTAATATTTTCTTTCTTTTTGATGATTTTTGGTTCAGTAGAAAAATGAACCTATTAATCAAGTAAAACATCGGACATCGTAAAGGATCGATCATTTGGAAGACTTTCTAGAAATCAGCATAGAAGCAGCTAGGATCGGAATTTAAGTAATCATTAGGTATCTGACCTTGAAAAATCGCTTATGTGGTATATAAAAACTAGAGAGAGATGCTAGAAGCATCTGAAGATAACGCTCAAGATCACTTCGAAGGACCTGCCATATAACTATTGTGCATTATAATTTGCTCAACGGAAAAAAAACTATTGCGCATGCGCAAAAGTGAATTTTGTTGACACAGACTCGTATCATCAGAATTTAACAAGCGGTTGCAATTATGTTCACAATATCAATTATTCAGAATGATCACCTGAGTGTACTTACACAATTATTCAAATAACCATGCTCATAACTCAGCATGTTGGCCACGCACTTATTAGTTAACTTATTAGTTATATATAATTAACGCATTATATTAGTTAACATAATATGGTTGGATATATCGAGAGCTTTCGAACGAAAGGTCAACGAATTTTGTGGGATGAAAAACGACGAAGTAGGTACCATTTCCCTAGCAACGTCTCGGTTGTAAGCGGAAATCATCAGAATGTTTTCGTGAGCAATTTCCGTGACTTTTTTTTAGTTTATGTGCCATAGCAAAGACATAAAATTTCAAAAAAAAAAAGTGAAAATGCCCTTAATATGTACTAAAAATTGTAGAATTTATTATTTTAACAACAAATTTTGTGAAATCCTGCACTCATATAAATTATAGAAGCTCTTGAAATATCTGTGACTTATTCATATGCAGGAGTTTGTAATAAAAAATGGTTCAAAATCTCGACGGTTTACAATCAAAATTAATAATTTATTACTAATTGGAGTTGACTGCCAGATAAATACCTGTATCATAATATTTAGAGAAAGTATGTCATAAATTTGAACGTAAGAAGTTGTTATATACAGAAAAATGGCTCAAATTTATGGGGAAATGTTATTAAATCGTAAAAAAACGTACTTACGTTCTATCATAAAGTCGTACTGTGTGACTTGTAAGTAAGGGAGTGTTCAAATGATTGCTTTCCTTGGGCTCTGAATACATTTTCATAGCGTCAGAACTATACATGATGTGAAGCACACAGTTTAGGCTGGGCACTTTTCAATTTTCTATTCAATTTGACTGCATCTTGCAGAAATGGTGTAGGCCATTTCAAGAAAGATGTCGATGCAAACGTTTTCATAACCACAACGCTGCAAAAACAAGGACATACATAAGATGAAATGTGAGTAGTGTGGGCTTTTAAGGCTCGTAGTATTCTGATTATTTGTATTGTCCGATAACATGATCGAATATTCACCTTTCACATCTCTAGGTGGCAATGGATGAATCTGGAAGTCTGGAAGAAGTGAAGGAATCGCAGCCCTCGAGCCCTGTCACAGAGGAAGGCTCGCAGACTGATTCCAAAATGGATGACAAAAGCGACCTTGACGAAAAAGTCACTGTCACCAGTATTTTATCAAAGGTCGAGAGGGAAGGCAACTGCTATTGGTTAGAATTATTATATACCTATTTTGTTTATAGATTTTCGGTATTATTATGCCAACAATTAAATTAATTATTCCAATACTCTCATCATATTTTATAATGAAAATGGAGGAGATTGAAGTTGGAAAGTCCATTGCACACTCACCCTATTCATCTGTTCGGCTGTCTCTGACCAGAAGGGGGGCTATGGCTTTAGAAGTATAGAATGATAACCCAATATGTATACTATAGAAAATATAGACTTGGCGTTCAAGAGCACCATTATACCCCCCACCACCAGCCTCCTTATAAACCGTAATCGGCCTCTGTATAATAAACCATCCTCCTTATAAAACATAATCGGCCTCTGTATAATGATTAGCCTACGTATAATGAAACAGGCCTACATAATACATAAGACTGATTTTATAGTTCAGTGGTCTGGATGCTCGCAAGCTCGTATCTCAAAAATAAAAAAATATCCTAAATCAATCCTTTTATCAAAATACACATTAGTTGCACAAACAGATCAGATTTACGCCTAAAATGATGTTACGGAGCTCGAATATGAAGAAGAATAAATTGGGTCTACATGGCACTGGTGGTTGGACGTGCTGTTGAACATCTAGTAAAATATTGTGACATCTACAAGAAGCAACGCTGCTATCCCCTATTTTAGTGAGGAACTACCTATTATGATTTGAGGAGTTTTTTCTAAAGCATTTATTTTTTTATTTATTTATTTATTTACAAAACGGGCGATGCCCAATTACAATATTAATAACAAAATAAATGCGTCTCTTGATGAGGAAACAAAATCGGTGTTACAGAAGAAAGAAAATAAGTATAGGTATATGTGTAATTATAAAGTCAAAATCACAAACAAACACTTCTAGTGGCTGAGAAGAGTTTAGGGCTATGTGGACAGAAGTTTTCAGGGTGGACGGTGGATAGTGCGTAGTATTTTTGGGCGGAAGGTTCGAGATGGCTGATCATGGAAAAAGTCTAAGGCTGGATTACGTTGGAGTATATGGTTGGCCTGACGAGGGATTCTATTGAGAGGTTGTTCATACAGGTAATTAGTAGTGGAGAATTGAATATGAAAAATGGGTTGGTTACGGGAGTAAAAAGCTGGAATATGTAGGTTGATTTCGGAGATGAGTTCGGGACAGTCAATTCGGTTATTCAACAAGTTAAAAAGGAACAACATATCAGATACAGTGCGACGCTCTTCAAGGCTGGTGAGTCCGCAGCGATCGGATAGGGTACTTGAGCTATATTCTTCTTGTGGTATACGTAGTTTATAACCCAGGTATCTCACGAACCTCCGCTGAACACGATCTAGCCTATCCTTATAAGTTTGATAATATGGTGACCATACGATTGAGCAATACTCCATTATTGGCCTTACGATCATTGAGTACAATGATACAAGTGCTGGTATGCTGTAAAACTCAGCGGTGTTCCTCTTAAGGTAACCTAGAGCGCTCATTGCTCGACAGACCACAGAGTCGATATGTGTTGAAAACGAAAGTGTTGTGTCGAATATGACTCCAAGGTCCTTTGCTTGCTCAAAGCGATTTAGCTGCTGGCCACTGATGCAATATGGATGAATACAGAAGTGAAGTGAGCGGTGAAAAGACATTATATAACATTTAGAGATGTTCAGGGAAAGGTTATTGGTTCTGCACCACTCAGTCAAACCATTTATGTTGTCCTGGAGGACTTGACAATCATCTTTCGATCGGATGATATTGAACACTTTAAGGTCATCAGCAGCATGAGACAATTTATAGAAAAAATAATGTGGAATGGACTTTATAATGTATTGTCCCTAATTTTTTGAAACCTTTAAATATTTGAGGGAAATGAGTAGAATGTTCACTCGCTTGCTGTAGCCTAGTAGTTCGACTTATACAGGGTGCGGCAGTGAGGACGGACGGTTTTAAAAAAAAATCATAAAATAGTTAATTTTCACTCAAAAACAAATTTATTGATGCAATCAGGTTCGAAAGTAAACAGCATTTGAGACAGTCAAGTGTGAAAAATCACATCAGGCATGTGGTGGCCGAAATTGTTTATGCAGTGCTGGAGGCGTTCTTGGGCGTTATCTCTAACATAATCTCTCAACTTGGGCGACTTCCACGCGAATTGCGTCCTTCAATTCGTCCAGAGTTCGGGGCTTCTTCTCGTATACTCTAAGCCTTGTGGTGTCCCCATAAGAAAAAATCGCATATGGATAAATCTGGGGACCGAGGAGGCCAATGAACATCGCTAAACCTGGAAATATGACGACCAGGGAAAAGAGGGCGAATATCGTCCATTGATGCTCTGGCTGTGTGGGCGGTCGTCCCATCCTGCTGGAACCACACACGTCGGGTAGGAACACGTCGCCGTCATAATTCAGGGAAAAAGAAGTTGGTGATCATTACGACGTAGGGTTATGTTGGAGAGAGTCTACACGAACTTCCAAGAACGCCTCCAGCACTGCATAAACAATTTCGGCCACCACATGCCTGATGTGATTTTTCACACTTGACTGTCTCAAATGCTATTTCCTTGCGAACCTGATTGCATCAATAAATTTGTTTTTGAGTGAAAATTAACTATTTTATGATTTTTTAAAACCGTCCGTCCTCACTGCCGCACCCTGTATATATACCTTGAAAGGCCCCAACCAATCACAACACATTAGAACACAATTCATTAAATGGTAAATTCAAATATTTCAA
This sequence comes from Adelphocoris suturalis, assembly GCA_030762985.1. Lineage (NCBI taxonomy): Eukaryota > Metazoa > Arthropoda > Insecta > Hemiptera > Miridae > Adelphocoris > Adelphocoris suturalis. Next base: position 108,147,107 of record CM061043.1, read on the forward strand.
AATAACCCTTTATTTTCAAAAATCTTCTTAAAGAAAGAAAAGTTTCACGTTTGGAGAAGGATTATAAAAATGCAGTGCTTGTTCCGTAATTCTTTCATATAAGATGGTTTTCTGCCAATTTGTTGAGATGTTTCCTCCCTCTCCCTCTTACATATTAATTTCTAGTTGGAATAATTCTAAACCTAATAAATATTCCTTAAACGATTGTTCTGATTATTAATTACAGTGGGAAAGAGAGAAACCTAAATATTGTAGAACTTTTGTGCGCTAGCTGCAACCGCTGGTATCACGAATCATGCATTGGCTACCAGTTGGGAAAATTGGTGCCATTCATGATGAATTATGTCTTTGTTTGCAAGAACTGCTCCAATACTGGTCTTGAGAGCTTCAAGAAAAATCCACCAGGTGAGTTGATCAAGTTTCTTGTTTAATGTTACAAGTTGTCTGTTGTCGGGGTGTCTCACTCTGATCTAATTCAACGTTTACTAGAGTTGGTGCTTCACAAATGATTACTAATTACTTATTTCCTGCCACTCCAATTCAGGAGCATAGGGCCTGTATGATATTGCGCCATTATTTACTATCTCTGGCTAGGGCCTTGATCTCTTTCCACGTCTTCCCGCCGTGACCTGCCTCTTCATCCACCCGTCTCCTCAATGTCTTACGAGGACCGTCTCCCTAAAGCTCTACGTGGACACAAATATGTGATAGTTATGACAGACTATTTTAAAAGATGGGTAGAAGCAGTTGCTTTACCAGGCTGGAATGCAGCTCAGGCATTTGCTGAACAGTTTGTTGCATGCTATGGAGCTTCGATGGAACTGCACATGGATCAGGGAAGACAGTTTGAGGCTGAACTTTTCAAAAACCTGGTGGAACTCCTGGGCATATTCAAGCGTACACAACGGTAAATACCCATGGCCATGGCCTCCAAGAGCGTGCCTTGCTCTGGAGGTACATGTTATGCCTTTTGGATTAACCAACGCTCCTGCTAGATACCAGCGTTTGATGGACCTGATTCTGGCTGAACAAGTGGGAAACCTGCTTAGTTTATCTTAACGATGTAGTCATCTGGTCATCCACCGAAGAAGAGCATATTTAAAAGGCTCCAAGATTTGTTTGAGCGTTTCATTAATGCTGGACCGGTATGCAAGCATAATGTATGGAAGTGCCTCATCCTACCGCTGCGAACAATTGTAGCGTATAAACAAAACATCAGAATAATAGCTTAATGAGATTTGTATTGAAGTAAACTTTGCCGCCACTTTGTGTTTTACCTCAAAAACACAACTACGAACTTTTTATCCTAATAACTCGTAATCAAAACAGTTAACAATTGGAGATAACTTCAGATATGTTACAATGGCAAAACGTCGAGAAAAACTTGCCATTTTATGAATTTTCTTAGAAAACGAAGCTATTGCAATGGCTCGGAACATTTTAAAATCGAAATTTTCGAAAAATTTCTTCATTGAAATCCTTTGTGAGGCATTCTGAAACGAATCCTAGAGTTTAACGCTTTTTCATATATATACAAATGTGTGTCATTCCAGACGATAACTCTCCTTAGGATTGAGATAAAAATTCCGTTCTTGCGCCAAAAAATCAAGCTTTCCAAACGAAAGGATGAGTTTGTTGGCCAGCACTTTTTAAGCACATTAAATTGGTCAAATTTCAAAAAATGTACTAAAAAAATCACTAAAAATGGCTAAAAATCGTTAAATTTATTTATTTTTTGGAGAATATTGCTCAAATAAAGTTTATTAACTATAGAATAGAACATTCAAAAATTTATGTACAAAATTATGCTGGAAAATGTACTAGTCATTCAAATTTGCTAAAAAAATCGATAAAAATTGCAAAAAATGCTAAACATTCAAAACCTTTATTTGAATAGGAAATTATTATTTAGAATACTTCCCCCCCCCCCCCCCATAAAATTAATAGTTAACAATTTCCTTACACTCAAAAAGCTCAAATTTCAAAACAATTTAACTATTCAATACGATAATTTACGAAAATCCGCTCATACGATTATGCTGCATGACAGGAACTTTTGTTCATCTTTCCCACACCATGGGCACCCATGATTTGCTCCAGACCCTCATTTTCTGACCAAACTTTGGCATTCGCATCCCCCATTATGACAAGAATGTCTCGACCAGGTTTCCCCACAACCACACTCCAAAGGCTCTGAAAGAACTGGTCCTTCTCGACTGTCAGTTGCATTTGTGGGAGCATAACACTGGATTGCAACCTTTCTTACACTGGTTCTTAAGCGAGCGACATATTCCGCTCTGACACAGGTTTCCATCAGGCTACTGTTAGCACAATTAGTTGTGCTAACATTAATAGTACTTGTACTTGTGCTAATAGTATATCGACACCAATTCGATGAACACCATTCTCTCCCTGTTGACTGGGGTAGATAAAGGTGAGGCCATCTGTGGTCTTCGTCGATCTGATTCTTTTCATCTCAAGGCTTGCTATTTCAATTTTGCATTTTCTTATCTCCCATGCAAGAACCTTCAGCTTTCCTGGTTCTGTAAGTAACAGTGTATTCCAAAGTCCGAGATGAGTTTTCCGTTTCATGCCAAAGGTATGGTTTTCATACCTAAAAATCGGACCGGTGCATATTTATTTCAGTTTCTGTAGTAATTGGTAGTTAACGTTTTAGCGCCTGGGATTTAAATGCCCAAGCGGCTCCCCAGTCCTGACTTATTTTCCACATTTTTGCTTCTTTGACTTGCCTGTCTTCTACAAAGTAAAGCATTTTCAAAATTAGCCAAAATTTCATCAAATTTGGAGAAATCGTTTGTTAAATTTGATAGCATCTGATAATGTTAAATATCTAGGTATATTTTTGTACCTTTTGTATATCTTTGTATACCTTTTAGTGAATTTTTGTATGGTCACTATTTCTAATATTCATTTGTTCCTAAATGCACATTTACTACTGCTGCTTCTTCTTCTACCTTACTACTATAACCTTATACCGCCAGTTGCAGCCACTTGTTGATCTCTACGCCATCTAGCGGTTGTTGATGAAGGTAAAATGGCCAGCTTGATCAGACGACCAGAGTGTTCTTGAGACACATTTCATACATATCGTGTATGATAGTTGGTGCTGGGAAGGGTTAATAACAATTTCGAGCTTCTGTATCTCAATTACCTATCTAACCTTTTGCTGTATCTTACTACAACTCCTTTAGGGCATATACATGAACGGTCCCGTTTGGCAATTTGCTGTGTATGAACAGTCAGTCCCCTGTGAGATTCACAGCCACTTCTTTAAGGAAGTGTCCAACCTCTCTATGTACATACTACAAGATTCTTTTTGTTGTTTTGATTGCAGCGTTCCCACAAATATGTGTGACGGCGATGGCTAACCTTATGCAAGCTTCAACAAAAACTGGAACTCTCCGTGCAAAATTTAGTAAAGACAAAGACATCGTACCCTTTATAGAACAACACTGGGAAGGTCTGACAACGTTTGCCAGGAGAATGAAACAGTCTATGCACTCTTCGGTAAATGTTCTATGATTTTTCTTGATTACGATATTAATGATAGGTACCTACTTTGAAAAATCTTTAGAGCTACTCACATGGTGTTGAATCCAATGTTGGCTTTCAAACTGTAGAAAGTCATTTGTTCTTTCTTTAACCAATTCCCTTATTGAAAGTAAATTTAATTAATTGAAAGCTTCCTCATGCACTAAATCATTTGAAGATATCCGTGTGAAATCGGAACGTCACCATCTAAAAACTTCATCACTTTCCTCATATTTTAATTTAGGTAATTCAAAAGTTTGCTAGCATACTTGACTCATGGATATTACCTATTTTAGCTTTGGCATATTGAAATTGCCGTGTAATCATGGCAAAAACTCGAAATTCAGCTATACCCAGGACTTGAAATATCGTTCAGTTCTCTTCCTTTCAGACTGTTCCAATCCAGAACAAAACGAAAAAATGGCATTTTTGGATAATGTTCCGGAAAGGAACATTTAAAGTTCCGCAAAATAACGTTCTGAGTCGGAATAATATTATTTTGTTCCGAGTAATATCATTCTTCCCTGGGACGAAACTTCACCTGTTTTTATGAGTGAAAAATGAGGTTTTCGAGTTTTCTCTGCAAAGGGTCGTGTGGGTTACTATTTCTATTCATGTAGATTTGTGGATAATCAGTTTTTTGGTGAATAGGTTACTAAAAACAACAAATTATCAGGGTATCCTTACCCTTAGTATAGGCGCATACCCTATCTTGTGGGTTCAAGACTGAATATTGTAATTTAGGCTGCAAGGGGGGCCCGAAACGGGTGTATGGGCTGAGAGTAAGACTGATGAGGCGCTACGGATTTTGAAGGTCTATTACCTAGTTCATTGTAAAATAAAATGCCTTTTTGTTATCCAGGCGATTCAAAATGCTCTACAGGGTGTAGTTTTCGTTTTTCTCTTTTTTTTAAACCCCTCTCACAGCATTTAGGGCGGAATCCATAGGCGCACCTTGAGATGGGAAATTTCTTGACTCAAGCCAAGGTCACATCTGACTTGAGGAGGTGAACTGGTATTCATAGTCAAAAGGTGCAGGCGTCGAGGCCAGCCTCAGCTCTAATTTTTCTCAAGGTGGCTTTGAGGAGAGTTGGAGTCTAGAGCGAGCAAAATGAGGTTGTTCCAACTGTTTTGGGCATTCCATGCTTAGTAAATCACGATAATTGGTGATTCCATGCTCGGAATTCCATGGTAATTGTTCGATGCAACATTGGTGAGGCCAGGAAAAATTAGACAACATTTGTAATTTGTGTTATTTTATCGAAAAGTTGACAGTTGACTCACACGTTTACCGTTTCATGTTTTCGCCTTTGTTGTATCTACTGTTTTATTTTGACATTGAAAATGTCTTAGTCGACGGGAGAAAAAACGTCACGCAACCTATAAACAAGTTAGGTGTTGTTTTCTTTTGATTTTCACGTACAACTAAGCCGTTGCTGGGGAAATGAAACTTCTTTAGATAAAATCGTTCTCCACTCGTTGGAAAGCTCTCGGTTTATCACGCATTTCTTTCGTACTTGTTCTTCTATTCATGTCGTAGTTTTATTTTTATTTATGTTATAAATGGATATAGTAAACAATGCCGCTTGTTTTGTTGTCACTTGGTTGAGAAGTTAATCTTGGTTATAGTAATTGTAGACGCGCACCATAACAGAAAATTACCTACCTGTGAATTCATATTCGTGGAAGAATTGGGCATCGTCGAGACTGGCTTACAGCAAATTCAGTAATTGTGTGTCAATAATTATTTTATGTTTCCTAATTGTTATTTTATTTAAAACAATAAAAAACATTGAAATTACTGAGACATTTTCAATGCTCATAGCTCTTCTCTCATAAGAGAGAAAGTACGAGCGGCCTGCCGCGTTTTTCAGATAGAGGTTTTTTTATTAATATCATTATTATTAATTTTTTTTTTTTTTATTTTTTTTTTTTTGTGTGGTTTATTTGTATTTGCTTAAAATGAGCCAAAAGAGAACGTCATTCTCTCCAGAGGAGAAGAATTATTTGAAGTCACTAGTACTTCTCAACAAAGACGTTGTTGAGAGTAAGAAAAGTGATTCAGTAAGTGTAGTACAAATTATAACTCAAACAAACTAATTACGTAAAACAAACTAAGCACAAAATAACATTTCGAGGGAGGTTTCAACCTTCCTTGGCTAGAGGTGGGTTTGAACCCCTCTGGAGTCGAGAAATTTCTCATCTCACCTTCAAAAATCGTCTATGAATAGGGGTTTTCGAGGAGGCTTGGAGGCCAGTCTCGGAATGTAACCACTCTGACTACGTTAAGGAGACATGAACCCACATCAAGGCCGACCTCAGCTCAAATGTGGAGGTCAGCCTTACCTTTGTGATTCTGAATACCGATGGGGTGAAATTCTCCTCAACAACCCACCTTGAGGAGACCTCAGCATTGAGGAGCGACTATGGATTCCGCCCTTAGTTCGTATGGAATTTGTAAGAATTTCAAACTATCAAATGCTGAAAAATTTTGTTGAAAATTTTTTAGCACCATTTTTTTCAAAAGTTCGCAAAAATGGCTGTCCGGAGTCAATTTCATGAATTTCCAAATTAGTTTTAGTTCAAAAGGAGTCGAATGAAATTAGTGAGAGTAGAGGCTTCCCTTTAACTATTAGTTTTATTATGACATGATCAGGCTGAATTATTTCTGAAATGAATAGTTTTTTTGGGACTGATGAAAAATACCTTTTCCTAGACTCGAAGTATTATTTTAGAGCATTTCCTGTTAGTTTGAGCAAAAAAATAAGGCCAGAACGAAAAAAAAAATGGAACGAAATATTTTGCTCTGGCCTGGAACGGTTCCGGACTGGAATGAAAAATAAAGTTTCAGACTGGAACATTATTGCCGTGGAGTGGAATTTGAGGGAGATAATACTGAAAAACTCTTACAGTATGGCTCTACGTCAGAACAAAATAATTAAGTTACGATTTTGAGTCATTATTTTCGGAGCTTCTATTTTTTCTGGAACTTTATTTTGAGCCCTGGCTATAACGACATAAGGCATCAATTTCAACTCTGGGCATTTGCAGGTTGTACGAGCTCTAACGAAAGAGACTAACATCACTTTCTTACATGAAGAGACTCCAGATGATGGGCCAGTCTATTCGTTGTGCCAGCAGGATCTAATGCTGATCAAACCCAACTACGAAGCTATGATCAAGCAAGGAACTCTCAAAGTTACAGACATGGGGGTGCAGCACGGCAAACAGGGTATCAAGCATGGTTAGAACTACAATGAAGTAGATTTTTACAGGGTGTGACGTGTGAATGCAGTACGGACGTTGCACTGTTTTGCAGTTGTTTAATAATTGGATTTATTAATTAACCTTGAATTTATATGTTAACCTTGTATTGCCAATTTTTGGAATTATTTTGTCTCTAAGTACCTTTTTGTGACGCCATTTATTCGAAGATCCACTTATGATTAAATCTCATTAAGGGATTTACCTACTTCACTAAGTAAAATATAATTCATTGATCATTTTTTCTGCAGGTGCCAGTGGTGGTGGTTTGCGCAGGACTACCAAACGCAAGATCCCAGATCCTGGAACTGTTGGTAGCAAGAAGAGTAGAGGGGGTGACGTGGCGTTACCCAAACTTCCAGCCCATGGTTACCCAATGGAGCATCCTTTCAACAAAGATGGCTACCGCTACTATCTCGCTGAGCCAGATCCGCATGCTCCATTCCGACAAGTGAGAGTCAATTGTTGTCATAAAAATGATGTTTGTTGAACATGGCAGCAAAAATACACATTTCCTAATCTTGTCCTGTCTGGCTTTGGTTGATAGGAGTTTGATGAAAGCAGTGATTGGGCGGGGAAGCCTATACCTGGCTGGCTGTACAGGACCTTGATACCAGGAACAGTTCTTCTGGCACTTCACGATCGAGCACCGCAGCTCCGTATATCTGAAGACAGGTTGAGCGTCACAGGTGATAAGGGCTACTGCATGGTGCGATCTACTCATGGTAGGTGATAATTTATGTTGACCTAAACATGTTTAGTTACAGTTTTTTTTTTTTTTTTTTTCAAAATGTTTATATCATTTGATAATAAAGTTACTTACCTCTCTTTCAGCGGTCAGTCGGGGCTCTTGGTACTTTGAAGTTACGGTAGATGATATGAAGGACGGCTCTGCTTCCCGCCTTGGTTGGGCACAAGAATATGCTAACCTGCAGGCTCCTCTTGGATATGACAAGTTCGGCTATGCTTGGAGATCCAGGTATTCACAGTAGTCAGTACAATAATTTTGAAAAATGAAATGGTGCTATATTTTTATCTATAACAAAAGTCATAATACACTCGTTAATTCTAAAGTTCACGACCAGTAGGTTCATTCAATGAAGTTAGAAAATCGAAAGTAGTTGAAACAATCAGACTACATTCTAGACACATGGCATGACATGATTTCTTGATAGTTCGGCTCATGTGAAACTCCCTGTAGTCTGGCAGCCCACCCAGCTTTTCCTACCTCATCTTAGGAAAAAGGCTTGACCCACTAGAATCGAAGGCATGTCCCCTGTACAAGAAAAAAACCTTTTCTGACAATCAACCTGGGGGCGTTTAGGCGTAAATTTTTTCTAAATTTTGAAAATTTAATTAAAAAATTACCTAATAATTGATGTCAATCGATCACATTCCTGAACTCAAACTACCTCCTCATACAAGCTCTGAAGGGGCGTTAAAAAATCAGACAATTTAAACTTCCAAGTTTGAATAAATAAACCAGTCAAATTGTGGTTGGGTGAAGACAAATTTATAGACTTTTTTTTCATATCGTATCTATGTTTTTTTGGGGTGCTGACTTGAAAAAGGTCGGCTTCACATCAAAAATGGCGAAAAATCTCGAAATTGTTGGACTTTTTCATATTTTGTATTCTATCTTCGAAAGGATGCTGTGTTTGACGATAAAGTCTATGTAACTACTATGTTAGAGAACACTAAATTTGTGAAAATGTAAGCCTATCCGCAGCGAAATTTGATCAACGATAAGACCCGTCGAAATTGGCTACTTTTTCCCCCAAAGTTACAATTTTTAGTTTATCCCTTTAGGGCCACTTTCACCAACAACATAAACGAGTTTAAGTTAGAAAAGATTAACAAATAATCGAGATTCCAGCTAATCGTCTTTCACCAGACCACTTTACGAGTTTAAACTCCTAACGAGGTGGCTTGAGGTTAATCTCCCAAGCCCCGGCCAGTTACACTTCCCAATCTCAGATTAGTGATAAAAATGATATCGAGCAATATGGCCGCGCACCAACAGCTGATACCTCATACCTCTACAGTTTGGTTCACAGTTTATTATTATAGTTTATATATAGTTTATTGTTATTCAAGTTTTTGATGATGAATTCACGCGATTTATCGCTCGGATTAATTTGATTCCTCGGATGAGGACGATGTCCTGCAAAGACGCCCAAGGACGATCGATCCGACGGCGCATTCCACATTTTGACGGGTTGGACGACGTCGAATTTCGGCGGAGATTCCGGCTCCCAAAACCGACAGTTTTGAAAGTCCTCGAGCTTATCGACACTCACCTGGAGTTCCCTTCGAACAGTTATAAGTTGGAAAAAGGCTTTTATACAATCAAATCGATGAATTATAATACGAAATTGATGTAGGATGTTAGGAAAATAAAGTATAATCGATGATGATAGCAAGTTATAATACGATGTTGAATTGCTATCCCTTGTACAGTATGTACCTACCTACCTATACCACATAAAATAACTTATGTACATTTAAATAAGGTGATCAACCGTCCTGCTTCCGTCAAATGATGTGTCACACTTTCTTTGTTGGAAGTCAACGAAAAGTTGCGAGTAGATAGTAACTAGGTAACTAGATAAAAACGGCGCGGGTAATAATTGGTCGTGGTTGTGATTCACTGCTTTATTGTCTTGATATGTCGGACACATGGCGGGTTTTCAAACTGTCGTTTCAAATTGTCCAATTTTTCATTGGACAGTTTCCGGAATCTCCGTTAGGGAAACTCGATTATTCCAATCTTGGTTTAAACGAATTTTGGGTTGGTGAAAGACGCCAAGGTTTGATCCTCGAGATTATATTTAATCGAGTTTGGCTAATCTCCGCTACATAAGTGGTTGGTGAAAGTGGCCCTTAGTAAGTAAAATATCGACCTGGAGGGGTAAGAAAAAAGGGTACCTCCCTGCATAGAGAAAGCAGAGAATTCAATTTGCTTTAAGTTCAAACGGGGGTCTTCAGTTTCTATAGCATCGTTTCTCGATCACAAAATCGGGGAAAAGCAGGATTTGCCGGTTTATGAAATTGTATTTAATTTGACCATATATGAATATTTTTCGGTTCAAAATAGCATGGAATCATGTAGGATAGTATAAGGTTGCATGAGGTTATGTATACAAAAATTCAATTAAAGAAAGCACAACACTTTCTGTCTTCTTGTAACTGTCTTTAAACTAGTACATATAAATTCGTAAGCATTATTAAAGTAATAACTAATCAAATATGATTCGCGCTATAACATATTTATTTCATCTTCAGGAAAGGTACTAGGTTCCACGAGTCAAGAGGGAAGCATTATTCAAGTAGCTATGGTGAGGGTGATGTCCTTGGTTTCCTGATTGAACTTCCGGATGACCCTTCAAATGCTTATATCCCCAACACTTACAAAGATAAGGTAAGATTTTCTTATTATTCGCATTTTCGTGACCTGGGAGTATGAAACTTTCCAATTGAACTATCGTGAGTTTATTAATATTTTGTGAGGTAATTTTGCTCGTAATACTAATTAAGGCTTCAACTGTCATTGCCCAACATCAATCCGAGTCCAAATCTTTCGTGCACTCTCTCATCAGCAGAGTTTGTATTCCATCTGTATTTCTTCGCAAGAATACTGCGTCCAGGATGAGATATATGTTTACTCAAGAAGAAAGCAAATTGTCTTCGTAACAAACAGAGTTTGAAAAAAATTGGACCAACAGGTAATGAGAAATCGATATTATGAGAAAGTCACGTTTGCGTACAGGCTACTGTTGATCCGACGGCATTGAAATTTAAGGGGGATCGTCTAAGGGCTAACCTGCATAATCCCTGAAAATTTAGTCGATGTCGAACTGAAACTTGGTATTGTTTTGGCATGACAAGGATTTACCATAGACAGACATGGAACCGAAATTGATCAGCAAGCTCTGAAAAGCAAAAAGAAAGTGGAAATTTTGTATTTTGAAGGCAAAATTTTTTTCGACTTCTTTCATTGACATGTTTATTTAATGATTACATACATTACAAAGATGGTTTTGCAATATTTCGAATAACACCATAACAATAATTGTCCAGTCACTTTAAGGACTTTGCTGCTGAGCCCATGCAGAAGCAGAAGCATTTGAACGCAGGTCAAAAGTAGGCCCTAGACTATCAAGCGGCTTGATCAAATGCTTGAGCAAATTGATTGTATCAAGCGTGATTTATAGTTTAGAAATCCGTTTGACGCCTGAAGCAAGCATTGATGGCGATTGATAAAAAGTTTAAATGACCCAAGCGGATGGTCAAGTCGCTTGTTAGTCTAGGGCAATTTTCACCAAGCATTGCGTCAGTCAAGCGGTGGAATGTCAGGTCTTCTAAATCCATGCCAGATGCTAGATACCTCAACGTGACAGACAATCTCTGACTTCCAAGAATCGCCTCACGCATTTTTGTGTCCTTCTTCTCGATGTCTTGGCGGATTAAATCGAGCAGATTATCGAAACTTTCTTGGTCCATGCGTAGAAAGTTCCTATAAATCCTCTGGTTCCGAACCACTCAGAAAGTTAAGATGTTGATGAGTGAAGCGGTTCCTCATTTTATACCAGTCCTTAGACAACTGTCTTTTATTCTTTTTGTGGTTTCTCTGCTTCACAGCAACCAATGTTAAGACCAGGAAGCCTAAATCTACATTTGAAACCATTACGCTCCACACTCCTCCACTTCTCAGCTTCGACTGATGAAAGTTTTGATCAAAAGATTTAATGGTTGATTGAAGTACGCTTGAAGCGCTCATCAATCGGAGCCTCAAGCATATGATCAAGCCGCTTGATAGTGTAGGGCAGGGGTGCTCAAACGAACTGCTGGCGATCTACCTCAATATTTTTAGACTACTTACGATCGACTCTGAGAGGCTGCAAGTATGTGTGATGCAGGGTTGTCGTACATACACGACATACACGATACACCCTACCTACCTAGGTAGGGTGTACCGTAGCATATATAGATATTAGCTTTCCGCACAATTTACATTATTTTAGTCAAGGTTTGGGTTAGGTTTACTCAAGTTCTTCTCTACAATATCAATGAAAAAACTCCTAGTTATTCAAAATTGCGAGTTTATTCGTTGTTACAAAACAAAAGAGTTACATATGGTGTTAAACTCAGCTAAGGAGTGACTTTGGATGTTGAAGCGTGGCACTGCATGTCCTCAGCATACTTTTCATAAGATGGTGCGTAACCACTGAGTGCCAATCGCAAGCATGATGACATATGATCGTCAGTTAGTCGATTGCGATATTTTGACTTAATTATCTTCATTTCAGAAAATGCAGACTCGCACAAGTAAGTTGACCCAAACATTGCCGTCAGTTGAAGGGCGATTTTCCTTAGATTCGGATATTTATCTTCAGATATAAAACACCAGAAATTTGTATCAGATGCTGTAGCTTTGAGATGTATATCTGATATAATCTGCACCAACTCATTTTCAACAGAACATGAGTTCATATTAAACTGACTTGCTACTTCAGTAGCTAATTCCTCAATGTTTTTACATGAATAAGGATAACTCATAAATGATGCTATATTTGCCAATTTACTGCAATCATAAAAACGCATTTCAAATTGTCCCAAAATATTTGATAATTCAGCTTCATACGTATCATAATTCAACTGAGGAATCCTTGCTTTCAAAGACGGAAAATGTTTCAGATCCTTTCGTTTCAGTTGATCTATCATAAGTTGCGCTGCCCGAAATGGTCTAGTACAGTCTAGTCTAGAAACAACGCGGCTTTTCTTCGACAAGTACCGCGCGTTCCTTTGATAAAACCGCCTATTGCCGCAAGCAGTGTTATTACGTAATACATTTTTGTAGTTTAGTTACCTACTTATTAAAAAAATTTTTCTTCTCGAGATCTACTCAAAAAGCACTCGCGATCGACCGTTTGAGCACCCCTGCCCTAGACTATCAAGTAGCTGGATCAAATTGATTGTATCAAGCGTGATTTATAGTTTAGAAATCCGTTTGACGCTTGAAGCAAGCATTGACGGCGATTGATAAAAAGTTTAAATGACCCAAGCGGATGGTCAAGCCGCTTGATAGTCTAGGACAATTTTCACCAAGCATTGCGTCAGTCAAACGGTGGAAGGCATGTCGTCCATGGAATGTCAGGTCTTCTAAATCCATGCCAGATGCTAGACACCTCAACGTGACAGACAATCTCTGACTTCCAGGAATCGCCTCACGCATTTTTGTGTCCTTCTTCTCGATGTCTTGGCGGACTAAATCGAGCAGATTATCGAAACTTTCTTGGTCCATGCGTAGAAAGTTCCTATAAATCCTCTGGTTCCGAACCACTCAGAAAGTTAAGATGTTGATGAGTGAAGCGGTTCCTCATTTTATGCCAGTCCTTAGACAACTGTCTTTTATTCTTTTTGTGGTTTCTCTGCTTCACAGCAACCAATGTTAAGGCCAGGAAGCCTAAATCTACATTTGACACCATTACGCTCCACACTCCTCCACTTCTAAGCTTCGACTGGTGAAAGTTTTGATCAAAAGATTTAACACGTTCCGAGCGGCGCCGATTTTGGTGGAAACTCCTTGTGACGGGACCTGTTTTTTTTTTTAGAGAAAGGCGCGAAAATGTTACTGAACGGGGGCCTTGGTATCAATGGGGAACGAAACGGAACGCATTCTTTCAGAGGCCTGATCATCTACAATAAGTGTGTTAAACTCCACAGCCAACAGAATGCGTGGTAATCTCGTCAGAAGGCAGAACGTAGGAGCCTATGTGCTCTCTGTAGCTGGATCTATCGATCCACTCCGGGTGAATCGAACGAGGGCGCCTGGATCGATCGATCCATTCCGCTCGGAACGTGTTAAGGGTTGATTGAAGTACGCTTGAAGCGCCCATCAATCGGAGCCTCAAGCATTTGATCAAGCCGCTTGATAGTGTAGGGCCTCCTTAAGATCCAACCTTGAACATTAGTGGTGGGGACAGGGCTAAATCGTCCTGCCCCCGGGTAGATGGAGGAAGGGAAGTACAGCAACCCGAGTGGTATATACTCGTATTTTCAATTCATATAAGTACCTATCAGCTATTAAAATCAGCCAAAACACCACCCCCTTATTCCTAAAGATTTTGAGATACTTTTTTTTACAATTTAACCCTTGAGTGCTATCCTTTGTAGATGATTAAAAATGATGCTGACATTATTAACACTATCTGTGGATAATGTATATGCATTTTGAGCCGAATTTCGCTAACTTTCGTTTATTTGATTATTGAACCAAAATTATTATAAACCAAAATAACCCCTCCTAGATCCTTAGTTCATCATCTACGCCCTGTAGATATACAAATATTTTCAATCCTACACATAGGTAATGTATCTAACTTGTAGTAAATAGTGGACAAAATTTATTTTTCATTTATGGATACCTTTTTCTTAATTGTTATCTAGGTTATTCTGCTTTTCTTTTTTTTTTTAGCCCTTAGTCAAGTTCAAAAGCCATCTTTACTATGAGGAGAAAGATAGAGTGGCAGAATCATTGAAAAGACTGCGAGTTCTTCCTAGCAGCAAGATCTACTTTTTCAAAAATGGGATATGTCAAGGCGAAGCCTTTGTGGACGTTTACGCTGGAGCGTATTTTCCAGCCATCTCGCTGCACAAGAATGCTACAGTCACCATCAACTACGGGCCACGCTTCAAATATCCACCTCCTAAAGATCAATTCACTTATAACGGGGTAAGTTGGCATGGGAAAAAATGTATACAAAAACGTGTGGAAATCTTGGAGACAAAAAATGTTTCTTCTCCTGAAATTGGGAACAATGCTTCCTCTACCTTTAGTAGACTCGGAAGCAATAAACGCTGCAAATGATTTCACAAAGGTTTATTATTTTTTCAATTGAGTATGATCGTAGTTTTAGTTGGCTTGCGTACGTCATAAGGCCCGTCCAGACTAATCGGCGTGTCCTACTTCGAGTTGCCACAACCTATACTTCTATAATTATATACGCGTGTTTATATTTCTCGATTTGAGCTCCTATCTATTCAAATAGTTATTGCCTTAATAATATCATTATCTAAGTACGTACGAAAAGTCGAGAGGATATGTTATTAAATATGCGTAGGAAAAGCATTGGTATTAACACACAAATATGACCTAGAAAAAAACATATATTCATGCCTCGAAGCCACCTCATGGTGCCGCGGTGAATTATATGGGTATTACACGTAAAAGTAATAAATATCCATTCTCCTACACCCCTCTGCTACGCCCCTGGTCACCCCAGACACCACTAGGTGCCGCGGCGCCTCCTCTCACTCCACCCCTCACTCACCCCCCTCACCACCAAGCGTGCCAGGCGTGCGTCTAACACTATGCGAGTAAAGCGATTGGGATGATTAAACGTTAGGATCAACTGGACCCCAAATGGAGTCTATGTGCGAAAGAACGGGTTTTTTGAGTAAATTCTTAGGCCTTTTATGGCCCGGACGGCGGACGGTGAATGGCGGACGGACATTTCAAATTTGGATTCTACGTACCTTGAAACGTAAAGTGACAAAGTTTGAGGGGGGGGGGGGGGGGGGGGGGGTGTAAAAAATTTTTGCTACTCGATCACATAGGCTTATTATTGGAAATAATAAACCAAAAAGTCGTTAAAATCCAGAGGAGTGATGTCACACAATTTAGCTGGAAATTTGTGAGCCCTGTTTCAGGAGCTGTTGTGGTCACCAAACTTCTCTGCAGTGTCTCCGATTTGGGTATTAATCCCGAATACCCAAAGTAAAATTTTGTTTATTCAAAAAACTGATGACTAAATCTGCTGATTATTCCATTCAGAGATGTTGGAAGTGAAGAAATTATCCTTTGAATCCGTACTTCCCTAAAGGAGAGTCAATTTATTAGATAATGTATCGGTCTGAACACAGACCCTCTTCAGCAAGAAAGTGAAAAAATTCCGAGCAAACAAAAGTTCCAGTCATGCAGCATGACCTTATGAGCGAATTTTCGTAAATTATCGTACTATATTATGTTACATTGTTTTGAAAATTAAGGACTTTGAGGGAAAATATGTTGTCAACTACCACTTTTATGCAAAAAAAACTCGTTCTACAATAATATTCTACGATTCAAAAAGAGATTTTGGATTTTTAACTTTTTTGCAGTTTTTATCGACTTTTTAGCACGTTGAAATTCAAGTACATTTTTCAGTATGATTTTGTCAATAAAATTTTCAACTTTCTATTTTATAGTTAATAAACTTTACTTGAGCAATACTCTGCTATAAAAAAAATAAAAAATATATATATATATATATATATATATATATATATATATATATATATATATATATATATATATATATATATATATATATAAATTTAACGATTTTTAGGCGTTTTTTTGCTATTTTAAGTGATTTTTTCAGCAATTTTTTTCAAAATTTAGCCAATTTAATTTTGCTCAAAAAATGCTGATCAAAGACCGTCCTTTCGTGTGGAAAACTTGATTTTTTGGTGCAAGAACGGAATTTTTATCTCTATCCTAAGAGAGTTCTGGAAGGACACACACACACACGCATATATATATATATATATATATATATATATATATATATATATATATATATATATATATATTATTAATTGCTATGCAATTCTTAGGCCGACCCCCAATAATTTTTTTTGTTATGTCCATAACGAAATTAACGATGATTTTCACTTACAACACAGCCGTTGTTAGGGGAATAAAACTTCCGCAGTTTTCATCGCACAAAAATCGTTCGCCACTCGTTGGAAAGCGCTTGATTTATGTGATAAATGTTCACATTTCAAGCTACCAATTTCCCTCTCCTTACTTACCTTGCTACATTCCAAAACTAAGTTGATTCAGGCTAAGAATTGCATAGCAAATTATCCTCGTTTTCTACGCAGTAGAAAAGAGAAAAGATCCGGCGAGGCGCGAAGCGCCGAGTATATATATATATATGAAAAATGTTGAACTCTAGAATTCGTTTGAGAAGTCTGAAAATGAATTTCAATGAAGAAAATTTTCGAAAATTTTTGGAGCCATAGAAATAGCTTCATTTTTTACGAAAATTCGCCAACAACAGGCATAAACGTC
Source organism: Adelphocoris suturalis (assembly GCA_030762985.1). Taxonomy (NCBI): domain Eukaryota; kingdom Metazoa; phylum Arthropoda; class Insecta; order Hemiptera; family Miridae; genus Adelphocoris; species Adelphocoris suturalis. The sequence continues at coordinate 108,164,043 of CM061043.1, forward strand.
AACAATAACACGAGAAAGAAAACTTATTATTAAGACTAAAAACTAATATAAGGAACAATCATATTAGTTTTTAGTCGATTAATAAGTTTTCTTTCTCGTGTTATTGTTGACATTTATGCCTGTTGTTTTGTTTGCTCCTAAGATGCTCGGAGTTTTTTTTCTTCACTTTTTTGCTGAATTTAATAAATTAACGCTCCCTTACTGGGTAAGTAAAGTTTTTAAAGGATCATTTCTTCAGTTCCCACACAGCTCGAAGGAATAATCCGCAGATTTCAGAATAGTATTTCTTCTCATCGGCATAATTAGGTTTATGTAAAGTAAATTTTGTTTTGTTTTAGTTAAATTTAGACGACTTGATGCTATAGTAGATTGGATAATCAACAAATCGAGTAATTTGGTTTTTTGAAAACCGAATTGGTTAATGTCAACTAACAACTACCTTCAACAATTTAGACAGACGCTCTAGATCGTGCCCTTCACTCGATTTAGTCTCACTGTGAAAAATCATAACAAAATGTAAACTGGGATTACAGAAACCCAAGTAGGTGCAAAAGTGAATCCAAAATATGTTTAAAATTACTAAAATGCTATAAAAAAAAAATAAAAAAATAGGAAAATAACTTATTTATTTTATTTTGGCAGAATATTGAAGTGGGCTCTCAAGTAGGGTTAGTTTGATCGTTGAAAATGCTGTCGCTCAAAGAAAGTGTTCAAATTCAAATTTTTTAGCTTATGAGTCGGCTTAGTCATTAAGAAATTTGTCACATAAAATCATTTGCTCTATAGGTCATCAAAGTTCATATAAAATTCGCTTCATGGCCGTAGTGTCTTGCATGTGAAGATGAGGAAACTGTCTGAAAATGGAACGTTTGAGAATGGGTATTTTGAAAACTGAGATCGAGTAATTTAAGTGCCCTTAGGTGTTTCATAATAAGAGCAGTGTCTCAATCCTTCTCCCATACAGTGCCCACATTAATATTGTTTGTTACTTGTCTTAACGACCAACACATGCTCCTGGACAGTGTGTTAAATGGTACCTACCACACAATTTAACAGATCTGTAAGGCCAGGTAGAGAAACAGAGGTAACGCTAGTGGCAGCAGCCCTGGGAGGTTTACTCGAGGCAGAGGGTACTACGAAGGCAGGGTTAGGACAGCTGCCCCTAGTATTAGCAACCAGTGTTACCTTTTCCAGATAAAATTTCATAATTGGCTAATTGGGAGGGTGGCAACAATCGCAGTTTTTTTTTTTTTGGTAGTACGCACCTATCAGCATTACTCAAACTGCTGATCAATTGTTATCACATGAGCCTTGATTTTCCAACGATCCTAGCCAATCACAGAGCTTACCTCGGCAATCAGCGGAGGTACCCCTCTATTCACAGCTGGATCAGGGGTACCCAGGGTTTGAAGGATAACCTCCGTTCTATTTACGCCTTATTATCAACAATGCTGGGGTAACCCCTGCCACCCGTTCTAGATACCCGGCCTAAAAAAAAATAAAAAATAAAAACATTCAGTTTAAAGCCATTCTTAGAGGTTGGTTGCCAACTGCACGGTAATTACTGTAAACATTCGGTAATTTTAATCTACTTATGATGTACCATAGTAATCCTAATACCATAAATAAAATTACGGTAAAATTGCAAACCTGGTAAATAGCTAATAGGTAGATCACCTATCTAGTTATCACTTTAGCATGAGTTAAGCCAAAAGTTACTACAGGTTTTGAAGAAGAAGAGTTGCAACCCTTTTGAGCTCATTATGTAGAAATGCAATTACTCCCAATGTACTGCACTTTTTGTCTTCGCTCACTCAAAGTACAATGCAGGAGGAGTTTTAACAATCTTATAAAACAAAACGAGAAACGAAGTGAGCACAAGCTCATTGCTGGAGTCATTTGAACTTTATTTCGATGACTTCCTTTCTTTCTTCCTTTGTGTCGACTCTTTTTTTTCTTCTTTATTTCAATTTTTTATGCGAAAACCCGATTTAACCTTTTTGCGTCTGGCTTAAAAATGCCCATGCGGCTCCCCAGTCCTGGATTTAAAGGCCCCGCTCGGACCAAGACAGCTCTCCTGTCCTGACTTATTTTGCGTTTTTGCACTCTTCCGTTCCGCCATCTTCTAAGAAGCATTGCAGGTTCAAAATGCGTTCAAATTTCACCAAATTTTGAGATAATGTTTATTACACAATATAGTATTCAATCACGTAAAAATATCCAGTATTTTTCTATATTCAACCGTTTTTCTAAACAGTTTTGTTCCAAAAATGAGGTGAAAAAATTCAACTTAATCAAATCAAACTTAATTCAAATAATTCAACTTCAAACACAGGGAATCCATCACAAGTTCAATTATTCTTCGTCCGTGAAAGCACGACGATTTCTTCACGACATTTTACAGAAAATAACACGGATGGAATAATACAAGACTATCTCGTATGAAAGGGCAAGCGTTACTGTAGCTTCTGGGAGGAGAAAGGTAAGCCCTCCCTCCCCCCGTCTAGTAATGTCGAATGTTCAATGTAAACACAGTCCATAGTCTTCCAACTACTGCTCTGAGTCCGAAAAACCATGAATGAATGGAGTGACGTCATAACAAAACGAAAAGCAAACTGTATATATGCGGACCCTGGCGCTAAAAGGTTAAAATTCAAACCCAACATCAAGGAACCCCTAAGCTTGATAAATCAAGCTCATAAAAAATGAGATATTGATTTTCTTTCAACTTTTCAGGGTTTTCTTATGAAATTTTATTCATTTATTTATTTATGCATTTGATTAAAAAAACGCTGCAAATTATTACACAAAGGTTTATTATTTCTGTATCATACAGACCTTCCACGTAGAAAACTGACCGTAATTATTTAGCCTCACTTATAGTATATTTACTATCAAAACTCGGGGCTTCGCCCACCCTCCAGGCGTGCTCGCATACATCAGTCTAACACTCAAACCTCAAAAAAGACACTTTTTCACCTATTTTTTGGCTCATAGCACCCATGGGTGTGGTGCCATCGAGCTGGCGAGAAGTTAGGACCACCTAGACCCCAAGTGGAGTCTATGTGCGAAAGAACGGATTTTTAAAGTCAATTCTAAGGCCTTTTATGGCCCGGACAGCAGACGGACATTGCAAATTTGGATTCTACGCACTTTGAAACGTAAAATGACAAAGTTTGAGGGGGGGTTATAAAATTTTTTTGCTATACGATCACATAGGCTTATTATTGAAAATAATAAACCAAATATACTGTTTTGTCATTTTTGACTGGATTCATTCGATGAACGTCTAAATTTTGTTGAAATATGCACATACGGTGAAGAAACAGTAGGTTTGATGTACGAGAAAGTACGGTAATTTGGAATGGATTGGCTCAGTAACAGATGACCATGATTTGGCAACCCTGATTCTTACATACTTACTAATGAAACCTCCAGTTAGGTACCTATCGAATGCTAATGGTGCTACTTGAAATGAAGTACACCACCTATCTCCATCAAATTTAATAATTTTGAACATTTTTTAGCTTACATAAAATCCAAGTTTTATCTATACATTCTTTCTTTCAGATGTACATGAAGGCTGAAGAGGCTATTTGCGAACAAACAATGGCTGATCTGCTATATCTGACTGAAAACGATGGGAAGTTACGACTAGACACTTACTCAGTATAGCTGGAGTAAGGGGCTTCCAGCGGCCCCTGAACACTTCCTTGATCACCGGACTACCGTGCGCATTCTACCTACATATTATTTCATAGTTGGCATCCAAAATTATTATTTGCATAACGAATACTCCGATGGGAATTCACTTAAGATGGACTGGGATCTACAATTGATTAGGTACGCTGGCCTGTTTACAACTTCAGTTGGCAACAGAGACTTATGAACAAAATGACGAAGAACTATTTCGCATTTTTCCTTCTTCATTTTATTAAGGGACAAGGTATTTTTCTTATGTAGACGAAGTAACTTGGCTGAATGATTCGCAGCATAAAACCAAATCTATCGAATTTTCTTCTCGCATTTTCTTATATAAAGTTTGTGACGCATCATAAATGTATTACGGAGATGACTATGTATTTTCTCGTCTTGGTCTCAATAATATATCGAGTGTAAACGACAAAAAGAGTACTGTAAATTTTTAATCCTAATCCCTTGATTTAGATTACAAGTAGATTGGCAACTTCTAGTACAAATTTCAGCTGCAATGGATCCCATCTCATCAGACTTGTTTCAGCATAGTCAAGAGAAAATGGATGGAATACAACTAGTTCATTGTGAGAACCAAGGTGGTGGGGATGAGTTCATGAATTTTTCAGTTCATGAACTGAAACGCTGTTGAATAACCTATTCCTAACTACCTTCCGGCTGACGGATACGGCTGTGGCTAAGGCTTAAATAATTGTAATTAACAAACTGCAATTTCTGATTCCTGCAAGACAACAATTTATTGTGAGTGTTATAACCAAAGTGATGTGGTCTATATTCTCGTGACGTCACGCATGGAGTAGGTTCGCGTTTCAGCCAAAGTCGGCCATGAGACCGCTCTACTTCAATGAATCGCTACTCAACTAACCTATTTCTCACAAGAAGTTTGCTGTCTCACAGCAACGTAATAATTCGTGGTTATAAGGCCATTTTTCAACAGTTTTGTTTTGAAAAAGTATAATATTGTAGCAATACAAAGTTTCAATTCGACTAAATGTTATAATAATCACTGTGTAGGTACCTACCCATTGCTCAGGTAGCTTCATCAGCGTTTTATTATAAGTTCGTAGTACTATGCTTAACTGAGGAAGCTTTACTTGTTATATTGAATGAATAAAAGGAGAGATTTGATAGTTTGTCAAAGTAAACAAGGCAGGTTGTTGCCACACCAAGAAACGAAACTACTTAGTTAGGTACGTACGTATTTTGCTGTTGGTTTAAAGTGCCTGAACAAAGTAGGTGAGTCGTTGCTTTGCTAACGAATACAACCGCTGATTAGCAAGTTTGTCAAATATCGAATCAGGGAATATGCAACATGAATTAAACCAGCTGCAAGGAAAAAACCTTGAAATGCATTCTTCTGAAGGTAAGATTTCATAAAGACGGCATTGGCAGTGCAGTTATTGCACGAGTTTTGCAGTTACGCAAATTTTAGGAACAAAAAAGGTAATTAGGTAGGTACCTACTTTCGTTTTTATCAATGGAGTACTTGAACAAGTAATAATATACGGAAAGTATGTAGGTATACCTTCCTCTAGGTACTTACCTTTCCACATGTGATAGGTACTTACTATTCCCGCCTAACAGAGCTCTCATAGCACACCCTTTCACAAGACCACTTTCACAGTACTCTAAAGATTTTTAGTTTCAATTGATTCAAAGAACAGTTCTGAAAACTAGATAGGTAATCCACAACATCTTCGCGGCTGATGTCTGGAACATCTAGAACACTTGTATGTCAACTCCCCAACACACATTTCATACTCTACCCCACGGATTACATCTTGCGTTCGTAGCGTTTGAGGTCATCACCTGATAATAACCTGATATATTCGCATACAATGAATTGTATGTTACAAAAAATAATGAAAATATTGACTAGGAACTAGGTAAGACTATGTTATGCAGATGTCCAGCTGGGGCTACAAATGGCGCATTTTCGCATAGTTTACTCGTCACCATGACAACAAGGTGAAATAACTTCGACTTTGCCTTGCCTCGATGTAAGGATGCGCTAGTGTCCAAGTCATGAGAATATCACCCATACTCACAAGTGACAGAATTTCAGCTTGGTAATGCAAGAGAAGACAGCAAATAAAGCAGGGAAGGTTATACGTCTCAGCGGTATTATCTCGGTACCAACAAGGTTCACAACCCTGCCTTTGTTTCGAAGCAAGAATTTCATGACCATGACCCAGCTCAAGAACTCAGGGTATTGGGACACTGCAGCGTCATCACAGTACAAGAACTAAACTACTCTTGAACGACACACTAGCTGCACTGACATAATCGCATTAGTACATGAACACAAGCAAGCTTGGATTGTGAAATCCAAGGAAACGAGCGTGCTGATGCGCTAGCCAAAGAAGGCTCCCAGATGCCCTAGCCAGAGGCTAAAATAAGTTATGAAGGAGCCAACAAATACATCATGGATTCTGCGGATGGATGACCTTGAGAGGTGTACAGGGTGGCAGCTGAAGTTAAGATATGGCTTTTGAAAGGAAAAAATCGTGTTCCTGCAAATGTACCATGAAGCGTATCGGTGGCTTATTTAGATCTATTGCAGACCAAGATTCTTTAAATGCGCACCTTCATTGGATTTGAGTGAAAGTGGCTGCCTCCTACCCACCACATCCATTCCCGGTGTTTGAGCCTAAAGATATGATTATTTCCAGGAAATTAGTTATAATGATCCGAAACAGATTCCCAGGTTGCATATTTTTGAACATGATCATCTCAACAATTTGGGAGCTATCACAATGTGCAGCTAACTAGTTTTTATCGACAATGCTGAAAGTTTCCACCTTTGCAGCGTGATTGAGCATTCAAGAATTAGGTCAAAAAGAGTCCTCAGAAAAATATTCAGTCCTCAACCTTCCATTGATATTTACGTTTTATGATGAGATGCAATAATTGAGTGCTTCTTAAGCAAACACTGAACTTTTTAATCAGGGTCTAACTTTCATGGAACTTTGACCACCAGTTTATGCAAATCAAACACATGTAAATTAAAACGATATTTTTCTTTAATTCAAACATTCAATACAAAACCTTACGACTAATTTAAACGATTAAAAAACCTATATGTAGATAATATGTATGCTATACCAACGATCGCATGTACTGCCTACTAAATTTTATTGTCATGGGTATGTGGAATAGGAAATTGGCCATGGTCTCGTTCAATATCAAATAGCTCCTCACAATTACTGTGATGTGTACAGTTGGGTATTATGAGATTGGAGCAAACATGAATTCTTTTGGATTATTAATATCAATACATCAGAACCTGAACCTAAATGCCTTTCAGAAGGATCAGGATGTTTTATGGTGAAATCGTCTTCATTATAATTTATCTGAATTCAAATTGATACTTTAATTAATTATTCAATTTTTATCGCAAATATGGCACTTTGGTATAGGGAAACAATTTCATAGTATTACAATATTGAGGTATTAAAACAGAAAACAAATTCCCAAAATAGTATCACGTACAATATCAGTCGTCAGTGTAAATTGTGAAGGGTGCTGTCTTGACAGGTTTGGGGATTTTAGGGCGGGATATGATGTTACGAGGAGTGTCGGATGGGCCAGCTCTGGATAAGGAAGGCGTAGCTGTTGAGCTGAGAGTGGAGCTTGCTGGAGTGTTTGGAATCGCATAGACACCATCTTCTATTGAGACGACAGACATTGGAGTCTCCAAACGCCTATCAGAAGACACTGAGGGCCCCGGGTTCCGTTGATTGTTATCGCTGTTTTCAGTATCTCTAGAAGGCGGTGACTCCATGATGGGATACATGAAACGGCTGCATGCTGGCGTTTTGTCTCCTAGACTAAGCTGTTCCATACAGAGAGGTGTTTCAGGTGCAGGGCTCTTCAGTGAAGACTTGCAAGGAGTTGTGAAATTCCTGTTTGTCTTGAGTGGAGTTTCATCCAGAAGACCTAAGACATAAGCAAGCAATTTATCAGAAGTAATTAACTGATTCTATGAGGGTGCTGTAAATATGCTTCGTTGGCTAGGATATTGTAGTTAAGTTCTGTCAACCCCAAAATAAACTGAACTGCTTACAGCAATTTACCTCTGTAATGGACGCCCCAGGGGTGCAATGGAGGCCTAAATCCACACTCATAGAGGGAGGGAGAGGAGAGTGACAGTACCATAAGAGATACAACTCGTACTAATAGCATATGTGCTATGTTCGGAGAAGATAGGTTTTCCAGTTCTAGGATCACCCATTCATTGCCAAACGTAGCAGCTCGATAATATGGGAAGAGGCGCCCGACGCCTGTTGGGTAACAACAGAGCGACGGCAGCGCTTCCCTTGGATCTCGCGGGAACTGCCACACCTCGGATTTATTATTCGTCATTTTCCAGTCTTCATAATTCGTCAAACAGTAGTTTCTTTGTTTTGAAATCTCAATATTTTTTAAGAGTTGGGATGGTGTTTATACAAACTGCTTTGCCATATTTTCTCTGGTACATTGATTGATTCGGATAACTTTTCTAATCACTTGTACTACAATAAATGGTTTAGGAGCAATTTTGAAATTGTCACGCTTAATAGGGGTTCAAAGTCTAAGGAGGCACCCCAGTCCTCCGTCATTTTCAGTCAGTTGGTAGAAACATTTATGGAACGTATTTTGGAATAATTATTTGCTTAGAAGTTTTAAAAAACCTTGCACCTAAAAGCTTAGAATATCTTTTGACATTTTCATGTCTTTCATATGGCACATAACAAAAAAATCGTCACGAAAATTGCTCACGAATTTCGGTCCCTAGTGGCCAATTATGTGTGTGTGTGCGCGCGTGTGTGTGTGTGTGTGTGTATGTATGTGTGTGTGTGCGCGCGCGTGTGTGTGTGCGCGCGCGTGTGTGTGTACGCGCGCGCGCGTGTGTGTGTGTTATAGAACAGTGGTTCTCAACCATTTGTTCCCCCCGCCGTGCAATGCACGGTTGAGATCTGCTTAGTAATAAATACAATAAGAAAACACACATGAAAATGTCCCAATGTGTTGCAGACTCGTATGCAAGCATTTTAATTTCAAAAAGCAATTACTAGCGGAGTTCTCTGAGCTATGACGACTTTGGTACCTAATGGCTCTCAAATATTCATCTAGCTGTCGTGGATAATTATTTTCTTTATTACTCGCGGTCGTCATTGTCGTCGCCACTGAATTAACATTTAAAATTATCAAACAAAACAAGTTGTAGTTATTGTGGTTTTGAGGTTGAGCTGAGCTAGAGGCGTGAATGTTAGTTGCTAGGAGTACAGCTGTCACAAAAAAACCTTTAAAAATTTTCACCTCCATTTCGAATTTTAGCTTCAAAGGTTGAAGCTCAGAAGGAATTGTTGTACAACATGAGATGATTAAGATTAAGATTTTACGACTGATGGTGATGAAGATTATAACATTGAGTAGAGGGAAGAAACGCTGCAAATTATTACACAAAGGTTTATCATTTCAGTATTAGCACTTCTACGCAGATCACTGGTCCATAGAAAACTACCTATCAAACTGAGTCTACGGTGCATTATCGGGATATAACCGGACGATGTTACCTACCAAAAGAAAATGAATTAATAGAATAACAACGGTAAATGAATACAAAATAAATAAAACAAAAACATAGAAAGTGACTGGGACGAATGAAAAAATATTATGTTGCCAGTAGGAGACGAACCCCAGCAAGGTTACCAAGGTGCGCTACAGTTAACGAATGGATGAACGTAAAGTAACCTAGATGGTCTCATTCGATTTATTGAACGTCTGTCCATAAATCTAACAAAAAATACCATTTTATTTTGAAAGCTTTTGATACATCGACTTTTTAATATTTTGACACTAAATTACTACCGATGTTACTGTCACATTCCGGGTAGAGGTACGATTTATGAGTTAAGTTTCATAAAGAACAGTCCAGTAGTTTCAGACGCTTTGGACAGACGATTTTATTTATTGGGGAGGGGTTACGTATCTTGAAGCGCTAATCAACAATTTGGGGGGGTGGGGGGCGGGAGTATTTTTATTTAATTTTTTAGTGAACCAAAAGAATCAATCGAATGAACGAGGGATTGTAATTTACCTAGAAACACAAGGGCTGGTTAAAGTTGCACTTATCTGCCCCATATATGATTTTTTAGATTTACCACGTTTGAATGCAAAAGTTTGTGTAGTTTAGATTTGAGAATACTCCATCCTCCAGCTAGATATTGAACTTCTACCGTGTGAGCCGCGTTTTTTCAATGTTGTTATGCGAAACCATGTTACAGAAGTTTGTTTTAGAATATTTATGTAAAACCTTGATTGGTGCAAGTTTCTAAAAAATAAACGACAAAATACCTACCAGATTTCGCTTGTCCCATTTTCTTGCACAGGTATGCCCATCTGAGTTCTTCGAAACAAAATTCTCTTCCACCAGCAAATGCCTGTAACATGGAGTAAGAGTTGATTGATAGAGAATCAAAAGTGTGCTTAAGTGGTATTTTTTGGCTACAATGTGTGTCGGTAGATATAGAACTTATAACAAGGAAGTGATAGAAATGGAGTAGTTACTCCTTCGAAGAGGTAGCGGCGATTAATTTGCTACACCTATAGGATATCCTGAAAGCTCAAGAACCCATACCAGATGTAGCATTTGTAAACATCGAGAAGGAGGAACTAACCTTATCCAACACATTCCTTTCTAAAAGAGGGGGGGGGGGGGGGGGGCAGAGTAGAAGGAGACTCCAAGTAGGCAGGGCAGGGGTATATATATTTAATTTTTTTTAAATGGTAAAAGTTCAATGTATGTTGCCTATATTAACTATGGAATGGGTGGGGGGGGGGGGGGGTTTGAAGCCACACTCTGATATGTAACAGCTATCAAAAACTGTTAAGGTGATTCGTTCAATGGAACGGCATGCCCGCTGGTATCCCCAGCGCCCACGACTTGCAATCGAATCGTTGTTGAACCTTCGTAACGCTGAGTCTACCTCTCTCTTCCATTTTGCGTTAATAGCAATAATATTATATAAACTCCTATCGTTTATACTAATACCTAATCCATTGCTATCCCGCATACCTCTCTCTCTCTCTCTTCTGCAGTATTTCTTTCATCTTTAAAAGAAGTGAATATAAGAAACTAATCAACCGACAGGCTAGATAGAAAAAAAAAAAAAACCCTGAATAATCCGGGAAGAAAAAATACACAAAATAACGGGATCCTGGTTCACTTTAATGACTGCAAGGCGGGATCGGAAACATAATAGCGGGAGAGCCATTTGGCTCGTACGGGAGGCGGAATTAGACTCATATTCATTTGCCTTCGTTGTCCGCAGGATGTCAGATTGAGAAGTAGTTGACGAATAGCCTCTCACAATCCCCTACTCGTCTTCTCTCTACCACGGAAAGCTGTCTCTATTGTTGACAGTGGTGGTTGTTGGGATGCGGATTCGGCTAACAGCTTCTTAGCTCGTTGACAATCCTTTACGACGTGCAGGGTACGGGTAAGCCGAAGCTCCTCGCCTTCTCGGACAGTGTCGGGAAGGGTTAACAAGGCGGAATCATTTTCGTGACTATCACTGAATATGGTTTCAAACATGATCATGAGCCATGATGAAATTCTTCTGTATAATATTTTCACTCCTTTAGGTAGGTTATAAACCCTGGCGGGGTCCATAGTCAACACAGCCGGCTTGGCGTTAGCTGTTGTATTGGTCTCAATACAGAAAGATGACGGAAGAAGTGATGAATGGCGGGATCGACGTTGTAATTTCGGCATTCTGAATGTAAATCGTATTTACCGAAGTCACTACGCGACGTAATTTCAATGCGGAATCCAACACAAAGGGAGGACGCGTTCGGGTCAATATGGCGATAAGCTTCCTTTAGGTACGGGATCCGGAATTTCGCGATCTGGAACTGTGCTCAGTGTCGCGATCACTAATTCACGGGTTGATGGCACCAATGAATAATCCGGGAAGAAAAAATACACAAAATAACGGGATCCTGGTTCACTTTAATGACTGTAAGGCGGGATCGGAAACATAATAGCGGGAGAGCCATTTGGCTCGTACGGGAGGCGGAATTAGACTCATATTCATTTGCCTTCGTCGTCTGCAGGACGCGAAGGGCGCTAGTGAGCAATGCAGTGCTTACAAAATATAAAGTTCTTGTACAATTTACAATTAATACTTCACAATTTCACTGCACCTTCGGGAGCTCAAATCGTATATTATTACGGGATGATCGGGAAAAATAGGTATTATCAGTGTTCCATCATTAAATATGTAAAAAGCGGGATAAAAACATTGAACGACTTATGAGCTCTGTCGGAAGTTTGGGAAGAAAACATGCCAACCCCATTTCAAGCAATGGCGGGAGAATTTGGTTAGGGCCAAACACCCCCCTTATTACCTTTCTTCTGGAGCGACATAAAGAAAAGCGTAATAAATTATCCCAGTGATTGAAATCTTGTTCTAATTATTTCACCTGAATTCCAAAATTACATCAAAAGATTGAAATATACTATAGAAATCCAAGAATTTTGATCACAACAATCGGAAGATTGTCACAGCTATCATATAACAAGGAGGTGATGGAAATGGAGAAGTCAACCCTTCGAATGTTAGAGGCGATTAACCTGCTACACCCAGAAGATATCTTGAAAGCTGAATAGCCTAGAACTATCCCAAAAGTAGCATTTCCAAGAATTCAGAAGGAGGAACTGTCCACATCCAACACAAACATTAATGAAAAATAGGTTTCAAACATTTACCAGTTTTAGGCTGTTGATTTTCGCGGTCGCTGTCACACGGCAGATGTGCTGTGGCAGTTCAAAATATGACCACCGCCACTGTTGCCATGTTTTGACAGGACACAAGTTGTGGAGGGGGACCAGCCTCGCCAAATCACAAAGGCATGAACCCTTAACCAATTTCAACCAAATTTTTAGACCCAGAGCATTTTAGCAAATGACATTTATGAGACATGCGTCACACGGTCTCTGATATAAGTGACTACTAGGGGTTTTCATGCGCTCTATGTGTTTTAGATGTTTCAAGGCCAAACAGAGCTGCTGAACACTCATATAAACAGTTTACAGTCATTCCCATTTAAGGAGTAGACTATATCGCCAGCGTCAGGTGCTGCTACAGCAAGGATAAACGTAAACATAGGAGCTCCCAGCTAGAAAAACGCTTTCTAAAAAGAAAAATTCATTTTGTAATTTCATAATTTTCTTAATATTGCAAGTTTCAATTTTTTCCTCGTATTCCCGTCATTTTGTGAATCAGCAACTGATTTGTCCACTCACATGTGAGCTTCACCAAGGGGCCACAGATTAATTTTTCCTCCTATATGCCCTCCCCCTCCTATCAAATTTCATTGCATCCAAACAGCCCAACATATAGTTGTGGTGATACACTCCATTGGTTACCAAGGACCACATGTGTTGTTAATGACTCTAACTTCCTGCAAATGATTTATTATTCTATTACGTGTAATTCTCGCTGAATAAAGCCTTAGTTTAGAAGGTTTACACTCGCTTTATTACAATAGTTTCGTAACTTGATGGTAGCACAAGTTGATTTTATTTTCCGCGCAATATTTCGTTAATATATTAAGTTCATATATCAAAGCATGAGGTTCCGCCAATTTATCTTCATTTGAATCGAGTAGAAGGGCTGCAATAGATTATTACTACCAAAACATAGAATGTACTCACCTCAAAAACAGGTAGGTGTGGTTTAGAGTTTGGATGGGGTGATTTGAATAGCTCTTGAGCGTGATGCTTCATTTCTGCTTTCCTTGCCTTCAGAACGTTAGAAGGTACAGGAGTAGCTGGGACTGGCCGATTTACTGTTTCATCTTCTTCGTCGACCAAAACTGAGACAAAACAATGGACAACGTTGATTCAACCAAAACATTCACACATTATTTTTATCTACCTATCTAAAATTTTCATTACATACTAATGAAATGAAAAATATACACAGGTGAAATGAGGATGAGACATTTGTTGATGAGCAAGAGTAACTACAGTACTGTGAAATCTTCTTCATTTGGTGATTTTATCATTAAAATAATAATACATCGATAATTAATTAAGTACTTTTGTCAATAGATTTGTGATAGAGGTATGACGAGATAGGGAATTCTGTATCTGTGATACTATTCAGTAACTTTGGGGATATAAACAACTGTGGGCATAAATTAACTGGTTATTTAACAGGCAACACCACACTCAATTAAGGCCAGGACCTCATTTCTGCACTGGCACAAGGTCGTGTGTGTTGATGCAGAACCCGCACTGAGGAAAAATTGTTTGGTTTAGTTTTACTTTGACGGGGTGCGGATCCGGGTCGAAAATAAGTAATATGGATAAGGAAACGAGACTGTTAAAACACCTGCCTCCGTAATCAACACTCTTCCGTGTCTTGTGCAAGCTCAGTGCTGAAATGTGGAGCCCGGCTTTAACAAGGTTGCTAAAATAAACAAGATTCCTTAGTTTCAGGCATTAGTGCCAGGGACCAATTTTTACTGTGGCAATATGAATATACAAATTTCATATTCCCTTCACTGCAACGATATAGACTACTGAACTCATAGATTGAATTTATATTTTATATTGAGTAATAAAAATCATAGGTAACTACACCAAACTGTAAAATCCGAGGACTGGAACCATGTGGGAGACCCAGATGTAAATTATGTGAGATCACCACTCACCACCTTCACGACTCCCAATGCTTTTCAAAATTATCCAATCATGGGGTCAGCACACTGCCACTCCCTTAATTTCATGTATACTGGAATGTTTGACCTGCGTTTTATGGTGGTAAACCATCTCAGGTGAATTTAAGAATGAAAAATCACCGCAGCACAATTCTTCATGGTGATGTTCAGTCAGTGGCCCAACATGCAACATCTCACGAATTGGGAGGCTTAAAGTGATAAAAAAAGTTACCAGATAAAGTGTCGCCCGTCAAGCAGGCACATATATGTGTCTTGGGGGATACTACATCCACCTGGCCTCAATCGATACTCTACACATGACCATAGCCAGATACATTTTTTTTTTTTTTTTTTATTGTTCTAAATTGTATTTCACATTTTACAGTTACCTATTGATTTTTTCAATTATTTATTTCATTAGTTTCCTTATTTATATTAATCCTTTACTAATTTTCTATTTTACTCTTTAATTTAATCCAGTGGGACTCTTACTCCCTCCTAGTCATCAGTCATGTTAGTACAATGCTGCTCAGTTACCTACCTAATAATTTTCAATGAAGCCGACATTCTGCAAGACTAGGAAAATTAGTTGATTAACGACGATTGTCCATCAATGAACCATCTCATAGTGAGTCTCAAATTTATTTTGGATCTTTTCCGTTATACGTATGCCACTATTTAAATAGCTAGGTTTGGATCCACATCATTCTGATCTACATGCCCAACTAATCTGTATTTTCACTAAGGGATTGACTACTTGATGTTACGTATTTTTGAGATGCGAGCTTGCGAGCATCCAGATCACCAAACTATACACTTTATTCTGACCTACATGTACCCAAATCTGCATTTTTACTAAGGGGTTGACTACTTGATGTTATGACTTTTTGAGATGCGAG
This sequence comes from Adelphocoris suturalis, assembly GCA_030762985.1. NCBI lineage: Eukaryota > Metazoa > Arthropoda > Insecta > Hemiptera > Miridae > Adelphocoris > Adelphocoris suturalis. The sequence continues at coordinate 108,179,369 of CM061043.1, forward strand.
CTTGCGAGCATCCTTACCAACAAACTATACACATCATTCTGATCTACATGCCCAACCAATCTGCATTTTTCATGACGATATAAATCGATTTCAACGGTTAAAATCGAAGTTTAAATAATGGCATACGTATAACGGAAAAGATCATTTATTTTTTTATTTTATTAAGGTTTAAGCCGCATCTCAACCAGAAGGGTCAATAGCTGCACTAAACATGGTGTCTTAAGGGACACTGGAAGCGGCACGATTCTAAGGGGAGTCATGTTGCTATCCTTGACTAAAAACGCTGCAAATTATTACATAATGGTTTATTATTTCTGAGTCAGATAGCCAGCTATAGTAACCAGCATGCTCTGGGGCTTTCACCAGTCTCTTTTCTAGTATCCACCTCTGTTCTCGCGTTACAGGCTGCGCTCCCGATGGGGAGCAAATGGATGATCGTACAGCCACCCGAGTGGTCTCATTCAATCCACAGAGCTAATTTCTATAGGAATCAAACTAAAACCGTAGGTACACTGGATTCCAAAAGCATCTGGGACATATCCCAGTCGATTCTGCGTCCGAAATTACTTGGGTGACGACACCCCACTTACCTAGGCAGAAATATAAGTAAACAGCAAAGCTATTCATCCAGAGGGTTCAGACTCCAAGCTGCCCATGTAATTTCAATTTAAAAACGATTTGCTTCGAAATATCTGAGAAGATTTTGGGAAGAAGAAGAACGAAGGATTTTAGATGGGCTGGATCAATTATTTTTGTAACATACTAAAGTATGATATAGGTAATATACTAAATATACTAGTGTGTTCAAGGTAGGTTAAATGTTATATGGGGTAAAAGTAATAAAATATAATAGAAAATATATATTATATCCGTTCCGATACACCCCGGACGCCTTTCTGCTACTCCACTATGCCCCTAATGCCGTACCCCCCTCAGGTTGGCGCGGCGTATTACATGGGTATAACCTGTAAAAATAATAAATATCCATTCTCCTACACCCCTCTGCTACGCCCTCTGCGCCTCCTCTCACTCCACCCCCTGCTCCCCCCCACCCACCGTGACCCCCTGCCAAGCGTACCAGGCGTGTGCAAGTCTAACACTCAAAGTCTTGAAAAATACACTTTTCGCCCGTTTTTGGCCCATAGCATCTATGCGAGTAAAGCGATCAGGATGGTTAAACGTTAGGACCAACTGGACCCCAAATGGAGTCTATGTGCGAAAGAACAGGGTTTTTAAGTCAATTCTTAGGCCTTTTATGGCCCGGACGGCGAATGGACCAAATTTGGATTCTACGCACCTTGAAACGTAAAGTGACAAAGTTTGAGGGGGGGGTTATAAAAATATTTTGCTATACGATCACATAGGCTTATTATTGGAAATAATAAACCAAAAGGGGCGTCATCATGGACTCCACTGGCAACTCGGAGGGGAGGAAAGAAATTAGGGGTACAGACCACTGTTTAACCCCCAAAGTGTATTTTTAAAAAAACCCAAAAATAAAATAATACAACTAAAAACTACAACAAAATAACTATATACCTACATGCTATTATATACAATCAGCGACTTGATGTACCTAAATATATCACCGATCAGATATCACAGTTCGTAGTAGAGCTCAGCAGCTCTCAGGTACAATAACAGGGATCAGACCTTGTCTGGTTTGGATAAAACGTAAAACTCACGGAGGGGGCTGATGCTGGACTGGGAGGTCCACAAGGGCTGGGCAGTCCTCCAGAAAGTGGCGGATTGACAGATCACCCCCACACCTCCCACACACAACATCTCGAGCTTCTCCACTAAACAGGTGTCTGTGAGTAAGACGGGTATGGCCAGTGGCAACTCGGTTGACCACTATTGGATCCCTCCTTGGAAGTAGGGTTTCTCGAATTTATTCTATGTACAAATGTAAGTATATGTATTTACCCCCCCCCCCCCCATCAAAGGGATTAGAACCTCAGAAACTGGCTTATGTGGAGAGTAAGCTATCCATTAGGACAAAGTAACTCAACCGCTGAACGTTGGGTTAAGGCATTTGTGTCATTAGCATGGAGACTTATGGCCGACAGTATGGTTGGTTAAGACCCATTCGCCTACGGAGGGTAAAAGATAATTGGGTGGGAGGTGCTAACATCGGTTTTCGAATGTCCCGTTGGAATAAATAGGCAGCGGATCCTAGAAATGACTCAAGAAGCTTAATTTGAAGTGTAGCACAATGAACGAAGCTTGAAATAACTCAATAATGTTACCTTGGAATGTCGGAGTGGAGGGAACAGGTGTTGAGGGCATTGGGGGAGCTGGTTTCCGTTTATACCCTTGGTTCCAAGGTCCAGGCTTCATAGTGTTTTCTTTTTGAGTACTCTCAGCATTAACATTCAACTTGGCCTTTGAACTTTTTGGAAGTGGAACTCCATTTTCGTCTTCCTGCCAGATTATGATAACAGTAAGTATTGCAACCAAGGAGAGGGTACACAAATATTTTATGATCATGGCTATTATACAGGGTATCTCAAAAGTAACCCCCCCCCCCCGCAACTTTTTTCAACAGTTTTTTAGATTAGAAGTGAAACTTGGAGAGCGTTTTTGGAGTGCCTGCTACTAAGTTTTTTAACAAATAAAAATCAGGAAAAAATCCATACGTTTTTGAATTAGCCAACGGAAGGAGGATTATTGGGTGCTTAAAAAAAAAAATGTCCATTTTTTTGTCAAGTGACACCTCATTTTAAAGTGCTAAAAATGATGGTGAAACCAGAATTCTAGAATTCGTTATCGGATTAGAGCTGATGAAACAAGAAGAAACGCAATTCTTTCTAAAAGTACTATTTTCCCTAAAAAACGATCTCCAAGTTTCACTTCGATACCTCATGAATTGTGGGAAAAGGTTATAGGGAAGGGAGGGGGGTGGGGTTTGTTACTTTTGGGTCACCCTTTAAGCGGGTGATCCTGCTGCAAGAGGTGGGGAGTGCAACGAAGTTCCCCTCTTCACTCTCCTGCCTTAGAGTGCAGGAGAGAGAAGATCCGTCATTCCCAGCTCAAACCGAAGGTTTCCCACCAGTATACGGTATTCTGAGGTAATCCTGCGTTGGCGGGTGATTAGAATATGGAAAGTCTTCCTGCAGCTCCACACACTGACCTAAAAAACGGAAGTTAGTGAAAAACGTTGTCTATTTCCACGAAAAATAAAAAGTTACACTGTTAAATCGATTTCGACGGTTAGGCCATCATCAGTAACAGACAATAACTGAATATACATTAGAAAGGACACAGCTTTTATAGTAACAGGTGAAGGGAGATTGAATCCCATTGGTCAAGAGAAAGGAAAGGTGCAAGAGGTACAACCAATTGAGTGCAAACAAGGTGACGGGGGATTATAGCTAATTAGATGAAGTGAAAGGGGGAAATAACTAAATATGGTTTCAACATTGTGAAGGGACAATTCCAAGCTTTATAAAAATTGGCCTATTAGTGGTGAAATATATTGAGGTATATCCTCATTTAAGCATTTACCAGATCTGTCACTTTTGATCATTTCGAATTTTTCAAGTACATTCAACATACCTCCCTTCGGACAAAAATGAAGAAATTCTACAAACTGTCTATCTGTCAAATCAAAATTATAACCATGATTGGATTCCTTAAGATGTTTCGCAAATGCAGACTTACTCTTATTTTCCCTGAAATCCTCCTGATGCTCGTCTATTCTTTCCCTGAATTTCCTACCAGTTTGACCACAATATTTGTAGCCACAAGAACATTTTAGCTTATAAACCCCACTTTTATCCTGAACATTGATTTTGTCCTTAACGGATCCTAGTAATGCTTTAAGACTATTTTCAGTTCTAAAACCTACTTTGTAACCTCTCGATGATAGAATTTTGCCGATTTTATCCGAAATTTTCCCATAATAAGGTATACTTATCCATTGCTTTTCTTCTAAATTTACATCTTCCCTGGCCAGATTGGAAACTTTTTCCCTACTCTTTTTCCTAAGAACATTATCCCATATGGTATCAACGAGATCTCCTCCATATCCGTTACTAGCCGCTATGCTTTTGATAATGGATTTTTCTTTTGATAAACTTTGTTCACTCATTGGAATAGACAGTGCTCGGTTAATCATACTATGGAAGGCTGCATGCTTATGGACTAAAGGGTGATTTGAAGTACTATGGATAGTTATATCGCTATATGTATCTTTTCTATAAATTGAAAAATCATGCTTTTCGTTTACCAAAGAGATGGATAGATCTAAAAAATTGAGTTTATTTCCGCCGAATTCGAGGGTAAATTTGATAAAGGGATCTAATTTATTGATTTTTTCGTGAAAAGAATTTAGTTGTCTTTCTGTGCCCTTCCATAGAATGACAATATCATCGACATATCTATACCAATAGAGAAGATCATTTGCGTTACAAGTTGTAAATATTTGTTGCTCAAGATAATCCATGTAAATATTTGCAAGCAGAACCAATAGCAACCCCTGGCTGTGTATAACATTTCCCCTCAAATAAAAAGTAATTTTGATCCATACAAATAGACATCAAATTAAACAATTCATCCTTTTTGAAAATATTAAGTTTAGAAGCGTGAATTAACCTGCACAACACATCTTTGCATCTAGCTACATCAATATTGGTGAACAGACTAACCACGTCAAAAGATGCAAGTTTAGCATTTGGAGGCATCCGAATGTCCTTCATTTTAGAGACCAAATCATAGGAATTTAGTACAGTATGTTGAGGTCGCTTCATCTAATTAGGTATAATCCCCCGTCACCTTGTTTGCACTTAATTGGTTGTACCTCCTGCCCCTTTCCTTTCTCTTGACCAATGGGATTCAATCTCCCTTCGCCTGTTACTATAAAAGCTGTGTCCTTTCTAATGTATCATCAGTTATTGTTTGTTACTGATGATGGCCTAACCGTCGAAATCGATTTTACAGTGTAACTCTTTATTTTTCGTGGAAATAGACAACGTTTTTCACTAACTTCCGTTTTGAAATGGTTTCCACAACTTCGTCGCGAGTGATTTAGTTCATACACTGACCTAGCAGGTTGATGGGGTGGGGGGCCCCAGACCGCAGGATGGTCCGATGGGAAATCCATCTGACGAGCAGGAAGTTTTTGGTTCCCCTCACTCCCTGCAGCAGGATCGTGAATGGGCCACTTTATACCGACCACAGTAATTCAAGTGGCGACCACTGAAAATGAATTAGTTACTTAGATATTGAATGCTGATCCCTTAAAATTTGTGGGTATGGCATTGATTCAGGCTGTGGTTGATGGCAGGAAGTAGAAGGGGGGGGGGGGGGGGGTGCACAGCATTTATTCACCTTACACAACCATTGTGATATCTCCAATGCTCTTTGGACTAGCTAAAGTATAGCCATCTTGCTGTTGTTGAGGTTCACTTGAATCTCCAGTGAGAGAACTGAATCTCTCATCACACCGACCTTTTGTATAGGGCATGCACAAAGGACGCACACAAAAGCGCTCTGTCAGGAGAAGATGAGATAGGGGGGGATCCAAAAATCCTGTGAAACACTTCTTCCATGCATTGCAAACAGTCTTACTGGTTTTAAGGCTGTTACCCGTTCACGGTTCAAGCCATAAAAAGTAATAAGTAGAGGATGAAATATATGAATTGTGTTGTTGTAGTGTAGAGGAAAATTATATTAATTGTTTTAAGTAAAACGTGAATTTTATCTTATTTAGCATATAACTCTTTATTTCCGTGGAAATATACCTACAACATCCTTTATTGAAATGAGTTTCCACACCTTTTCACGAGTGATTTAGTTTAGTTTGTTTCATTTCGATTTTACTTCGAGTTGGTAAAGTCAAATGATGTGATTTCCAAGCGCCAAGTGTACCAAATGTTTTCAAACCACTAATAGCTAAACCTGCTCAAAGTGTAGGGTCATGCAACTGGACAAATCATATAATCCTGCTGACAAGGGATTTCGGTAGAACAAACAAAAATCACAGAATTTCGTCCAACAAAAAGAATTGTGTACGTTTTCACTCCTGGGTGTGTACCTAGTAATTCCGGGATAAATCAGCAATCAATGAATAACCAATAAACAACAACAATAATAATAAATCAGTAACAACAAGCAATCAGTAACGTCAACAGAGACATGATAATTTTGACGAGTATGTAGTATGTACTGTTGTCAACCTACACAAGGGGAAATATTGCATAAAAGATCGCCCACCGTACTTCATCAAAAGGCAGAGTATAAATCAAATGGATCCCACCACGTATCAGAGTCTCTGAGTCACAGAGCTGATAAAGCTGCAAAGTTGGGAATAACCCTTGACAATTTACTACAATGCTACGTTTCGCCAGCTGATGCGATGAAAGCAGCACACATTGGAATGATGAAAATGGCAAGAGTGGTATAAACGAGAATCCATGAACGAAGGGGACCGTGCTTCCAGATCATAGAGAAAGTCTCCACAAACTATCTCTACTCCGACTGGAACTAATACAAAACGATAAGACCCAACTTATTCCATTCGTACTGGACATTAGACTGACAACGAAAAAAACGAAAGTTCGAATTTTTGAGGGGCTCAAAGCTCAGATGATTGCATCAGATGCGAGGAACAACTCCTGAAAATTTCAGTCCGAACCGATAACCCCTTGACGTCTTCTAAACGCGTTTTTTGATAATTAAATTATCGATTTTAGAATACTAAACGCTTAGGAAAAAAAGACGGTTAGGACATGAAAGATCCATGCGTCTGGACACTTTTTATACTCTATTCCTATGTTTTCGGTGTCGCGGAACACGATGCCGCCATTATTGCAAGCGCAGAAGCTGTATTTCTTTTGATATTCAAGAAATCAGTTCAAATTAGTGATGGAAAAAAGGCATTTTTTGCCGTTTTTATCTAGTTTTGACTGGGAAAAAATTTTTTTGCGGGTCTTTTCTGCTTCGGACCTTGTTTTCTGGCTTGTTCCGAATGTAACAACACCAATTTCGTCCTATTTCCTTTTGGAAATATCTGCTCAAGAGCCGAGTTAGCTTTTTTAATCGTAACCGCTCTATACTTACCGGTAGCTACGAAATCAAAATTTAACGCCCTCAATTTATCCCATTATTTTACGTTTTTGGGCTCGTTGAACATTACGTGCTAGTATTGGAGGCGTAGGACTCGTATTCCGGTTAATAATCAGGAGCTAGGTGTCAAAAATCGGTGAATAGAGTAGATTTTTCTTGATCAAAAAATCAGTTGACAAAATTAATAGAAATGAGGGATTTTTCACCGGTTTCACCTAGTTTTGATTGCGAAAAACTATTTATGAGTGTCTCCTCTGCCTTGAACTTTGTTCTGTGACTTATTCTAAATATAACAAGACTAAAGTTGTCCAATAATACATTTTTCTTTTCGAAATATCAGCTCAAGAGCCAAGTCGACTTATTTAATGGTAACCGTTCTATACTTACCAGTGGCTAAAAAATTCCAAATAAAAACTAGGTGAAACCGGTGAAAAATCCCTCATTTCAATTAATTTTGTCAACTGATTTTTTGAATATCAAGAAAAATCCACTCTATTCACCGATTTTTGACACCTAGGTCTTGATTATTAACCAAAATACGAGTCCTACGCCTCCACAACTAGCACGTAATGTTCAACGAGCCCAAAAACATAAAATAATGGGATTAAAAGGGCTTCAGGGCGTTAAATTTTTATTTCGTAGCTACTGGTAATATAGAGCGGTTACCATTAAAAAAGCTAACTCGGCTCTTGAGCAGATATTTTCAGAAGGATAATATATTATAGAACGAAATTGGTCTTGTTACATTCGGAACAAGCCAGGAAACAAGGTCCGAAGCAGAAAAGACCCGCAAAAAAAATTTTTCCCAGTCAAAACTAGATAAAAACTGCAAAAAATGCCTTTTTTCCATCACTAATTTGAACTGATTTCTTGAATATCAAAATAAATACAGCTTCTGCGCTTGCAATAATGGCGGCATCGTGTTCCGCGACACCGAAAACATAGGATTAGAGTTTAAAAAGTGTCCAGACGCATGGATCTTTCATGTCCTAACCGTCTTTTTTTCCTAAGCGTCTAGGTGTTCTAAAATCGATAATTTATCAAACACGCGTTTAGGAGACCTCAAGGGGTTATCGGTTCGGACTGAAATTTTCAGGAGTTGTTCCTCGCATCTGATGCAATCATCTGAGCTTTGAGCCCCTCAAAAATTCGAACTTTCGTTTTTTTCGTTGTCAGTCTACTGGACATGGCATCATCAACCGATGTCTTCGATTGTTAAACCTGGTTGACTCCAAAACCTGTGATTTGCAAAGACACTTTGGAAGACATTGAACATAAATTAGCCATCTGCCCACAGTGTGCACTGGAAAGAAAGTTACATAAAAAACAACTATCAAGACCTTCCTAACCTACTCAGAGAAACCAAGACTAGCGAAATTAAGAAGAGGCTGAAGTTAATGAAAAACGCATCAATCAGATTATAAACAATGATAGTAAGTAATGCGATTACATCATTAAAAAAACTTGTTCCAGCACACTTGACCATCTGCTTCTGAAATTAGTTCGATTTTGTGAAAGAATATATTTGGATCTTAGAAAATATTAAAAACACAGCAATTATACAATATTACTTGAAACACGGTGAAAGTGGTTGCTGAGTTCCCAGTCATTGCACGGTTAGCTGATAGAGGCAGCTTTCCTGGTAGTCCAGAAGATGGCCTGATACTCCCGCCTTTTTTAATCTTCCCCAGAACTTGCCTTTGGCGCTCCGCAGTCTCAGTGGACACCGGCTTTTCTTTGGAGGCCAGCTGGCCCATCATCATCCGCCGCCCTACACTCATTTGAAACCTCCTATAAAACAGATTTACAATCAGCAAGTTAGGTATACAAAAAGATGATAGATTAAATAAACTTGGGTATACTGAGTAGAAGGTGTATAGAAAACCTAAAGACAATGAATGGTTTTCTGAAATGTTCCCTCATGTTTAGGCTTGAAACCAGAAACTAAGATCATGACTGCTGAACAGGAATAAAAGGTGCAATTTAAACCACAGTTTAAATTCGAGGGGGGGGGGGGGGGGGGGCAGCTGTGCTAAACCTCCAACATTAAACTCATTTTTCTTTTCTTAATGAAGAAATTTAAATAATATAATTTCCTAAAGTTATATATATTATTTTGAGGTATTACAGATGGTTGGAAAATTTAAGAAGCACATGAATAAAACTTACAAAATTTAAAGAATATTTCGCCGTATCGGCGTCGTCACCTCTAGTCTAGAGCTGACGTCGCCGATACGACAAAATATTCACTCAATTTTGTAAGTTATGTTTTTGTGTTTCCTAAATTTTCCAACCATCTGTATTTCATCCTTCATCAAAACTATATATATATATATATATATATATATTATATATATATATAATAATAGTGAAACTCCGTCTGTCTGTTTGTCCATGCTATGGACGGTCAAACTGCTGAGTGGGGGGAGTCTACGAGTGGGGGGATCTTCTTGGGATTTTCCGATAGGGTGTATAAGCGAATTTAAAATTTTCTAATCCCAGCCGAACCATGGGCGGGAGGGGGGTCGAAGTAAGAATTAATGTGCGCTTTTTGGACTTCCCCGCTTCCCCTACCCCTCTAAACGGCCGTCGAAAATTCCGGAAAAATACCGGTTTCGTAGGTTTTCCTACGAGGAAGACGACGGCGCGATCGGATCGCGAAAAAAGTATCGGGAAATGCGTCAAAAAAATGCGAGAGTACGGACCCGTTTTCTCGAAAAGTCCGACGAAAAACTACGTTTTTTCCCATTAAAATATACCCCGTAAAGGTACGTTTTTTGGAACGGTTTTCGCGGGCGAAATAAAGGTTTGATCCCGACGAATCTGAATCCGAAATCGGATATCGAAAAAAGTGACGGGAAGTCGGTCAAATTGCGAGGGGAAGCGAGACGAAGCTATTAAAATGAGAATATATGAGCCCCCGGACGCGAGAAGGCTCTTGGAAGACGTGTTTGGGGTTCGATGACACAGGTGGTTTCACAATGTTGTGGCCTATGCACTTACGTCTTGAAGGGACTCGATGACTCATTTCAACGGAATGAATACGGGTTTTCCCCTACACATCAACATCCCCAAATAAACTTTTTTGTGGTTCCACGTAGTTTTATAAGATTTAATTTGTTTGTAAGAATTTCCAACAGAAAAAAACGTCTGCCAAGTTGGGTGGGCAGTACAACTTCCTCAAGCGAGCGAAGCGAGCAGCATCCCCTACAGAAGTTAAACCTACCCTTAGAGATCCACCGTTTGCGAACGAAGCGAGCAACATCCCCTACATGTTTCAATTGTAATACATCGCACGTATACAGCCACACTTTGCGAGCGAAGCGAGCAACATTTCATACATACCACACCTTGCGAGCAAAGCGAGCAACATTCCCTATGTGCGACATATTGCGAGCGAAGCGAGCAATTTAATGGGGGGTCCGGGGGGCCTGCCCCCCGGCTGGACGTGGAGGCGAGCGTAGCAAGCCGGAGCGGCTTGTATATAATAAGTTCAACGATTTTTTATGTTGAAAAATAATGCTCACGCATTTTCCCACACGGGTGCAATGAATGCGATCCACATCAAGTTCCTAATTTCAAAATACTTAAAACTCTCATATTTCATTTCAAATTCCAATTGTACGGTAAATTTCATACGAATTCGGAACATCTGTTTTGTTTAACGTACGCAACTCACCTTGCAAGCGCACAGAGATTCTATTTAGTACCCCAGATGTTAGACCAAGGAACGTAAATCAACCCCACGTGGGACATTTATAATGTACCTATTTAATTTTTTTATTTTTATTATTATTTTCTTTTCCAACGCTGATTTATGGGATGCTACTCATTTCTTGAATAGGCTTTTGGTTTATTGTTTTCAATAATGAATGTAATCGGTCAAGAACTTTTTTTTTCAACTCCCCTCCTTAAAATTTGTTGGTTTGTGTTTCAAGATGAGTAAAATTGAAAAATCTAATAAAACAAAAAATCAGTCCGTCCACCGTCCGAAGCTTTTCTCAAAAAGTATTGGACAAAACTTTAAGAAATTTGGCTTAAAACTCATTTATCGGCCGGGGACATCGGCATCGCGTTCGATCAACACTAAAGGGTAGAACGTAAGGTCTGAAATATTAAAAAATCGAAATCTTTCTATGTAACAGTTTTGATTTTTTGAGTTTCATTTATAAATAGGTATCCGCCCAAAGAATCAAAAGAACCACCCCGGGCGCTATGCGTTTATTCGTTTGCTTTCCCCAAGCGCTAAAACATCGACAAGAAAAAAGACATTAACACGGGAGTGAATCTTTTTTTTTTTTTTTTTTTTCTTTATTTAGGCACATTCAACCATCAAATGGTCATGGGTGCCAAATGCAATAAAAAATATTTACAATTTGTAATATAGTGATAACTTCTTAAGCTTGTCGAAGATAGTTGGCAGGTGATTTGAGTCGTTTCCCAGGAGTTCTTCCAGATTTCGTGGGGTTTCAGGGTTTAGGTTGTTGAAGGATGGACATTCCAGTAACAAGTGGTGTATAATGAGCTGGCATCCACAGGTTGCACAATTTTCGGGTGGAGGTCTTTCTTTCTTCATGAGATGGCCATGAGTCAGTCTAGTGTGTCCTATCCGGAGACGAGTGAGAATCACTTCCTCTTTATGCGAATATGCAATGGTGCCATCAGATAGTTTTTTCGTTCGGCAGGATGAGGGCCATGAGACAACAGTTTTTTTTTACTTCCCATAGTTTCTGATGTTGCATATATTGCCAGTCTGTTTGCCATTTGTTCCATATTTTTCTTAATAATTGTTAGATAGTCAGCGAAGATGTTATTTCAAAGTTGAAATAGGCTCCTCTGTTGCTATTCTTGCATTTGAATCAGCTATTTCATTTCCCGTGTTACCTATGTGTCCAGGAACCCAACAGATAATCACTGAAACATTGATGCTCGCAAGTCTTTGGACACTACATAGTATTTCTCTCACCAGTGGATGAACGTCTACACCTTTTTCGATGGTCTGAATTGCGCTGAGGGAATCTGAACAGATAACTACTTTTCCTTCATTGGACGATACCAGAGTAAGAGCCTTGTGTATGGCAAAGAGCTCAGCCTTGAATATGGAGGTGAATTATGGCAGTGTGAACCGAAAGACTCCGATGTCAACGTAGATTGCACAGCCAACCCCATTTGATGTTTTTGAGCCATCACAGTAGGCGATGACACAAGGAGACAATTTGGCAATAATTTCATAAAATTTTGAAGTATATTCTTGAGGAAGAGCTAATTTTTTGGAAAGTGTTGTGAGTGATAGACAGAAACGGGGTGAAGGTAGAGTCCAAGGAGCAGTGGAGCATGTACGTTCTAAATAAAAAAGAGGTAGAGTCAATGAATTTGATAGAAGGTCGTATCGAGTTATATCGAAGAAAGAACGAATGTACTGAGGGTAGCTGAGAGAAAGAGGGTCTAGAATAGTTTCCTGAAATGGATGGGCAGCGTATGCTTTTATTTTTGTTGCAAATCTGAGAGCCAGAATTGATCTTCTTCTTGAAAGTGGAAGTTCGAATGCTTCAACCAGCAAACTAGGGATGGGACTCGATCGAAATGCGCCCGATGCTAGTCTTAAGCCCTGATTGTGGATAGGGTCCAACATCTCTAACACTCTGGATGTTGCTGTTCTGTAGAGAATCGATCCATAATCAAGCTTTGATCTCACGAAAGCTCTGTAGAAATGCAGCATATAAACTCTATCGCTGCCCCATGCTGTGTTGGCTAACACCCTTAACAAGTTTAGTGCTTTGAGGGAATTTGATCTAAGTTTCTTTATGTGTGACCCCCAGTTGAGTCTCCTATCTAATTCCATCCCTAAATATTTTACTGTGTCAGAGTGCTTAATGGTTTCACCATTCATAGTCAGAGATAAATGTCTTGGTTGCCGTTTGATAGAAAATACAAAAGATGACGTTTTTTGATTGGATAACGCTAAGCCAGAAGAGTCCACGTCATTACATTATTAATCGCGGTCTGCAAATCCTCTGAAACGAGTGAAATGTTAGGTTAATCGTAACCAGTAAAACACATCAAAAATCGCCTTGAAAACTATGAAAATTGTATCAGCTGATAATATGATTCCAATGGAATTCTGACTTCCCGAAATCGAGTTTATAACTTCTGTATCCAACTGGGCTTGTGAAGCGTAGATAAATCACCTACTTCAATTATATCAATTTATTAAATTATTGATTAGTTAATACTTAGGAATTACTCTTACTTAAATTACTATTTCTATTCCAACAGCAGAAGAATTACTTCCAAGTCTACCAAGGTTGGAACGCTTTAGCCAATTTTCTAAGAAAATGAAGCTATTGCAATGAATCCGAAATTTCCTTCATGGAAATTCGTTTTGAAATTTTTTGAATTTACGCTTTTTGATATGTGTATGTAGAGTTTGATCAAACAGTTCTGGGTCTTTTCAAATTGCGTGCAGAGGGTCGTTGAAACTTCTCGATGGGCTAAGCGTTACTCTCTCTCTGAGTGACCTGGTTATTTTATATTCCCAGTTCTCGTGTTATTCTGATCAGCCTCAGAAACTCCCAGGCTAATTTCTTTCCTAATCGACTCACGTTGCTGAAATTTAATGTAGCTCGTTCGGGACACCTCAAAAACAATTGCAAGGTTCGGAGGATCACTGAATAGCTGATGGGGTCTCTGAGGCTAATTTCTTTACTTTTCAACTTGCCGTTTTACTAAGTTTTGTTGTTTTGACATTTTTAGAATATGTTTCAATATTCACCTACTATAAACCGTAAAATTGTGGGATCCTGAGCTGTAAAGGCGTGGACCCTTTTGGGAGGCAGGATGCGCCAAGTTTTGATCATTTACTAGATATATATTGGGCTTAATAATTATATAGACCAATGATCTGCGTAGAAGGGCTATCTAATACAGAAATAATAAACCTTTGTGTAATCATTTGCAGCGGTTTTTTTTTTTTTTTTTTTTTTATTAATGGCATCTAAAAAGATTAAGGTAATAAATTCAACCGGAAAATCATTATTTTTTAGTTCTGGTGACACCAAAATACTTTTAATAATGCAAGAAAGTAGTTAATTTTGAGGAATGATCTTATAATTCTAACGTAGAGGTTTATTAAAAAATTTTAATTTGTTCTAACACTTCAGACTCTTGTAAAAAGTTAGTTTTCAGTTGAAATAACCATATTGTCGCCACGTGAATCAGTATTGAAAAATCGGGAAATTTCAAAAGTCACAATACATGGGATTCAGCTCCCAACACCCCCCTCTGCTTGGGTCTTTGATCGATCAATGCGTTATCAAATAAGTATAAGGGTGATTCTCACAGAAAGGGGCAGAAGTGATGTCCGGACCAGTTGCGGCGACCCAATAAGGATTTGGGAGCTGGCGAAGGTCTTAAATTGTAGTATAGGTTTTTATTTAGAACCCTTTTTTCCATTTTTAGGTTATGTTTATTCCTTTAAATAGAAAATTAACTAAATATAGTCAAATCGTCATCGACCTGTCCTGTCCCAATGCGACCTTCCCAACTTCAAGCTTTAATTAAAGGTCTTTCCGCTTTTGAGTTTGGATTTTATTCAATTTTTCTACATCAGTATGATTTCTGAGATGCGTTTCTGATCGATAAAATTAATGTAGAACCGCTAGAAAAGTGTATTTGGATGGAAATATGTGTGTCCGGAGCATCGCCGTCATCGACCTGTCCAATATTGTTTTTCGAATTTTCGCAGTCACAATTGTATTTTAGCGGGTTTTTTTGCCGCTTTTTTTTTCGCGCCCTTCTCAGTTACCAGAAAAACCGCCATTCGTTTTAATTCAGTCAACTCGTGGTCGTCAGCGGGAGCAGATGTGTGCTGGACCGTGGGTTGGTCAATCATAATCGTCCAAAACCTGTCCACTTTTTCTAAGTGAGTACTTGAACTCAATTTTTTCTTATGGTATTTTTATTGTGCACCGAACGGTCTAGTTTCATGTTATATGCCGAATTTAGGAAAAAGCTTGTCACAAGGTGAAACATTTGAGAAAAACTGAAGAATCATCATCGACCTGTCCATCATCGACCTGTCCTCTCCTGAAAATTCGAGGACAGGACGATGAGGAAAAAGGCAAATCTATTATGTTTTTTGGATTTTCTAGTATTCCCGTATTCTCGCATTTAGTAATCCAATATTCTCGTATTGACCATTCAAAACACATATCTACTTAGCCGAACGTTGTGAAGGTCTACTAGGACTTATTCGAGAATTTCTGTCATTCTTCGTTTGTTGGATTCGCCCTACAGTGGTCACGTTTTTCGGTCTTTTGACTTGAAATGTTGAGGGTTAACGTTTCTTGGCAGTTATAGCAAATTTTCCTTTTATGATGCCAGGACAGGGTGGTGATGCAAATGGTGAGAATCAACGGCCTGTCCTAGTGTCATCGACCTGTCCGCCTAAATTTTTAAATATTTTTTTTTCTGAATTAATAAAAGCGCTACTGTTTGGATTTGCTTCGAATTTCGATACATACGATATAGAGAGCATCTGTGATTTTTTTCAGCTCGATTCGATCACTTTTTCTTTTTTCAAAAGTCAAACTCAAAACTGACCTTTTCTGTGAGAATCACCCATAAATATTAATTTGTTCGTTCCAGCTAAGGTCGAGAAAATATAGATTAGGTTAGTAAACTGATATTATGAGTCATCACTTACAAATGCGCTTGTTCAAGAACCTCCCTCGGCTCAGCTTCTTCGGACAATCCAAGCTGGAATACCTGGTCAGCTCTCTGCAAGTCATTGTTCATGTCCAATTGGTCAGCCCAGGCTTTGTAAAATGAAGCACATTTAGTGCCCAACCCTTGTGCATACACCATTTGGAACAACTCGATTGGGTTGTCTTGCATTTCAATCTGTAAATAACATTATTGAGGTGAAAAAACGCTGCGAAGTATTACTCAAAGGTTTAGGAAGGAAGACCGAGAAGGAAGATTAAGGCAGTGTCCTACGTGGCTCCTCTGCGAGCGTCAGGCCACGCGTTAAAAACGAGCGTTGGCGCGTCATGCCGCACGGGAGAAAAAAAATTGGGTCCTACGTGGAAACGCAAAAACGCAAACGCAAGAACGCTTCGTAGTTTAGCTAGTTAACCTGTTATGTTCTCATCACCTGTGTTTTCAACTTCATTTTTTCTATTTGATTTTGCATTCATGCCATCGATCAACAAGTTTGAGCTGCTGACCAGCTCAACGGCTCTTTTGTATTATTTAGGAAATATTTAAAAGCCGGAGCGAGTTCGGTGAATTTCATCACTTATATTCCAATAATCTTAGAAGAATTTCTGAAGATTTTGTGTGAAAATCTTCCACATGAGGTTTTATCATACATATTTTGTTTTTACCATTGTCCAGAAACACTTGACAATATAATGTAATTTTCTTCTAAACTGGATATCTCCCGATAAAGGAGTATAATAAATGTAGAACTGGCCGTTTCTATATATCTGCTAACTCCATTATCACAGAAGAAAATGTGTGGAAAAAGTACGAATACAGGTTAAAGATGACGAAAGAGGTTAGGGAAAGACGAAAACGCGTTTGACGCGCGGCAAATGCGATGAAAATCAAACTTGTTTGAAAATCAAACCGAAGCGTTCAATGCCGTCGCGTCGCCGCGCGGGCAGGGTCACGTGACGATTTCCACAAATTTCATTGGCCCGCCATTTGAACGCGTAAACAGCGGGCCAACGAAATTTGTGGAAGCCGTCACATGACCCTGCCCGCGCGGCGACGCGACGGCATTGAACGCTTCGGTTTGATTTTCATCGCATTCGCCGCGCGTCAAACGCGTTTTCATGTTTTTCTAACCTCTTTCGAAATTTTGAACTTGTTTCCGTACTTTTTCCGCACGTCTTCTTCTGTGATAATGGAGTTAGAAACGGCCAGTTTTACATTTATTGTACACCTTTATCGGGAGATGCCCAGTTTGGAAGAAAATTACAATAAGTATATTGTCTAGTGTTTCTAGAAAATGGTAAAAACAAAATACGAAGGTTTGAGGCATGCTCATGTGAATAAATTTTATCAATTGTCCAGAGTATATTTATGTTTGATTGTTTTGAAATTTAAGCAATTTATCTGGAAATCTTTCTTGTAGTTCCTATTATTCCGCCATACAAATAAACTTTTGGATTCAACCAATACTCGTATTTGTTGTCATCTTTTTTTCAAATCATTGTAACGAATTAAATTTCTTGTTGAATATAAATGGTAAAATTCTTGCTTAATTTTGTTCACGATGTAATCGAAGGTTTTTCCTGTCATTCTTGCATATGATTTAAAGTGTTATTCACTCTTCCTCAATTTCGAGTATAAGTAGGTTTTAGGATATAAAAAAGACCTTTAAATCATCACTGATCTAAATAAATCACTGATATTAGTGATAATTGAAAGGTATTTTTTACATGTATGATAAAACCTCATAAAGGAAAATTATCACACAAAATCTTCAGAAACTCTTCTAATGATGAAATTCGCCGAACTCGCTCCGGCTTTCGAATATTTCCTTGGCCGGTCTCCTTTTTTTATTATTTACAGCTAAATAATACGAGAGAGCCGTTGAGCTGGTCAGCAGTTCAAACTTGTTGATCGACAGTGTGAATGCAAAATCAAATTGAAAAAATGAAGTTGAAAACACAGGAGATGAGAACAGAACAGGTTAACTAGCTAAACTACGAAGCGTTTTTGCGTTTCCAAGTAGGACACCGTTTAACGCACGGCTTGACGCTCGCGGCGGAGCTACGTAGGACACTGCCTTAGACCTGCAAGATGGCACCACTATCTCATTTCGGACCAAAAATTGACTCTGATCGTTCTTTCCCATGACCCTTCAATTGTTTTTATCTATTTGCGAAAGAAAGGATTATCTGAATCTTAGAATTATCGTCTGAATGATAATACACATGTCGAATCGTTTCACAGTGCTTCAAAACGGATATCCAACAAGGAAATTTCTGAAATATCGTTTTAAAATTTTAAGGACATTGGCTACGAAAATTCGCTTCAAATCGAATAGAATTCGTTTTGTGATTCACACCACTTACCTAGATGAATTTTACTCCATTTTATTACTATTTTTTTATTTTGTAATTTTGTAAGGTTTTTTATTGCGCCAACAGTTGGTCATACGGTGCTCTGGGTCTTCTCATTCGATTCATTGATTTGAACTCGTTCTATGAAACGAAAACAGAGAAACGCGAGCGATCAAGTTCGTTGGGAACCACCTACAGCCTAAGCCATTCAATTCATGAAAATTTCATCGAAATTGCAGAATTCATGCTAGTTACTCAAAGTGGGTTTAAGGCCTGTTTTCCTAGCGACAGGGCGTTCAACGTCGACCACTGATTCCCTTGAATTTAGTTAGGGTGTTTTCCTAGAGAGCGCATCATGTCAGCGCAGAACGTGTTGCGTTGACGCGGCTGGCCCTACTGGTGGTGAGGAGTCAGTGCGCAGTATGCCGGCGCAATTGCCGTGGATTCCGGTGTTTGTGTTGCTCCAATTTTCGATTTCCGAGGTTTTTAAGATGTCCCAAAGCGGGAAAGTGCCATTAAGTCATTAATGATGTTCAAAATGAAGAAAAACCTTTCTCTGGTCAGTCTGAAGTACCTTTGGAATTTCTCTTCATCGTCAAGAAGATGATTCTTGATTAAACTGCTGAACATCCCTTCATTCCTGCGATTTGATATGCAGCCATTACATTTTTCTTTCTCATCATGTTCTCCATTTCAGCAGTAGGTAAATGTTTTCACACACACAAACATGTGCTATACCTTCAACACAATTCAACGCCAACTGAACAGATAAAACACGCAGCTAGGAAAACACTTTTAGGGCCATGTCATACGAGCGCTATTGCCGTCGCGCAGATGCCGTCGCGTTAAAGTCGCTCCAACCCGGCAATGGGGTTCTTATGGAGCATGTCATACGGACGCTAATGCCGTCGGCGAGTCTGCGTTAGCCGGACGCTGAGCGCAGCCAATGCGGACGGTCGCGTTAGCGACGCGGCGCACGTGACGCCGGGACCCTGTCATACGGAGCGCTAGCGCCAGCGGGACGCATACTCTTCATATGTCTCTAAAATGTGCAAAAAGCTTATACAACCTAACTGGATGATGTCCATCTTGGTAATAACATAATTGCCGCGACGGCAAATGCGCCCGGAAGACGCTACATATGACAGGCACGTGGCGTTGGTAGGACGGCATCAACGCGACGCATTTGCCGTCACGTATGACGTACTTTTTCCTGCGCTATCTCGACGGCATCTGCGCGACGGCAATAGCGCTCGTATGACATGGCCCTTACGCAGCGTGATATATTTCGTGCTCCTGCCGACGTTTTTCAGGCGAATTCGGTTCCTGCTGCGCTAAAAACTGTCGCTAGGAAAACAACCCTTTAACATAACATTTCAACATGCGTTGCAGCTACTGAAATTTATATACCTACATCCAAAAATAATTCCGTTTTTTTCATGACGCCTCTCAACAACCACTAACCCACGTCATCTTTGATATGAAATAAATCCGAGCCACGATTTTTGAGATGAAAGAAACGTACCTCCCAGTATGGCCAGCTATTGAGAATAATCTAGAGCGGATTTTCAAAATTGATGATACGTCTGGGATTTAAGAAGGAATATGTTGTTGGTTTTCAATGGAAACCACCAAAGTTAAATTAATAAATATCATCTTACGTATTTGATAATAAGCTCGATGAACCGGGTGTCCTGTTTATATCGATCGTCCTCTTTGAACAGCATGATAGTGTCCTCAAGAAGGGGTATCAGGTTCACCTCTCGTCCGTGTTTGGGGCAACTCTGCTCAATCCAGTGGACGTAGCTATAGCGTGGTTCTATTGGATCCGGCCCATCATATGTCATTATTTCCAACTCATACTGCCTGTATCATACAGTAAGTTGTATTAATTTATGTAATTATTTAATTTATTAAACCGCTACAAATTAATAATGATTAATAAAATGTGCTAACGCAGAGTTTTGAACTAACCTGATCAATTGGCTTACCTCCTCCATTGCACAAACTGATCGTTAGTATTGAAATTGAATTCGAATGAAAATATGCTACCATTTTATAAAACTTTTCTGAGATAATATTTTTTATGATGTTTGCAAATATCTAGCCATAAAAATCTTCAACTCTTTGGGGTTGATTAAAAGTGATTCCAGAACCAACGTCAGACGTTGTGGGCTTTTTAGCCAAGATGTCATGAACTTAGGTCCAGCAGTTTGCAAGTCAGGCAGAGAACGGATTGTCATTTGTTTGATTTATGGAATCTATGGTCTTTGGAAAAGAAACCACCACATTTTTAGGGCTGGGCTAAACAATTCGTTTCTAGTTTCATGAAGAATGAACAATCCGGGAAGAAAATAAATACACAAATTTACGGAATCCTGGTTCACTTTAATGACTGTAAGGCGGGATCACAAACATAATAGCGGGAGAGCCATTTGGCTAGGACGGGAGGCGGAAATTAGACTGGTATTCATTTGCCTTTGTCGTCCGCAGGACTCGAAGGGCGCTAGGGTGGAGGCACCGATAGTAGCCACCCCTGCCAGTAGTAGCCACCCATGAACTTTAGATTTGAAAAATAAGGATTTAGTACCATCAAGACATTAGACATTAGCACAATTTTAAAGCAGGAGGTGTCAGCTACGCATTCCCACCGTTATCGCCATAATCAAGAAACTAGTTTGATTAACAACACGCCTTATAACCCGGATGGACTGCCAGTTGATCAGATGAGCTCCTCACCAACGGTTTTGATTAAGGACGAAGTCCATGTTTACCTCAATATTTCACTTCATTCTAGGACTTTTTGAGATAGTTTCGTTTTATTCACGTTCCTTGGTGATTTCTTGATGTATTTCAAGTTGTTTCACGTAGGATTTTAGACAATTAGGGTCATATTTGTGGGGTGGCTACTACCAGTTCTTAAAAACCTAGCGAATTTCTGTAGTAGCCATGATGTGGCCACTACTGAGTTTTCGTGTTTTTTCACATTAAACATGAAAATAAACTAGATTTTCATCAGGATCACAGTGATCTAATTAGTTTTCCTGAAAAATTAGAGGTTCCAGTAGTAGCCAGGTGGTGGCTACTGCTGGTCCCTAATAAAGATTTTGGTGGTTACTGCCAGCTCTTGAAAACCTAGCGAATTTCTGTAGTAGCCATGACGTGGCCACTACTGAGTTTTCGTGTTTTATCATATAGAACATAAAAATAAACTAGATTTCCATCAGTATCACAGTGATATAATTAGTTTTCCTGAAAAATGAGTATTTCCAGTAGTAGCCAGGGGGTGGCAACTACTGGTCCCTTACAGTGGCTACTACTAAAGATTTTGGTGGCTACAACAAACGACAGATCTTGGTTTCCTTTTCTTCGATTTTTGCAAAACTAATCAACGCATTCGATTTTTTAAAATAGCCATTCGATAGAGCAGGCATTGGGGGAAAGGAAAAATACAGGATTGGAAGAAAGAACGGCGAAATGGAGAGATTACGTTGTAAATACCGAAACTGGGCTGCTTAAGGGTGGCTACTACTGGTGCCTCTACCCTAGTGATCAAATGCAGTGCTTACGAAATATAAAGTTCTCGTACAACTTACAATTAATATTTCACAATTTCACTGCACCTTCGGGAGCTCAAATCGTATTATTATTACGGAATGGTCGGGAAAAACTAGATATTATCAGAGTTCCATCATTAAATACGAGTATATGAAAAGCGGGATGAATACATTGAACGACTTATGCGCTCTGTCGTTAGTTTGGGAAGACAACATGTCAACTACATTTCAGCACTGGCGGGAGAATTCGAATTTTGGTCAGGGCTGAACAAAGAACAAAGGTTAATAATAATAATAATAGTATCAAATTAACGATGAATAAAAACAATTTCAAGAAGTCCATCCTGAATATCGGAATTGAAGCTGAAATCCTCAAAACCAGCTAAAGGCCTGTTCAGGGCCATGATAATGTAAAAAGATATGCTGATTTTTAGTTTCCTAGATGGTTAGCTACAATAACACGCGCTTCTGTAAGCTGCAAAATACTGGCTGATATTTTAACAATAAATATAAAGATTTAGATATCTTGATAACAATGTAAGTAATGTAATTCTTACTCTCTTTCCTTCAAAAGTTGTTCCTGTATTTCGACATCGTTCAGAGCAAGAAGGGCTAAACCAAGCTTGTTTGCTCTTCGTCCTTGCTTAAGGGGTTGAATGTTCTCCTTGCACAGTTCCAACGTTTCTGCATCCATCCTAATGAGATAATTATGTGTGAATGTAGCATTATCGGGGGATAATCAAATCTTAATCCCGGATTAACCGGGATAAGTGTGCTAACGAACTAGGACATCAATGTTGAAGGAAATTCTGAAAACGTATATATATGCCTTGTTCAAAACGGGGGCAGTTCGAAAGTTACATGATGCACTACTACACTTACAGGGCCAACGGCTCATGGAAGGGTAAATAGGCAATCACCCTTGGTTGTCCTTTCTCTTAAAGGTGGTCGTCCACTAGGTCGACAGAGCGGCGCGACGCCAAAATCTTTCTCTAGAAATACAGGGTGATTCCCTCGCATATGCAAAAAAAAAAAAAATTAGAGTAAAACTGCATCAAAAATGGAGTAAAATGCCGCCAACTGCATATTTCTATCTCAATCCGTACTCGAGATATGATTTTTTAAAGGTTTTTTCAGGAATACCGTGTTTTTTTCATTTTAAACTCGGATTTCTCCACTTTTCCTCACTTAATTTTAACTTTCAACCTCATTTTCGGTATCAGCATTAAATTTCCTATAAGAATAGTGTACTTGTGTTCTTAAAAAGTACCATCCGAAGACCTTCACATCAGCTCAAACATTGACGATTTTGAAAAAAATAATATTTCTGAAAATCTTTAAAACTTTACTACTCTTTTAAAAAGAATCCTGGAAACTGGCAAATCTCACGAAAACTGCTTCATCTAATATGCTTTCCAATGGTATTATAAATTTTACTTTTATTTTGTTATTTAGGGAAGAAAATAATGTTTTAATGTTAAAAAATGTGGGGTTTTCAATGAAATTGTTGGTTTTCTCGAAAGATGACCCTCCATGAACCAACGAGTATGGGGTCGGTTTCTATGTATTTTTTCTCGCTGGATCGAATGGAAACTCTTGCAGATCTCTCAACTACGTTATAATCGAGTTTTACACTTTAACTAACTAGTTTTACCCCATAACACACATACATTTAATCGTAACAAACAAACTAAACATTTGCGATTTTAAGTGTAAAACTCGGTTATAACGGAGTTGGAGAGATCTACAAATGTTACCATTCGATACAGCGTGAAAAAATACATAGAAACCGACCCCATGCTCGTAGGTTCATGGAGGGTCATCTTTCGAGAAAACCAACAATTTCATTGAAAAACCCACATTTTTTAACATTAAAACATAATTTTCTCCACTAAATAACAAAATAAAAGTAAACTTGATTATACCGTTGGAAAGAGTATTAGACGAAGCAGTTTTCGTGAGATTTGCCAGTTTCCAGGATTCGTTTTGGAAGAGGAGTAAAGTTTTAAAGATATTCAGAACTATTCTTTTTTCAAAATCGTCAATGTTTGAGCTGATGTGAGGGCCTTTGGATGGTACTTTTTAAGAACCCAAGTACACTATTCTTATAGTAAATTTAATGCTGATTCCGAAAATGTGGTCAAAAGTTAAATTTGAATGAAGTAAAGTGGAGAAATTTGAGTTTAAAAGGAAAAAAACACGGTTTTCCTGAAAAAAACCTTTAAAAAATCATATCTCGAGAACGGATTGAGATAAAAATATGCAGTTGGCGGCATTTTACTTCATTTTTGATGTAGTTTCACCCAATTTTTTTTGCATCTGCGAGGGAATCACCCTGTATATATGGAAAATTATGTGCAAAATTTATGCAGAAAAATGTACTTAAATTTCATTATTATGTGCTAAAAAAATCTATAAAAACTCCAAAAAAACCCAACATCTCTTCTTTTAATCGCAGAATATTATTTAGAACGGGTTTCTAAATAATATTCTCTCCAATATAATTAATCTTCTCCCACAAAGTCCTTAATTTTCAAAACAATGTAACATTCGCTCATACGATCATGCTGCATGA
Source organism: Adelphocoris suturalis (assembly GCA_030762985.1). Classification (NCBI taxonomy): domain Eukaryota; kingdom Metazoa; phylum Arthropoda; class Insecta; order Hemiptera; family Miridae; genus Adelphocoris; species Adelphocoris suturalis. The sequence goes on from CM061043.1 coordinate 108,203,644, forward strand.
CCGGAACTAGTTAGCACTTTCTTGGTTATTTTTTCAATAGATAGATGGCTCGTCGAAATGTAGTGTCTTGCCTCACTATCAGTGGCTTAATCATTTCATGAAGCTCAAAAAACTTTTCTTGAGACATCCTGAAATATTGGACGAATTTCCTTTCATCGCTCAATAAATCATGGAAAAGGTGGTGGTGTTCCCCCAAGTCCGTTCTTTTCGCGTTGATCGGATGGATCCATTGCCTCTTCCTTCTTCCAGCAATTTCCTCCTTCTCTTCAGCTTCCAGAGCTACCGCAAAGACGAACATTTCCTCGTCGTCCGAAGAAAACTACCTCAATACTTCTAGGAATTCTATAATGAGTGGTATTTTGTGACCGAAAACCCGCACAGAATTTTTTAGAAGGAATGCCTATATGTCGGCTTTGAGATTCTTCGTTTTTCATAACATTAATCCTTTTAGCTTCAATAATAGTAACCAGTCTTTTAAAAAATAATTTATAATTTTTAGTAAGTAAATTAGAACTTGTTTTTTTTTTTTTTTTCTTTCGCTCTATTCTGCGATTTTGTGAATTTAATAAATTCTTAGGTTCATAAAATACCTATGTATTAGTTTTTTAACTTCTTGTAGTTATTTTTTCTATTTATTTCTTAGTTTTTTCTTTCTCTTCAACTGCTTTTCAACTTCACAGTTTACTTTACATTCGCTTATTGTAGGGCTTAGCAACTCCACTGAAGAGCACAAGTTCTTTTGAACTTATTCTTCTTGTGGGCAAAGTTTCTATTCATTTGTTTTCAAATCATTATTTATTCATAGAAAGATGTGTAGGTACTAATTTTTGTAATGTGAATATTTTTGAATTTGCCAAATAAACGAAATGAAATGAAAAACATTCCTCCGTCCGACCACATTTTTCACAGAGGGTAACTCACTGCACGCGGGACTGGCAAAACGGCGGATCGAAAAATGAAATCCGCCCCATAGTGGACGAACCTCAAGATTTTGCGTCACGTAGCGTCGCGCCGCTCTGTCGACCTAGTGGACGACCACCTGTAACCACCATTTCAGACCACTATCATAATCCCATTTTTATTTTATCTCGGTAATATAAATCCCCCCCCTCTAATTTAATTTGGCCACTTTAGGGATTGTTTCACTCATTCTTCTCAGAAAATCATGAAGATGTCGAAAATGCCTACCTTTTGAGGTGATAGTGATAACAAATAATTTCGTATGACGAAGACAGCAGTTAGCAGGTCCAGGTGGGATCCTTTGACCTCCTACAGACATGGCGGTAAGGAACATCTTCCACAGAGAGCCTTACCGCCATATCTGTAGCCCGGGGTAGTATTTACTCTGTACTGGGGGAATATTAAGCAAATAATAGTTGAACACTAGAGCACGTGTGAATTTTTTGAAGTAAAATGGTTTAGGAGGGAAAAGATTATTTGGATATAAACAAGAAGAACTTCAAATCGCGCAAATACGTCTGTGGGTATGTAAAATATGACACTCCATTGCCTACCCAAAGTAATTCTATTGTTAAGTAACAGATCGTGTAGGTGTAGAAACGAAACCAACTTATAACCCGAACGTTTTTCCTATTTATCTATTGGACAACTTAGAACAAAACATGGCAAAACAATATAACAAAGGGGTGACAAGAAGGAGTTTTCATGTGGGACAGTGGGTCTACTTACATGATCCTGTGCTCAAGACAGGAAGACTAAGAAATTCTCCCGACCATGGAAGGGCCCATTCTTAATCGCTGCTTTGGCCATATAAAGATGGGACTTGTAGCTGGATGCAAAGTCAATGGCTTCAGCTAATGTTGAAGCCTGACTCTGCAAGGTTGGTAACACTAGCTCTGCCGAGAGGCCTTTAAGGCCGCCATTCACGACGAAGCTAATGAGCCAAACGGCCTCTGGCTGATCAATATTCCACCGTGTGTGGGGAAATTTCAAGTGGCCCCGCACCACCTAGCGGCCTTGCTGGATTTTCGGACGGGCCAAAATCCATGAAGCCGAGCCACGGAGCCGTCGAGTGGACTTGCCATGAGTGGGGATCGGTACGCCAAATGGATCGGCTCCACTGACTGGCTCTTCCGTGTGTGGGTCATCCCCCGGGCCAAAATCCTTTCAGTGTACTTCTAGACGTCGAGGAGATAGTACGTGTACGATGGATTGTGTGAGTGGCCGTGACTTCAGCAGGTTCTAATGTTAGGTGTTCAATCAACCTGACATGGGTTAATTTATTTCGAGCTGAAAACCATTCTTTCTGACACTGCCTTTTTGGTTTCTTCTTCTTCATATAAATGCAAACTGCAGCGGCAGCTAAGTTAACAAGTTCCTCGTTGTTCATACTGAAGTAAAATTGAAGAGGTACAATTGATAAAGTGATGATGAAGTGAATTGGTGAGGTCAGATGCTCAAGAGCACAGCACCAGGACCGAAGAACGAGGAAACGCTACTGGCTGTGTACCCGTGTGTGACCCCCTAATTTGGACCGGGGCCAAATGGACTCGAGCGAGCGGCTTCAGGCCATCTGGCTCCGTCGTGAATGGCGGCCCTCAGCCTGTTCCACTGGGGACTCATTTGGAAAGACTCTTTGATGGCTTCCTCTGTAATCTCGTTGATGTATTCAGTGTAGTAGTAACTCTAACCGCCTTCCCGTTTTGAACAAATTATAGCTAAGTAATTGACTTAATTGAAACTCGAACTAATCATTTATTGAGAGCATTGGCTCTGGGACGAGAAGCGCAACAATTATCCATGAACTGAACTAAAAGACCAACAAAGGAGAACAGATTCTTGTAACGACGTGGCAGATAGTAAGGTATTTTAAAAGAAAAGTTTTGAAACTCGTCAACGCCACTTTGATTGTAAATATAATTCGAAAATGAGTTAAAATAGCGTAGCACCAATCGTTCACAATGAAGGAGGGTGGCAACGCTAATACAGGGAACATTTTCCACTTAGCCAATAGTTCAACCACATACAGTTAATTGGGAAGCCACGAAAATGACCAATATGATTTAGAAATTGCTTTCAGTATGTTAAGTGACAGCTTTTAACGAGTATCCAGTTAGAACCTCGTTCTCCATCTCGTTGAGACGAATTTCATAACACTTTAGTCTCACAGGTAAGTACATACTGATGTAAATTATAGTACGTTGCATTATTGATAAGGAAAGGTAAGTGGGAGAAAGTTGGAGGAAATTTGCATATTAAATCATTCATTCAACAGAATAAGTTGCCTACAAACAAATTACAAGCAGATTTCGGTTCGTCAAATTTTCATCAACTTGGGACCTAGGCACATTGACAACATGCGGCCGTATAGTTTGAACAAGATCATCGGTTTGTTAGTAGGTACACTGTAGAATCCTCCGCACATCTCATATTTATATCTATAGAATGTACTAAGAGGGTAGCGAGACAAAATGTGCAGGTATAATGTGAGAGCAGACATTTCGTTCAGATATTACGTACCTGGTAGGTAGGAATGTAGATTGTGAATAGGATAGGTCGTGAAAATGAACTACTTCCTTGCTATGAATTTGTGGCTCGCTTAGGTAATCTGCCAATAATTCTTCAATGTAATATTTTACTTATTGTATCTATGATCATGCTTTTTACCATCAAACACTACCCTACTCCTCAAACATACCTTGTTCAAAAGAATGTAAGGAACAAAAGTTTCTATAAACTTATCAACGGCTGACTTCAAAACACAAAGAATTGTCAAGATTAAAATTAAATGACGCTCCCGTCCACGAAAATCTCAATTCCAAACACTTATTTATTTATTTTTTAATACAACAAATTTGAATTTTCAACAAAGTAACGTATTCAACACAGAATTCGCTCAACGCCACTTCAGGTAACGTCAAAAAGGATGTTACGTTTGTGGTTATTCTATATTTAGTATCCATGGTATGGAGCTTAAAAAGATTGTAACCATGAAAATTAGGATGCGACTCTAGTGCCATCAAAACGAAACACTCAAAAGCAGTCTTCTTCAGGAGGGAGGAAGCTTTCACCTTACCACCAACGTCCAGTTTGTTTATGATTTCGGCGCTGTCAATTCCAAATTTCAAGAATCGTAAGCTGAAAACCCATGTAAAACGTATGCCATAGTATTGGCAGGCAAGTACACATCCTCAATTATGTAACAATCTTCCGATTGTCCTGATCAAAACTCTTGGATTTCTATAGTAAGTAAATTTCAATCTTTCGATGTAATTTTGGGATTCAGGTGAAATAATTAGAACAAGATTTCATTCACTGGGATATTTTTATTACGCTTTTCTTTATGTCGCTCCAAAATAAAAGGTTTTTTTTTCTATCTAGCCTGTCGGTTGATTAGTTTCTTATATTCACTTCTTTTAAAGATGAAAGAAATACAGCAGGAGAGGGAGAGAGAGGTATGCAGGATATTATTGCTATTGACGCAAAATGTAAGAGAGAGTAAGACCCATCTTTATGAAGGTTCAACAATGATTGAATTGCAAGCCGTCGTGGGAGCTGGGGATACCAGCAGGCACTCCGTTCCATTGAACGAATCACCGTAACAGTTTTCAATAGCTGTTACAATTTTATGTATCAACCATTTTGTCCCTAGTACCTTCTTTTTGAAGTTATACTTCTTTGCGCCCGTTAGACACTTTGGGATGGGATGTTGGTCGAGAAACCGCGTCACGCTGAAAAGTAAGAACAAATTTTTAAGAACTATCGATTATACGGCACCTCTCGAGTGAAAGTCGCTCCTCTTCCTCCTCCCTCACTCCTCCTCCTCCCCCTCCCCCTCCCTCCTCCCTCCCCCTCCTCCTCCTCCTCCTCCTCCTCCTTCGGTCTTGGCTTGGGTAGTTAATTTTCTAAACAATAAATTTCTAAAACCTGACACTGCACCCTTTTATGTCCTCTGGGTCAGAGCCCTTTGAACGGATTTGCACCAAACTTTACAGGAACAATCCTTGAATCATGCCTAATAATACCTGAAAGTTTCATTACAATCTGTCGAGCGGTTTCGGAGTCTATAGGCAACATACATACATACATACATACATACATCCTCTTTTATAGAGGGTGTATGTATTTATATATCCTGTCTGTTTGTGTGCGTGAGTGGGTGTATGAGAATGGCCACAGAAGTATAACTTCCACCGTGTGGTCCGACGCACACGATTTTTTTGCTCCATGAAATATTCCAAGGGCCCTGTCTGAAAGGTTTGACAAAACTCCAAGTCCTTATCGAATTTGTTTCAAAATTTTCTTTGGCACCTACAAATTGTTGTAAAATAAAAAAAAGTTACCCAACGTTCTTGATTTCGACAGCCCTTGGGGGTCTTCAGGGACGTAGGTTTTTCACTTACCTAGATACAGGTGCAAGTGAGTTTGAATCCTATTGGCCTATGAAGTCAGTAGGTAGTAAAGGTTCCCTACCAAATTTAACATCCTAGAGTGAACAGGAGAGATTTTGGCTCACTCAGCTGATCAGGAGAGCCCATCATTATATTCTTCTCTTGATGTCCCAGAGAGCCTCCCTAGCAAACAAGCAGCCACTACCAGCAGGTACTTTCATGTACACATTTTGATCTCTCAGAATAGTGTCAATTTTTAGCAATAGGTGCCGCCTAAAACACGAGTTACCTAGTGTACTAAGATGCTTCAGAAATGTGGTATTCTAGGGTGAGAAATAGGTTAGCTCCTCGTATTTGTTTATTGTTGTTTAGAGCTTTCGCCTTAACCCTTCCGATTCTAAGCCCATATATATACGTTTTTCCATGAGTGTCTTTGCAGATCTAACCCCGTATATTTACGGGGTCCTCTGAAAGGTCTCACGGATCTATGCCCGTATATTTACGGTTTTCTGTAACGCTCTTGAGGATCTATCCCCGTACATATACGTTTTTCTCAATGCCTCACCTCGGAAGACGTTAAGTAGTAGGTACAGCGTCCCTCCGGTCACTAAAGAGACTGCACTAAACAAATGAATTCAATCAGGTGAATGAACTGGAGAAATGAATTTTTGTTTGAGGTGAGGATTATTGCCGTGCGCTCTTTCTTCAACGATCAACGTTCAAATTTCATATCTGCTTGCTGTGTGGCATTGTGTGTTGTCCCATGTTTTGAAATTTATCATACCTTGAAAAACTTTTAAAATTTATGCTTAGATTTGTTTTAAATATAACCTGAGTGAAGAAAAATTTCAAAATTGTGAAGAAAAGTGAAGAAAGTGGTAGGTAGTTAGGTACTAAAAAAAATTCAGCGCTGGAAATTCTTAGGTAGGCAAGTAAAGTTTCTCCAACATTTTTCATTTTTTTACCCGTTCTTATGTTTATAATACATTATATATGACATACAAAATTAAAAAATGTATAACCAACGCAAAAAAGTATTCAGTACAGCAGTGCAGACTGAGCGTCAAAGCATGCAGAACCAATAAATCACACGCGCCTGAGAAGCCTCAGTGTTGGCGAGCTACTCACGCGAGGTTAGGATGTAGAAGCAAAAGGGTTAATGGCCTCATCAGAGCTTATTTTATATAAATATGAGGGTTGTTCAGTTGGTGCGATTTCCATTGGGCAATTTGAGTGTATCTTCTAATATCGTAGTATCAATATAGGTCTTTTTTATATTTATTTCAATCATTAGGGGGACCCATCCTCTTGTTGCAGCTGTACCTTTTAGCATTTTTGTTGTTTTAGCAAATTTGGATGTTTTAATGAGACACCCACTATGCCATTAGACGATCTTTTACATCTGTTTTCTGGACCCGTCTTGAAACATCTGTCTATTCGGTGCCCGTCAGGTGATCCTTCCAGATCGTACAGCTTTTATTGTAAGCTCGCGGTTCACAATCCAGGATGGGATTTCACCGCCCCCAAGAGATCGCTGGTCGGTGTCAGCTACTACTGTACACTCCTCCCGTCTTGCTTCTAGCATCGTGCCAGTTTGGCTGTTTGTTACACCACATGCTTGCTTGTATCAAATTCAAATGACAAACTGGAACTTAACAATACCTTATTGTAATCCATTATAAATTCTGTTAATGAATTCATAATTAATTAATTTACTTTGATTCCATTAATTGATGGACTAATAACTCATTAATCTCTCATTCACTCATCTTGATGGGGAGGGGGTTAATTAATTAATGCGTGATATGTAAAGATGATTATTGGCAAGAGTACGAGTTCTACCCCTGGTAGATAGTCTTGGCTACGCTAATGATATGTACTTAATACTGAGCTGTACATAATACTTGCTTACACATTAGAATTGGTGGGGCAGGTGGCGAAATCAAGTCACGAGTAAGAAAAAACAGTTTATTGAAAATAATCATGAATCCATTTTGCGAAGAAGAATTAATTGATCTGCAATACTATCAACTACATATGTGAAAGCATGAAGAATGAGGTCGCATGGATAATCTTTTGTGAACATCCTCAAAATGGAGTTGAGTATACTAAAAAAGCTGAACACAAGAGACTTGGACAACAAGTGAGGCATTTGATTCTAAGTTGGCATCATCGCAAGCAGAATTAGTACGATGGTAAGACTAATATAATAAAACGCAGAATGAAGAGACCAAAATCACAAGACAAAAAGGAATTCAGCAACAAATTATGGGAAACGTCAGACGACAGCTAAGCTGTCGTGAGAACAGCTGTGGAGCTAGTAGTTTGAAACAAAAACCCACGAAAAGATAACATCGTTCCCAAAGCAGTTTTCGTATTAGGTTTGACAATAAAGAGCTTAACGTTACTTTTGATGAAAGAGTTAATGTAACAGAGAGAGTCATTTAATTGAGCAGCCACTATTATAGAGGAATTCAATTGAATTTTTCAAATATCTACAAGAAGTATTTTTTCTCATTGAGCTCCATCTATATGTTTTAAAACAGGAACTTGACCATTTCAACGTAGTGCGTAAATGAAACAGTCAAATGAAGTATTTGAAGAAGGGAGACAACGAATTTAAAAACAAGCCACATAGAATATCGTCTTACCCATACGAGATTCTTTGATTCGTTGGGTATGTCTAAGAATGGTAATAATAGAAAAATCTTTTTTGCTGAATTTGTAGTTTGACAGGGAGACAAAGTCTTTGGCTGAAAGAAAATACTGTCCCGAGAGAGCTGGTATGTTTTGTTCTTTCCACTCGGTGATCAGATCCATTTCTTTCTTGAGTTTCACAGACTTTTTGGGCTTTTTTAGAAGAGCGATTTTTTGATTGAGGACAGCATTGAATTGACCGATAAAAGAATTTATTTCGTCTAGGCGTATGCGGCCCTTCATATAAGCCGGGATCGTGCTGAAATCCTGGGTGGAGATGTAACTAATCGCCACATCTAGATCTTTAGCAGGTTTCGGCGTTTTTGGCAGCAACGTCTGATTAGTTACCTGGAAAACCGGTAATAAATAACTATAAGATGCAGAATCCTATGGAGTCAGGATGCAGTTTGTTTCCCAGAAAACAAGAGAGCCAAATTAGAAAATAAAATAATTATTATCATACACGTAAGAAACAGGCACAATGGAGACAATAATGATCAAATAATTACATTACTACTCCATAACAAAGGACAGGAAACTGTGGAAACCCCAAATTTCGAAGTGATAGTAATTTGATTTGAATTTAACCCAATTTTAACAATATAATCTAATGACCTAATTATTGTACTTCTTCGTTTATTATTCAAAAAGAAAAAGTAAAGTAAAAGATATGACTGATTTTTATAGATAGGTGGTCTGGATGCTCGCAAGCTCGCATCTCAAAAATACAAAATATCCTAAATCAATCCTTTAGCGAAATACAGATTAGTTGGACAAACAGATCAGATTTACGCCTAAAATGATGTTACGGAGGTCGAATATGAAGAAGAATTGGATCTAGATGGCACTGGTGAAGGGGGGGTCGGACGTGCTGTTGAACGTCTAGTTATATTTAGTATCGGAACTCGGATCTTCGAACCTCACAAATGGGTTCAATCCATTACAGCAGCGGCTTTTTAATATAGTTGATAAACAAAACAATTTATTTCCAACACGTAAAAGAGTTACCTATACTGTATATTGATATCATCTAATTGGTCAAATTTCAAAAAATGTGCTGACAAAATCACTGAAAATGGCTAAGAATTGTTAAATTGATATTTTTTAGCATAAGATTGGTCAAATAAAGTTTATCAACTATGAAATAGAACATTCAACAATTTATGTAAGAAATTATGCTAAAAACTTGAACTTCATTAAATTGTGTTTTAAAAAATCTATAAAATTGTAAAAAATGGCCTAAAATCCAAAATCTCTTTTTGAATAGAAGAGTATCATTTAGAATACTTTTTTTCCCATAAAATTAATAGCTAACATTTTCTTTTCACTCATAAATTTCCAATTTCTATACAACTTGAAATATACAAAAAAAAGACACTTTTTCACCTATTTTTGGCTCATAGCACCCATGGGTGTGGAGCGATCGAGCTGGCGAGAAGTTAGGACCAACTAGACCCCAAGTGGAGTCTATGTGCGAAAGAACAGATTTTTTAAGTCAATTCTAAGGCCTTTTATGGCCCGGACGGCGAACGGCGGACGGACATTTCAAATTTGGATTCTACGCACCTTGAAACGTAAAGTGACAAAGTTTGAGGGGGGGTTATAAAATTTTTTTGCTATTCGATCACATAGGCTTATTATTGGAAATAATAAACCAAAAGGGGAAAAAAGAACACTGATAAATACAAAGGAACGAATGCCTCCAACAGCATTAATAAAGGTGACGATTTGGCTGAGAAAAGTGAAGAAAGGTAAGAGTTTAGAAGGAAAAACGCTGCAAATTATTACACAAAGGTTTATTATTTCTGTATTAGATAACCCTTCTACGTAAATCACTTATCTATGTTTATTAGACGTATTCTATGGTACATTATCTAGGCCATTCTACAAAAAGGTGCCAACTTTGCAGAAAGGTGTGTGGGAATTTTTTCTGCAACGAACTCATACGAATTTGGTATCATTCGACTCGTTAAGATGTCTACTGCTTGTTACTGGAAAGAGCGAGATAGTTTGGCCTTTTTTGGGTGTGTTACACTGCTTTTTAGGTTAAAAAAACGTTGATGAAAAGAAGGGTGCCGGCTCTACTTTCATAAATCCATAAAAAAAAATAAAAAAACGATGCAAATTATTTCACAAAGGTTTATTATTTTTTCAATTGAGTTTGATCGTAATTTTAGTTGGCTTGCGTACGTCATAAGGCCCGTCCAGACTCCTCGGCGTGTCCTATTTCGAATTGCCACAACCTATACTTCTATAATTATATACGCATGTTTATATTAACACAGAATGTGTTTTTGCGATGACCTACCGAAAAAAAATCGTCACAAAAAACCGACAGAAAAAACCGTTATGCGCCATTTATAATGATTTTCACGTACAACCAAGCCGTTGGTAGGGAAATGGAACTTCCGCAATTTTAATCGCACAGAAATCGTTCACCATTCGTTGGAAAGCTCCTGATTTATCCAACCATATTATGTTAACTACTGCGAAGTGCGTGGCCATCAACCTGAGTTATGAGCATGGTTATTTGAATCAATTGTTTACACACAGATGATCATTCTCAATAATTGATATTGTCAACATGATTGCAACCGCTTGTAAATTTTCTTATGATTTTCACGTACAACCGAGCCGTTGGTAGGGAAATGGAACTTCCGCAATTTTAATCGCACAGAAATCGTTCACCATTCGTTGGAAAGCTCTCAATTTATATAGTATTTTTCTTGTAGTTACATATTTATTTATATAATATTTATAGGGTTTTAGACCAAATTAAATGTCTAACAATTATTTATTTTATTATTGCCAAATATTGTTATTATTCACGTGCAACCAAGCCGTTGGTAAGGAAATAGAATCATCGCAAAAACACATTCTGTGTTCCTATGATTTCATACAGAGTATGGAAAAAGAAATAAACCGGGGGGTGCAGGGGGGCGGAGCCCCCCGCCGAGGTGCAAAGCGCCGAGTTTTTGGTGCCGCGGTGTATTATATGGGTATAACACGTAAAAGTGATAAACATCCATTCTCCTACACCCCTCTGCTACGCCACTGGTCACTCCAGCCACCACAAGGTGCCACGGCGCCTCCTCTCACTCCACCCCCCGCTCATCCCCCTCACCACCCACTGTGGCAGGGGGCCAAGCGTGCGTCTAACACTCAAAGCCTCGAAAAACTTTTTCGCCCGTTTTTGGCCCATAGCATCTATGCGAGTAAAGCGATCGGGATGGTTAAACGTTAGGACCAACTAGACCCCAAATGGAGTCTATGTGCGAAAGAACGGGTTTTTTAAGTCAATTCTTAGGCCTTTTATGGCCCGAACGGCGGACGGACATTTCAAATTTGGATTCTACGCACCTTGAAACGTAAAGTGACAAAGTTTGAGGGGGGGGTTATAAAAATTTTTCGCTACACGATCACATTCCCTGATTTTTCCCGACGCTAAGGATTCCCAGACAATTCCGAGTTTTTCCAGACTTTTCCAGTTGGGGGCCACCCTGATATGCGAGACTCAATAAGAGTCAAAATACTCTTTGAGGATTAATCCGAATATATAAAATTTTAGTTTATCTGTCTGTAGGTAGATGGGGTTCCAGTATTTTGCACTCCAGCCTTCTCCCGGTAGAGCCCTCCACTCCCTTCTGCCATCTATCACGTCACATCTCATATCTCGTTCTGCTTTATTTCTTATTCATCTTCTTATTTATTTCTAATGTTACCATTTCACCAACTGCTGTTATCTGCACAAAACATTTACAATTGATGATTTGAATGTCCACAATTTTCATATTGTTATTCCATTCATAGAGCTTATTTTAAACAACTCGAGTTCATTTTTGTGGGTAAGGTTTTCTCAGGTAATCCCTCTTCTGATATCAATGAAAATAGCAAATTTATTCAGAAATATCAGAAAATGGTTTTTCAAAATAATAACTTTTGATATAAGGGAATAATCAAGCATCTTTATTAAATGACTCTTACCAGGGAGACTATTTGAAACGAACTAAAGCTTGCTGGGCCCTCGGGGATGCCGGGCTCAGGAATGTCGGAGAGAGGAAAGGGATGAAGCCCTTTCCTGTGGCATGAGCTGTTTGGAGGTACCAACCCAAAGTTGGTCTCAAGTAAAGTTCTACCGGTGTAGTCATCACTACGTTGCCGGTAAAAGGAGATGAATCAAAACAGAGCAATACACATCTTTCTCATTCAACAACGAGTGATAACATTCTTCTTCTCGTTGATAATGAGGGTAATTGTTTACTATTACCTACTTTGTCACCTCTAACTTTTTCAGTATTTAGATATATTATCAGCAATGGACTACCAACGACAGATCTGATAAACATGTTTGAAGGGCCGGAACAACCAGATATTGCTTAGTTACATGGGGTCAAAGTACAGGTCTTATCAAAGTTCCGCCATGAAGCGGTTTCTTGCAGTCAGTTCTGATGGCGTCGTGTTCCGGTTACAATCCGTTTCTGTGCAACAATTGTGAGCTTACTTTGAGTCAGTTTATCGTAATAACCGAAAATAAAGACACTTTGAACCTTTTTTTATACAATCACGGTGTGTTGCCGAAATCTAAAAAATGCCCGGAGTGCGGTAGTGACATGACTTTAAATGAAGGAATTAATCAGTTTCGTTGTAACAAACGTGTCACTGTAGTGAGCAGTAGCCGCAAAAAAGTGTCTAAACAATGCAACAAAACTGTTTCCCAAAACAAATTTACTTTTTTTGAAAATCACAATTTAACCAAACAGCAAATTTGTAGATTTGTCGCTTTCTGGATTTGTTTAAAACCACCCAGACAAGACATTTTGCAGAACGAAATTAATATTTCATCGCGAACCTGTGTAGATTGGTGTTCCTACTTACGCGAAATTTGTATATCTGAAGTAACGCGCTTATCTAGTGCTATAGGTGGAGTTGGTGTTGTTGTAGAAATAGACAAGGCAAAAATTGGCCATACGAAGTACAATCGTGGACGGTTAGTAGACGGAAACTGGATTTTTGGTGGAATTGAAAGGGGTAGCCGTAGGTGTTTTTTTGTCCCAGTACCAACACGTGGTTCAGATACTTTGTTAGCAATTATAAAGAAGCACATCAAACCTGGCACCACAATGTGAGTGATTGTCACAGTTGTGACTGCAATTGCTTGCAGTACGAAGGTTACAGACATCTAACTGTAAACCACTCTGTTAACTTCGTTGATCCCGATACTGGGGCTCACACCCAGACCATTGAACGTACATGGCGTGAAGTGCGAGGTACGGTGCCGCGGTACGGAAACATCATCTGGTTGGGCATCTAGCAGAATTCATGTTTAGAAGAATTTATCCAGATTATAGTGGCCGTATTCACGCTCTTTTTAAAGCGATAGGACATTTGTACAACTGCGAAGACCAATCGGCACCTTCTGAACCACCTCCGGACTCCAACGCCAGTAGTTCATCTGAAGACGACTTCTAAAGTAAGTATCTTACTTTTTTACTTTTCCGGGCCTCAATAAATATAAATCCTTTATTTACAAGCATAAATATTACAAATGTCTTCATACTGAAAAAGTTAGAGGTGACAAAGTAATAGTAAACAATTACCAACACCTACATCATCTGGTAATGAGACGGTGGTCATTTCATCAAATCATCAAGAGCAAGAAGGTTTATCTCATTTTATTCAACGTACGTGCATGAATGTGAAAAACGTGATTAATGATAAATATCGTGATAATTCTATACTAGGTTATGGAAAATTTGTACAATGTACTCTCAATCATAAAATTAGCAAATTTGCCGTTGTGGGATTATTTAAAAAACTTGATTACGCACCCGCCTTATTACTGATTAAAAGCGGGAATTCAAAATCAATATTTTTATCTCGTAAGGATGTTGAAGAACTTATCTCACTTCGTCACACATTATATAAATTGTTCGATGTGTCACGTAATGACGAGAGAATGATTAATCAAAATGGTGAAAAGCTAACTAGCGGAATATGTGTAAAATTTAAGAGGATTTATTATATCCCTCACCTAGAATTAAGTAATCCTTTATTTAAGGAAAAATTCTTTCTTTCATTTGTAGAGTATTTTCACTTAATAGAATTTTTACCTTACGCTCTTGAAACATTGTCTTCACTAGCTGATAAGAAAGAAGTGATTTTAGATTATGTTGAAGTATTAAAGTATGGTATTTTTAAGCCTCCGACTAAACCTGATGTTCTTACTTCTCATGAAATAATGACACTTAAATATGAATGTGAGTTGTATTGAAAGATACCTGTGTACTTTATTAATCTAATCATTTTCTATTAGGCGCCTTGGTCATTGAAATTATATATATATATATATATATATATATATATACCTCACCACATGTTGTTTGCTAAGAATCTGTATAAATTTCTATTATACTATTTTAACTGATAGTATCAACTATTAAGCACCTTCTTCATTAAAACTATGTGTTTTTCACAAATTATTTGTTTTAAAAGAAATTGTGTAATAAAAAACATCTTAAAACCAGTTTCTTTTTCATTCCTCATTCCCCCTACAATTTATGGTTGGAAAAAAAAAAAAAAAAAAAAAACGCTGCAAATTATTTCACAAAGGTTTATTATTTTTTCAATTGAGTTTGATCGTAGTTTTAGTTGGCTTGCGTACGTCATAAGGCCCGTCCAGACTCCTCGGCGTGTCCTATTTCGAGTTGCCACAACCTATAGTTCTATAATTATATACGCATGTTTATATTTCTCGATTTGAGCTCCTATCTATTCAAATAGTTATTGCCTTAATAATATCATTATCTAAGTACGTACGAAGAGTCGAGAGGATATGTTATTAAATATGCGCAGGAAAAGCATTGGTATCAACACACAAATATGACCTAGAAAAAAACATACATTCATGCCTCAAAGGAACGCTGTACCCACCTCACGGTGCCACGGTGTATTATATGGGTATAACACGTAAAAGTAATGAGTATCCATTCTCCTACACCCCTCTGCTACGCCCCTGGTCACTCCAGCCACCATCAGGTGCCGCGGCGCCTCCTCTCACTCCACCCCCCGCTCATCCCCCTCACCAACCCCTGCCAAGCGTGCGTCTAACACTCAAAGCCTCGAAAAAGACACTTTCGCCCGTTTTTGGCCCATAGCATCTATGCGAGTAAAGCGATCGGGATGGTTAAACGTTAGGACCAACTAGACCCCAAATGGAGTCTATGTGCGAAAGAACGGGTTTTTTAAGTAAATTCTTAGGCCTTTTATGGCCAGGACGGCGGACGGACATTTCAAATTTGGATTGTACGCAACTTGAAACGTTAAGTGACAAAGTTTGTGGGGGGGGGGTTATAAAATTTTTTGCTACACGATCACATAGTTTTATTATTGGAAATAATCAACCAAAAAAGGTTATAAAAATGAAAAGTATCGTAAATTAATATTACATTAAATTACTATTTTAATTTATAAAGTAAATAAATTGTTCGTACATTCATCTTCGGTGGAATCTGAAAGAAAAAGAGAAAAAATCGTAAATTTCGAGAGTTTTTTTCCTTCAAATTTTATGAGTTGATTCTATTTATAATTAACGACCATGGAACTATCCAAACGACCACTAGATTGGGGTTCGCCATGTAGTACATGGCGCGCGCCTCCCGCCAGTATATCTCCCCATCTGAGTCAACCCTTCGGGTGGATTAGTCATCCGTGCAGATGACGACCCGGTCATAACTATGATCGGTTTCGTCTAAGAAATAAAATTTAAAAAAAAGTTTCTTTTTTGGAATAATTGAAAAAATATTCTAAATAGGGAATTTATATTGTGAAATTTATCTAAAGATGAGCTGGCAGCCTACTCTGAAGAAAAGTATGAATTTCCTGATCCATGATGTTGGTGGTTCGAGAGGTAAGTGAATATTATTTCGTTAGACTTTAGGAAGAAAACTAGAATCGAAAGGTGGGAGTTGAGAATGGAAGGGGAAACCTAGTTAGCATTATTTATCTTTGTCTCTTCTAATAACCCGCACATCTTAGAACGAGGATAACCTTTACCATATTGCGTTATTATGAAGGATAAACAACATGTGCAACTAACAAAAAACGCTGCAAATTATTTCACAAAGGTTTATTATTTTTTCAATTGAGTATGATCGTAGTTTTAGTTGGCTTGCGTACGTCATAAGGCCCGTCCAGACTCCTCGGCGTGTCCTATTTCGAGTTGCCACAACCTATATTTCTATAATTATATACGCATGTTTATATTTCTCGATTTGAGCTCCTATCTATTCAAATAGTTATTGCCTTAATAATATCATTATCTAAGTACGTACGAAAAGTCGAGAGGATATGTTATTAAATATGCGTAGGAAAAGCATTGGTATTAACACACAAATATGACCTAGAAAAAAACATATATTCATGCCTCGAAGGAACGCTGTACCCACCTCATGGTGCCGCGGCGCCTCCTCTCACTCCACCCCCCGCTCACCCCCTCACCACCCACCGTGACCCCCTGCCAAGCGTGCCAGGCGTGCGTCTAACACGTCCAACACTCAAAGCCTCAAAAAGACACTTTTTGCCCGTTTTTGGCCCATAGCATCTATGCGAGTAAAGCGATCGGGATGGTTAAACGTTAGGACCAACTAGACCCCAAATGGCTACAGGAAAATTTAAAACTAGCTAAATAACCAACTATTTATTAGTCAATTTTATTGGTTACCAGATAACAACGATATGGTTCACTGTCTTCAGATTGTTCAACTGAAAATCATCATCAACGAGTGAGGAGGCCTATTGTTCATGACCTTCAGATTTTACGTTTGATGGAAGGAGTAAAATAAGTCGTTATGAGAACCTTTATCTGCTTCTCTTATTAGGAAATCATTCTGTTTTATCATTATAGGATTACATTAGAGTTTAGTGTCGTCTCATGTTAAGAAAACGCTGACAACGATCATGATGATGATATGATCTTTAGACTGTTGACTGAGACGTAAGTTGAGGATTCGGACGCCGACTGTGTCAACGATTTTGGTTTATTATTTCCAATAATAAGCCAAATAAAACAATAAATTTTTATAACCCC
The DNA here is from genome assembly GCA_030762985.1 of Adelphocoris suturalis. Classification (NCBI taxonomy): domain Eukaryota; kingdom Metazoa; phylum Arthropoda; class Insecta; order Hemiptera; family Miridae; genus Adelphocoris; species Adelphocoris suturalis. Next base: position 108,220,777 of record CM061043.1, read on the forward strand.
CCCTCAAACTTTGTCACTTTACGTTTCAAGGTGCGTAGAATCCAAAATTGAAATGTCCGTCCGCCGTCCGGGCCATAAAAGGCCTTAGAATTGACTTAAAAAATCTGTTCTTTCGCACATAGACTCCACTTGGGGTCTAGTTGGTCCTAACTTCTCGCCAGCTCGATCGCTCCACTCTCATGGGTGCTATGAGCCAAAAATAGGTGAAAAAGTGTCTTTTTTTCGTATATTTCAAGTTGTATAGAAATTGAAGATTTATGAGTGAAAAGAAAATGTTAGCTATCAATTTTATGGGAAAAAAAGTAGGTACTCTAAATGATACTCTTCTATTCAAAATGAGATTTAGGATTTTAAGCTATTTTTTGCAATTTTATAGATTTTTTAAAACAAAATTTAATGAAGTTCAAGTTTTTAGCATAATTTCGTACATAAATTTTTGAATGTTCTATTTCATAGTTGATAAACTTTATTTGACCAATCTTATGCTAAAAAATATCAATTTAAAGATTCTTAGCCATTTTCAGTGATTTTGTCAGCACATTTTTTGAAATTTGACCAATTAAATGATATCGATATACAGTATAGGTAACACTTTTATGTGTTGGAAAGATGACTTGGTAATAAATTGTTTTGTTTATCAACTATATTAAAAAGCGTAAAATTGTGAGGTTCCGCTGCTGTAATGGATTGAACCCATTTGTGAGGACCGAAGCTCCGAGTTCCGATACTAAGTACACTATAAGCGGCGTTTAATAATTATGGACCAGAGATCTACGTAGAAGGGCTGTCTAATACATAAATAATAAACCTTTGTGTAATAATTTGCAGCGTTTTTTTCTCTCGGGTGACTGACCTCATGGGTTGTGGGGGACCTGCTCCTTACAGGAAGTGGCTCGGGCGGGTTAATTAGTTAATAGGTTAATTAGGTAATTAATTAACGTATCGGTCTACTAGCAAAAAATACGCGTTTATTCGAAAGAGTTTTGAATATCACTCTCAGATGATGTATCATTTAAAATCATTATTTAAATAATTGACCTGCTAATTAATGGGATATTACTTCAGGACTAACAATCTGGGTGGGGGCATTCCATCTATCACCTTGAAATATAGGTGGTAAATCTGAGAGGTGGAGGTGGGAGGATTGTTTGTAAACATACAGCGTTAAAATAAGGGCGGGGGGAGAGTGGAAATAGGTTTTTCGCTAATTACCTCATTATCAGCCAATTAACGAGCCAGATAACAGGGCCTCAGTAGTAGGCTGTTCAACTAGGTCATAACTTTCACTTGACCTTGTTGCGGTACGGGTACTATTTATAGCATTTCCAAGTCAAATTCAACCTTTTCCAAGTCAAATTCAACCTTTTCCAAGTCAAATTCAACCTTTTCCAAGTCAAATTCAACCTTTTCCAAAACAAATTCAACCTTTTCCAAAACAAATTCAACCTTTTCACCATTATTAGGAAAATGACGAAAAATACGCACAAGCCTTATAAATGTAGTACAAAAATGTAGTACCAAAGTAGTACAAAATTGTACTACTACAATTGTACTACTAGTAGTACAAAGTAGTAGTAGTACAGTAGTAGTAGTACAGTAGTATAGTACAGTGGTAATAGTAGTAGTAGTAGTAGTACAGTAGTAGTAGTACTACAGTAGTAGTAGTACAGTAGTATAGTACTGTAGTAGTAGTAGTAGTAGTAGTAGTACAGTACTACAGTAGTACAGTATTACAGTACTACAGTACAGTAGTACAGTAGTACAGTAGTAGTACAGTACTACAGTAGTAGTACAGTACAGTAGGTAGTACAGTAGTACAGTGAAGTAGTACAGTACTACAGTAGTACAGCAGTACAGTAGTAGTACAGTACTACAGTAGTAGTACAGTACTACAGGAGTAGTACAGTACTACAGTAGTAGTACAGTACTACAGTAGTAGTACACAAATGTAGTCCCCAATCACAGACAAGCATTTGGTACTACATTTAGGGATTGTGCCTATTTTTCGTCATTTCCCTAATAATGGTGAAAAGGTTGAATTTGACTTGGAAAAGGTTGAATTTGTTTTGGAAAAGGTTGAATTTGAGTTGGAAAAGGTTGAATTTGACTTGGAAAAGGTTGAATTTGAGTTGGAAAAGGTTGGATTTGACTTGGAAAAGGTTGAATTTGACTTGGAAAAGGTTGAATTTGACTTGGAAAAGGTTGAATTTGACTTGGAAATGCTATAAATAGTACCCGTACCGCAACAAGGTCAAGTGAAAGTTATGACCTAGTTGAACAGCGAACTACCGAGGCCCTGTTATTTGGCTCGTTAATTGGCTGATAATGAGGTAATTAGCGAAAAACCTATTTCCATCCTCCCCCCGCCCTTATTTCAACGCTGTATGTTTACAAACAATCCTCCCACCTCTCAGATTTACCACCTATATTTCAAGGTGATAGATGGAATGCCCCCACCCAGATTGTTAGTCCTGAAGTAATATCCCATTAATTAGCGGGTCAATTATTTAAATAATGATTTTAAATGATACATCATCTGAGAGTGATATTCCAACTCTTTCGAATAAACGCGTATTTTTTGCTAGTAGACCGATACGTTAATTAATTACCTAATTAACCTATTAACTAATTAACCCGCCCGAGCCACTTCCTGTAAGGAGCAGGTCCCCCACAACCCATGAGGTCAGTCACCCGAGAGAAAAAAACGCTGCAAATTATTACACAAAGGTTTATTATTTATGTATTAGACAGCCCTTCTACGTAGATCTCTGGTCCATAATTATTAAACGCCGCTTATAGTATATTTAGTATCGGAACTCGGAGCTTCGGACCTCACAAATGGGTTCAATCCATTACAGCAGCGGAACCTCACAATTTTACGCTTTTTAATATAGTTGATAAACAAAACAATTTATTACCAAGTCATCTTTAGAACACATAAAAGTGTTACCTATACTGTATATCGATATCATTTAATTGGTCAAATTTCAAAAAATGTGCTGACAAAATCACTGAAAATGGCTAAGAATCTTTAAATTGATATTTTTTAGCATAAGATTGGTCAAATAAAGTTTATCAACTATGAAATAGAACATTCAAAAATTTATGTACGAAATTATGCTAAAAACTTGAACTTCATTAAATTTTGTTTATAGCATTTCCAAGTCAAATTCAACCTTTTCCAAGTCAAATTCAACCTTTTCCAAGTCAAATTCAACCTTTTCCAAGTCAAATCCAACCTTTTCCAACTCAAATTCAACCTTTTCCAAGTCAAATTCAACCTTTTCCAACTCAAATTCAACCTTTTCCAAAACAAATTCAACCTTTTCCAAGTCAAATTCAACCTTTTCACCATTATTAGGGAAATGACGAAAAATAGGCACAATCCCTAAATGTAGTACCAAATGCTTGTCTGTGATTGGGGACTACATTTCTGTACTACTACTGTAGTACTGTACTACTACTGTAGTACTGTACTACTACTGTAGTACTGTACTACTACTGTAGTACTGTACTACTACTGTACTGCTGTACTACTGTAGTACTGTACTACTTCACTGTACTACTGTACTACTTCACTGTAGTACTGTACTACTTCACTGTAGTACTGTACTACTTCACTGTAGTACGGTACTACAGTACTGTAGTACTGTACTACTACTGTAGTACTGTACTACTACTACTACTACTGTACTATACTACTGTACTACTACTACTGTAGTACTACTACTACTACTACTACTACTACTACTATTACCACTGTACTATACTACTGTACTACTACTACTGTACTACTACTACTTTGTACTACTAGTAGTACAATTGTAGTAGTACAATTTTGTACTACTTTGGTACTACATTTTTGTACTACATTTATAAGGCTTGTGCGTATTTTTCGTCATTTTCCTAATAATGGTGAAAAGGTTGAATTTGACTTGGAAAAGGTTGAATTTGTTTTGGAAAAGGTTGAATTTGTTTTGGAAAAGGTTGAATTTGACTTGGAAAAGGTTGAATTTGACTTGGAAAAGGTTGAATTTGACTTGGAAAAGGTTGGATTTGACTTGGAAAAGGTTGAATTTGACTTGGAAATGCTATATCTACTCATACGCCTTAGCGTTTAGTTGATAAATAATTAATAATGCTAGGGTTAGGGTATATATGACATCCTCCGACAGATATTTGACGTTTTTTCTCATATTCGCTACAGAAAGCACAAGAGCAACAGCTGGTAATTTACCTCAGACGGTCGAATAGAAGACGTATTTTGATGGCTTTTCTGTGAGGCATCAAGAAAGGTTGGAGATGGAATAGGTGACGAATGCGCCCAGCGGCCGTTTGGTTCAGGAGTAGCTAACATCAATCTGCTATCCATTTCTTCGGAGGCCACAAGAGGAGCATAGAAGTTGACATTATCGGCGATGTGTTTCATTCGTTCAGTCAGCGAGTTCAGAGCAGCAACCTATTGTTACAAAATCAATCAACACAAGCAGTTTATCAACAAATCAAACCTATCGCTATCCTAATGTTTCTTAGTAATATCGTAAATTGGCAAGAAGTTTTTGAGCTGAAAGTTAGAGATATGATTACTATGCACACAAAAGTTGGTGTCTTCGTGTGTGTGTGTGTTACTAAATCACGTAAAAATTACTGAACCCATTGAGTTGAAATTGTACATGGACATTCTCAGAGTCACTGGTTAACACAAAGCAACTATACCAAGATCTTCCAGACTTTCTTCTTCATCGAAAACTCGGCTTTCCCTTATGACGTCCCTCGGGTAAACAACTTTGTAATAAAGGAAAACCGGACATGCGTCGACCTTTTCACGTCAAATGTTGAAGGGGTGAGTTTAGGTGTAAAGAACTTTCAATAACAAATTCAAAGATACCAAAACGATTTTGGTGGGTTGAGCCGACCAGTTTCTATTCGTAAAGATAGATCATCAAAAACTAATATTAAAACGCCTTATTACCTGCAGCAATGTTGGTAAGGTTTAACTGCAGTTTTAGCATAGCTAAAATTGAGGGAACGCTTAGTTGAAAAACTAATCAGTAACAAATTGAAAGTAGATGAATGAATTAGAATTGAAGCCTTTTGGGGACTGCTGGGTATAAATGAAATGGACATTTGGATGAAATAACCCGTAGACGTGGATCCGTGCAAGAAGGGGGTAACCGGCTCGTAGTTACAAATTTATGTCAATGTATATAGCAACGCAAAAATACAAAAGAAAAAAAATAATAAAAAAATAAAATAAATAAATAAAAAATATAAAAAAAGCTCCAGTCATGCAGCATGAACGTATGAGCGATTTTTCGTATATTAGTTTATATTGAACTGTTTTGAAAATTGATCACTTCGAGAGAAATTACATAATTAACAAAGAATTTGATTGCAAAAAACTTGTTCTAAATAATATTCTACTATTCAAACAAAGATTTTGATTGTTAAGATTTTTTTTAGCACATACTAATGAAATCGAAAAGGTAAGGTCCTTGTTTACCTCGTGTTTACCTCTCGACTTGCTTGTGACGACAGGCCCCTCCGGAAGGTATGTAAATGATAATTTACTCTTACTCTACTAGCGGAAATTACCCTTTAGATTTAATTCGAGAAGTAGGGGGTCATTCGCCAAAAAAAATTAAGGAAATTCATTCGGAAAAAAAAAAAGGTTTACAAAAAGTACAATATCTCACCAAAAACACATGAAAGTTATTGAAACTTGATTACGGTAATGTATCAATGAGAGAATATTATACCAAAAATTCAGAAAAAAAGGGTTAATACTTTGTGAAATGAAGTGGAATAACCGGAATTCATGCTTGAAAGAGAAAAAAGAGAAACGAGTAGATCAGTGCTCACAAAGCGAGTCACATGATAGGACATTTTCTTGTAAGGACATCCGCGTGAAATAGACGCTTCCTGCGTTGAATAGGAGAAGTAATGGCTTTAGAGTTCAGTCCGCTGATCAATGACATCTCATGCCCCTGATACCTCTATATTCTCGCCATGATATAGATTACATCCATACCAAGTTTCATCAAAATCGGACGTTGGAAAGTGGCGTTTAAAACGATTTGAAGAGGACATACGGACATACATATATCAACGGACAAAGTGAACACAATAGCTCATTTTTAAAAGAAAATGCGCTAAAAAGATAGCGAGACCCCTTAAATGTTGAGTTTAAAAGTTGTTTATTTTCCATTTTGCGTATGGAGGCAGTTAGAGGGGGAGGAGCATCAGGACAATTTCAATTTCATTTCAGCGGCTGTAAAGAAACGATAAGGGGCAACTAACCATATCCATCATAATACTATGCATCGTATAAAAAATGTTTTTAGATAAAAATCTCGTTTATGAAAAGAAAACTTGCCTGAGATTGTTGGCGAGAAATCAATCTTTTGCTATCCTCCAAGCGTTCTTTCAAGACTGCAACTTTTTCGTGAAGTTGCTTGACAATTTCCAAGACAACGGCATATTCTCCCGAAACATTTGGGTGTGCTTTCACACCATCCAATACATCAAGAACAGATGAATAATTTTCCAATCGAGAGGTTAGTTCTTTCATAGTTTTATTCGTGCAGAGCTACCTGTAAAAGAAAGATTGCAGATTAATTCTCTGTCCGAAATCCAAAATTAAAAAAAAAAAAAAAAAAAAAAAAAGGAATTGTGAAATTGCAACTCAAGCCCGTATTAAACTTGCATTTTTTCAGGGGCACACTCAACGCTTTTTCAACTCAAGTTGGCAGCCCTGACAGTATTTTGTGGGGGAAGTTTCCCTAGTCTGAGGGAAAAGGGAGGGAACAATTCTCTCTCGGATTCCACTCTGATCAGTAACAATTCTCAAAGGTTACTCTTTTCTTTGTGTTTTTGTTTTTTGTTATGTTATCCTTGTTCCTTGGAGAGACAGGACATAGGCCTTATCATACAATGACGAAAGTTATTGGTCCTCCCGCCTGGATTTTAGACTCATTCAGGTTCGTAGTTGTCCATGACTGTCTCTTACCGGAATAGGAATAGTTTGTGAAATATTTCGTTGTTGATTGTATAACATTCAAATGGGATCTGTCAGTCACATCAAACATGTACTTAACTACCTTTTAGGAACAGCCTACCAACTCTTGTGTGTATGCACTCTTATGTAGTTTTTGAATAAACTCCGAACAAAATTAATGGGAAATAGACGGGAATTGAGTCTGAGTGGGCCCCTAAGTGTATCGATAAGGGAATTCATGCACTCTGCGCGATTCATAGACGTGATTTGAGGGCGACCCTGAGGGTGCACTGAGTGTGCAACCCAAATGCACACTCAACGGGATTCATAAACAAAAAATGGCGTTGAGGTGAGTTTCACCCTCAGCTCAACAGTGCAATATCCTGAGTGATGACAGGAGGTCACTTAAGTGCGTCAACTGATAACTTTCATTATTATTTTCACGTAGGTATAGGAACTGGTAATATAGTAGAGCATACATCGTTTATTTAGTTCGGAGTTTATTCAAAAACTTCATAAGAGTACGCACACATAAGAGTAGGTAGGCTGTTCCTAAACGGTAGTTACGTACATGTTTGATGTGACCAACAAATCCCATTTGAATGTTATACAATCAACAACGGAATATTTCGCAAACTATTCCTATTCGGGAAAGAGACAGTCATGGACAACTACGAACCTGAAGGAGCCTAAAATGAATGGAAGGGATTTATAACAACCACAGCTGAAAGTGCTGGTCACTCTTTGATTTTATGCGATCCCTACATACCAAGTTTGAAGAGCATGGTTTTCCGATTCATCTTGGTTTGTGTAATGAGTTGGTGGAAGGTCCATTCATCAGGATGTAGAATCAATGAGAATTTCAAGAAAATGTTATTGCTTGAAGCGCTCCCAAAACCCCACTTCTTCTTTTTGTCCAACAGTCTAGATATACCCAAAATACTTCTTATTTTCAACTACATATCTGTTCTCTGAACTAACTGGCGAATCATTGTTTTCTCATTTTCTTACTTCTTTTCCATCACAACTCTACTCATAATCATACAATTCAATACTACAAATCAATAGATAATAAACAAATTATTTATCAGCACTTCAACACGAGACGTTCCAAACCCGACGCGAGCACCTCCCACCATACTGCCTTTTCCCCTCCGTTTTTCTGGGTAACAACCGAACAGCTGACCCGTCTTATCACTTATCTTATTGTTTAGGTTCTATTTAGATTAAAGTACTTTGACTTGTGTGTTTAGTTTATATGTCGGTACTTTTAATTATGTTAGGTATATATGTAGTTTAAATTACTTCTATTATATGTTCCTCCGCATGTATGTTCCTCCGTTTCAACATGTTATTTTGTTACCGTTGCACATACTAAACGAAGAGGAAATTCAATCTTCGCCGGCACATAGAATCTTGGCATGGTTCGGACAAAGTTAATTCGCCAAACAATGAATTTTTTATGTTCAGGAAAATTTCTTGAGTTTTATTACTCGTTTACTGTGATTTTACTTTACTCTTTTCTAAGTCACTCTCTCTTCTAAGTCAGTCTATAAGTCACATGGAAAATGAGTGGTGGTAATTTATTGTTCCTCCTACATAATAAAATAAAAGCTTTATTGTTCTATTAATTCCTCATTTTGCATCAATTTTATTTTCCCTACTCCGTTTGAAATATGTGTTCAGATACAATGAATCAAAAGATTGAGGATAGCAATAAATTTTATAGTTAAAAATGTTAACGTCAAAAGTTGCTCTAATTTCGAAATGTATGAACTCGAGAAATGGCAAAAAATTCGTTAAACAAATTTTCTTTTATAATTTAATGGGGAACTTTCATGTGTTGGAATTTCCCACCGTACAGCTACTTTTTGGAAAGCTCTCGTTATGATCTATCTATTAAGCAAACAAAAATAACCATGCAAATTATTATTAGAATTTATTAAAACGAGTTTGTCACCCTGGAAATTTGAACATTACCAGGCAAATTAGCTTCATGAAAGTATTTAAATTTGAACTTATAAGGTGTATGCTGAAAAAGTCATGAGTTAAGGTACCTAAAGTACCTCCATTTCAAGTACCTTCAAAAATGAATATGAATTAGAATTAACTCGGAAGTTCAGGCTGCTTGACTGAAACTTTTAAAATTATGATCCTAATGTCTTACATCAATATGAAAGATATGAAAAATAGCTTAAAATACTGGCGTTCAAGTTCGATTTACTATTTGTTTGTACATTTGACAATAACTCCCTGCAGTTACGGATATTTACGAAGGTTGGTAACACTGAGCGGTTGCTTTGTAGGGAGGAACATGTGGAGTGGGAGGTGCTCGCGTCGGGTTTGGAACGTCTCGTCACTTCAACAAACAAGCAACAAGGATTGAATTCAACTTATGGCTCCAGGCGGGAGGACCAATAACTTTCGTTTTTGTCTGATAAGGCCTATGTCCTGTCTCCCCAAGGAACAAGGATAATAGCATAAAAAGCAAAAACACAAAGAAAAGAGTAACCTTTGAGAACTGTTATTGATCAGTGTGGAATGTGAGAGGGAATTTTCCTGTCCCTTTTCCCTCAAACCAGGGAAACTTCCCCTACAACATACTGCCAGGGCTGCAAACTTATGTTGAAAAAGCGTTGAGTGTCCCCTCTCAACACCATTTTTTGTTTATGAATCCCGTTGAGTGTGAATTTGGGTTTCACACTCAGTGCACCCTCAGGGTTGCCCTCAAATCACATCTATGAATCGCACAGAGTGCATGAATTCCCTTATGGATAAACTTAGGGGCCCACTCAGACTCAATTCCCGCCTATGAATAATAATAATAATATTCACGGGCGTAATAAGTAATATATAAACGGGAACTAAAAACATTCTGAAAAGGAGCACCAGAAGGTAACACGAGTTGAGTGGGGTTACATAAAACAACACTTATTCCACTTTCAAGTTCTGAAATCGTTCGCCGTGCACAACACGGTTCTACAAGTTCCGGAACGCCCCGGGATTCCATGTCCCAGTTATGATGAGTTTGAGAACTGTCAGAACGCGCACTGAGAACGAAGCTTGAAGCACCAATCAACAAATATTGTATGGTGCGACACATCCAGAGAAGCATTCATACTCTATGGCCTAAATTCCCAGCAATTTGAGCCCCATAAGGACCTAGTAGATGATTTGCATTTGCTTGAAGTGCGTCTAACTGGCAATATTAAAAATAATATTAAACTCTGCGTTGGTACACTCCGAAATGTTTCCTCTTTTAGGCCCGCCACAAATTGAACCCAGCACACGCACTGCCCACGTCCAACCCACGCGTGGGTAGGAATGTGAATCACAGTTTTGCATTAGGTACCGCATATTGAACCCAGCCCACGGCTATCCCACTCAGTTGCTCTCCACGAGTGGGTCCGTTTGTATGTGCCGCACAGTTTTCGTGGGTCGCGGGTGCGTTGGAATGACCAAAAATGGAGGAGAAGTTAATTGAACTTGTCAGGGACCATCCTGTGCTGTACGACACATCTAATGCGAACTACATGAGAACAAAACTAAAAGATGAGCTTTGGGAAAAATTGGGACTGAATTGGAAACGGACGGTAAGCACACACTTTTTATTATATCATTATTATTATTATTAGTTACTTGAAAAAATGTTAAAACAATTCATTGCTCATGTTACATTACATGGTTACTCATAATACCTACATATTTCCTATTTATTTATATGTTAATTATGTATTACAATAATAATTATTGACCTAGGAAAATCATAAAACTATTTTCCCCATCTCAAGTCAGCATTGCCCTCGTGGCACATGACTGGGTTCAATATGCGGTACCCGACCCAGCCCATGGTCGCGGGTTGGGGATGGGGTCGGCGTGGGCTGTGCGTGTGCTGGGTTCAATTTGCGGCAGGCCTTAAGGCCCGCCGCAAATTGAACCCAGCACACGCACAGCCCACGCCCGACCCACGCGTGGGTAGGAATGTGAATCACTGTTTTGCATTAGGTACCGCATATTGAACCCAGCCCACGGCTATCCCACTCAGTTGCTCTCCACACGTGGGTCCGTTTCTATGTGCCGCACAGTTTTCGTGGGTCGTGGGTGCGTTGTTTCCTATGGCTGAAGTTTAGGCTATAAATTGTAAATTTATATATGGTATAATATTATCTCCTTTCATGGCTTTATATTCAATATATGATATTAGATTGCAATTCTAAAGTAGTGTTAACACTAAAGCTTACAATTTGATGTATTTATAACTTTGAAGGTTATTAGTTTATATAACTTAAAGCTTTATATAAAGTTTAATATAATGATTAATATAGGTATTAATATATTAATATATAATATAATAGTTGATGTTTCTTTGTTATTTATGAATATTCATTTTTGTGAGTGGCTTATAATTAATATTATAGATCTAATTATACGTATGTAATATATTAATGTAATTAGTGATGATATTGATATAATAGTTAATAATATAAATTCATTTGATATAATTATATATTCAATTGTGATTCATTTTGGTATGAATCCTATAAAAGGAGGCAGTCCTCCTATTCTCAATATTATTACTAATACTGATATTTTTTCTGTTATATTTATTGATATATTGTTATATTGGTTGGTATATATAATATTATATTTGTATATATATATTCCTAATATAATTGTTATTAATGAATATATTATTATATATATAATTCATATTTTTGAGTTTATTCTGGCACATGCTATTATTCATCCTATATGATTAATGGATGAATATGCTATAATTTTTTGTATGGATGTATGATTTAGTCCTATAATAGCTCCTGTGATTGTTGAGGTTACTATAATTAATATTGTTAATTTATTATTATTTATAATTAAAGATAAAATATATATTGGGGCTATTTTTTGTCATGTTATTAATATGATACATGTTTTTCATCTTAATTTTGATATTATTTCTGGAAATCATATATGAAATGGTGGTGTACCTATTTTTATTATTATTGTTAATATAATAATGTTTATTATTTCTATTCATATATTTATTAAAATTATAATGATTAATATTGTTGATGCTAATCTTTGAATTAAGAAATATATTAATAGAGACTTCCTCAGTCTCTGACTCTGAATCGAGATCCAGGAGGAGCTCAATCAGCGAGTTGGAGAACATCTCGAAACGTGGTTGTGGCACACGACTGGGTTCAATATGCGGTACCCGACCCAGCCCATGGTCGTGGGTTGGGGATGGGGTCGGCGTGGGCTGTGCGTGTGCTGGGTTCAATTTGCGGCAGGCCTAATCCTCTCACACGTCAATTAACCCTCTACCTACCTTGTGTACTTTCTGAAGTGCATCAGTCGATTGTGGAAATGGACTTTCCACAGCAATACTCAAGTAGAGCAACAACTCGCATTGGCTCAGCTCCTTGTCTCGATGGCAGTTCCGTGCTGTGATTTTACCAGTATTCCAAGTGAGGTGAATTCGTAAAGCATTTTGTTCAAAACCAAGTGTGCATGAAATTTTAAAAGATTACGTTTGGTGAAACAGATAATAGGCAAAGAGCAACTCCATTTCTGCGACTTATTTCACGCACCGGATTAACATGATTACATAATAAAATAAATGTTCCCCACCAAGTTCAGAAACTATCCACCACTTTTCTAACCTTGGGAGTTTACAAACGCTTGTAGCAGATTAGTTCATTTCGTTCCCTGCGATTAGTTTCTGAACTGGACATTCAAAACCGCACCCACCTTTTCATTTTGGGTTGAGAAAAATCAAGATCTGGTGTCCATTATTCATGTACACCAGAATGTCTGGCTTGTTTGTAAACTGCGGTACATTTGAAAGTTAGCGAGAATGTGTCGCGAAGTATGAACATTAGTCATCAAGTCAAGAGATCGCCTGAAGAAGGAGGTGCAGAAGATGAAGAAGCTACCTAGTCCTTAGATGAAAATTAGGGAAGTACGGTATAAAGTAAGTGTTGTTACTCTTTAGAAATACCCGATACCATGCTTCACGAACCATACCAGTTTTTTTTTCTGTCTTTCTAGAAAATGACAAACATACAAGGTAAGACTCTGTTTTAGTAATACACTCCTACCTAACAAATTCAGTAAGTATTCTATCCAAGAAAAAGTCCAGTCATGCAGCATGACCCCATGAGCGAATTTTTGAAGATGTTTCATGCAAATATTACCAATTTTTACAACTAGCGAACGGCATTATTTCGATTTTTGACTGATTTTTCAACTTTGAAATTTTTGAATACTTGATACATATTCTTATAGGAAATTTTACGCTGATTCCGAATATACCACATGTTAGTACGCTGAAAAAATTATTTCGCACAACAAATCGCAAAAAAACAGGCTATTTTGAAATTTTTGACTACATTTTTGAAAATTTCAACCCGAAGATGTAATCCGATCATGCTGTCCAACGAACTAGGAACTTTCGTTTTGTGTCCTCAACATTTTAAAATTTGTTTGAAGTTTCTAGCACAATTCTACGGACAGTCATCGTCTGAAATGACACATACATAAAAAAAAAGTCCAGTCATGCAGCATGACCCCATGAGCGAATTTTCGAAGAAATCTTCGGCATTTCAGTCGCTATTGATCGTGTAGAGAAATTTTAGTTTATGATTTTGGTAGACAAACATGGAATCAAATTCTATCTACAGCATGGTTCTAGCCTTTAAACAGCATGGTTCTAGGATTGGTTATGCAGGGATACTTCCATAAGAGTAGTTCAATCTGAATTTGGACAATGCTTCATGCTAATATTACCGATTTTTACTACTAGCGAACGGCATTATTTCGATTTTTGACTGATTTTTCAACTTTGAAATTTTTGAATACTTGATACATATTCTTATAGGAAATTTTACGCTGATTCCGAATATACCACATGTTAGTACGCTGAAAAAATTATTTCGCACAACAAATCGCAAAAAAACAGGCTATTTTGAAATTTTTGACTACATTTTTGAAAATTTCAACCCGAAGATGTAATCCGATCATGCTGTCCAACGAACTAGGAACTTTCGTTTTGTGTCCTCAACATTTTAAAATTTGTTTGAAGTTTCTAGCACAATTCTACGGACAGTTTATCGTCTGGAATGATACATACATACATAAAAAAATGCGTTAAACTTCAAAATATGATTCAGAATAGCCTGAAACGGATTTCTGCATAAATGTTTTTCAAAAATTCACATTCTACAAATTTTGAGGCGAGAGCAATAGCTTAATTTTCTTCAAAAATTCGCTAAAAATGCGTTAAACTTCAGAATATGATTCAGAATAGCCTGAAACGGATTTCTGCATAAAATCTTTTCAAAAATTCATATTCTACAAATTTTGAGGCGAGAGCAATAGCTTAATTTTCTTCAAAAATTCGCTAAAAGGTAACCATTAGACCGCTCACTGTGGCAGAAACAAACCGCCAAACGTATGTACTTACCTACTTCAATTGTCACCCAAGATGTTACTTGACGTACAAACAACAAAGCTGTATAGCAATAACCGGAATGAAGCTGTCTATAATTTACGGCAAAATTCAATGAATTTCTTATCAACCATAAGAGCAAATTTGGTACTTTTCCGTTATACCCCCCCCCCCCCCCCCCCAGTCAACCAGTCAATTTGTCTTCAACACGCCCGCCCAATGTTTCTAGGCATTCCTTCTTACTTAGATAATATATTTACGTAGAATTGGTAACAATTACAAGCTGTGGGAAGAAATTATTAAAAAAACTTTGCGCCTCGGCGGGGGGCTCCGCCCCCCTGCACCCCCCGGTTTATTTCTTTTTCCATACTCTGTATGAAATCATAGGAACACAGAATGTGTTTTTGCGATGCTAGTCATCCGTTAAATAAAAAACAACAATAATAAATGTGGAGTCTTTGGCAATAATAAAATAAATAATTGTTAGACATTTAATTTGGTCTAAAACCCTATAAATATTATATAAATAAATATGTAACTACAAGAAAAATACTATATAAATTGAGAGCTTTCCAACGAATGGTGAACAATTTCTGTGCAATGAACACTGCGGGAGTTCTATTTCCTTACCAACGGCTTGGTTGTACGTGAAAATCATTATAAAAGGCGCATAACGGTTTTTTCTGTCGGTTTTTTGTGACGATTTTTTTTCGGTAGGTCATCGCAAAAACACATTCTGTGTTAAAAGAATTACCGTGTTTTCCAAGTCTGAATGACGGGACTTCACGCACAGGTCGAATATACCTGCTGGTCGGCACACTTCCATTCTGACCACAGAGTAGAGTGATGAACAAAAGACGAATGACCTGCCTTTGCAATAAATTACTATTCCCGTTCCTTATCGCCTGACCTTTGTGAAGAGATTAGTAAACCAACCGTTCCACTGGGAAGACAGGACTCAAGCAAGCGCGCAGCGCCCGGGGTCAATGACGATAGGAGGTACCCTCTTGCTTTTGACATGTATATGTCTTTGCTCTGGGGGGTCAAACAAAAATATCCGTGATGCAAAATTTGTGTCACAATTTCAGTGTTTTTCACGTACAACCCAGCCTTTGCTAGGGGAATGGAACTTCCGCAGTTTTCATCGCACGTAAATCGTTCGCCGCTCGTTGGAAAGCGCTTGATTTATGTGATGAAATCCCCAATCAAAGACATATCCATGTAACATGGTATCTGCTTGTAAAGCAGATAGTGGAACTCGTTTACGAGTTGTTTAGTTAGGTACTTGATTTGATTCGTCGAATGTACCTCGAAGATGCCTGAGAAAGATCCGACGGTAGTTCTTTTTTTCAAGAATTCACCATTTGACGTTGGTTACTGAGCGAACATTAATTAAAATGTGAAAAGGGGTCATTACCGGGTCTAGAAAGATTGGGGGGGGGGGGGATAACGGAAAAGTACCGCAAATTCATCTCAATGAGAGCGAATTTGGATGAGAATTGGAATGGCTAGGTATTCTATTATTTATTGTAGGCAGTAATAACCATACACTTAATGTTAGTTTTGGAATAGGAAGAAGTACTTACCGATGATTTATAAACCAAAGGTGGGATCCAACTAGTATATTCTATATCGCTATTTTATGTACCTAAAGGAAAAGCACTCCTACTCTACTCTGTGACCAGCTTACAATCGTAACCAGCTTACAAGCTTACAGTCGTAAAAACTCTCTATAACAGTCATATCAACCCCCTCCTAGGTTCATGGCGCCAAAGGCAAGGCTGACAGTGTTGCTCTCTGTTCCATTGCTCAGGAGTGTCGATCCTGTAGAATCAATATTTTTTGTTACCTAATTGCAATTTTCATAGTCATGTGTTGAATATAAAAGTGCACCTAATGAATTTTATTTACCTACCTACTATCTAAAGATTAATGACCTTAATTGCTCTCGACCACAGAGTAAGAAAACTGAACGACCTCGCAGATCCATATACGAATAGATGACCTATTACAATGTCTTTGAATACATTTGACGTTGGTTACACAACATGTCCCGCTGTGCGCGCCTCTACCGAGCTGAATCGTAACTACATTCCCCCACAGTCTTTTCGCAAGAATAGGCTCCATTGAAAGAATTGGCGCCTCAATTTTTATTAATCTATGTCCGCTGCTGGAATATAGATTAGTTGGAGAAATAGATCATAATGATTTGTGTAGTTTGGTGGTCTGGATGCTCGTAAGGTCGCATCTCAAAAATAACCCTCAATTCAATCAATTCAACAGTGGGAGCCAGAGTAAGTCTGGAGGACCAATGACTTTTAGTCTTGGCCTGAAAAGGCCCATGCCCAATCTCCTCTTAGGCTTCCTTATCATTACTTACTTTGTATGTGTATATTTTATACATTTATATTGTATTTTAAGGCCGCTACACACGTTCCTTTCCTACCTCCTCAAAAAGGAGCCACGCCCACGAAGGAGGTAGTGAAGGAACGTGTGTAGCGATGAAGGAGGGAGGAAAGTAGGAAGCTCCTACGTAGGAAGAAAGGAAGGTCCATGCCGTCCTACCTTCCTAAGTAGGAGCTTCCCCCACTCTTTTAATCTCCACGGAGGAGCGTGTGGAGGCATTTTTGCTTTCCTTCCTTCCTACTTTTTCCTGTTTTCCCCGCCATTCGTACCAACTCCTGTTATCATTTGTTATCAATCATCCAGTGTCTCGAAAGGTGTCTTGAAGTTCGTCATTAGTTTGTTTGTTTCCCCGTCAATTTATTGAAATGTCCGATGAAAAAGCAATGTTGAGTGAAATAATTGAAATGCTTAAACAGTTACCTCACTTGTGGGATCAAAGCCATGAACTCTATATGGATAAGGAGAAAAGAAATGTGGGGTACCTCGAGCTTTTGTCCGTGTGTATGTCCTCTGCATCCAGCACACCTAAGAGGTTTTGGTGGCTGAATTTGGTCCTTTGCAATTATAAAGCTTTGGACCACAACCTCCTCTTTTTCCTAGGTTTCTGTGAAGCACTTACTATCCCCCATAAAAAGGGAAATTCCCCTACGATGGGTCACACTGAATGACCATGGGTAGGAAGGAAAAGGGTGGGAGGGACAACAAGCATAGAAGTAGGAGGAAGGAGGAGAAATGAAGGAGCATCTGTAGGAAACATCCTCTTTAAGGAGGGAGGAAGGAAGGGAAGGAACGTGTGTAGCGGCCTTTATTATCTTATCTAAGCATCCTAGAATGTAGGTGGTTATGGATACTTTTATTCCTTTTAGAATGGCTCTTTGAAACTTCCTGTATACCTCATAAATGTAAGAATAGTGTTCCAATCACTGTTTTTAATATCATTTATATTAATTATAGTATCTTCAAAACTAAGAAGTCTCGATCTAAGGTATATAGAACATTCGCATAAATAGTGTTCCATGGTTTCTATGTTTCCACATGCACAGCTATTTGCAGTGACGGATTATTAGAATTTCGTGGGTGGGGGCGGAAGTCTGGAGTACCCCCAGAAAAAGGGGGGGTCCGGGGCACAAACCCCCCCCCCGCACCCCGGAATTAAAAAAAAAGACCTAATAAAACTAGCAGTTTTAGAGGTTTTAGACCCACACTTTATTTGTAAAAATTAACAAGAAAAACTTTATTTTTATTTGTATCAATATTAGCTAGGCTACCAACAATCCGCGTTCACTAAAAAATGATTAGGTAAATAAATAAAATTGACTAAAAATTAAATGATTACAATTTTTTGGAAAAAGTAAATCGAAAAATACAGGGAATGAAACAGAACGCCGGAGTGATAAATCAATAGGTACTACATACTTAGTAACTCAAGTCCTCCTGTTGTAGTATTATTTATAAATTATATTTAATGGTAACACAGGGTAAAATAATAATGCACTCCTTATTTTCTCAATTTACTTTATTAATTTTATTTTTATTTATTTATTTTAGTGTACAAAGGACCTGGGCCCACTTAGTACACCGTACACCCTCGGAGCATGGCAGAAAGTTATAAACAAAAATTTTTAGTTTATGTAAATAGTACTGAAAAAGCCAATAACGTAAAAAAAAAAAAAAAAAAAAAAAAAAAAAATTACCAAGTAATGACAAAAACGATATAATAGTGTAAATAAGAAAAAATGACCTATACATGAGAGAAAGAAGAAATGAGAAAAATAATGAAATGCTAAGTAGAAGAAAAGATGGGAGGTGGAAAGAAGAAAAAAATAAAATAGAGAGGAAGAAGGGGTAATGAATGAAGAAAAGAAGGATAAGTACTTTATTTGGAAACAAAAAAATTTAATAAACACTCACGATAAAATTAGGGGAACAAAGTATATTTTTGATTAAAGATGAAATAATACTGGATAGTACTTCAATTAAAAAACGCTGCAAATTATTTCACAAAGGTTTATTATTTTTTCAATTGAGTATGATCGTAGTTTTTGTTGGCTAGCGTACGTCATAAGGCCCGTCCAGACTCCTCGGCGTGTCCTACTTCGAGTTGCCACAGCCTATACTTCTATAAATTATATGGTACCTACGCATGTTTATATTTCTCGATTTGAGCTCCTATCTATTCAAATAGTTATTGCCTTAATAATATCATTATCTAAGTACGTACGAAAAGTCGATATATGTTATTAAATATGCGTAGGAAAAGCTCTGGTATTAACACACAAATATGACCTTGAAAAAAAGATATATTCATGCCTCGAAGGAACGCCGTACCCACCACAAGGTGCCGCGGCGCCGGCGCCTCCTCTCACTCCACCCCCTGCTCACCCCCCCTCACCGCCCACCGTGACCCCCTGCCAAGCGTGCCAGCGTCGCCAAAGACACTTTTTCGCCCGTTTTTGGCCCATAGCATCTATGCGAGTAACGCGATCGGGATGGTTAAACGTTAGGACCAACTAGACCCCAAATGGAGTCTATGTGCGAAAGGACGGGGTTTTAAAGTCAATTTTAAGGCCTTTTATGGCCCGGACGGCGAACGGCGGACGGACATTTCAAATTTGGATTCTACGCACCTTGAAACGTAAAGTGACAAAGTTTGAGGGGGGGGTATAAAAATTTTTTGCTACACGATCACATAGGCTTATTATTGGAAATAATAAACCAAAAACCAGTGGATGCAATCAGGAAAACATGATTTTTCTTCTATTTCCTCCCTTTTCTATATACCCTTCTATAACTTTCTCTCTGTCAATGGTCATATCTCTATGAACATATAATAGTGCCAGTCCAGTCAGGCGGGTTTGACCACAAAGGTTTCTCAACCAAGTTTTGATAAGCTTGAGAGTTGAGAATGGTCTCTCTGCTGTAGCAGTTGAAACAAGAAGAGAAGATAAAATCAACAACAAGGTTCTAATCGAAAGGAATATTTCTGGAGTACAAAATTGCAAGCACTCAACAGCGTGGCATGGAAGTTTCACACCATCACACCATTTTCCATCTCTCTTTTCCACTTAGATGCCCAAAGTTTCATTTCGGCCTTCAAGTTAGAAATGCATTCACTTTTATTACCCCCGATGACTCTGAAGTATCTTTTAGCCAAATCTTCTACATCCTTTAACACTGACTCCACTGACGTTTTTGGCGAGGAACAGATTTTTGGCAGAAGTGAGTTAAGTTTGAAAATGTCGAGAACGTGTTTAGAAAATCCATTCTTCAGATCATTATTTAAAGAGTCAAGAATAGGCACGAAGATGTTCACCCTAAAGTAATCTTCTGGGTTTGATACAGCTACCTTGGGTCTATTTACTTGTTTTGCTGTAATTCTAGGCACTTTGATCAGGCATCATCAGCTATTTGATGGGCTCTCTGATATAATGGGCTGAATTCTGATTCTGCGTTTTGCCGTTTTTCTTTCAGTA
The DNA here is from genome assembly GCA_030762985.1 of Adelphocoris suturalis. NCBI lineage: Eukaryota > Metazoa > Arthropoda > Insecta > Hemiptera > Miridae > Adelphocoris > Adelphocoris suturalis. The sequence goes on from CM061043.1 coordinate 108,241,103, forward strand.
CCTACGGATAAAGTGTCCGTTAACTAGTCTGTTGCTTGGACGACATCAATGGTCTCTTTTTGAAAAAACCGACTTAGGGGCAGTGTTTGGCTAAGTACATCAGCGAGACAAACTAGTGTCAAAATAAATTCTCCATTTGTTACTGCACATAACGGGGTTTTGGCTTTTACGCTTGAGTTATCACTTGAAAAATTTGACCACTGAGAAATTTGTTCAAGGGACAACACAATCTGTTCAAATTTGTTCAGAAAGGATTTAATTGATACCTACATGCCTTTCAACCCATCTAGTTTTGTGATGGGGCGCCACAGGCGCTAGTAAGAAAGAGGCTGCTCCATGCTGGGGCTCCATGCGAAGCCGATCCATGCGGCGGACCAGCTGGTGGGACCGGCAGGAGGGGAAGAAGCGCAGGAGGCAACGCGCAGCCGGAGAGGGAGTAAGGGAGCATGGTGGGAGAAAGGGGGAAGGAAGCGACTGGCCGCCGCGACGCCCGGCAGTCGCGTCATAGTCGAGCCACTCAACAGACCTAGTTTCAAGTTCTTAAATTGTTGTCAGGATTGTCCATTTCTCAAATTGAACTCGGCCCTCCGCCGACTTATATATTTGTTTTACTTAATATAAGGGTATCTTATTCCCGCCCAGACTCTCGTTCCTTTTGAGTTCAGTAAAATAGTTATAGGTGTTAATTATCTCATATACTATTTTTCTATTTGTGTGGATTTTTATGTTTTTATTAAATTCAATTATTAATGTGTTCCTATAAACGGCATTATTCTTGAACTGGACCTCTTCCTGGTGATATACAAAAAGTAAACCAAATTTAACAATAATATTCAGGGGCTTAACCCCATTACCCAAGGTTTTGAAATTTAATTACTTACCTTTTACTTCATTTTGAACGGAAGCCGAGGTGCTCCGAATTCTATTACTCTTCTTCAAAATTTTCGAAATTTCACTTACTCTGAAAAACCTTAGAGTCATCCAGCAGTATCTGGATAATTTAATAAATAGTAGAGTCATTTTTCGGCGATCCCTCGGGACGCCTAGTCAACGACCCTGACGTCTGGTCTGCTGCGACTTCATAGATCCAGTCCCCGTGCTGGTAAGTACCTTAACCTACCTAGTTTTAACGTTGGGCAAGCGTAGTAGTAGGTTTTCACCCGACCGCTCAGCCCTTTGGAAAACCAACTATTACAATTGGTGGCAGCGTCTGGGATTTTTAGGACAATTTCGATTGTCACGAACCCTCAGTTCGAAGCCCAACGTGGACTAGGAGTAGCAAATCACCAGGAGGTTGGCCAGAGCCGTATTGAATTTTGTCTGATTTGTTTTTATTATTATTGTTTGACTACACGATATTGCGACTAAATAACACGATTCTAGGACACTATTTCTGTAAAAGCAGGGAGATAGGGCCGCGGACACGAAAACACCATGAGAGAGAGGCGTGCGAGAGAGAGAGCGAGCGCTGGGGACAGCACACTCAGTGGCTAACGGGTCGGGTCGGTCGTCGCGGTCCGGATCTGTGCCGCCTCAGACGGTTGGGGCGACCTCACGCGTGTTCGATCACATAGAGATCAGCTGGCCACTAACATGTTTGATCAAACTGAATTTATTTTTGGTGATGCCGAGAAAAATTCCACAACCTCTTTGATAATTTCAATAGAGTTTCGTACTGACTGTACATTAGAACACTTTGAAATTGATGGAAAAGAAAAAGACTTCTGTATTGATTACAGAGGCCTGAACCGGGTCACCAAGGGTAAAAATACCCCCTCCCCAGACTTCAGGAGACTCTATCACTGATGGGTGGAAGTAAGTGGTTCTCCACCCTCGACCTGACCATGGGATACCATCACCGCCCTGAAGAACTGAAACTAGGAGCTCTTTCGGCAGGGAGCTGCGAGCCTTCTTGGGTCTCGCCGGGTTTTTATCGTTAAAACATCCTCTTTCAAAGACACCGAGACAAGATTTTTTTTATTGAAGTAACCCGCTCCTACTATTTCTGAACGAACCATCACAGAGCAAGGAGCAACCATCTGTAGCAATACCACACAGTTACCAAGGTCGATATTAAGACTTCTCATTGCGTTCAATACAGTTTTGCCAATTTGTTCTCCCGTTAATCGGGGATCTTTATTTTGTTCACCATTGTCATCCATACCAATTTACGTTAATTGTACAGCAGCCACTTCCTGACGACCCGGTACATTCCCGCACATGGCGCTCCCGAACAATTGGTTTCACAGGGGAGCCGCGTTCGTGTCAGGGCTTCTCAAGGAGCTGTGCGAGGTGTGGGCCATCAGACAAGTCAAAACGTCTGCGTAGAGTAACGGAGTTCGTTTTCGCACCTTGGCGAACATCGTGGCCAAGATCCGCTCCGAGACCACGGACTGGGAAACCGCCTTACCTGTGGCACTAGCGGCCTATCGGAGCCTTCCGCACCACAGTACCGGCTATTCTCCGAATAAGATACTGTACGGGAGGGAGTTACGGCTACCACACATAGCGGAACTTGAAACCGCACCCACCCCCGCCACAGGACCCCACAAACGGACACACAAGAGATCCGGAAAGTAAGGAGACTCACCGAGAGCCAGCTGCGACGTGCATGGTATGCGCGCGAGAGAGCCATCAACCAGAGGCGGCATGCGCGGAGCTTCCGCGAAGGACAGCGCGTCTACGCCAAACAGATGGTACCGCCACAAGGGGCCATTAAGAAATTCTGGAGCCCATGGATCGGCCCGCTCACGGTCAAGAGAAAGTTAACGGAAGTTAACTACGAGGTTGTGGACGTGATGGGCCAGGTCTCACGTCATCACCTGAGCAGACTGAAGCCCGCCTTTCTGGGTTGGGTGCCGGACGAGGCCACAACCTCCGACATGCCCAGCGCCGGACCGCAGGTGCCGCCCCACGAAATGTCGTCGCCTCCAGGAGGGCTCGATGAATCGGAATGGCTAGAGGAGGACGAGGATCCACCATCGCGCTTGCCCCAAGAACCGGGACCCAAGCAGCAAGACCAGTCCCCAAGGGGGACCGCTCTCACCACCAGGGCCGAGGAGACGAACGAATCAGCGGAGTCCCCCGGATACAACTTACGACGACGACCACGCGTTGATTACGCTCGGATGCATAGCGGGGCGCAGCAACCGTCGTCCGTAGAAGGCATCTAAAAACAAAAGGGAACCTGAAAAAAAAAAAAAAAAAAACGAAACCTGAAAGAAAAGAAATGTGTTATATGAATGTTTTGATTAATTTAGTAATAAGTGTAAAATTTTTTTTATGAATACCATGCCATGAAATGAAAAAAAAAAAACTGTAAAATACAAGAAGTCGATGTCAATCAATCAATATACTTACGAATAAACCAAGTTGCTTTCCGGCCACAAGAGTCCGGTCGTTTTATTCTGTGTCCGGTTGCTCCCGCTCGACATGTGCATGAAGGTATGAGGTGGGAGTGATGGTTCGTGTGGTGACCGCGGCCATGTCTCTTTGTTTCAGGGGGAACCGGCTGGGGGTATGGCGACGCCACGATTGCCGGACGGCAGCGGAAGCGGTAGGACGTTGGAGGAAAAGAGGGGGATCACCCTAAAAGCGATCGAGGCCATCGGACGAATCTCCGAGACTTTCGAGGGGATGCCCAAACAGTTACAGGTATGACAAGGTGCGTCACGCAGCTGGCGGCGATCGTCGCGGAGCCCGAGCGGCCCGAACCATCGACGGCATCTTCGGAGCGCGATATCGCAATGCTGCGGTACCAGGTCCACGCTCTGCAGGAACAGCTGGCGCAAGGCCAAAACGAAACGGTTGCCGAGTTGAGCGGATGGAGCCTTGCCGGCGGACCGGAGGCACCGGATGCGGCGTCAACGCCGGGGCGGCCATCCACAGAGCCGATCGCTGGTCTGGCCGCACTAATGGAGCCGGAGGATGCGGAAAGCGGGGACCCGCCGCCGTACTCGCCCATCACGCCCCCACGCAGAGATGCCACTACGTCCGCCAAGATAATACTGAGCACCTGCCCCGTGTGTAATCTCCCCGGGAAGTTAATTATAGGTTTCAGGTGCCACTCCTGTAAAACCTTTTGGAACAGGCTGGTGACGAAGGGGAAGAGGTTCCCACCAGGCCATCCGAGCCACCCGCGCGCATGCGGAAGCAAGGAACACCTGGACTCCCGACCGCCAAAATGCCCGGGTTGCAGACGCTGGAGATACGAGCGGGCGCTCTGGGGGCCCGTCCAGGGTTGCCTCTGCCGCTCCCTGCAGTAACGCCCGGAGGGACGGCGAATTGCCGAAATCGGCCTCCGGGGAAAGGAGGGGTGTGATGGGGCGCCACAGGCGCTTAAGAAAGAGGCTGCTCCATGCTGGGGCTCCATGCGAAGCCGATCCATGCGGCGGACCAGCTGGTGGGACCGGCAGGAGGGGAAGAAGCGCAGGAGGCAACGCGCAGCCGGAGAGGGAGTAAGGGAGCATGGTGGGAGAAAGGGGGAAGGAAGCGACTGGCCGCCGCGACGCCCGGCAGTCGCGTCATCGAGCCACTCAACAGACCTATCCTGAAGCAGGAACCCCTCCCAAGTGAAATAAGCGAACCGGCGCGAGTCCCGATACAGTTGTCAGTTAAAGTATTAGTCAGTGCGAAACGTATAGTCAGTCAGTGAAAGTGGAGTAATAGATACAGTAACAGTGAAGTTGAAAGTCGATCTCAGTAATTTGTAAGCCCGAAAACCCCCGACACGTTGTGGAACCCCTCTGGATACATCTGGTGCACCGATTCCCAGCCGAAGTGGAACCTCACGCCATAAGGACCTAGTAAACGGACTCTGTTTGTACCATACCCATAAATTTAGCCCTCAGATTTTATTCATCTTAATCATATATTTTTATTTCAAAGTTAAGACCACTTGTTTGATTCCTGTTGGGGCTTCAATTTTGCCAAACATTCACGTCCCAGTTGGAGACGCGCACCCCCCCTTTAATTTGTTTCGGCTCTCAGCCCATTTCGTTCGGGTATCTTATCCCCGCCAAGAGTTTTATTTCTTTTTCAAGTTCTTAAATTGTTGTCAGGATTGTCCATTTCTCAAATTGAACTCACATTCCCGCCCAGACTCTCGTTCCTTTTGAGTTCAGTTCTGGGTCATTAGATAGCCCTAATTCATCTTCATCACTATCGTTATCAGATCTTCCACATTATTTTTCATATTAACATTGGGATTTACTTCCAACAGATTTTTTTCGGGCTCTCGAGAGTTGGTAAAACCTATAAAGTCTTCTCTGATGATATCTCGGTAAACATCTCTTACAAAAATAGTCATCTGTGATTTGTGACTAATATCAGTAGTTTCATCAAAACCTATACTATATATACTCCGTTTTCTTGGATCCTGCACAATATTTCTGACATTATTTCTTGACCCCAGCATTCAATCAAGTCATTCTGTACAGTTTTACTAAGAAATGAACCTCTCTTGCTATCAGAAGTACATTGTCCCAAAAGTTCTGTCTCTCCACATTCCTGGACACGAAATTTCATTAGCTCTTCAAAGTTACCTTTATTATTAATATCCGAATTTTTTGAGAAAATACATCCATCGCCACGGCGTCCTCTAAAAGAAATGTTTTGCCTTCCAAGAAATATTACATTTTGCAAAGAACATGCCAATTTCTTGCGATTTACTTTTGTTCTTTTTAATCTGTACGAATCGAGCTGATTGTCTACTGATTTTTCAGGGTTTTTATATGAAACCAAAAATTCGTTAGCACGTTCTAATGCTCGCTGATGGTACTGTGCTTTGCTGTGACTTTCCAAGTCACCATCCTTACCCAACAATTTTGAAAAACGTTTTAGGGGCTGTACCACCAGAGTTTTTAGTTGTATTCCTCAGTGATGACCACCCTTAAGACCAGATGCAAAGAAAGGACAAACTTTACAAAAGAGACCATTTTTAGATGGTGACAGAGCCAGCCAAGATTTGTACTTTTCTAAATGCCCCCTTTTCAGGAAACGCCTCTCAATCTTTTTTTTTTTTTTTTTTTTTTCAATATTCTTTATTGCACCAAGTATTACTTATTAACAATATTATTTTGAAAATATGAACTTTAATTCAAAACTAAGATACATCACTGAGTTTTGTTGATTATGGTGGATGTTTCACTTCACTGCTTCACAAGTAAGCAAGGTCCAGTGGTTTGGTACGCTTCAATCTTCTGATGATATCACTTGTATCAAGGAGTTGGACAGCTTCCTCGTTGATGTGACATCTTAACCGCTGTAGGTGTCTCACAGCTTGTCGCTTTATAGCATCGTTTATTGTTTCGATCCGAAGCTCATGATGGAGACGTTCGTTTCGAAAGTACCATGGTGCATTGACCACCGTTCTTAGCACATTGTTCTGGAATTTTTGGATGATGTCTCGATTTGACTGAGCCGTACAGCCCCAAAGCTGAGCTCCATAAGTCCAGACTGGTTTAAGGACTTGGTTATACAATGTAAGCTTGTTCTGGATTGACAACTTCGACCGTCTCCCCATTAGCCAATGCATTTTTCTGAATTTTAGAAGGAGTTCTTCCTTCTTTTTCTTGACATGGGCTTTCCATCTAAGTTTGGCGTCCAGTGTCATGCCTAGGTATTTGGCTTCATTAGCATTTGGAATAACTTTTCCCATGAAATGTACCGGAATATACTCGATTCTCTTGTTGGTGAAATCGACATGTACCGACTTAGTTTCATTCATCTTGATTCTCCATTTTGCTGTCCACTTTTGTATGCTGGATATTGATTGATTTAACTTGTTGGTGGATTCAGTGTTACATTCTCCAACTGCCAAAATCGCTGTATCATCTGCGAAGGTGGCTGTGGTGTTCATTCCAATTTCTGGGAGATCACTGGTATAAAGGACATACAAGAGCGGTCCAAGAACACTCCCTTGTGGGACTCCTGCCTTGATTAGCTTTGGCTCTGAGTAGGCGTCTTCTTGCTTTATTCTGAAATAGCGATTGGTGAGATAAGACTGAAGCAGCTCAGCATACTTTATTGGTAGATTTTTGCGCAGCTTGTAGTTGAGTCCCTCATGCCAAACTTTGTCAAACGCCTGAGCGACGTCAAGGAAGACGGCTGAGCAGACTTTCTTTTCCTCAAGGGCTTGTTCAATTATATGTGTCATTCTATGGACTTGATCGATCGTGGAATGTTTCTGTCGAAAGCCAAACTGGTGCCTTGGGAACAGCTTACGTTCTTTGATTATGGGTACTAGTCGCTTGTGGATTAGTTTTTCAAATAATTTTGATAATACTGGTAGAAGTGAGATTGGTCTGTACGAACTTGGCTCTGTGGGAGGCTTTCCAGGTTTAGGAATCATTATGACCTCGGCAATCTTCCACAACTGAGGAATGCAACGGTGTTTTATAATTGCATTAATAATCATGGTTATTTTTGCAATGGCTTTACGCGGGAGATGCTTAAGGATCTGACCAGTGATAAGGTCGTAGCCAGGAGCCTTTTTTGGACTGATTTCCTTATCGATTATGAGCTTAATCTCTTTGATAGTAACGGGTGGAATGTCGACATCTTGATCAATACCATTTGCGACCTCTAGAGTCAGTTCATCTGTCATAGCAATGTTTGGAGTGAATATGTTTGCTAGGTAATCAGCCAAAATCGCTGCTTTGTCTTGATTACTCTTAGCCCAACTCCCATCAGAATTTTTTATGGGTGAAGCTTGTATTATTGGTCTTTTAAGATATTTGGTAGCCTTCCAAAGTGAGTAATCAGTATCACGATGACTTGTGAGTCCCATGATATAGTGCTCTTGGGTTTCTTCATTGATCTCCTGTGTCAAAGACCTCAGTTCACTTTCTGCCTTGTACCATTCTGATTTATGGCTGGGTACTCTAGTTACTTGCCATCGTTTTCTGGCCTTGCGTTTTTCTTTTATTGCAGTGACTATTTCCCGAGGGTAATTGATCCCTCGGAGTCGCCTTGTAAGTGTTGGTGTATTTTCCCAAGCAACAGTTTGTATACTGCAAACAAGATGCTCGAGCTCGTGTTCAATTTCTTCTGGTGATTGTAAGGACTTACTCAAGTCGATATGTCTGCATATTTCTTGCTTGAAGAGCTCCCAGTTGGTCTTCTGATTGACTAGGGCAGGGTTGGATGGCTTCTGAATGATTAGATCACTGAGTGTCAGTATGATGGGTGAATGATCTGAACTGAGATCAAAGTTTTCTTCGACTAGCAGGTAGTTCGCTGAAATGTTTTTCGTAATGAAAAAGTCAATCAGATCGGGTGTCTTGTCGGGGTCTTGTGGCCAGTATGTTGGTTTCCCGGTTGAAAATGCTTCGCAGTTTTTATCATTGATTGCTTGAATCAATCTACGACCTTTTGTAGTAGTTAGTCTTGAACCCCAAAGTGTATTTTTAGCATTGAAATCCCCTCCTAGGATGAAACGATTCCCAAGTTGGGAGAGTATACCCATGTATTCATCGTATGTCGTTTGGTGCCTCGGCGGACAATATATGCTTGCAACATTAATCATGAATGAAGTGGTCCTGATTGCAATGGCACATATCTGGAACGCTTCAGTTTCTATTTTGACTTGCTCATGGTGATAAAGGCTTTCTTTAATCAATACTGCACTGCCGCCGCGCGCTTGATTGCTTGGATGAATGGCGTGGTAGCACTTGTAGCCTTTGAGTCGGAGGTACGATTCGTTGGTAAAATGTGTCTCAGAAATGAGACAAATGTCAATCCGGTTGAAGTCTAGAGCCAACTGAAGCTCAGTTTTTCGTGACATGAGCCCATTGGCATTCCAGCAGAGTATTTTGACACTATTCATGTTGATCTTTCCGGACGAGTGCTTTCGATTCTACGAACACGCTCATCCAGGTTGCTGATACTCTGGCTGAGTTTTGTGACTATTTCGAAAATCTGATTTATTTTTGAGTGGGTGTCTTTGTTGACGGGATCGACCGATTGCCCGGTTGGCAGTTGTTGTAGCTTTTTCTGATTTTGCAGAACTTTCGAGTATGACAGGAGATTAGAGACCTGACTGGCGGCCACCTGGGCCGTTTTTTTATTACAGAGTAACGGCTTTTTTGGTATGAATGTTTCTTTATTGGGTTTTACTTGCTCTAACTTTTCCATCTGTTGTTGATGAGGAATTTTCTTGTTTCTATTAATAGCTTCAATAGCTACTGGGCAACCGCGATAATTTGCAGTGTGGTCTCCAGAGCAGTTGGCGCATTTCGCAGGTGTATCTCTGGCCTTGGTGCATTCTTCAGTGAAGTGGCCCTTAGCACACTTAACACATCTAGGTGGCTTGGAGCAGTAGTTTTTGGTGTGGTTAAATTCTTGACATCTTTTACATTGGGATGGATGTTTCGAAGATTTGATCGGATGCACTGTCACACGCCCTTTGAGAACCTGCTTAATTTCATAGATTTTCTCGGGATCTAAATCTTTTCGAAAATCGACAATGCACATATCTAATGGATTTTTAGATTTCCATTCGAGTTTTCTGTCTACTTGAAGTACGCTGTGGAAACCAAATTGGTTTCTCAGATCATCAAGGACCTCCTCATTTGTCCATGATTTGTGGATTCCTTTAATCATGACTTTGATGGGCCTGTCCTGTTTATTTTGGTATGTATAGTGCGGAATTTTTTTGTCCGCAAAACACTTTGTGATAGCACGAAAGCCATCTGAATCCATCGTGTTAATTTTGACCACATCATTTGACATAGTGGTAAAACTAAATTCGCCGGTTTGTTCCTCGACCATTTTCTTGAGGGCTGGAAAGGAAGAAACCCTTTCAATATAAACGGGAGGAGGTTTTGGATCTTTTTTTGGTTTTGGCTTGGCAATAGAATTTATGATTAGTGGACGTGAAATAGATTTTTTTCTTTTGTGTCCTCTTTGAATGACGTTATCCCATTCGCCTGTCTCTTCGGCTAGGATTTCTTCGTCTGTTGAATAGGACTCAATGGGAGGGGCTGGCTGATTTGTTTTGCTCAGTGTTTTAGTTTTGATTGTGTCGATCTCAATGATTTTCTCCTTGAGACGTTCGATTTGCTCATCACGCTGCTTTAATAACCCTGACTGCAGAGTCACCTTTCTTTTCTCCTCCAAAACCACTTCGTTTGTCTCACTCAGAAATGAAATTAGAGTAGAAACGGTTTTAAATAACTCACCGATTGGATGAACGAGCGGTGAATCTTGTAGTTGTTCGGTAAACACGTTCAACTCAGCCTTTATTTTTGCAACTGTCGCCTCAGTTTCTTCAATAACTTCACGAAGGGTCACCGACCGGGCGGCGGCGTCCGGTGGGCTCATTTTTTTTTCACTGATAATTCACATTAGCGAAACAACTTCCGAATATCTCGAGCGCGATGTTTCCTCTCCGAGGTCTCGGACACGACTTGCCTCTCAATCTGATGACATTTATTATGTTCAGAAAATGGGAAATTGTAACGAGCCGGAGGTTCCCAGTGACTTTCTAGGATGGTGGCAAGCACTCTATCTGAAGGCTTTGTCCAACATCATTTTCATACCTGATCTGATGTTCTTGAATCTGTAACGAGAAGCTATCTGGGGGACGCACATCTTCCGTAAATTCATCTGACTTGACACCTGAAAAAAAAACCAAAATGTCGAAAACAGTTTGTACATTAACATTAATTTATTGTGAATTAAATGAATAGCAATTGATTTGTATACATACAGATGATGTTTAGGCATACCTATATTTTGTAATATCTTTACTGATAATTATTAAAATAAAAACAGCTGTAAAGTCATTATTGCGGGTAATTTAGTCGAAAAGAAAGAAGGAGATTCTTGATGATAGGTACTCTACTAGCGTATTTCACATGAACAGCTTTATAAAGTGTAACCTCCTTCCAAAGACTTTAAAATTCCACAAAATTATTTTAGGAGTCACATAATTGTTTTATTCTAAAAATTATTTTCATTGATAATTTTATTTATAATGTTGTTGTTAGCGGATATTCGTAGAAAAGGAAGCAATTGCAATGGCTCCAAAAATTTTAAAATAAAAATTCACTAAACTTTTCTCCATTGAAATCCGTTTTGAGATATTCTGAAATTAATCCTAGAATTTAATGCTTTTTCATATGTATAAGTATATGAAATATGTATATATTGGATATATTTTTTATATGTATATATTTATGTATAATATATGTTTCCTTCCAGACGATAACTCTCCTTAGGGGTGAGATAAAAAATCCGTTCTTGCACCAAACAATCAAGCTTTCCAAACGAAAATACGAGTTCGTTGGTCAGCATTTTTGAGCACATTAAATTGATCAAATTTCAGAAAAGTGCTTAAAAAAATCACTAACAGCATAAAATGGCTAAAAATTGTTAAATTTATATGTTTTAGCAGAATATTACTCAAATAAAGTTTACTAACTATAAAATAGAACATTAAAACATTTATGTACAAAATTATGCTGAGAAATGTAGTAAAATTTCATTAAAATGTGCTAAAAAATCAATAACTGCAAAAAACTTAAAAATCCAAAATGTCTTTTTGAAAAGCAAATTATTATTTAGAACGGGTTTTTCGCCATAAAATTGTTAAAAATTTCTTTTCACTAAAAGTTCTCAATTTTCGAAATAATGTAACATAATATAGTACGATAATTTACAAAAATTCGCTCGTACGATCATGCTGCATGACTGGAACTTTTTTTTTTTTTTTTTTAATAGAAATGTTCTTTCCAATTGTAAAACCTAGAAACAACTGTATGAGAGTGACGAAATTCCATAAATGTGTGGGTAATACAATATGCAATTGAAAAATGTATAGAACAATGACAGTTAAATAATTCCATAAACTATAGTAATACTTACTCAATCATTATGGTTGGTAGCCTTTCCATTTGTATGGTTAGCGTGGTTGTGAGGGGATGAGAGAATAGTTTAGGCTGCTTTTCTCATCATTTATTGAATCACTCCTAGCGCTTTCGCCCTAATGGGCCTCATCAGGGAGTTTAAGATAACATTTTGTTGTAGTAATTCGTTTATGTCTATGTTTACTTGGTATCCGTCTCATTGGGAGTGAGTCGTAACGGGCTTGTAGTATTTATAATCATTACTATGTAGTAATTAGTCGTAGTTATATGTCTAAAATGGGTAGAATAAAACGATTTTTAATAATAGGAGGGCAGGCCTATTATTAAAAATCGTTTTATTCTACCCATTTTAGACATATAACTACGACTAATTACTTCATAGTAATGATTATAAATACTACAAGCCCGTTGCGACACACTCCCCATGAGACGGATACCAAGTAAACATCTAGACATAAACGAATTACTACAACAAAATGTTATCTTAAACTCCCTGATGAGGCCCATTAGGGCGAAAGCGCTAGGAGTGATTCAATAAATGAATAAATGATGAGAAAAGCAGCCTAAACTATTCTCTCATCCCCTCACAACCACGTAATACTTACTTTGATTTTCAAGCACTGACAGTGAAATACGTTCCTGTTGAGATTTACATTCCTCCTTACCCTTATCGTCATTTTTTTCAGTTGTTTGAACTGCTGGTTTCAGTATCTGAAAATAAACGCAATTTAATTTAAACTATAAAAAAGTCCAGTCATGCAGCATGACCCCATGAGCGATTTTTTGAAGAAATCTTCGACATTTCAGTCGCTATTGATCGTGTAGAGAAATTTAAGTTTATGATTTTGATAGACAAACATGGAATCAAATTATTAAAAATAATTAGGAGGTACTCATTCTTTTTCTAAGCCACAGTCAGTATTAAAGCTACATCAAGTCCTAAAACAGTTGAGCGTAAAACATTAAAGAGAGCGACCGAGAGAATCGGAGGACGGAATATTTCACAGAGTAAACTCATCAGTTGATTAATTTTTTTTTTTTTTTTTAACAAGCACCTACTACCTACGTTTTAAACAGCATGGTTCTAGGATTGGTTATACAGGGATACTTCCATAAGAGTAGTTCAATCTGAATTTGGACAATGTTTCATGCAAATATTACCGATTTTTACAACTAGCGAACGGCATTATTTCGACTTTTGACTGATTTTTCAACTTTGAAATTTTTGAAAACTTGAATACCTATTCTTATAGGAAATTTTACGCTGATTCCAAATATACCACATGTTAGTATGCTGAAAAAATTATTTCGCACAACAAATCGCAAAAAACAGGCTATTATGATATTTTTTACTACATTTTTGAAAATTTCAACCCGAAGATGTAATCCGATCATGCTGGCCAACGAACTTGAACTTTCGTTTTGTGTCCTAACATTTTAAAATTTGTTTGAAGTTTCTAGCACAATTCTACGGACAGTTATCGTCTGGAATGACACATACATACATATATACATACATACATACATACATAAAAAAATGCGTTAAACTTCAAGATATGATTCAGAATAGCCTGAAACGGATTTCTGCATAAAATATTTTCAAAAATTCACATTCTACAAATTTTGAGGCGAGAGCAAAAGCTTAATTTTCTTCAAAAATTCGCTAACAATTACATGTAAGCCCTGTAGGCTATGTTCCTTCGGATCACATTATTAATTTATTTTTAGTTGTTCATGAGGACATCAGTGGATATGAACGTAGCATTACCCAGCAAACCCACTTGAGACAACTAACAACTAAGGCTGTAGCTATAGGCTAAAGCCGCGTCCACACTGAGTAATGTGGACGGGTCGATCGCCCTCAGTCACCCTCGGTCTCCTTTTATCACCCAAAGAAGGAGATTATTCAATCTGTACGTTAGTTTTATACATTCAATAATCGTTTTAACAAGTTTTCAACCTACGGGGTTCCCCCCCCCCCCCTCGTTCTGTATAGTGAGGACACGGCTTAACAGAGTTAAGTTATCTAAATTAACTCCCTGAGTTGACACTAAAATTTTAATTTTAATCTATTCCCAAACATGACGAACTAACATACAACCGGTGTAAATAACGAAAAATAACCCGAACAGTGAATTACAGGATTTTGTATTTTTCAAAATCCCATCGGTTGATAAAAATACTTACTAGAGATATACAATAGCCAAAAACATAGCCTACACTAAGGTCCATTGAATGAAATTAACTTTGCGACACTACATGATTAATTCACAATTACTTGATTGTTAAAACCATTAGAAATCGGTTTAGTAGTAAGTAGTAATGTAATAATAATGTTCTGGTTCGTCGTGTAGTCTTGAATAAATATAATTCCAATTAGGTATTTTAAATGTATTTATCTATTCTCACTGTTACCGAAAGTGGTAGACGAAATACATTACATGCATCTGAATGCATCGATGTGCTGGGAGGCCGAACCGATACTATCAAGACTATTTGGTGGGAGATTCCTGAAAATTGAGTTTGGAGACACAAATGTAATCCTAACCAGTTGACCACGACCGGCCTTACATAGAATGGAACAATCAGTACTTCGCTACTCAGTAGGGAATGCTTTTGAGGGAGGCTGCAAGAGAGCTCTGAAAAGACACCTATCACTGCATCTGAATGCATCGATTTGTTGGGATGCCGAATCGATACTATCGCGACTATTCGGTGGGGGATTCCTAAAAATTGAGTTCCGCAGAGACACAAATGTGTAGGTATCTACAACCAGTAGTATTCAGGTAGTATTTTATTTTAGATTTTCATAGAAATGAATAAATTAGATTTGATTGTACACAAATTACGCAAAATGCACAACCGATTCTCGTAATTTCACCGAAGGAGAACAGCTTGAAATGCTCAGCATATAATATTGTGTGGTTTCTTAGAAGAAGTAGAGGATTTCCAACATTTATGCACTTGTTCCACAAAGTTTATTAATTAATGAACATCCTCACACTATGAATGTAACGATTTCACAAGATTTCAAGAATATATTCCACTTCAAATGCACCTGGGAATAGCAGATCATGCAAGCATGTACGTAGTAGCAGTCTTGGTTTTCTGTTAGGTACCTACCTATATTCTTATTAAAATTATATACATAATGAAAGTGCAGTGCATAGAAATGATAGGAATGTACTACATCTACAAAAGTAGGATTTTGGTTTGGCAGAATCCCAGTGTTCGAGTTAGTTTTAGTACCAGGTAGTTTTGTAACATCTGTGTGGGAAACAAACGAGGAGCTCTTGTGTTCTCTTAGATTTTTTAAATCCCAATTTGTTCGATTTCATATTGCTTGTCATATTCCTTCAACGATATGTTACTATTCTACCAATCCTCATTCACAGTAAGGTAAACTTCAAAACTTTTGCGTATAATGTTACGTAGGGGAAGGGAGGTACCATTCGCACCATCTAACCAAAAACGATTTCTAATTAGAGTCTGTGTCAGGATCTCCATCTAGTTCATTTCGCTGCCGCTAGGTTCGCAACCTTATTTTGAATCTCAAATGTTTATCGAAGAGGGAAGGGGGGCATCATGATATTATACATTAGCTACATTCATAATAATATAATATACAGACGTATTTAAACAAATAAAACATATATAAAGAAATTGAATTCAACATTGATGTTACACTGATTATCACATCTTCAACAGTTCTGGATCCACTCCTTCCGACTTCATCTTCAACTTTACAGCTGGAACAGGGACTCCTAAATGAGCCATTTTGACATACTTTGCAATGATTGGATCCACTTCAGGTGGTGCTTCATCTTCTTTCTTCGGTTCTTCACTGGTTTCGACAACCGGCGTCTGAAAACAATTCATAATAATATAAGTGTAGAAACTGGGATTTAAAGGGGTTGGATACCCTAACCCAGATGACTCTTCCCAAAAAGCAATTTTTTCAAATAACTCAAGATTGTGCAGATGTTTCATGTTGCACGTGCAATTTTTGTTATAATTGATGGGCTAATGTGCACGTGTATTGCAGGGCACTTTATTATTTGCCCTATGATTATTTAGGTGTTCTGTAGTTTCTTCTCTCAACTTAACATACTGATGGAGGCAATTTTAAAATGAGGTTTTATAAAGCTGGATTCACATGGAGCGGAACGAGCGCGGAAAACAGAAGGACGGAACGCAATCTGATTGGCTGTTGGGATCACAGTTGAGGAGGGTGGCCGACATGTTGTCGGAAGGGGCGGACAGCGGTAGAAATTTTCATACTGTTTCCGCGTTCTGTCGAGCTCCTCGTAAGCGCAGAGGACAGGAATGTTGATAACCGCAAGCAGAGGTTCCAGATCAGAGAGGCTTTCAGTAGGAAGGTTATGATTCTATTCACCACAGTGACGGCTTCAAGTGAACACCGCCGTCTCCTCTATAACTTACGCCAAATTCCCATATTTCAGCATGTAAAGCATATGCATTGGTGGACGCGAGTATCTCTAGAATGGTTATTTGCAATTTAATAGGCACATATCTCTATACATTGTTTTTCAGTGATTTGACGCAGATTTGAAGGGATCCTTGAACATTACCATGTTGCAGGTAAACTGTCTTCTAACACTTTGGCGATATGATGGAAGTGGCCAAATATCCATACATTCGATAACCGTTGCAGTTTCTGAGAATAGTCGACAGTATATTCATGTATTATGCTCGTTCTGCTCCATGTGAATCCAGCTTAACAGTTGGAGGTTACCTCCCCACCATACAATTGTAGGCTCCATTATTGAAAACTGGCTTCATGAGCTCCCTATGGCGTAATGTAGGTACGTATGCCCTCTCTAGATCCTCTAGCTCTTTGAAATGAATGAGTGGAAAACCACTTTAATTTAAAAACGTCAGTTAACAAAAAGTTATCCTTTTTCATGTAACGTATGTTTTCTATTTACAGATTTGGGCTATACAGGGTGTACACAAACCAGGCCTTCCAAACTGCAGAAGTCGATTCTACAACTAATTTGCTACAACTTCTGTCCCACAACATTTTTCAACTTTTGTCCCTCAGAAAAAAAACCCCCCACTTATAAAACGAGTTTTTTCAATTTATTATTATTTTGTTCTCTCATGATTTTGACTTTACTCCACAAGGTGGTCATAACTCCCTTAATTTGCAGTGTAAATTCAAATTCCAGGATATCGTTGGAAAAGCATTGAATTTCTTATTAGATAGATGCCTGTCCTTTTTTTTTAGAACTAAGGTTTGAGACATGAAAAAGCCCTCTGAAAAACGAATTTCACCTAATTTTGGAAACTTTGAGCTTTTTCAATCGGAAATTGAACTATGAGAACCAATATTTTTTCAAGATGCAAGAACAGTAAAAACTGCGCCAAGATCTCACATTTCTAACAGCATAGTCAATTTCATTTTTACTTCCCTAATTAGTTGAGAAGTTGTAATTTTGAACAAATTTTTTTTTTTTTCAATGAAATCTAGGGTTTTCTAGACCAACTACTAAAGCTAACTAGTTTCACCCCTAAAAACACATAAAATTCGTCATACCAAATGAACTCAAATTTATGAGTTAAAGTGTAAAACTTGATTTTAACGGAATTGGGGAGATGTGCAAGAACAGTGAAACTTGGATAATTCGAACCTCAAGGGACCAGCCAAAACTTCGAATTAAAGAAGTTTTTAATAAATTATACTTAAACAAACTACAGCACGAAGTAGAGTACATACAGTAATATTGAATACTGTATTGACCAACAGAATATTGAGCAATAAATATAAAGACACCTGGAATGGTACTGTATTTAACTGCAACCATAAAAAAAATCTATTGTTTTTCAAAAAAGGATGATATTTTGGCCTGTTTCCTTGAATTAAGTCTCTCGACCATTATAAAAGATTCCAACGCATCCAAAGAGTTGAAGTATGAATCACTTACATTCACAGTGCACACTTGTGTCATACACCCAGTGCTAGCTTTGAAATGTTGCTTTCACAATTCTTTGGCGAATTGCTCAGCCTTGGCCTGGTCCTGTTTTGGGACGATCGGTTGTTATCGGCCTGGTCGGAGGGGAGTTATCAGACTGTACGATGGCACTGACTTGCATGCATTTGGTCTAACGTAAACCTTTTGCCTAATATCGTAACTAAAACGTATTTCCCGATAAATTTACAATTATTTTGAGTCACAGCTTAAAATTTATACTTTAATTAACACGCCGAAAATTCGAATTATCCAAAATAAAATTCGCATAATCCACGATTTTTTAGCATTGTTTAAATACAAAATGCTAGGGACCAAGAGAAATATTCGAATTAAAGAACATTTCGAATTAAAGAAGTTCCTCTGTATTACTATTTGATAATAGTAATTTGAAGATACTACTATTTGAAGATTTCGAATTATCCAGGTTCCTCTGTATTACTATTTAATTCAGCGTAACAAAATAGGAAGTTACCTACGTAGAAACTGACCTCAAACTCATATATTCATAGACGGTCATTTTTCGAGAAAACCCTCGATTTCATTGTAAAAACAATGTTTTTCAACAATAAAACATAGTTTGCTCTCCTAATTAGCAGAGTAAAATAAAAATTGACTACACAGTTGGAAAGGTAAGATCTTTGCAAAGTTTTTATCATTCTTGCATCTTGAAAAAATATTGGTTCTCATAGTTTAATTTCCGATTTAAAATACAAAGGTATCCTAAAATTAGAATTTACACAGCAATATACATGAGTTATGACCACTTTAGTCACTTAAGATCAAAATCACGGAAAAACAATTAAAAAAAAAAAAAAAAAAAAGTTTTTAAGCGGGTTAAAAAAATGTAAAGGGACAAAAGTTGTAGCAAATTATTTGTACAATCGACTCCTGCAGTTTGGCAGACCAGTTTTGTGTGCACCCTGTATATTTGACCCAATATAAAGGTATATATTACAGGTGAACTTTCCCTAAAAAATCCTTACTTACCTCTTCTCTTATCATGACCTTGTGGACCCTTAGCATCGAGTTGAACACACTTATGATACAGCAAGTATGTTAGCCTTAGGATAAATCAAGGTGACACTTACATCGTCGGTTTCTGAAATCTCTTCACTCGTAGTTGCTGCTGCGTCCGCTATTACTGTTTTTGGCGCTTCATCTTCAAAGCCAGGAATGGAGTTGAGCTAAAAGTAGGAACGATTTGGGATGACGATGCAGCGAAATAAGTGAGAATACTCTCAAGTGGAAAATATTTATAGGTAACGGATCATACGATAAATTGTGAAAGCTAACCTTAATTTCTAATAGTCTTAGTTCTGCTTCTATTTTGCCAATTTTCCTGTCAAACATGAATAGCTTGTGGGAACATGAATTTGAAAAGTTGTTCAGAAAGTCAACCATGGTCACGATGAAGTGATTGAAGAATGTAACAAGTCTCTTTTGGTGGATGGGAGGGGCCTGCAAAAAATACAAAACTAACATGAACGTTTTAGATAGGTAGCAGCCAAGAAGTCACCTAATTCAATAATATTCTGTGATTAAACAAGTTTTTACTTCATTAATAGATCATATGAGCGAATTTTTTAAGAAAATTAAGCTATTGCTCTCTCCTCAAAATTTGTAGAATGTGAATTTTTGAAAAAATTTTATGCAGAAATCCGTTTCAGGCTATTCTGAATAATATTCTGAAGTTTAACGCATTTTTTCATGTATGTATGTATGTGTCATTCCAGACGATAACTGTCCGTAGAATTGTGCTAGAAACTTCAAACAAATTTTAAAATGTTAAGGACACAAAACGAAAGTTCAAGTTCGTTGGCCAGCATGATCGGATTACATCTTCGGGTTGAAATGTTCAAAAATGTAGTCAAACATTTCAAAATAGCCTGTTTTTTGCGATTTGTTGTGCGAAATAATTTTTTCAGCATACTAACATGTGGTATATTCGGAATCAGCATAAAATTTCCTATAAGAATATGTATCAAGTTTTCAAAAATTTCAAAGTTGAAAAATCAGTCAAAAATCGAAATAATGCCGTTCGCTAGTTGTAAAAATTGGTAATATTTGCATGAAACATTGTCCAAATTCAGATAGAACTACTCTTATGGAAGTATCCTTGTATAACCAATCCTAGAACCATGCTGTTTAAAAAGTAGGTATTAGGTGCTTGTAAAAAAAAGTAGATTTCTTCAAAAATTCGCTCATGGGGTCATGCTGCATGACTGTACTTTTTTTATAGTCAACTAGAAGGAAAGCCCGTTGGTTCAAATACAACAGGCACTAGAATGAGGTCACCCTAATAGAAAATGCCATTTAAATTTTTATCTTCATAAGCCTAATAAGGGAGGTATTAACTCGCGTTTACACTAGCGAAACTTCCTCGCGAAACAGTTGCGCGAGGCAGACTCGCCCATGTAGACGCCCCTCCACTCGCGAAACGTTTCGGGGTGAGGACGCTCGCTGTGAGCCGGAGGGCAGTCGGTTTTCGTCGGCGCATCAAAGTGTTTCGCGCGAAACAAACTCGCTGGTGAAAACACGGCTTTACTGTTTCGCGTGTAAAATGAACCAGGAGGATAGCTTGAAGCATGTTCACTACGAAACCAGAACTGAGGCTTGTCGAAGGCGGCTCACCCTACTCGCGCAACGTCTCGCTCTGTTTTGGGAGGTGCGAAACTTCTCTCGCAGCGAGGAAGTTTCGCGCAACTGTTTTGCGAGGAAGTTTCGCTAGTGTAAACGCAGCTTTAAGGACGTTACACACGTTCCTTCCCTTTCTTCCTCCTTCCTACCCTCCTCAAAGAGGATGTTTCCAATGGACGCTCCTTCCTCCACTGCTACCCTCGTTGTCCCTCCCACCCTTTTCCTTCCTAGCCACAGTCATTCAGTGTGACCCATCGCGTGAGAAATTCCCTTTTTGTAGGGGAAATTTCCCTTTTTAGCGAATTTTTGAAGAAAATGAAGCTATTGCTCTCGCCTCAAAATTTGTAAAATGTGAATTTTTGAAAACATTTTATGCAGAAATCCGTTTCAGGCTATTCTGAATCATATTCTGAAGTTTAACGCATTTTTTTTATGTATGTATGTATGTATGTATGTATGTATGTATGTATATATGTATGTGTCATTCCAGACGATAACTGTCCGTAGAATTGTGCTAGAAACTTCAAACAAATTTTAAAATGTTAAGGACACAAAACGAAAGTTCAAGTTCGTTGGCCAGCATGATCGGATTACATCTTCGGGTTGAAATGTTCAAAAATGTAGTCAAACATTTCAAAATAGCCTGTTTTTTGCGATTTGTTGTGCGAAATAATTTTTTCAGCATACTAACATGTGGTATATTCGGAACCAGCGTAAAATTTCCTATAAGAATATGTATCAAGTTTTCAAAAATTTCAAAGTTGAAAAATCAGTCAAAAATCGAAATAATGCCGTTCGCTAGTTGTAAAAATCGGTAATATTTGCATGAAACATTGTCCAAATTCAGATTGAACTACTCTTATGGAAGTATCCCTGTATAACCAATTCTAGAACTATGCTGTTTAAAACGTAGGTAGCAGGTGCTTGTTAAAAAAAAAAAAAAATGTAATCACAACTGATGAGTTTACTCTGTGAAATATTCCGTCCTCCGATTCTCTCGGTCGCTCTCTTTAATGTTTTACGCTCAACTGTTTTAGAACGTGATGTAGCTTTAATACTGACTGTGGCTTAGAAAAAAGTATGAGTACCTCCTAATTATTTTTAATAATTTGATTCCATGTTTGTCTCTCAAAATCATAAACTAAAATTTCTCTACACGATCAATAGCGACTGAAATAACGAAGATTTCTTCAATTCGCTCATGGGGTCATGCTGCATGACTGGACTTTTTTCTTCTTTCCTTGTTCTTATAGTATTCGAGGCTCTGATCCCACAAGTGAGGTAACTGCTTTAACATGTCAATAATATAATTTGACTCAACACTCATTTTTTCATCGGAAATTTCAAAACAATGGCGAAATGACGGGGAAGAAAAGCAAGATAACAGGAGTTGGTACAAATGGCGAGGAAAAGTAGGAAAGAAAAATGCCTCCACACGCTATTTCGTTGGAAGGTAGGACGGGCTGGGCCTTCCTTCCTTCCTACGTAGGAGCTTCCTACTTTCCTTCCTCATTCATCGATAAACACGAGAAGAGTCTCGCGGGAGCCCACCTAAAGGCACAACTAGCGCACCCTTCTGGCATTCTGGGCAACTTTCAGTACCAGTCAGCTGATCGTGTACCATTGGTAACGTATGTTGATATAGCCCTCCGGTCGGCTATGCTGGATATGTCGGTCCAGGTAATTCTGAGGAACGGTTCCAATGATTCCAGTGACATAGAAGTCACCGTTCCGAAATGCCGGTACAGTTCCCTTCCCGGTACAGAACGTCGAATAAAATAACGATCGCTACGAATCAGGGCTCAGACTATCTTTTAATTCAATAGGAAAGAATTATTCAAGCCAGTGTCAAACAAATAATCATTTAATGAAAGAGTTTACCTATACAAAAAGTTTTTCGTTTTGATTTTAAAAAATTAGCATACTAGCTTTTTTTGGACTCAGTGACAAAATTGCTTCTCTCCGACAAAATTGCCCCTGCTTTGGAAAAAAGTTGCTCACAGGAGACAGACGTAGCTACCACACATAGCCTTTCCTCGGCAACTTTGGATAGCAGTGAAAAAATTTGCCGGTTAATGTTCCACCAATTAATAGGGTCAGCGCCCAATTCGATAGTTTCTTCCTGTGCCGAGACCTTCCCGGTCCGTGGGACTGAACCGGGAAGGGCTGGATTCTTGTCACTGCTCGGAACAGTTCCGTGGTGAGACTAGGTTGTAGGTTCCACCATTCCACAGTCCCGGTTCTTTCTTCCGACACAACTCTACTCCATCTTACTAATACTTAAAACGTAATTTTCTTGTGAATTGTCGCGGAAGTGCGTTTCTTTAAACCGAAATGGATTCGGCCCTGACGTGCAAGGTAGAAGGATGCAAGGGAGTTTTCAGAGAAGTACGCTACCTTCAAGAACATATTAGACGTTATCACAGCGTAAAACAATATCAGTGCTATCATTGTCACTTCTCTTCTCGGTACAAATGCCTTTTAAAAACTCACATCGAAGAATCGAATTCCTTATAAATTGTCTAAAATAAATTGTTAATAATTTATTTGCATCCAAAAAATTTCAAAACGATTTAACATTATACGATACGGTAATTTACGAAAATTCGCTCATACGATCATGCTGCATGACTGGAAATTTTTTTGTGATTTTTTCAAGTACATTTTTGAAATTTTACCAATTTAATGTGCTCAAAAAGTTGTCCAACGAACTCATCCTTTCTTTTGAAATGCTTGATTTTTTGGCGAAAGAACGAAGTTTATAGGTATCTCAATTCTATCGAGAGTTATCGTCTGGAATGACACACACACACACACACATATATATATATATATATATATACATATATATATATATATATATATATACATATATATATATATATATATATATATATATATATATATATATATATATATACATATAAAAAAGCGTTAAAATCCAGGAATCATTTCAGAATGCCTCAAAACAGATTTCGATTAAGATAATTTTTGAAAATTTTTATTTTAAAATGTTTGGAGCCATTGTAATAGCTTTATTTTTTAAGAAAATTCGCTAAAAGTATTTTTGGTCGACAATTATTTCATCACCTTTTCAACGCTGAGTCTGTTGAGCGTGGTTAAAAACTGTCCCAATCACACCCAGAGATCCTAGCAAGCACACAGAGACGGTTGAATTACTTATTATTAACTTTCGGAAAACTTACATAGGTATAGGTACCTAACAAAAAGGACATTACCTAGAAACATTTCTTAGAAGATGAGCTTTTCCAGCGATGCTACATAACTAAACTGAGAACTAAAAGAGCGAATTTTCGTTAATTTTCTCTCCTCTTTTCAGAACAAATTATCGGCCAATTATATACGAGTATGTAGGAATTGTACAAGAATCGTCGTGAACACAAAGCTTCCACTTTTTGTTCCGCAAAGAGCAAAATACTGATAGCATGGAGGCAAAAAGAGATGAGAGAGGCTTAGACGCTTGACATGAGTGTAAGCGAGGAGAGCTGCAAAAAATGAAACATCAAGATGCATGTACACTCAACACTTATTAGGTAGGCCCTACTACGAACTAGGTATGAACCCTACCAATACAAACTAGGTACTTCTTCAAACGCTAAACACTAATTCAATCTCTGAAGCTACCTAATCCTATTTTGAGATGGTTCCCAACCGCTTAACAAAATTACTCGTATTGGATCCATTTCGATACCTAACTCACGAATTCTCCCAGCTTCACTAAAAAGCAACGAGATTCAAGTGTAAGCGGGAAGCCGGCGAATACACACATCAGGCACCCGATCAGCTGACTAGTAGCCCGGAATGCCAGGAGGAAGCGCTAGTTGTGCCTTTAGGTGGGCTCCCGCGAGACTCTTCTCTAAACACGTTCCTTCACTACCTCCTTCAAGGGCGTGGCTCCTATTTGAGGAAGTAGGGAAGGAACGTGTGCAGTGGCCTTTAGGGTCAGAGCCTAATCAGCCAATCATGGTGGCTATGTACCTTGTCATTGTAACCAAGCAGTCCTAAAGAGGCTCCAAACGAATTCTTTATGACGGAGCGACCGACGTCCGGAATATCGGTCATTAGGAGGATCAATTGAAGACTTGAAAATCGATTCAGAGTTGAATATTACTTAAATTATTCTACTCAAACTAGAGCTTTATTCTATCAAGAATATCACATAATTGATTGAATTATGAAAACTAGGGTATACAATGCAGAGATTGGTAGGTAACACATTAATAGTAACAAATTGCTTGGAGTGAACTTCACTACATTCTCCCCCGTTCAGGAGAACGTGATATAGTCCTTCAAATAGGTAGGTAGTTTCCGTTCTCTTGATGGTCGTGAAGATTCTGCAGGAGAAGGAGTTGGAGATCCTTGATTTTCTGATTTGGTAACTTCTGGAATCTGTATGTCTTCAGAACTCGTGGAATTCGGTAATGGAGAACTCTTGCTGGGGATAACGATTGTTGATTATTGCCATCATAGTCTGTATAATAACGATTAACTGGGCTCGTAGGGCTTTGCGTAGATGTCTGATTATCTCTGACCATACTCGTATCTCCCCGAGGAGCAAGATGTTTAAGGGATACAGTATCCTCACGTCCGGAGGGATGACGCACTATTGCATACTCAGGGTTGGCTTCTAATAGCTGGACTTCTTCAACTTGAGGATCATATTTACTGTTCCGGACATGTTTTCTTAGGAGTACGATTCCTGGTTCACTAAGCCAGCTTGGCAGAGCGCAGCCATAAGTTGACCGTCGAGAGTGGTTGATCATTCGCTCGTGTGGTGTGCAATTAGTCACTGTGCATAGCAGAGATCTAATAGAGTGTAGCGCTTCAGGTAAAACTTGTTCCCATAGGATGTTTTCAAGATTTTTGCTTCTAAGTGCGAGAGAGACGGCTTTCCACACAACGTCATTGTACTTCTCTACTTGTCCATTGGCTTGAGGGTTATAAGGAGTTGAGTGGCTTGTTGATGTTCCGCAAGAGTGAAGGAATTTTGTCACTTCGCTAGACATGAAGGAAGTACCACGATCGGAATGAACGAATGCAGGCATCCTAAACATAGTGAAAAGTTCTGTGAAACATTTTATCACAGTAGCAGCACTAAGGTCCTTGCAAGGGAATGCAAAGGGGAATCGCGAATATTCATCAATGATTGTCAAGATGTAAGGTCTGCCTGTAGTCGATGGTAGGGGACTCTTGAAATCAACGCTTACTCGTTCAAATGGTTGTGTGGCTTTAATCAACACTCCTGGACGTTTTTTAAAGTATCTCGGCTTCACTTCGGCACATACGGGGCAAGCAGCAGTCTTTCGACGAATTTCCTCTAGAGTGTAAGGTAGATTACGACTACGTACCCAGTGGAACATACGCGTGATTCCTGGATGACATAGCGCGTCATGCATTGAATACAATGATTCTGTGTTTACTGCTCCACAGACTCTGGATAGTGTATCTGCCACGATGTTATTCTTTCCGGGTCTGTGGATAATATCGTAACTGAATGCGGAGAGCTCTAAGCGCCAGCGCATTATTTTGTCATTCTTAATATTACTGGCGTGTTTCAAGTCAAAGATGAACGAAAGAGCCTCCTGATCTGTGAGTACTGTGAAGTGCCTTCCCATTAAAAAATGCTTTCATTTCCTCAAACATTCCACTATGGCTGAGGCCTCCTTCTCTATTTCCGAATGGTTTCTTTCGCTAGCAGATAATGTTCGAGAAAAAATGCAACTGGCCGATGTCTTTGGGAAAGAGTAGCCGCGATGGCAAAGTCAGATGCGTCTGTCTCCACTTAAGAGGAACGCCTTCTTTGATTGTGGTTACAGCTGAATTCGCTATGTCCCTTCTTAGTTCCTCAAAAGATTGCATAGTGTACTTCCATGTATGGATACTTCCATAGTGTATGATGATATGGTGCACCTCTTGTTGTGCCTTCAGATTAATTACAAAATTAGAATCGATCATTGAAGTTGATATTTCATTACATCATTAGGGATCTCAAAATTCATTTCAGGCCCATGAGAAGTTTGATTTTTGGAGATACAGTCAACATGAAGATTTGTAAGGTTTGTAGCCCTGCACGATGTTGAAGCCAGAATTGCGATACCTTATTCCGTTCTCAGAGTAGAGCTGATAGATGAATCACAAAGAAGTGCGATTTTTCAAAAAAAAAAAAAAAAAAAAAAAACCCTAACCCCCTGGCCACCACTTGAATGACTAGCTTAAAGAAAAAAATTACTTTCCAACCATAGATACAAATTGAAACACAAACTACTCAAGAAATAATAATTTCAACAGTCTGTAACCTGCTGTATGAGAGTGGGTTGGATTGTTTCTGGGGCCATTCTGGCCCTATACGATCTTGGCAGGACTTTATAATAGCGGCAGTAGTGGATTTCCCTCACTCTTTCTTGACGATACAGCAGGCCCGCCCTCCTGTCCCCTCTGGCGTTAGCCACACTCATTGAGTGTGCCCGGGATGGACCACGTGGAGGTGCCAGCTTTTAAAGGGATGCAGTACATGTTTGTAACCGTCTGTAACCAAAGTTATTCGAAATATCAGAAAATCATTCTTACATTATTTGTAGGTATATATGTACTTGTGCAGGGTGCCCCATTTTACTAACCCCCCCCCCCCCCCCCCTTCAACGCTTCTGTGTAGAATCAGAAAGAGAGTAAGAATGAGCAAAAATGTTATTTTTAGATTCTATGCAAAAAATGATGGGCGGCTATTTGCCCCCCCCCCCCCCCCCCCATGCATGGCTAACAGTGTCAGGAGGGGGTGGTGAGTAGTTATTGGAATATCCTGTATACGAAGTCAGTTAAAATTCAGGAATCGTACAAAACGGATTTTCATGAAAAAAAATTTGAACAGTTTGACTTTCTAAATTGTGGCGCCATTGTATAATAGCCCACTTTTATTCAGAAATTTGGTAAAATCTGTCCATATCCTTCTCAATTGATTCAAGAAGGAAAAATAAAAATAAATTAAAAAAGTATATAAGCATTCATTTATTTCATAGGTAAAACATTAAATTGTAAAGATAATTTTTTAGATTACAAAATAATTTCGTATTTATAACTTCTCGTCAGTTCTTTGTGGGGGAGTACGATAGAGTTGAGCAAGATGACTTCAGAGGGAACAGTCACAGAGCATCCTAGAATGGTGATTGAGGGGTTGAGTCTGCCATCTTTGTTGAAAAGAGGAAGGTTGTCCATCTGGGCAAATGGTTTGTTGGGATTCGGGTCACACGGAGTACCTTCCACTCTAGCCCAACTTCCGATTCGCACTTGTTTTCCAACGATAGAGTGAGTGACTAGACTGTGACTACCTACGGATGCACCATCCAGAACGAGGGTGTCTCGGAGCCTCACACCAGGTCCTATAGTGACACCAGGACCGACACTTACATTCGGGCCAATCACTGCCGTCGGATGAACAGAAGCTGTGGCATCAATGAAAACGTCTCCAGTGATGTTCTTTCCTTTGATCAAACGTTCAGGATGAGTGTTTTTGAAGAGTTCCAAGTAATGACGATTAGCATAGATGGCGGCACCTGCTGATTTCAACTGTGACCACCATCGAGTGGTGGTGAAAACATAGGCCCGCCCAAAGTCAGCCAAGGGAGTGAACACATCTTGCTCAAGTTGCATGGCTCCTGAGTCTTTTTTCGCTATCCCATCCAAACAAGCGTTTTCAAGTTTTTCCTTGAACACTGAAGCAAGAACTTCAAAAAATTCTGGAGAGCAGAAATAAATTCCACAGTTTATCAACGGGGACACGAACGTAGATGGTTTTTCAACGTAATGGGTCATATGCCCAAGTTTCGGGTGCCTTGCGATGCAACCGTAATTCAGAGCTTGATCCTTATTGGTCTCCGTAGCCATAATAGTGATGAGGGCATTGCCGTGGCTGTTGTGATATTGCAGCATTTCTTCCAAAGGAAAGTCTGCACAAACGTCACCATTCAGAACAAAAAACCCATCTGGGTTACCAAACCGTATCTGATCCCTGAAGTGGTACATACCTCCAGCAGTTCCTAGAGCTGTGTACTCCTGAAGGTAGATGATGGTTATTTTGTACTTCTGCGCCATGTCGGATATGAACTGAGAAAGATCCCCAGAAGGAAAGTAACCCAGTATAATGATTTCCTTGAGCCCGGGGACTCTAGAACAAGCTTCTATGTGATGCTGAATCATAGGCAATCCTGCCACTGGAAACAACGGTTTTGGGATATCCAGAGATAGAGGACGGAAACGTGTACCTTTAAGTGGTCCTCCTATAAGAATCACGGCTTTCAACATGATGTCAAATCTTTAGGTGGAAACCCCGACAGTAAGATTTCAAAAACTAAAAATGCCACGTCTGTCTCTTGACGTCGCTATCTTATCACGGTTTATTTATAAATTAAACGCTATGTTAAGACGCCTCAATACTATTTACGAAATCCGTTGCATTATACACAGTTTTCAACGTATGCAATTAATCAATGAAATGTGGCAAATTTGGCAACTAATTAAATAAATACCTCCGACAAATCAAGGTCGTTACTTATCGCTCGGATCCTGGCATCGACGTTCGAGGAAAGTGGTTTGGACTCCATGATGTTCGCCATCAATTGGACGTAAACAGAAGTTTTTAAAAAAATGAAAAACCAGCAGAAAATCACATTACAAACTAATCGTAATAACCACGGAAGAATGTTCGATGAAGAGTATCATCAAATACAAATTGATGAGCTTGATTTCCTGATTTGATACCACAAAAAATCCCAGTGCTGTAAACAAACAGATTGATACACTACAAGGCATGGAAGAAGATCCATGCTACAAGGATACAAGCTTCACGAACCAAACCTACAACTCTGTGATTTATTGATCCATGGTATGAAGATTCCATGGGTTAAATCCAAGAATCTAAGTACAGAATGGAATAAACATTGCTTTGCGATTTCGAATGTGAAAGGGAAGCCTATCAGAAGAAAAATAAACCCTTGCAAGCGGGATCACCCAGAATACCAGCAACAGGTTAGTTTAACTTGGGAAACTTTTGAGGATTGACTTCAAATACTTACCTGTTTGACCTCAATATGAAAGTTAAAATCCAAAATTAATATTTAAAAAAAATGAAACGTTGTTTGTCCCAAGTAAGGTACAAGGTGTCTTACATGGGACAGTGATATATTTTTGCATTTGTACCGCCATAAGTTTCAAAACTTTCACTTGGGACACGTTTAATGTTTTTTTATATGTTTTAGGATGATACCTAGTTAGAAAAATCGGCGGGAACTCCAAGCAAAAGTTTCCTGCATAAAATAGTCATGTTTCAGTCTTCTTTAACAATGTCACAGAATAATTTCATTTGTACATCTCACATTTCTCTAGACTAATTCAGCCAACCATGATAAGAATTTAAAAATTAATATTCAGTAGAACATTTAGCTTGCAGCACAATATGGTAAAAGTAGCAATCTGGCATATTCCCTATTCCAAGAAAGGATGCGAACCTAGCGGCAGCAAAATGAACTAAGTAGATCCTGACTCCTACTCTCGCGTCATTGAAAATCGTATCTGTACCTAACATTCTTTGAGACTGTCTTTTCTCGTTTTATTTCCATTCGGTTTTCCTGTGATGTGGAAAGAGTCTTGGTGCTTGAAGCATTTTAAATTTTGAAAATAAAGTGATATATGCCCTAATTAGAAATCGTTTTTGGTTAGATGGTCGAATGGTGCCTCCCTCCCCCTAATTAGGTAGAGTTACCTACATAACTACATACCATTATGTAAATTTCTGAAGTTTACCTTACTATGAATGAGGATTGGTAGAATAGTAACATATCGTTAAGGAATATGACAGGCAATATGAAACGGAGAATATTTGGATTTAAAAAATCGACCAGAACACAAGAGGCCCTTGTTTGTTTCCCGAACAGATGTTACAAAACTACCTGAAACACAGGGATTCTGCCAAACCAAAATGCCACATTTGTAAATGCATTACATTCCTGCCATTTCTATACACTGCACTTTCAATATATAATTTTAATAAGAATAGGTGGGTACCTACCTACCAGAAAACCAAGACTGCTACTAGGTACATACTTGCATGATCTGCTATTCCCAGGTTCGCTGGTGTATTTGAAGAAGAATATATTATTGAAATCTTCAAAACCGTTACCTTTATTGTGTTAGGATGTTCATTAATTAATTAACTTTGTGGAACAAGTTCATAAATGTTGGGCATTCTCGACTTCTTCCAAGAAACTACACAATATTACATGCTTAGCATTTTAAGCTGTTCCCCTTCAAATTACGAAAATCGGTTGTGCATTTTGAGTAATTTATGTACAATCAAATCTAATTTAATAATTTATATGAAAATCTGAAATAAAATACTACTTAAATTCGTTTAATAGTGATGTAAATCCCGCGACTGGTACCTTATTTACTACTTCTGAATAATAAACAAATAAACCTTCTGAACTTCTTATTCAACTTCCAGTACTTAGTTTTGTCTGCTATATGGCCATGATCGTCATAAATGGTGTTTTCAGTTGTTGTTCAGGATTTATCATAAACATTCAGTAAAGGAATGGTAATTTGCCTTGTGCGAGTTGAGTGGAGTCAGGATCTAGCTCACCATTATCAATGCGATGGTAGCGCAACTACAGTTGATCGAAAACGCGAATATGAACAATAATGAAACAAAAAAACAAATTTTGAGAGGGGTTGAAACTTGTTCTCTTGGTCGTTTACAAATGTTCATTATTGAAAATAATAAATTGAAAATGACGAAACATCTTCAATGGACAAACTGGAACTGTCAATTTGAGTCGACGTGAAACAGACTTCATGGCAAAAATTTTCTTTGATTATTCGATATAAGGGACAAAAAATTACTCTGGAAACTGAACTAGGCGAGCTTGAAAAAAAAAAAAAATAAAATAAAATAAAAATAATAAAAAAATAAAAACTGTTGGAGAAACGTATTTTGAAAAACGGTCAAAAGAGAATGCTTATTTTTATAGTAAAACAAGAAATCGGAAATTTGGGACGCTGATCCAAGTTTAGAACCAATTGACTCTTTTCTACTTGAACAGGGCTCAACCCGACGAGGATGGAGCTAAACATTTTATTCCTGCAGGTTTAGGGAGATGTTGCCTGAGGACCTTCCTGTCAAAGCAAGAACCCCCTTTGATTGAAACGTGAGTTTGGAGCAAACCCTAGCACATCTCGAGACAGGTCGCCTTGAACGAGAAACACACAAGGCAACCTCCCCGAACATTTACTGGGCGAGAGAGATGCGACAAACATCTCGAGACAGGTTGCCTTGAACGAGAACACGCAAGGCGACCTACCCAAACATTTACTGGGCGAGATAGATGCGACGAAAAGTTCGAAACAAGTCGCCTTAGGAAAACTCAAGGTCGTTCAGCCACCCCCGGGACCCCGTCAAAGCAACGGACGCAGAGAAACCACCTCGAAAAAACCAACTCAGCTATCGTATGCCCAAATACTGGGAAAACACTGTGCGAACCAATGAGATTGCACAGTCGAATTTACGAAATTGAGCGAGCCAATCCGAAGCTAGTTTGATCGTACCAAATTAGTTGACGAAACTAATTTGCATACTAACCATAAAGTGGACACCACTGTTTGTTATAAATACCTCGTTCAGAGCCTGGCAAATCATTCCACTCTCCGCTCTCGACGACGACACCTCCGAAGTACGAAGAATTCTACACGCTCTACGCTGACGAACCTTCTGCATTGCGAGTTCATCTCAAGAACGGCTTCTCACTGCTTTCTACAAGCCAGACCTTCTCTCCTCACAGATTTCGCCTTGGCATCTACGAGTCCAGTGATTATTCATCCTGCTCATTGCCCAACGTAGATCTCCTGGTAGGACGCCACCCGGTACTTCTATCGATATTCTCTTTAGACAGTACGCCCGAGGGACGTTTCCGAGCCGTGTCACCCGGACTACACAGCCTTCAGCTCGTAGTCGACCGCTGGGGCGCGCCGGTAAATTACTCAGCTCCTACGCTCTAATTTACCGTCTACGGAAGTCTTTTTCAAGACTGCGAGGTAGGACCCTGCCGTGTCTGAGCATTGGAAAGACGCTCCGGCAAGCGAGTCCACTTCCAAAACCCTCTATTTTTCACACGTAGAGGCATCGAAACGAGCCAAAAACTCGATCAAATTCGATGGAACGTCAGCCTTCTTACTTCCCCTTGCGGGGGAAGGAGGAAGGCGGCAAGACCGGGGCGATTGACCAACGCAGTGCGCCCTACCGGCCACCCGGTGAGTCCGCTGAACCAACCATCAGCGCAAGGCGCGATCCACACGTCCGGATCGCCTTCTCGCCCGACGTATTCGTTCGAGAAACTGTCGAACAAGACTCACCTACACAAAAGATCGAGCAAACCTTTCAGACTCGCTCTGAAGCCGATCTTTTCGATTCGACCAAGCTGTCCGATTACCCACGATATCCGACGCAGGCTTACACGGTCGATCCGAGTGTCAAATACACTCCAAATGCACAAAAAGCAGAGGATACTTTTCAGTACCTCAACCAAGCTCAGTATATTCCTCCTTCAGATGTAAATCTAAGGCCGGAATATTACAAAACGGCTCAGTACGAAACTGATCGAACCCAGCACTCGGTTCACGAGCCTAGCGCTCCGCGCGGCTGCGACACGGACTATCCACCCTTCCGGCCCGCGAAATCAGTTGACCTTGGCGGCTCCGCCCGCATTCCTCGCGGGGGTGACCTAGAAACCAACCCGCATAATCGGAATATAAATGTCCGACTTGGTCTACCAACGTCAAGTCAAACCTATATAAATCCACTACAAATGGTGACCCCGCCTTTGAACAGGCTCAACACGGAGCATTTCGTTCCCTCTTATGAAGCTAGTGGATTTCAGGGAACCACTGCGGGCGTGCGACCCCCGCCGGGCCTCTACGCCCCACATCTCACGCAACATCCCTCTACAAACAGTGGTTTTCAAGCACTTTTAGAGGAGATGGGAGATTATCAAAAACCAGTCTTCCAAAAGAAGAATATTGATCGTGCACTCACCGAGTTCGATCAATACTGCGTGAGAAAACACATGAGAACGCAAAACGAATGCTTCTCAGCTATATACAAGTGGGTACCAGAGGAAATGAGGGAAGCTATCGACTCAGCTTACCTCACAGCACCTCACGCACCCTACGAAGAGGCCAAACAGCGCCTCCTACGAGAATATGGGTTGTCTTTACAGGACAGGCTCCTCGCACTCGAGGACCCCGCATCTCTCGCCAAAAAACCCAGCACCAAGTACCACGAAATGTACTCGAAAGCTGTTGGGTACTTTTCGGAAGCTCTCATCACTCAAAAGTGGATTGAGACTCTTCCCATCGAAGCACGAGGTATGGTCGCAGCTCAGCCTACCACGACCTCCCGGCTCGACCTAGCTGATACGCTACACGCGTACAGAGCAGAGAATACTTCTCTGAACATACGAGGAGTTGAATCTACTCCGAAACCCATAAATACTGGTTTCAAAAAGGCCCTCTCGAAACAAGCTGAGTTCAAACAACAGCCAGTGGAGAGTAAACCTCACAAACCGATGGCCTACGTCTGTCGAAACCACGTACGTTTCGGTAACGAAACTCGCAAATGTGCAGACCCAGAACACTGCACTTGGAAGACAAACACTGCTTCCAAAACTAGCAAAAAGGCTGCGACTATAAGCCAACCTAAAACCCGGGTTTCTACCGAAAATACTCAGCAGTCGGTACAAGAAAGTACCATTCCAACCTCCGACACAGAGAGTTCGGAAAACGAATAACTGCCAGCGTATCTGAGCCTATACGCCGGCAGTCTACTGAGTATAAAAGGCTTTTTTTCAAGTGCAAACTAAATGGCACTGAATTTCTCATTGACACGGGAGCAGAAGTGAACATTCTGCCCCACAATGTCACAAAAAAATTGGGCTTGAAAATTCTCAAGTCCAACGTTAAGCTCACAGCAGCTAACGGAGCCCCTATCGATACACTAGGGCGAGCTGACACAACAATTAACATCGGCCTCGGGGACATGACCACCGAGTTTATGATCACAAAAGTTGATCTAGCGATCCTAGGTATCCCATTCCTCGAATCTTGGGATATCGGAATACGGGTCAAACACAAGTACATTTATAAAGATAAAATGAAGTGCTATGCCGATCAAAAAATAGCTGCAGTCATGAACAAAAAATTCACTGACGAACAAATTGCAGCTACTATCCCTCACCGTGACAATACACCTCAACCAGAGGACGTGCAAATCACGGAGGACGAAAACATTCGCTCTATCATTAACAAATACAATGATAAAATGAGCAAAATTAATGGTAAATGGAAAAACAACGGGGTTTACCACCGTATAACCACGGAGGGAACCCCAGTACACTTCCGAGCTAGACCCATGGCAGGTGAGAAACGGGCTCAAGTCAAAAAGACTTTTGACGAAATGCTTTCAGAAGGCATAATTGCACCATCGGATTCCGAATGGGCATCTCCGTTACACTGTGTGCCAAAAAAAAGACGGGTCATGGAGAATCACCGGCGATTACCGTTTCCTCAACGCGAAAACGAAGAAAGACGCCTACCCTCCTCCTCACATTCGCTCGTTCCAAGCGAATTTACATGATACGCAAATCTATTCAACAATAGATTTAAAATCAGCGTATTATCATATCCCGATGCACCCAGATGACGCTCATAAAACTGCGATTATTACACCTTTCGGTCTTTATGAGTTTAAGAAAATGAGCATGGGTTTAGCCGGAGCGGCTCAAACATGGCAAAGATACATGGACAGCATCATGCGAAAATTTGATTTCGCATTTGTCTATCTAGATGACATCCTGGTGGCTTCGAAGAATTATAACGAACACATGAACCACCTACAACGAATTTTTGACAAACTAGGGGAACACGGACTTCGAGTAGGTTTTGATAAATGCGTTTTTTCGAAACCTACCGTCGATTTCCTAGGTTTCACTATCTCGAAGGAAGGAATAATTCCTAAACGAGACAAAATAGAAGCCATAGAACAATTTCCTAGGCCAGTGGACGTACGAAGTCTACGCAGATTCCTAGGTATGTGTGGTTTCTACCGAGCATGCTCAAGCAAATTCGCTCACACGGCACAACCTCTGTATGACTCCATTCAGTCAAACAAAAAGAATGACAGAACACCTATCGAATGGACATCAGAGAGAGAAAAAGCTTTCAACAGCTTAAAGCAAGCAATGATCAAAGCAACATTGCATAACATTGCTCACCCACACCCTACGGCGGAGTGGAGATTGGTCTGTGACGCGTCCGACACACACATCGGAGCGGCACTAGAACAAGAAATTACAGACAAACATGGCTCGAAATCGTACCAACCATTGGGATTTTTCAGCAAAGAGATTCCAGAACAATGGAAAAACAAAGCATCTTTCGACAAGGAAATGTTCGCCGTTTACCAAGCGTGCATTCACTGGCACAACGACTTGGACGGCAGATCCTTCCATATTTGTTCGGATCACAAGCCTCTGCTAGGCACGATGCTTAAAAAGAATGCTCATTTTTCTAAAATGAGATTAAGATGGCTAACATACATCTCTCAAATGACGAGTGACATTCGTCATATTTCAGGAGAGAGCAACGTCGTCGCCGACGCACTCTCCAGACCCTTCGATCCGGTCGAAATTCAAACGAAATCGATTTCAACACAGACGGACGAGGGTCCACCCATAGCTGAAATTTCGAAAATTACGGCTGCAATAGAATGCAACCTTCTACTGCACATTTCAAATTCACAAATTCGCTCTCCCCCTACCGCGGAGGACAAATTGAAACTCACACGAGTTGAATTCTCTCAAGGAGAAATTTGGTGTAACCTAGACCTAGGACACCCTAGACCTTATATTCCAAACGAAATAAGGGAAGAAATAATAAGCCAAATTCACAATTTGGGACACCCAGGTATACACTCTACAGTGTATAAAGTTAAACAACGATATTTTTGGCACGGACTACGTGCAGATGTCTCAAACTGGGTTCGAGCATGCGAAACTTGCCAACGAGCAAAAATCACGCGCTCCGTGAAGCTCCCTTACTCCGAATTTGAAACGGCAAACAAATTTTCACACGTACACGTGGATATTACCGGACCTTTACCTTTAGCAAAAGGAGGGAAACGTTACATTTTGATGATGGTTGATAGAGCAACGGGTTGGCTAGAGGCAGTCCCTCTCAACAACATCGAAACAACCACAATCACAAATGCATTTATCAATATTTGGGTAGCTTCAAAGGGCGTACCTAAATACATTACAAGTGATCAGGGCACCCAATTTGAATCAGATCTGTTCAATTCCATTATGGAACGTCTCGGAGTAAAACATACTCACACGTTACCATACAAACCATCAACAAACGGTATGGTAGAACGCAGAAACAGATCTTTGAAAGAAGCTCTCAAAGCTCAGAACGAAAATTGGCTCGATGCACTTCCCAAAGTTCTACTCGCCATGCGTACGGCAGTAGACCCGGCGACTGAAACTACGCCTTTCCAAAAAGTTTACGGGATTGACGTACCTCTCCCAGGAGACATTTTCGTAACTTCTACGAACCTTTCGGAACCTCTTTTCTTCCGACCTACGCATATTAAACATAATAACACAAAATATGCCGTAAACATGCCCAAAAACTTGGATACATGTACTCATGTCTATATCAGAGTGCCCACACAGCTCACCTCTCTCCAATGTCCTTACACGGGACCTTTCAAAGTAGTTAAAAGAGATAAGTTTTCGGTTACAGTGCAAATTGGCGAACATACTAAAAAAGTTCCCAAACAGCAAATCAAGCCAGCTTATACTCTACACTCGGAAGAAGCTGTATCGCAGGGACAATCTCTGTTACAAAATCAGACAGGAAGTAAGGAGAAAACTCCCCGAAAATCCGCCAGAGGGCGCGTTCCATCTACCAAATTTGACGGAAAGTGGGTAACTGCGCTCGAAACAAGCCACGCCCATTTTTCTCGGGTAGGAGCAATAAGAAGTATAAATATGGAAAGCCCCACAGCCAGAGACCATAACGATCTCAACCATGGCAGCTTCTACTACTACTACAAGCAACATGATGACCGACGAGGTCGAGGAGTTCCTCCTTGCCGAGGAAGCTCTCCCAGCTCCAATCGGCCCACTACCGCCTTCGCCGAAACGGGAGACCAAGCTCCAAGCTCCCACGGAGGTGGTCTGGACAAGGCCCCAGCCCTACCAGCCACCAGCTCCACCCACCCAGCCACTGCCTACGCCTCCGCCCGCTCACCAGCTACCGGCACCCCCCAGGCAGTGGATCTCCTCGGGCGACGTTCCGGTTCCTCGCTGGGAAGAGATGAGCACCGCGGGTTGGTCAGAGCCCAGCACCTCCCGGGCTCCTCCGCAACAGCCCAGCCGCGGCCGCGGGCCAAACCCTCGCGGGTTTGGTTCCCGTCGGCAGAGCTCGGGCCGGCCAAGGCCGCCCCGCGACGCTCGTCGAAACCGGCGAGGCCGGGGCGCACCACAGGGACGGGACGCGAGGCCTGCACCTCCGCCTCCGCCCCAACTGGCGAGGTTCTCCTACGGAGAATTCCGGGTAGACCTCCCAGTTCTCCCCCATCGGCGTCGTCGTTGATAACACGACGTCTTGGGGGGGCCCCTGTGGTGAAATCCACCACCCCTTTTCAACAGCCCTTTTCAGGGCTACCAAAAGGAGGTAGGCACACCACAAAAATATTTACAAGACGTCGAAGTACAACTCCGTCAAACAAAATATTTCACCGGAGAGAAAATACTAAATTCTCTCCCAAAAGTGAAATATTAAAGATTAACACGCAAGGCGACCTCCCCAAACATTTACTGGGCGAGAGAGATGCGACAAACATCTCGAGACAGGTCGCCTTGAACGAGAACACACAAGGCAACCTCCCCGAACATTTACTGGGCGAGAGAGATGCGACAAACATCTCGAGACAGGTTGCCTTGAACGAGAACACGCAAGGCGACCTACCCAAACATTTACTGGGCGAGATAGATGCGACGAAAAGTTCGAAACAAGTCGCCTTAGGAAAACTCAAGGTCGTTCAGCCACCCCCGGGACCCCGTCAAAGCAACGGACGCAGAGAAACCACCTCGAAAAAACCAACTCAGCTATCGTATGCCCAAATACTGGGAAAACACTGTGCGAACCAATGAGATTGCACAGTCGAATTTACGAAATTGAGCGAGCCAATCCGAAGCTAGTTTGATCGTACCAAATTAGTTGACGAAACTAATTTGCATACTAACCATAAAGTGGACACCACTGTTTGTTATAAATACCTCGTTCAGAGCCTGGCAAATCATTCCACTCTCCGCTCTCGACGACGACACCTCCGAAGTACGAAGAATTCTACACGCTCTACGCTGACGAACCTTCTGCATTGCGAGTTCATCTCAAGAACGGCTTCTCACTGCTTTCTACAAGCCAGACCTTCTCTCCTCACAGATTTCGCCTTGGCATCTACGAGTCCAGTGATTATTCATCCTGCTCATTGCCCAACGTAGATCTCCTGGTAGGACGCCACCCGGTACTTCTATCGATATTCTCTTTAGACAGTACGCCCGAGGGACGTTTCCGAGCCGTGTCACCCGGACTACACAGCCTTCAGCTCGTAGTCGACCGCTGGGGCGCGCCGGTAAATTACTCAGCTCCTACGCTCTAATTTACCGTCTACGGAAGTCTTTTTCAAGACTGCGAGGTAGGACCCTGCCGTCTGAGCATTGGAAAGACGCTCCGGCAAGCGAGTCCACTTCCAAAACCCTCTATTTTTCACACGTAGAGGCATCGAAACGAGCCAAAAACTCGATCAAATTCGATGGAACGTCAGCCTTCTTACTTCCCCTTGCGGGGGAAGGAGGAAGGCGGCAAGACCGGGGCGATTGACCAACGCAGTGCGCCCTACCGGCCACCCGGTGAGTCCGCTGAACCAACCATCAGCGCAAGGCGCGATCCACACGTCCGGATCGCCTTCTCGCCCGACGTATTCGTTCGAGAAACTGTCGAACAAGACTCACCTACACAAAAGATCGAGCAAACCTTTCAGACTCGCTCTGAAGCCGATCTTTTCGATTCGACCAAGCTGTCCGATTACCCACGATATCCGACGCAGGCTTACACGGTCGATCCGAGTGTCAAATACACTCCAAATGCACAAAAAGCAGAGGATACTTTTCAGTACCTCAACCAAGCTCAGTATATTCCTCCTTCAGATGTAAATCTAAGGCCGGAATATTACAAAACGGCTCAGTACGAAACTGATCGAACCCAGCACTCGGTTCACGAGCCTAGCGCTCCGCGCGGCTGCGACACGGACTATCCACCCTTCCGGCCCGCGAAATCAGTTGACCTTGGCGGCTCCGCCCGCATTCCTCGCGGGGGTGACCTAGAAACCAACCCGCATAATCGGAATATAAATGTCCGACTTGGTCTACCAACGTCAAGTCAAACCTATATAAATCCACTACACCTAGCAATGCACTTATTAACTTTCCGATATTTGATGAAAACTTCCTCGAACTGTTTCCAGCAAATGGAGTTGATCAGGCAGCAACAACATAACCTTCTTTATATGTAAACTGTGTCTATACCCAGGGCTACTAGCACACCAGAACATAATTTTCGTTTTTGTCCCAAGTTGGAGTGCAGTTCCACGTTAAGGAAGGTACTTGTACCTACCTGAGTTTGTTTGCCAAACAAATCGTAGGTAAGTAGGTACTGAGGCGTATTTGGATGCAAATCCAGTGGAGTCAATAGATTATTTTGCTTCCATAATATCCCAAAAGTGGAAAACGAAATGTTTAAAATACAAGTAGTATGGATAGAA
Organism: Adelphocoris suturalis; assembly: GCA_030762985.1. Classification (NCBI taxonomy): domain Eukaryota; kingdom Metazoa; phylum Arthropoda; class Insecta; order Hemiptera; family Miridae; genus Adelphocoris; species Adelphocoris suturalis. Next base: position 108,281,554 of record CM061043.1, read on the forward strand.
AAAGTTCCAGTCACGCTGCATGATCGTAATGTCGAATTATTGTAACTTATAGTTATTATTATATTCGTTAAATTGTTTTGAAATTTGAGAGCGAAGAAATTGCTAACTGTCAATTTTACGAGAGGGGGAAAAATACACTTGTTCTTAATAGTCTGTTATTCAAAAATAGATTTTGAATTTGAAGCATTTTTTGTTCAGTATTTTTGCACTGGTTTACAAAATTTAACTTCATTTTTCAACATCATTGTTTAAACGTGTTAGTCCGAATTTGATAAGCTTCTTGCCTAACCATTTGATAAACTAGTCATTGTTGTCTTTTTTTTGTTTGTAATACTATACTATACATTATTGTATAATCTGAAATTGGAACATTCAGACCCTAATCCCTAATCAACAAATTAGGTGGAACGAAAATTGGGTGATTCCAATGTTCAACTCGGATTTCAAATTTTGTATTGCTTTAGTATTTGTTGGAAAAAGCAACTTTGCAGAAATGTGGTAAAAACCGGTTTTTTCAACTAAATTTAATTTTCAAGCAATAATAATTTCTTGGGGCGAAAAATCCCTCAAAAATTATTTAAATTCTAGGAAATGGTTGAGCTGATTAAACCATAATAATATTAAACAAACCAGAACGAGACATTAGTTGTTTATTTGCTTCTCCCTTTGTTTCTCTGTGGGTCATGGAACATCTGATCCATGAATTGATAGGTAGTGTATTCAATTTATAATGTTGGCTATACTGTTTATGTTTAACCTCAGTGGATTTGTTTGTGGCACACGTTCCACCTTTCATGATTCTCGGCCGAAATCGTTGATAGATAGGCAAAATGGTAAGCATATTTTCATCCAAAATCATCCTCATCAGTGGTTGATTGAAGTCGTTTCAGAATATTCCAATTTGTTCTTTGCGTAATGTGCATTTGATAATCGTCCCTTTTCGTATCTGTGAAGGTTGACCTTTTTTTCTATAACGGTGACTGTTTTGCAGGTAAATGTTCCGAAACAGAGGCGGACGTTCTGCAAGAAATGCAAAGTACATAAGCCTCACAAGGTAACTCAATACAAGAAGTCTAAGGAAAGGCATGCATCCCAGGGTCGTAGGAGGTACGACAGAAAACAACAGGGATACGGCGGCCAGACGAAGCCCATCTTCAGGAAGAAGGTAAGATAAGCTTGGCATTTCAATGTGGTTCACTATGACAAATGACAGAGAATAACCTCCTATTTAATATCGTGTTTGTTAAAGCTAAAACCGAGAAAATTTTTGTACCTAACCAATTTTCTAACTCAAATTCGTTGTAAGATCTTTACATCTAGATCCCAACGATATGCTCACTGTTGGTTATTAGCTGCTGATCCCCCCGCTCTCTGTTCCTGACTTTATGTTGGTATGCTTCTTGCGATAATCCAAGCCGACCTTCATTTCATGACGGATTTTTTTTATGCAGATGACACTTGTCTGGTAATTTCATCCAAAACCTGGACTGACGTCCATAAAATAGCTGAAAAATGTATATCATCCGTATCTACCCACTTAAATAAAAATTTACTCGCTCTTTAATTATGAGAAAACAAATTACACGTGTTTTTATAATTCTAAAAAGACAGCTCCAGACACAAGTCTGGTAATTAAATTTCACACATGTACAAACCCTTCCGAATGTAACTGAAAAAATGAAAAGAGTATCTACCACTAAATATTTAGGACTCCATATAGACGAACAAATGAGGTTTAACACTCATGCCAAAAAATGATCTAATAGACTCAGGCAATGTGCATTTATATTTTACAGAACCAGAAATATACTCTCTGCCAAATTTTTGAAAATGATTTACTATGCTTTAGTTCACTCTAACATCGCATATGCTGCTATTGCGTCTGGATGTACCTACAAATGTCACGAGTCCGGTAGAAACAGCCCAGAAACTTATTTTAAAAATCATGCTAAAAAAACTATCCTGTATTCAACCGAAAATTTATTTTTAGAATCTGAAGTATTGAACGTAAAACAAATCATTGATTTCCAAATTGCAAAATATTTTATTAAGAAACAAGATCTATTGAAAAAAAGTATTTCGTATCATGCTACTAGAAACCCTATTAGATTTGAAGTGCCATTTAGTCGGAGCAAGTTGTGTTCCATACAAGCGCCTTGCAGAGGCCCTAATATCTTAAATAAGATACCTATTAGAATCGCCGTTTACTCTAAAAAAGAGAAGAGATCTAAGAACACACATACTGCAAAACGGTATTTAACCCTCTCATCTTTACATGAACTCATCATTTTTTACCTCAAATACATCTGTCTCTCAACTTTCTGTTTCACATTTTAACTCTTATTTTAAATTGAAATATGCTTTTAGCCCTTCATCTAGATTCAACACAACCTTGTAAATCTACTTCGTAATAGAAAATAGACAACAAGTTAATATTGCTTATTAAAATTGTAGAAATGCCCACGCACAGGATTTCCTTTGTGGGTTTGTAGATCGAGCTCGGAGGTGACAAGAAGAGGAAGGTACGTAGATAACCCTTTTATTATAGAATTATGGAAACCGAAATGAATGCTATGAGTTGTCTCGCATTTTAGAGAGCTTAACACTTACGGTGCTACCCCTCTGTGTGGGCAACTTGACCACTGCTAACCGTTTCATGGTCAAATGTTTGTCCCGCGGATTCATCCGCTTCAGTAGTTGACATGGAACAGAACGTTTCAGGGTGGTATGCTAGAACGACCCTCGAAATTGGAGGGATGGTGGTGTGGTTTGAGGGGCTGTTAGCTTCATGTCCAACTTTCCATGTGTGGCGGGTCAGAAACATGAAGAATATGTTTATTATTTAGTCTTATTTCTCAACTACCTACCTGCACCTATCATAGTCGTGTAGACTGAGGCAGAAATAGAAATCCACCACCACCAATCCCATTGTACTGCTCGTTAACAATCTGTCTGCGTTCGTCATCGTTCATTTTGACGTGCCTATTTATATGGGCTGACTGAGCAGGACGCTAACAGGACTGACAGGACGCTAGATTTCGAAGGGACAAAATTTCCAAAGGAAATACCTATAGGTATTTTTTTATTGTGTGATACGTTATGTTTGTTACAATCTCAAAAGTTCCATCTCAATATGAACACGATAGGGCCACTAATGAAATGTTTCTGTGACACCCTAGGGCCTAAATAAGGGTCAGTTAAATTTAATTTACTAAGTGGGAGGTGTATGTATTATCATTAGACAGTTTTTGGTGACCGCTAACGTGCCCTTAACGTCACCCTACCGTACCCAAGAGTACGTGACCTTGAGGGCACGATAGCAACGTCGTACGTTAGAATGGCTCATTTAACGTCACACGTTTGGGGATCTAAAGGCACAAGAAACATGCATAACCTTCCTGTAAATGTAACACACTACTGGTCACCTCAAAATGACACGAATACTAGGTGAAGTAAATAATAGTAGTGTTTCTTTTCAAATGCCTCATTAACAGCTAATTGTTGATAGCGGGTAGGTTTTTGAACACCCCTCAAACTTGGTTATTTTTCGTTTCAAGTCGCGTAGATAGAAACCGAATTGTCCCATCTAAAGTCCGCCTCCGCCGTCGCGCTTTACTAGCCTTCAACTCGATCGGAAAAAATCCGTTCTTTTGCGCACAGGCTCTATTTGGTCGATTAGATTAGAGCTTTATTTTTATTATAATTTCACATATTTTAAAAGAGGAACCTGAGTTTTAAGACACTACTTCTTCGCAGTATTGTTCTTAGCCTGATCTCAGCTGTTTTCTCGTGAACATTGCGTGAAGTGCTGCCTCCACTGATGATTATCAGGTAAAATCCTGGTTCATTGTCATAGAGATGTATACTTTTTCATACTTCTTGATAATCAAACCGAACCGAAAACCCAAAAACATGAAGTTTGTAACGACTAAAGACCTAAAAGTGCAACTAAATCGCGGTGTTTCCCACTTGAGGCTTACTATCTTTGCGTTAAATCCATGCCTTGTTTACGAATTGAAAACTAAAAATGAGAAACTATCCCGTATTTGTACTGAGACTAACATGAAATTCGAATTTAGGATTGAAAATTGGCATTTCACATCGAAATAAAGAAGTCGATTAGACAACCAGTAGACAACAAGATAGCTGGGAAAAAATATCGCGTTACCCAACCACCGTTAACGTGACATCAAAATTAAGGCAACCGTTCTCCCGGCTCCTTTTGGGTTAGCATCTTCGTTTGCTCCCTCAAGACTACGGTAACGGGTGACGTTGAGTTGAAGTCGCCAAAAACTCTCTATTATGTGCGTATCACACTAGCATTTTTTCCGCATTTTTTCTGCGTTTTTAATGCCAAAACGTGAAGAAGAAGTGCGTTTTTCCAAGGTCAGCTTTTTCGACCATTGCGCATCCTGGCGGAGCGTTTTTAAACTCACTTGGGAAAATTAGAACATGTTCTAATTTTTACCTTGACGCAAGAAAAATGCTAAACATAACCCTTGGGGAGGTTACAATTCAATGAAAAACCCCTAGGAGCCCTAACCTGACAGATTTATTAAAAACGCATTCTGCCAGAATGCACTGTTTTTGCATTTATTCCTCCTCAACATCCACTGTTGACCTTGAAAAAACGCATTTTGCCTTCTTCACGTTTCAGCGTTTAAAATGCGGAAAAAATGCAAGTGTGATACGGCCTTAATGGAAAAAATGAAAACAAGGAATCAGATGCTGATTTTATGCAGCTTCCAGAAGTCCATTACAACTTCATAAAATCAAACCAAATTTATACATTTCTTAACCTTTTGGCCATTTCTACTTTCCAAACAGAGAGGGAAGTTTGTAAGTATTGTAAGCTTCACTAGCATCTCAAGTGAAAATTGAGACGGATTAGGAATTCATTACAGCCTCTGATCAAATATATATTTCTTAACCTTTTGGCCATTTATAATTTTTCAAACAGACGGAAGGTGGAAAGTACCATTGTTCATTTCACAAGCATCTCAGGTGAAAATTGTGACAGATTATAGGAACAATGAATCCATTACAGCCTCAAATCAAATTTAAGTTGGTATATATTTCTCAATCTTTCGATATTATTACATTCCAAACAAAGTGGAAACGCGAAAATAAGGACGGATTACTGCATGGAAAAACCCTCGAGGGACCTCAGAACCAACCTCAACTTTTTGAGGGTAGCCCTTAAAATCTTGATATGTGATTGGTGGAAATTCGGAGGGGTCCCCTCAAACTGTGTCTGCATTGAACGGGGGTTTGAGGATCGTTAGAGGGGCGACCCTCCATAGTAAGGGTGCCCTTCCAATAAAACAGTCATATAAAACATGTGTGTCCAAGGGTGTCCAGTCATATAAAACATGTGAAAAGGTATTGATTAGGGTAAACTTCCGTTTTTAACATGTGTTCGGGGTTCACCCAGACAGTTGATATATGGATTTGCAACCCCGAAAAATCACCGCGTCACCCTTAACCAGCAGAAAAACCCCTAAATATTTAGACTTTTTTCGGTTTTCCACCAAAAACTTACTGAAGGAGACGTCTGACGAAAATGTTATCCGATACCTTTTTTAAAGAAGACTAAATTTCTAATAATTTGAATGGTTTTAGAGCTTTGTATATTCAGTAGTTCCGGAGATAAGACCTTGCAAAGTTTGGTAATTTTTCCCAAAATGAGAAAATTTTAACGTATTGAATAGTAGAAATGTTATGAACATGGAATGTTAATATTCAAAAAGTACATATTGGAATATTTAATATGGAAAGTATTTACTTGAGAACGAAAACTGAGAAATGAAAATTTTGATGAGAATTTAATTTTATTTTTTGTGTATATAATTGAATAAAATGGAAATTTATTTGTATGATTGAGATTCTAGATTTGTGGTAGTTTTGATGGCCCCGGTTTGTCATATTCATGTGGTTCGTCAATAAGAGATGACATCTCCGTTTCCTCCAGATCTTCCAGAATCTCTCCTTCGTCAATATGAGATTACATCTTAGTTTCCTCCATATCTTCCAGCACCTTTCCTTCGTCAATGGCTTCGGTGGGCGGGACGTAGGTGCACATGACTCCATCACAAAATCTCCACAGTGCTGAGCAGTGCAAACCAGATTTTCTGCAGGAGCAGGCCCCTGAACACCATTTCTGGCATTTACTTACAGGAAACGCTTTTCAGAAGTAACTCAGGGGCAGGGAGCTGGGTGTTGCTTACTGGCTATAGACCTTGTTCCGTTGTTTGCCAACCCCAAGCAGTAGGATATTTATCGATTCCCAGCCACTTTTGAACTTGATGGTAGGCGCGGTATGAGTGATGTTTGCATCCTCTTTTGTCGGTGGAAGTCGAGCCAGATGTATTTTGGCATTGGCTGAAGCTTTTACGAACAGAGTGAAACGGACAGAGTTCAGTGTCTCTCTACAGTCTCTCCCATACAGTCTTTTGCAAGTGTGTTGCAGTTCTCTGTCTGGCTTGTTCAAGAGCTGTTAGTATGGTCTCTAGATCTGTTTGCGGAGTTCGAATAAATGGAACGAAAATAACTTTTGAGCATTGGAAACTCAAACCATCTGTCACTCTTTCCATAATACCATTCCATCCTGGCACATCTAGGTTATTGGTCCATTTGCCATACAACCATATAAGGTCAGGCGGTGAGGGCAATGCTTTGCCAGTTTCATGCGCATCTGTGATTTGAATTGCAGACAAACCAGCATTTTTTTGGCGATGCATCGTTTGATTTCAGATTTAGTGAATGATCCAATTGTGCCAGCTGTCACATAGTCTTTTAAACGTGGGATAGGCTGGTCCGGAAGTACAGCTGAGTTTGGTGTAACGCACATGATACCTCCCATTTCATGAAAGGTATTCTCTCCATCCAAGCTACCCACATCATCATCTGCATTATCGAAAACAAACTGTAATATGACCCTTTTTCAATGGGTGGTGACTTTGTAGTTCTCACAATTGCTGAACTCTCAAGACGCACTGCTTCTGTGTAAATGCAGGAAAATCCCAGAGCAGACATGAGGTTCACTAGGTGCTTCGACCCAAATTGCCTGTGTAAGTAGGCACCAACACTAGTCAACAGAGATTACGAATCAGTAGTTATGAGAGATAATTGCCGATGAACCCAATAGGCCTCTTCTGAGGTCCCTTCTCTCGATTCGTGCCTGAGTTACCTGTTCGGGGGACCCCAGCAGTTATATAATAACTACTAGATATATTACTACTAGACTACCATAAGATATAATATTCTACATACCTGCATCGCGCATATAAAGGGGAATTTGTATCCCATTTCAGCTATGGTAAACACAATGTCGGCGACAGTTATTACTCTACGAGTACAATCTTTCGAATTCATTATTATTTCTCTAAATCATATGAGACAATTGACGATCGTTGCGAGTTAACAAGAAACCAGAAAATTTGGATACATTGTTGTTCTCATCAAGATTTCATTGCGAATAATTTAAAACCAAAACTTTGAGTTTAAGTTTTTATAAATACAAATTCAATTGTTCTTTTTTCCATATTTTTTCTTTTTGAGAATGATTCAGAGACAAAACACAGGTTTACTTGTCTCCCTTTCTTCTATTCAATTTTTTTATTGAAGTTTTTTAAATATTCTTCTAATTACTTCTGTACGTTTTATTTACAACGATAAATGATAAACGTATCGTTGAGGAAAATTATTGTTGGTTTTTAATTTTCTTTTCCCTAGAGCTGGGTTGCAACTTGTATCTATGGTTCTTTGACATTCTTGAGCTACCTAAAATACCTACGAGTACCAATTTAGTCTTAAAATGAAGGTTTAAATTCACATTTACTACAACTTCCTTTCTCAGAAGTATTTCGTGGGACAAGTGCTTTGGCCAATATTTCGGTCAACATAAGACCATACGTTAAAATTTTCCTATTTTGGGAAAAATTACCAAACTTTGCAAGGTCTTATCTCCGGAACTACTGAACATACAAAGCTCTAAAACCATTCAAATTATTAAAATTTTAGTCTTCTTTAAAAAAGGTATCGGATGACATTTTCGTAAGACGTCTCCTTCAGTAAGTTTTTGGCGGAAAACCGAAAGAAGTCTAAAAATTTAGGGGTTTTTCAGCTGGTTAAGGGTGACGCGGTGGTTTTTCGGGGTTGCAAATCCATATATCCACTCTCTGGGTGAACCCCGAACACATATTAAAAAAGGAAGTTTACCCTAATAAATACCTTTTCCGACGATTTTTTGTATAATGTGACTGGACTAGTTATGGGTTCTACTGGATGGACGCCCTCAAACGTCCCTTCAACTTCGAGGGTCGTTCTAGCATACCATGACTGTAAGGTAAACATTGCCAGATACCAGGTTTAAACCAACTGTTACCATCCTTCTACAGTCCTGGAAAGTCACCGTTCATAATAGGGCAGAGGACGGATGTATCCGCTCTAGTAATTGGCCAGGGCCCAGATGCGAGAATCTTGAATGCAGATAATTTACATTGTGGTAAAGTAGTAAATCTTACCGTGGTGGTTTCCATCACATAGTAGTGGAATCCACTACATTGAAGTAGTGAATTTTAATTCGTTGAAATTGAATGGGTTCCTACTTATCCTACAACGATACCCTGCTGGATCCCCGACTGCTCATGTCCTTTAGATTTAGGGGCCCACTAAAAAATTTGATTGGTCAAACTGAACTTTGAAAAATTATTCCCGGGGGGATAAAGGACATAACTGCTAACGTTTTGCCAAATATTTCGGTTTCGTTAATACACCATTTCAAAAGATGGACGCTGACTGACTGTCTGCGTAGGGCTTCCGTAGAAAGAAATCCCAGGCCTAATGGCTTATATTTCCCCAATAGGTTCCTTTTGATGTGGGGATTCTACGGCTGCTCTATGTCCCTAAATTTGTTGCTTAGCGCAAGAAACTTCTTAATATTTTTCCAATCTAGGTCTCTGAGTGAGCCTCTTATTGATTGTATAATGTCCCAGGGCCTCTTGCCTAGTTCTCCAGAATCTTTCACAATCACACAGAAAGTGTTCAGCTGTATCTTCCCCTTTTCCACATTTGCAGAGTGGAGAGGGTACCTTGGACAAAAAAGGGTCCTCTTAAAGCTAAAATGCCCTGTGAGGACCCCAATTATTTTCCTCATTTGTGTTCTAGGCTGTGATATAATCCAATCTGAACGACTCTTATCACAGCCAAAGATGCACATCCTAGATTGTATACCTTCTAAAGGCCTGTTAGGGCTTGGAAAGCCAAAATCTAGTCCGTATAACAGTAGTACCTAACAGGAACTCAGCACATTATAGTGACGATATAAATCCTACCTATTTGCGGCGTTATGTGACCTGGTGCAAAGGTAAGGCGATGTTATTAGATGATTAAAAAAGAGGAAATACCGATCAAAATGTAGGTAATGTAATAAAATAAATATCACCAGCTGAGGTGGTCCTCGCCACTATGAGACTAAACAAAAAGTTGAATCGCGTTGCTTTTCTCGGCGTCAAGCCAAAAACAAATCGGACCGCCTAGAACACGATCAAGATAAGCACAGACACTTGGGGCCGTCTAACACTGAAATCGGTAGGCGAAGTTCTTCACAATTTTAAAGATCGTTCAGAGATAACTCTCCTATATGTTAGTAACAACACTGCGTTTCTTACTGAGAGTCTACCTATCAAATTTCAACTTCCTACAGTGAACTGGAAAGAATTTAGCTCACTCAGCTGATCAGAAAAGACCCCATCACTTCACTCGTCTCTTAATGTCCCAGAGAGTCTACCTATCAAATTTCAACTTCCTACAGTGAACAGGAAAGAATTTAGCTCACTCAGCTGATCAGAAAAGACCCCATCACTTCACTCGTCTCTTAATGTCCCAGAGAATCTACCTATCAAATTTCAACTTCCTACAGTGAACAGGAAAGAATTTAGCTCACTCAGCTGATCAGAAAAGACCCCATCACTTCACTCGTCTTTCAATGTCCCAGAGAGTCTCCCTATCAAATTTCAACTTCCTACAGTGAACAGGAAAGAATTTAGCTCACTCAGCTGATCAGAAAAGACCCCGTCACTTCACTCGTCTCTTAATGTCCCAGAGAGTCTACCTATCAAATTTCAACTTCCTACAGTGAACAGGAAAGAATTTAGCTCACTCAGCTGATCAGAAAAGACCCCATCACTACGTTTCTTAATTACCGACACTTTTGCAACAAACTTGGGGCCGTGCTGATTCGGAATTATATATAAAGTCCGCTAAGTTCTTCAGTTTCAATTTCTTCGTTCAGAAATAACTCTCCTAGATGTTAGTAACTACACTACGTTTCTTACTTACCGTGAATTGATGGCAACTGTTGTTACCGCCACAGCCTAATAAACAACTCTCGTTGATAAGGACCGCCTAGAACACGATCAAGGCGGGTATAGAGACGAACGGCGACACTTTTGCAACAAACTTGGGGCCGTGCTGATTCGAATGAGCAGTCTAACACTAAAATCGGACCGCGAAGTTCTTCACAATGTCAAAGACCGTTCGGAATTATATATAAAGATACCTTTTGTCCTCTTTCGTCCATAGCTCTTTTTGATCTTTGATGGCCCAGGTGTTTGCCTTGGCCTCACATGCATTCCGCGTTATGCCTAGGGCTGGGGCCGGCCCGTAGTAATTTCTGGACGACCCCAACCTGGCTAGGCGATCTACCTCCTTATTTTCCATGTGTCCTTCGTGACCTGGCACGCAATTGACATACACTTTGTTGTCAAATTGGGTGCCTAACTTGGTCAGTTTATCTTCAGCCTCTTTTATCATTTTTGAGGTAGTGACCGGATTCATCAGTGCTTTGATGCAGGCCTGGCTGTCTGTATGTATGACTACTTGTCTGTTTCTCATGTTATTCTATATTAAGCTGACAACATACCTTATAATGGCATACAGCTCACTCAGAAGACAGTGGTGTGTGCATTCAGAATGAAGCACCCAGCTATACCCAAATCAGGTAGGTATATTAGACTGACAACGAAAAAAACGAAAGTTCGAATTTTTGAGGTGCTCAAAGCTCAGATGATTGCATCAGATGCGAGGAACAACTCCTGAAAATTTCAGTCCGAACCGATAACCCCTTGAGGTCTCCTAAACCCGTTTTTTGATAATTTAATTATCGATTTTAGAACACTAAACGCTTAGGACAAGAAGACGGTTAGGACATGAAAGATCCAAGCGTCTGGACACTTTTTATACTCTATTCCTATGTTTTCGGTGTCGCGGAACACGATGCCGCCATTATTGCAAGCGCAGAAGCTGTATTTCTTTTGATATTCAAGAAATCAGTACAAATAAGTGATGGAAAAAAGGCATTTTTTGCCGTTTTTACCTAGTTTTGACTGGGAAAAAAATTGTTTGCGGGTCTTTTCTGCTTCGGTCCTTGTTTCCTGGCTTGTTCCGAATGTAACAAGACCAATTTCGTCCTATAATATATTATCCTTCTGAAAATATCTGCTCAAGAGCCGAGTTAGCTTATTTTATAGTAACCGCTCTATACTTACCTACCAGTAGCTACGAAATAAAAATTTAACGCCCTGAAGCCCTTTTTATCCCATTATTTCATGTTTTTGGGCTCCGTGCTAGCAGTGGAGGCGTAGGGCTCGTATTTTGGTTAATAATCAAGAGCTAGGTGTCAAAAATCGGTGAATAGAGTGGATTTTTCTCATTTTTCGTCGGATTTTTCGCCCAAGGTGAAATTGATTTCTCAAATTTGTTTCCCCCGGCGCAGATTAGTTTCTTAATTCACTCTAATGAAACATAACCAATTTAAGTATAGAATACTACTGCCTTTCACTGACGTCGGTCATAGATCAAAAGTTCAGTGAGAATATTTTAAATAAGTGAAATACAGGTGTGCAAAATAAATTCCAGAAAACCAGTGTTAATAAAAACAAAGTATAATATGCAGTGTTGAGTCTATTTGACAACGATTGGAAGATCAAATTATAAAACTATTATACAGCAACACTTTCACTCAGAATTTTGAGTTTTGTCCAAGCTTTCTATGGTGCCCTTCTTATTAAACGATGGAAAAGTCTTCCTATGGACGTTCACTCCATTTAACAAAAATTGGTACTGATCTTCTTAGTATGTAATGACATTGGAGAAATCTGACGCCATCTTTACTCCCCGTAAAAAGTGTCAAGTGGGTGATTCTGGAGAAACATCAGGCAAAGAATCAGAAAAATCCACTGTATTTATCGATTTTAGACACTCATCGCGGGAATATCAAGTCAAATACGGGTTATACCGCTAGGATATTAGAAGCAATATGATCAGCAATCCCGAAACCACGAGACAATAGAAGACAAAGGGTTCCGCCACATGAAATTTTAATTTTCTAGCCACTGGTAAGTATAGAACGGTTACTATAAAAATAAGCTAACTCGGCTCTTGAGCAGATATTTTCAGAAGGACAATATATTATAGGACGAAATTGGTCTTGTTACAGTCGGAACAAGCCAGGAAACAAGCCGAAGCAGAAAAGACCCGCAAACAATTTTTTCCCCAGTCAAAACTAGGTAAAAAACGGCAAAAAATGCCTTTTTTCCATCACTTATTTGTACTGATTTCTTGAATATCAAAAGAAATACAGCTTCTGCGCTTGCAATAATGGCGGCATCGTGTTCCGCGACACCGAAAACATAGGAATAGAGTATAAAAAGTGTCCAGACGCTTGGATCTTTCATGTCCTAACCGTCTTCTTGTCCTAAGCGTTTAGTGTTCTAAAATCGATAATTAAATTATCAAAAAACGGGTTTAGGAGACCTCAAGGGGTTATCGGTTCGGACTGAAATTTTCAGGAGTTGTTCCTCGCATCTGATGCAATCATCTGAGCTTTGAGCACCTCAAAAATTCGAACTTTCGTTTTTTTCGTTGTCAGTCTAATGTATATACCAGCGCCTGTTTTGGTTGTGCTCTCAGATTCCACTCTAAAGCCGTCTGTAAAGCACGACAGTCTAGTCCTTTGTGTTCGTAGGACCATCCTGTTCCATGGTGGGACCATCCTAAGAGATATAAGGGTACTATATTTACCCAAACCTAGTAGAACAGATTACGCAGACCCAAAGTCACTCAGACTCATTAGTTTGTGTTCTGTCTTTATCAAGATCCTAGAAAAACTGATTGATAGATATATTAGGACTTCCTGTGTCTCCCTTACATCCTAATCAGTATGCCTACTTACAAGGCAAATCTGTGGACGGAGTGCTACACAATCTTGTAGGAAGGATAGAAAATAACGCATTCAAGAAAGATGCGCTACAGGATTATTCTTTGATATTGGGGGCGCCTTCGACAACCTATCGTGGGATGCAATTGACAGGGCGTTGCTTGATAGAGGGGCGGAGCTACAAATCGCATGGTGGCGCAGAAACTATCTTACACAAAGAAAGATTACAAGTTGTTTAGGTAATACGACAGTAAAATACAGCGTGAGTAGTGGCACGTCAGAAGGGGGTGCAATATCACCACTCTTGTGGTGCCTAGTTGTAGATGAGCTCCTACATGCATTATCAGACACAGGGCTTCATTCCCAGTTCTTTGCTGACAACGGGGTGGTGCTTATAGAGGAATGCAACCCCGTTGAAATAAGGCATAGGGTCAACCAAGCCCTAGCATCCTGGATAGGCTTGACAGAGTCATCTGTCTGCTTGTGACGGTGCTTTCCGGACTACTTTTAGGAGTTAACAGATAATTTTGGGTCTTGTACCCATAATACACAAGCCATGGTACAATCAATGCATCCTACTATCAGGCTAATGAGGACAGGTGAGTGGAAACACTACCACACACTAACTCATAATATACTATCAAGTCATACCCTAATAGCACGAGCTACACTAGGGTTTATCCCATAAATGAAAATGCCACATGACGAGCTTGGTAAAACTTACTTATGGAAGGATCCCACTACTTAAGCCAATTTCACATGGAGAGGTATGTCCGGAGACGGAACGCAATGTGATTGGCTGTTGGGACAATAGTTGAGGATGGTGGCTGCCATGTTGACGGTATGGGCAGTAGGAGGTCGGCGGTAGAAATTTGTATACCGTCGCCGCTTGCCGTCGAGCGTTGCGCAAGCTCATTGGACAGGAATGTTGATAACCTCAAGTAGAGGTTTCAGATCAGAGAGGGTTTCAGTAGGAAAGTTATGATTCCGTTCACCAAGGTGCCATTTCATGTGAACAACGTGCCGCATTCCGCCGCCCCCTCCACTGGATTTTTCGGCCTTCCGTCTTTCCGGTTGTACGCTCATACTGCTCCATGTGAAACCGGCTTTAGTCATAGGTGATCGAGGCAATGGAAAAGACGGACGCGCGCAGCTTTGATAAGCATGTTATCAATCCTTATCAGTGGCAGACCATAACTCGCCTGCTGATGATCTTTCAACGTTGAACGGACTATCTTTCATTATTTTTAAGTCACTATTCTATGCTACTTACTAGTTACTCAGTAACATTTATCTAATATAATTTTCTTTTTTGTTTCAGGGCCAAATGATCCAGTTTTAAAAGTACATTTTAAATTTTGGAAACGTTATTTTAATTTTTGTACATAATAAAACTTTTTGGCCTTAATTCTCGATCTTAATTTTCCCTTACTCCTCATAGCAATTTTTCGACATCCTTACGTATGTATAGTAATCAGTTCGAAAATAGGTTGTCACAGGGTAGTTCATAAAGGAATTCAGCATGATAGAAACAACACGTATATTTTTTTGTTTTTTTCAATAGAAAGAGTTGCTGGGCCATAACTTGGGTATTGTATATCAATGTAAAACGTACCCAAAGCTGAAAGCATTTTGCTCGGAAATAACAGTGACTGATCCCTACTGATAGCTACATATATTTACAAAAAGAGAGTAACAACGATAAGGTAAGACGTAACAAATAGATGCTCATGCAAGTGTAGTCACGAAAAATAATATTTACCTTGGTAGGTACTTGGAATTCTGGTAATATAAAGATGCAATTTTCTCATCGAAACAACATTCAACACATGTGTGGAATCCCAATTTGTCACTTTCTTGACTGTCTAAACACTTTGAAATCAATTGAGTGTCACATGAAGAAAACTCTTAGAATGGAATTTGGGAAAATAATACCTATATGCATAAATTTTTCACAGATTTTGGAATGTTTTCCCTCCAAGAGGGTTAGTCATAAGAATTTCGAACGTTCAAATTTGTAGCATGTACAAGATATTTCTAAATCAAATAATGTCCTGTAAAAATTTAGTGGATGTTTTTCGAACTTCTATATAGTTTAGGTATCGTCTGGAATCAAATGCGATGTAACTCTCGGGAGGGTCTAAATTGGCAAATTAATGGAGATCCGTTAAAAAAAAGGTTCACTTCAATTTCGTTAGGCTTCCAGGAAATATCCCAACTGTATATTTAAATTAACTCACAAAAAGGGTAGGCAGGTACGAGATACGCAAATAGTGTTCAATGAGTGAAAATTCAAATGCTAGTACCTACCAGAATCCAGGTGCTAGAACTAGTTACCTGGGTTTACGATACTTACACATCTTATATATATCAGTTTGGTGTATTCATAAATAGTTAGGTTTATCGTGACTGAGTTTTCCTCATGCGACTCGTAACATATAAATCATACTCCGAGAGAACAAGTCATTAGGCGAAATACGAAAACTGAGCAAAATGTGAATCTTGAAATCGATATAGAACTTTCGACAATTCAGTTGTCATCATTAGTTGTAGGTGGAATCATCCACCAAGACTCGTCAACGATCCAAGCACTAATTAGTTCAAGCATGATGGTAAAATTGAGCTGTGTTCCACGCACCTATAGGTAAGCTATTTTTTCATGCGTCACGAGTTCACCGTCTCAAAGTAAGTTCTTTAAAATGCAATAATCCGCAAAAATTAGGAACGCCGAAAACGGGAAGTGAGTTTGAAGCACAAATTTGCAACTTTTTGAACAAAATTGGAAGTTATCAGATCAGATTGAGTCAAAGGCGTATTGTAACGTGTCTTCAGTAGGCTAAGATAATTCAAAAGTATTAGTAGCAACAAACTCTCAATTTGATAATTATTCACACAAAAGCTACTGTTTCAGGGCTTAATTCGACACTTTTTGCGCAATTTTTTCAATGCTAAAAAATGAAAAACGTGTTTATCTTTTTTTTTTATTTTTAAAGGAAAACACTCAAAGGAATTAGCCTGAGTTAGGAGAACAGAGTCTTTTCAGAATCAGCGTGAAATTTCCAATGACTAGTTCATAGTTTTGCTCCAGTTTTCGTATTTTTCTTGGGTCGCAATCCTACTGTGGTGACACTGTGGAAACATTGAAATTCAACAACTCCATTTTACACGGTATTTTCCTTTTTTCTGATTACCATAACATATGAAATATATCACTTGGCGTTTAAGAGCAACGTCATACCCCTCCACCACCAGCCTCCGTATAATAAACAGGCGGACGTAATATATAATTGATTTTTATAGTTTGGTGGTCTCAAAAATAAAAACTATCCTAAATCAATCCTTTTAGTAAAATAGAGATTAG
Organism: Adelphocoris suturalis; assembly: GCA_030762985.1. Classification (NCBI taxonomy): domain Eukaryota; kingdom Metazoa; phylum Arthropoda; class Insecta; order Hemiptera; family Miridae; genus Adelphocoris; species Adelphocoris suturalis. Next base: position 108,298,134 of record CM061043.1, read on the forward strand.
ATGGACAAACAGATCAGATCTAAGCCTAAAATGGTGTTACGGAGGTCAAATATGAAGAAGAATGGGCTCTCGATGGCACTGATGATGGGGGGTTAGACGTGCTGTTGAACGTCGTCAAATTTTCTGTTAAAGGAAAAAAAAAGGAGTTCACCCCAAGGACCTTATTTTTGACATTTTATGTCTTCACTTTGGCACATAAATAAAAAAAGAGTTGACAAAAAGCGTTGAGAATGGGTGCTGTTATTATTTGGCTGGCCGTTAAAGGTCATTGACGTCTAGCTAGAAAAAGAAAATCTTTACGAAAGGTTGAGCCGAGCAGTTTTTATCCGTAAGATACCTATTCAAAGAAACGCTTGCATACGAGTCTGCAACACATTGGGACATTTTATGTCTTTAGTTGCAGACTCGTATGCAAGCTCTAAGAGCCACTCAGCTGATCCGGACCCTGGGCATCGTCAAGTAAATGTCCTAAAGAGGCTACATACGAAATTACAGCTTCCTAGAGTGTAAAGCATAGAAAATAGCTTTAAGAGCCACTCATCTGATCCGGACCCTGGGCACCGTCAAGTCAATGTCCTAGAGGCTACATACCAAATTACAGCTTCCTAGAGTGTAAAGTATAGAAATTACCTATTAAAATGATTTAACCACCGCTTCACAAATCAAACCGTTCTCGCAATATTCGAAACACCAGCTCAATGAATTCATCAGAAATTATTAAGCGGTTGCAATCGTGTTCACAATATCATTTACTGAGAATGATCACCTGAGTCTACACAAATATTCAAATAACCATGCTCATAACTCAGCTTGTTGACCACGCATTTCGCAGTAGTTAACATAATATGATTGGATAAATCGAAAGCTTTCGAACGAATGGTCAACGAATTTGTGGGATGAAAAACGACGAAGTACCTATTTCCCTAGCAACAACTCGGTTGTTAGCGGAAATCATCAGAAAACCAACCGTAACGCTTTTTTCGTTTTTGTGCCAAAGTAAAGACATAAAATGTCAAAAAAGTTTTACATTTATCTTGTTAGAGAAAACTAGTCAAATGTGTAGAAAAACGTAGTTTTTAACGGGTTTTTTCCAGAGAACTTGATAAAGGAGCTATTTTAGGTTTAGGGACTTGGGGTTTATTCGGAATCAGTATCAAACTTCCTAAAAGAATAGCTCATCAAATGGTTTTGCTGACAGATGGATATAGAAACGTGAAGGAGTGGTTGACCACTTTATACCTAATTTCACAACGTCAAGATGGTATCTATCTTCTCATGCTATTACAAAATCCATCTTATCCCTGTTTGTTACATCAATAACATACAGAAAATGATCCTTATTCAATGAAATGAAGATTTACATTGGTGAGACTAAGAAAAAGCTTAAACTCATCCATATAACTAATTAAACTTGAATTTTACATCGTTGCACCTAATTGTACGATACAAATCTTTTCATATTTAGTAACATTAAAAGCGTATAACAAGGAAACAATTTTAGGACTAAATTTAACACTAATTTTCTATACTAAGGAAAATTTACAATATTTACACATCCATAGAAGAAGAAGAAAATTTAGAATACACTTTAAGACAGCTAGGATAAAATAGCTTAACCACACTGGGTAATTTATGGCATGAATGAACCATTTTTCAAAATTGGCCATCAATTTCAAAACCAAATTATGACATAATAGGTACGTTATGAAAATTGGTTCTGAATAATGCATAATAGCTAAAACAAAAATTAATACAATTTTTATGATAGGTATACCTAATCAAAAAAGGAAAATAATACCAAACGAAGTTTCGTTAAAAAAAATGCATTAAAACAAAGTCAATTTCGGTCGAGTAAAGAATTTCCTTCCTTTCCGGGACTGGCTTACTTTAATTTCCTTTAATAGCTTCTGTATAATTTGTCGTCTATAGGAATACAATTTTATATTACATTAATTTACTCATCACGAGGATCTCATACTTGGATATAAGAAAGAGACACGCAGATTTGAACAATAACGGGCAAATTCAAAAAACGACAAAATTCCAATAGGTCTGGGTTGAGTACAAGACGGATAAGAAAATCTCGTTTTCTCACTTTCAAAAAAAAAAATATTCGTTAAAATGTTTATGCATACTTGTTGATGATGTGGTAAATCAACAAGTCCGTGCCAGCCCCGAAAATGGAATTTCAAAGTTATGCCGGTGGAACGACTCTGGTCGGCGTAGTTGGAGTCAGGCCCATCGTTTTGCAGACCCAACCGGCGATGTCCACTTTGTCGTTGTCGGCTTTGCGGATCCACTCGTGGTTCTGAAACACATCAATACAAAGTTTTCAGCTACGTTCCGGCCAGTGAACTAGTTTCAACAAGTTTTAGAAACCACGATCTTGGGGGTTATAAGCACATCAAACTCCTAGCTAATATACGTTCTACTGAAGCAAACTACGTTCCGTGACATCTAAGGACGAGTGCTGGTGGCCTATCATGGTCTGTTCCTGGCTAGAGCGAAATTTGGCATCCTCTCGTGGGCCAATCCTCACAATATGGAGGCAGTATTCACTCTCCAGAAGAGAGCAGTCCTGATCCTGCTGGGATTGCCTCCTAACTCTTCTTGTAGAGGTCATTTCAAGTCTGCTGGGCTACTAATGCTGCCCTCAATTACCGTTCTGGAAGCTCTGCTCTATTAAAAAACACTGATCCAATTTCCAACTAGTCCAGTTCAACCTATCAGGAATCTAGGTACCCCCCCAGAGGTGCAATGGGAGCCTAAATCCTCGATAAACGGGTAGAGGAGGTTGACATTATCCCGTCAAAGAGATACCACTCCTACTAATAGCGTTTAATGAGTTATGTTCGGAGTAGATTGGTTTTCAGGGACCTGGATCACCCATCCAACGCCAAACTCAGCTTCTCAAAAACACGTTTAAGCGTGTGATGCCCGTTGTTCACCAACAGGGCGACGACAGCGCATTCTCTGAGATCCCGACGGGAACTCTGTCACACTCCCCCACTTAAAGACATAACCTGTCAACTAGGACCTGTTAACTAGGTGGAATAGTTACTGGCTGAGAACTGATGCTCATTCATAAATAGCTGCATTGGTGATTGAGGATGGGAAAAGAGAAATTAAAACAGGATGGATTGAATGAATCTTCATAAGAAGTATTCATTAGGTAATTAACGCCCAATCAAAGATTGGAACAATCGGGAATAAACGGTGGCTCAACTATGGAGACTTATACCTTTAGGAAAATAAAATAGATATAAATTAATGTGCCCACATTGGGGACTTAAATTGGGAACTAAGCCCTGGAAATAGGGAACAATGCCCTTGAATAATTGGGAACAATGCCCTTGAATAATTGGGAACCATGCCCGGGTATAAAGAATAATAAAAATGGCAAAGGCCAGGTTTACCATAGATATGAAATTGAAAATATAAGAGGGGAATAAAAGAGAAATTATAAGTCAAAGACCAATGAAATTATTTATATACCAAAGGGTGATAATGGGAATTCCTTCTGGAACCCCGGGCCATGTTTCTTCTGAAACATTAACGCCCCAAAAAATAGTGGATTGGACTACTAGGCGTCAGCCGTGCATAATCCAAACCACGCTCGCTCTACCGAGGAGAGTGTGACAGTACCGTAAGAGGTACCACTCCCGGAACGTAATGTGCAATGTTCCGGGAGAAGATTGGTTTCCAGGGACCTGGATCACCCATCCAACGCCAAACTCAGCTTCTCAAAAACACGAGCAAAGGCGTGCGACGCCCGTTGTTCACCAACGGGGCGACAACAGCGCATTCTCTGAGATCCCGACGGGAACTCTATGACGGGAACTCTGTCACAAACCACACCCATGCAACAAGATATGGAAAGTTTCTCCTGCGAGTTCCATCACACAACCTTCAATTTTTCAAGAAGAGCACTGAATACTTCATGATCACCACCGTTAACCACTTCATTCAGCATATTACCTCTATTTTCTTGGACTCCCCCACCTCCTGCTTTCGCAATGTGATGAGGAAATTTTTGATGGAGAAGGAGCTGTAAGAAGTCCGCCACTTTTTTGACATCAGGCACATTTGAAATTGATTGTTAACGTTTTATTTTGTTTTTGACTTGTTCCTGGCTTTGTTTTTGACTTGTTGCTCTATCATTGTCCTCTATGATGTACTTTGGCAATAAACAAAATTATTATTATTATTATGTCCCGGGTACGTACCATAAGTGTTTTCAAATCTGCTCTTTCGGCAGGATTCTTTTTCAAGCATCTGTCAACAAAATCTGTAAACTCTTCGGAGAATATCCCAGGAGGCAACTTAGGAGGTGGCTCATTGACAATGTAATCAAGAAGCTCGAAAATCGCCATTGGTCTAGGACCAGTTCCATTCCCTGAAAAAGGTTTAGTTAGGTAATGCTTGAGATCGTAATAGCTTGATAATAATATAATGGAGAAACTGGTTATATATACCATGGTTAGGAGAGACTTGAGTTGCTTCTTCCTCTCCTTCCCGTGGGCCAAAAATGGCTGCTAGAGTTTTGGAGTCTGGAGGGGGAATAGGATACATTCCAATTGCCATTTCAACTAGAGACAAGCCCAGCGACCAGATGTCACTTTGAACTGAGTAATGGGTCCCTTGAAGTCGCTCAGGCTGGGAAATTAATACATACAACTTTGCAGACCATCACGTTAACCAATGTAGTTTGGAATAACAAGAACCATTAATAGGTTTGTAGATGTCAGTGTATATTGTATTGTAAATGAAAAGATGCGTTTGCCTATATGTATGAAGATATGTGCATTTACACTCACCGACATATAAGATCTCGTTCCAACGAATGAGTTGGCCATAGAGTCAATAAGTTGTCCAGACACTCCAAAATCACATATTTTGATCTCACCACCGCTATTGACCAAAATATTGCTAGGTTTTACGTCTCTGTGCATGATTGCGTGCTTGTCTCTCAAGTAGTTGAGCCCTTTCAATACCTTTGAAAAAAGTATAATAATGGTTATACAATGAATTATGAAAGAAATAACCAGTGTTATCAAAAAGAATGATAAATCGCTTTGGGCAAAGTACTTACTGCTGATGTTATAGTTCCTAGTATGGATTCAGGGATTTGACTAGCTTTTTTCAAGATAAGATCCAGTGAGCCACCATCCATGTACTCCATGCATATGGATATCTCACCATCGCTAAAATATTAGAGAAACGTTTTATATAAAATAGTCAAGAAATAAAACCAAATCGAATAAAAACTAAGATTACATCTACCTTTGACGTTCGAATACCCAAGAATAAACATTAGCTGCAAGAACTTAGAATCTTAGCAAAATTTTATGGAGGTATGATATAGGTACAAAGGTTAATGGGTGTTCATTCCGGAAGCTAGATGTATTGATTTGAAACTAGAGGGGTTCGCCAACCGTGAATTTAAGAGAAGACAGAGACAGATGCTAACCTGCAAACTCTTTCCTCCTCCTGCATGCCACGTTACCACCTCGCTCCGTCTTATAACCTGACATCTGCCTTCCTTCTGATATCTGTCCTTCATGCTTTGTGTCATATAGGAATCGATTGATTGAATTGTTGATGTCGACAAACGGCAAAATGCGATCCTAGCATATCCTGAAGCCTATGCTGTCCAGAATACTCCTTGATGGTTCAGGTAAGTAGATTCAACTTCTCTGGTTTACCAACATTATTTTTTTGTGTTAGCTCACTCATTTGATCAGGCATTTAGGTACACTCAGGTACATTCAAAGAGGCATTTTGTACGACTGACCCAACAATCGAAGATTATTCCTGTGAGTTGGTTCAAGATTTGCTAGGAACGCATCTTCGAGTTTGGCTTCGTGAACTATTCCATACATTATGGAATAATAAGAAAAATTCGTTTAATATTTTTTATATCACGATTCTTTATAATATTCTTCCATAACTAGCAGAACAATAATATACTGTTGACACAATAATTGAATATTTTGTTTGTCGATGATGCTAGAATGAGGGCGAGAACGCAGGCAAGGATCAGGATCAGTTATAGTGGGCGCATTGTCAGAGCTGTGGTAGCAGCCCCGCACCGAGCTCTGAGTTCCTGTTCAGTATTCATGGAGGTTATCGATTGGGAGCAGCTTTTTGTTAGTACATTAGTTTTCGGCCATCATTAGATCACACGAAAACACTAGCTTTGTGCCAACAACGCTTTGAGAGTGACCCCCGAGGCTCCTCCAGAGTTGCTGTGAGGTTAGCTCCAAGATCGCCCACTCTATTGTTTGTTTGAACACTTCGGAGAGAGATATGATAACAAACGTAGAAGAGAAGGTGAAAACAGTTTAGAGAAGGTTACGCGTATTGGTAGTTTACCCAAGGGTAGCAGGTTATTTCAAAATGGGCCTGTGTAGGGCTTGGAGCTCTCGATGAGACCCCGTCAAATGGAGCAGTTCTGGGGGCGCTCTAAAATCTGTTGGAACACAGCTCTCAACCTTGTTCGAACACAATTTCGAGCTCTGAGCTCCTCTTGGGCGCCCTTTTGACGTTGTTGGTATAAAGCTACAGTACAGTCAGCAACAGGAGAAAACAAAAGTTCCAGTCATGTATGAGCGAATTTTCGTAAATTATCGCACCATGTTATGTTACACTGTTTTGAAAATTGAACACATTGAGTGAAAAGAAATTTTTAATTACCAATTTTGTGGCACAAAACTCTTTCAAAATAATAATCTGCTATTCAATAAAGGATCTTGGAGTTTTCACTTTTTTTGCAGTTTTTACCCATTTTTAAGCATATTTATGAAATTTAGGTACATTTTTCAGCATAATTTTGTACATCAATTTTCGAATGTTCTATTTTATTAGTTCATAATATTTATTTGAGCAATATTCTGCTAACAAATCTAACTTTAACGGTTTTTAGCCATTTTTTTGCCATTTTTAGTGATTTATTCAGCACAGCTTTTGAAATTTGACCAATTTAATGTACTCAAAAAATGCTGGCCAACGAATTCGTTGGCGCAAGAACGGAATTTTTATCTCAATCCTAAGGAGAGTTATCGTCTGGAAGGACACACACACACACACACACATTAAAAGCCTTAAACTCTAGGATTCGTTTCAGAATGTCTCAAAACGGATTTAAATGAAGAAAATTTTCGAAAATTTTGATTTTAAAATTTTTGGAGCCATTGCAATAGCTTCATTTTCCACGAAAATTCGCTAAAACCCTCTACTTCGAGTATGTTTGTTTTTTGCACAAACGTACCAGTAGTTCAAGAAAGTTGAGGGAGTGGGAAGTTGGCAGCATGAGATGTGTGGGACAAGGAATTCAGAGCTCTTCAACGAGTGGTTAATGACTTTTGTGGGAAAGAAAATGAGTAAGTAGCAACCCAAACAAGTTATCCCTCCCTCCCAGAAAATTTCCCGAGTTACGCGATATTGTAACCGATTCGCGAAACTCAATTTTGTAGTGGTTGGGCACAAGGATGACTTCTTCATCAATATATATATTCCTCAATAATTATTGAACTTCTACTTCCAGTCTCAGACGACTTTTAATATTTTTAAACTTATAAAGTTGATGATACTTTCACTCTTATAAAGTTGATGATACTTTCACTTTATAAAGTTGATGATACTTTCACTTTTTTCTTTGGTTGATGCTTTTAGTAAAGGGGAGATAATGAATTGTATTGAAGGTTTTAACGTACAGTGTAGTATTCAAGAGTTGGAAACATGGAACACCATGTTAAAGTAGACAGTTACCTCCTTCACTAAATCTGTTCACCTCGTACAAGTCACCTATTCTTAAGCGTTGAAAATCAGTTAATCAGTTATCTACCTACCCATAACCATGAAAAGTGAGATTGGAAAATACAAACCTGTAAAAAGCACCATAAAATCCAACGATGTGAGCAAAATTGCACTCGTGAAGAACTTTCAGCTCTCGTATGATTTGCTTCTTGATAGCAGGTTTTACTTCTAAATGTATCAACTACAAATCAAAATAGAAATGTTAATGTAGTTATGGCGACAGAAGTTCTGTAAATGTATGTTTTAAAGTATACCATGTATGACTCCAATGCAGCGAAAGTATATTAAAGCTGAGCTTAACTTTGTGTATACAATAATTTGTTTCCAACAAATTATTGAGGGATTTGCATAACAGAAATTGCAGTTTGACTTGCAGGAAACATTATTTTCGAAGGCAGGGAAGTTTGAGCCTTGAGGAAGGTAGGTTAAGATACATTTTCAGACAGCGTACCAGCGTTTGAGTATCAACTGAAAAAATCGTGAACTCATCCCCAGCACCTCAGTTCTCGTTCTGAATTAGTTGCGTTCTGTTCATGTTCTCTTGACCACGCTGGAAAAAACCTGCTATTTTGATTGCAGAGTCAAGCGGATGCTAGATCCCCCCCTCATCTTATAGAGAAACCCAGTCCAAACTAATGGCTACGTCCTAGAGCGCACTAATTCAATGAACTGTACTGCGATTTTCTCAAAAACATGGTACACTCTTTTGATCAAACAAATTATAAGATGATGCATTCGAAAGTCCGTGTTGGTATCTGATGCTACCCTATACCTGGATAAGAAAAGTCCAAGACATACAACAAATTGGTACAACTGCCTACCGAAAAACAGGGTAGGCCAAGTAGGGAGGTTGAGTTTCTGAGGCCAAGGGCTTTCATCCCTCCAGCCACTAAGCCTTGGTAAGTGTGGTGACTTGAATACTATTACCTTGCTTGTTAATTACTATGCCAACAGTTGATAGTGATTATATAGACATTCAAATAATTGTTTCCGTGATGACTGTTCGATTTACTACTAATATGGCTCATTTTCCTTTTGTATTAGTTCTCATGTTTGTATTAAAGTTTAAAGTTATTTGATGTGCGTGCCTCCTTCAACTACGTGTAGAAAAAAACATTTTAGTAAGAGAAAGAGTAGACCTTTTCTATGACTCGGCTCCATGTTTTGAGAAGAAAAGATCTAAACAAAAACCTTCAGAAGGTTGCAATTCAGAATTGTATTGCATTAAATATTAACCAAATATGAAAAATAATGAATGTAGTTGGGTGGTTGTCATTTTTGTAGTAGGGGATTGTGGAGGTGAGGTACAGAAACTGGCATCCTCAATCAGTTTTTCATTTTTCTTTCATTTGTCAAGCGCTTCCGCCCCTTCGGGCCTCTTCAAGATCACTGTTAAGAGTTAGGGTCATTGGATACCACCTTGGCTGCAGCAGGCACACATGTCTTCATGGTGGTCTAGTTTCAGCACATTGAGGAATTGTGGCATTGACTAGGTGTACTCACACTAGTTATAAGTCTTGAAATTAAATGGAAAAAAGACTGGTTGAGGATGCCAGTTTCTGCACCTCACCTCCACAACCCCTAATACCAAAAATAATAAACATATGAAGGTTCATGATAAAATGAAAATAATTTCAGCTTTTCTATCATCCTTCACTGAACAAGAAACTTGAAGACATGCAACAAACGTTGCTTTAATATTCAAAACTTAAAATTAGTGCAGTAAATGACAGATTTTCTATAACAATGTAACTGAATTTCCCCAGAATGCGCAATATTTGTCCATAATTTGCTTCAACATTATGTTCTTAGTGGCTAATTTCTAGACTAAAAATTGTCTACCATTTTTACTAGTGGATTTGATTGGGAATTGAAGGGTAACTAATTACGAAAGAAGTAGAAACGACGGTGTAAAACTGAAACACTTCCATGAAAATATTGTCGAAAGATGTCAGTTCGTTTCGCAAGTGACTTACATTGAATACGCAAATATTTTACAAACATCAATCAAAACAACGAGGGTTTTGTAGTTGTTATATCTTTTTAATTTCACCCCAATAATTGATCAATTTGAGGGAAAAATTCTGCTTTCTATACTTTATGAAATACCCTGTGTGTCAAACACATTGTCTATCTAAACAGAATAAGTAAGTGGATACATTCAATTTGTTTTGATCTTAACATAATCAGGAAGAGTTAACATGCTTCGTAGCCAAAATTTTGAAAACATTTAAAAAAGGAAATTAGTACATGTAAACATTTTTCTTAAGTAAAGTAAGTAAGTAAAGTAAAGTAAACATTTTGCGCAACTATTTCTTCCTCCTTCTTTCTTAAATTCTTTAGGTGAAATTTTCTTATAAAAATATAACAAATACGTAGGTGTTGTGTGCCAACAAGCAACATTTGCATAATATTGTAGATTTTGGAATGAACACAGTCCAACTTGGTTTGCCTACATACGGTTGAAGAAAAGTCTGTTACAGACCAGATGTCATATGATCCAACATCTCCCACTACCACTCGATGGATCACGCCATCTCCCTCCACTCCAGGGTCTATAAATATCACGGGAGAATCGAGTTAGCTACGCTTCTACGCTAAGGCCTCTCGTCCACTGGGACCGGAAAGCTGCGAAAAGTGGCGAAAACGAATTCGGCCGAATCCGCACGAAAACGGTCGAACGATCCAAACACGTGGCTCGGTAGGGGAGCGCGTCCACTGGGCCCGTACCGTTCGTCCGTTTTCGTCCGACCACGTGCGAAGTGCGAATGGATCCCATTCTGCTGGGATTTTTCGGACGTCAAGTTGCGAACGAGTGCGAACTTGGACTGTGTGAACCAGTGAAAATGGACTGTGAAAAGTTAATTTTGCTTGTACAGGAAAGGAAATATCTGTGGGACCAACGGGAAACGAACTATCATATGGGGCATATACAAAGACGATTCGATTTCGATTTTAGAATGTAGGTTGTCAAGAATGTATTGAAATGTATCCTTTCTCATTCGAAAATAGGAAACGTGGTGGTCATCGTCGATTTGAAGATCATGCCGCAAATGAGAAAATTCATCGAACTCGTTCCTTTTGGCGTTTATGTGATTCACCCACATTTCCCGTCTTTGCTGATTTCACCTGTGCTTGATACGTCGATGAATCAAAGGTGATAGTTCCAAAGCGAAAAATTCTTCATCAGAATAATCAGAAAAGCTGTTCCGAAGAGCCATCTCGTCTATTACAAATCCGGACGAATGCTGAGCCAATGGACGAGAGGCATTCGCACGATTTCGGACGAACGGCGTTCGCCAAAATTCGTTGCTTCGCAGTTCGCAGCTTTCCGCTTCCTGTGGACGAGAGGCCTAATTCTTCCAGGTTGCTCCTTCGCAAACCTCTACCCTCCATCTCCTCATTTGTACCTGTGCCACCCCGACAGACCTGAGTTCTGTATGACAGCACTTCCTCAAGTACCTACTACTCCAACGGAGCTCTCAGTCCCGGAGTGTAGTTATCTCCCTTGAATATTAACTAGAGATGAGTCGATACCAAAATTTATCGATTCCCGATACCGATACCTAAAAAATCGATTCCCGATTCTCGATACCGATACCATCGGCGCATAATACCTAACTTACCTGTGAGTGAAAAACAAAAATTGCTCTTGAACCGTCGCAAATGAAGTTATTAGTCTAATTAGCTAATATATTTTCCATCTCTATTTATTGTCATTAGGAGTTCTTGTTCCAATGAAGCTTTAATGCTTTAGTTACTTATTAAAATTAAATAAATTTTAAAGATTAATTCTTATTACAAATTTTAAATTTCAGATTTATATTTTCATTCAAGGCTTTAGTTAATGTGATTTGTGCAAATACAAAATTTGATATTTGTTATCTATGAAGTATCAATTAATAGGCAACTTTTATTGCCTAGGATTGATTTCTTTCTGAATAAAACAAGTTAAGCAGACTGACTTGGTTTTCTAGTTTTTCGTCGGTAACTGTAAGGTATTTCCAAATAAGACTAGCTCTAGGCTTTTCTACTTGGAAAACATAGCTTTGTCTATTGCTTCTGTTGTCACAAACAAAATAACACAAGCCTACTTGTAAACAAAGTTATAATTGTAAGTTGTGTTTTGGACAATTCATGTTTCGCAACTGCTAACTTCACACAACGGTTGCACGGTACAACCATCTTCGTTGTTAGATGGATGCAATAGTACCGTAGTGTAATAAAACGCCCATCACCGGGCGGTATCGGTATCGGCTTTAGGCGATTGATTCTCGATACCGATACCAATGCCTAAGAATCGGTATCGGGAATCGACTCATCCCTAATATTAACCCTAAACAGCTGTGAGTTTTGAGTGGTAATAGCTCCATCAGAGTTTCGCTTAAAGAGCTGTGAGTTCAGAACCGTGTTACTTCCTCCAATATTATGCCTATAGAGCTGCGAGTTCTGGACCTCGATATTTCCTTTAGTATTACTCCTGCTGAGCTCTAAGTTCCGGCAGTAATAGTTCTGTAGGGCCACTCACACAAAGCTCACAGTTCCAGACAGTGGTACCTTGAACCATTCAGGTATAAAGTGCACAAGTTTCAGTTTGATCTTTGACCTTCAAACAGAAGGTAATTCTTATTTTTTGTTTTTATGAATTCAGCAAAAGAACGGACTTTATAAAAAGAGGTTTTTAGCTTTTATTTTTACTGATGACCCATGAGGTATGGCTAGTAGTTGTTTGTATGACTAGATAAAAGTCAACATAAATATCTGAAGAAGGGTTGAACCATACTATACCATACTATATCAACTGAATACCTAGTGTACTTGACCAGTTATTTATTATTATTATTATTATTATTATTTGAAATGGTTTTTATGTTAATAAATGCCAATGAGTAAGATACCTTTCGAGCCATAATGAGACCACTTGACTTGTGTCGAACTTTCATTACGACGCCTCCATTTCCTGCGCCAAGCTCGCCCAGTTTTTCAAAATCGTCGTCACTGAGCTCACCGATTTTCTCCTTCTGACACAAGAAGAATTCCATCCGTTTTCTCTGTGTATCGTCCATCCCCAGTTCTTCAAGGCGTTCTTGAAGGACCTCGATGCTCGTCTTTCCCGCCAGTGTGGTGCGCCTGCAACGCCAATATAACGCAGTCCAAAATGTAAATACTGTAAATAGAGCCAGTAATAATTTATCCCATACAATTATAATGAGAGAGCCCCGGCTGTGAGGGGTACCTCTTTGAAAAGAGCATGAAGCTCTTAGCATGAAGAGATAAGGTGTCTGTTTAGCATATAAGTTGCTCCTCTCAAGTCGTTTGAAAATTACATTGGAAGCAAGCAAGACACTAAGAGGATCTAGTACCTGCCTGATATATCCTATGATATTAGAGCTTCATTGCAATCATAATTATAATCACTAAATTCATTTGTGTTTGCTACTGCTAACTTGAAAATTGTATGCCATTTAATTCACGATAAGGATTCTTTCTTTCAACTTTAAAGTAAAGTATTTCAATGAAAGTTAAAGTATACATTAAAGTTAACGTTCTCGACTTACACACTAAGGTATTTTTCATTCAGCATCTGCACACAAGGTGTAGGATCTACCTACGTCTACCTACAAGTACCGATGACACAGCTAAAGAAGAAGAGGTTCTAAAAAAACCGAGTCTTTCTTTTGGGAGTCATTTTCCACTAGTTTAAGCAAACAACATCGTATATAGGCACCTACTCATTAAAAATAACCAAAATAGCTTAAGGAATCCTCATCACATAGGTATCACATACAGAACAGACCCAAGGTATCACATTATCATGACAGATGACATCCAAAAAGTAAACAGAATCATTGAACCGTTCGTTGCTGTTGTTGTGGTGTATGGGGTTGAGCGCCCGGCGGGAGATGGTCAGCCTTCTCAACTTCTCGAGTATACGTGAGCGACCCTAGACCAATTTTCGTCCATGCAGCTAGGTAGTTCTGGTGTGGGTAGGTATGGGAACCTTGTCCTTGACTAGCAAGTAGGTGCTGAACTTTTCTTCTTCGTTTCAAATATATCAAAAATAGTATTTTGGTCTACTTTAAATTTTTTATAAAGTATACAGTATTTTGAACAAAAATAAAGTAGGATACTTTAAATTAAAATAGATCTGGCAACCCTAGTGCCAATATGCAAGCCACCCCTCATTATGCCTGGCATTTCCCCTTAATAGGCTCACGGTTCTGTATCTTATAACATGAGTTAAACAGGTGAAGGGAAGTTGCAGGTAGGTCAGAAGGGGCAGGTAATACCTAGCAATTTTCAACGGCTAATATTTTCTGGACCTACAATAGCAATTTTCCTCCTTGTCAACCTATTATACAACAACCTTGAGGCCCATTTACACTGTGTCTGCATCATTCACGAGCAGGGTATGTGAACAGACACGAACATGGTGTGAGTGCTATGTAGACACTCACCGCACCGAGCAATGTTTATGAGCAGCGTTCGAACGAGACCTTTCTCAACGGCCAAGGAACTTGTGAATCCAAGGCAAATGCGGGAGAACAACTGTTTGGTAGACCGAGTGCGGAAAGTGTAAACGCACCCTCCTTTTTGGCATTTGCTAACATTCTGCGCAGTATGGCAGACGTTTGCAAACGGAGTGCCCTCAATGTAAGTGTACTTTTACAGTGAAATAACATACAGGGTATTATTCCACTGGTCTGCGTGGTGCCCTTCAGGACCTTTGCCCAGTTGGACCTTTTGTGACCCAACTTTCAAGGAAGTCAAGGCTGTACAAGTCTTACCTACTAGCCGCTCCGGCTCGCTACGCTCGCCTCCACGTCCAGCCGGGGGGCAAGCCCCCCGGACCCCCCATTAAATTGCTCGCTTCGCTCGCAAAGAGTGGCATGTAGGGAATGTTGCTCGCTTCGCTCGCAAAGTGTGGCATGTAGGGAATGTTGCTCGCTTCGCTCGCAAAGTGTGGCATGTAAGGGATGTTGCTCGCTTCGCTCGCAAACGGCACATCCCTAAGGGTGTGTAGGGCATGTTGCTCGCTTTGCTCGCAAACAGCAGCCCTGGCACCCCCCATCATGTTGCTCGCTTCGCTCGCAAGGTGTGTCTGTACACATGCGATGTATTACAATTGAAACATGTAGAGGATGTTGCTCGCTTCGCTCGCAAACGGTAGGTCCCTAAGGGTAGGGAAATTCTTACAAACAAATTAAATTTGTGTGAGGGCATGTTGCTCGCTTCGCTCGCAAACAAAAGCCCTGGCACCCCCCATCATGTTGCTCGCTTCGCTTGCAAGGTGTGTCTGTACACATGCGATGTATTACAATTGAAACATGTAGAGGATGTTGCTCGCTTCGCTCGCAAACGGTAGGTCCCTAAGGGTAGGGAAATTCTTACAAACAAATTAAATCTTATAAAACTACGTGGAACCACAAAAAAGTTTATTTGGGGATGTTGCTCGCTTCGCTCGCAAGGTATACCTGTGTAGGAAAAACCCGGTATTTATTACGTTGAAATGAGTCATCTACTCCCTTCAAGACTTAGCTGCGTAGGCTAAGTGCGTCGAACCATCATATTAAACGGTTCCCCTCGCTTCCGCTCGCAATTTGACCGACTGCCTGTCACTTTTTTCGATATCCGATTTCGGATTCAGATTCGGCAGACCCAAAGCTGTATTTCGCCCGCGAAAACCGTTCCGAAAAACGTACCTTTATGGGGTATATTTTAATTGGAAAAAACGTAGTTTTTCGTCGGACTTTTCGAGAAAACACGGTCCGTACTCTCGCATTTTTTTGACGCATTTCCCGATACTTTTTTCGTGATCCGATCGCGCCGTCGTCTTCCTCGTAGGAAAACCTACGAAACCGGTATTTTTCCGGAATTTTCAACGGCCGTTTAGAGGGGTAGGGGAAGCGGGGAAGTCCAAAAAGCGCACATTAATTCTTACTTCGACCCCCCTCCCGCCCTACGGCCCATGGTTCGGGTGGGATTAGAAAATTTTAAATTCGCTCGCTCCCCCTATCGGAAAATCCCAAGAAGATCCCCCCACTCGTACACTCCCCCCACTCAGCCGTTTGGCCGTGCATAGAAACGACAAAAAGACAAACAGACGGAGTTTCATACTTATAAATCTCTATTATTTATAAGAATGAAACTCCGTTTGTCTGTTTGTCTGTCGTGTCTATGCACGGCCAAACGGCTGAGTGGGGTATATTTTAATCGGAAAAAACCAAGTTTTTCGGCGGACTTTTCGAGAAAACGGGTCCGTACTCTCGCATTTTTTTGACGCATTTCCCGATACTTTTTTCGCGATCCGATCGCGCCGTCGTCTTCCTCGTAGGAAAACCTACGAAACCCGTATTTTTCCGGAATTGTCAACGGCCGTTTAGAGGGGTAGGGGAAGCGGGGAAGTCCAAAAAGCGCACATTAACCGGAACTTCGACCCCCCTCCCGCCCTACGGCCCATGGTTCGGCTGGGATTAGACAATTTTAAATTCGCTCGTTCCACCTTTCGGAAAATCTCAAGAAGATCCCCCCACTCGTACACTCCCCCCACTCAGCCGTTTGGCCGTGCATAGACACGACAGACAGACAGACAAACGGAGTTTCATTCTTATAAATAATAGAGATGGACACCTGCTTAGTGCAGGTGCTCGTGATGTTGTGTGTGGAAGATGTGGGGGTGATCTGTCCATCCGCCACTTTTTAGAGGATTGCCCAGCTCGTATGGACCTCAGAGTCCTGCATAGACCCCCTCAGTGGGTTGATGTCCTCTCTGGGCCAGACAAGGTCCACTCCCTGTTAACGTACCTGAGAGCCGCAGAGCTCTACTATGAACTGTGATATTTTTAATCAGTGATATATTTATTTCCACCTAGTCATAGCTTTATTTCACAAAGATTTAATGTAAGCCTATTCATCTAGTCTTAGTTGTAGTTTAGAATCGTGCCAGTTTTAGTGTCTCACTTGACACCTTGTGCAATGCCGCTAATGACCCTTCAGGTTGAAATGCGGCTAAATTCTTAAATTGAAAAAAAAAAAAAAAAAAAAAAAACAGGGTATCCCACATGAAATATTCATACCACAGAAATTGATCCTCAAGCTAGTTGCTGACAAAAACTGTCTCCAAGATAAATTTTTGATAACATCTAATCTTAAGGATCAATGTAACTTAGAAGATCTTATTGTATCATTGGTCACGAATTTTCTCAGAAAACCATGAACAGAACACACTTAATGAACAGTGTAATCGTATAGATGGAAAAAAGATGATCTTCCTCACACATTTCATCAGTTTTCCATCGGTGTGTTCAAAATTAGATTTTCTTTCATTAGTTTCAGATGAAAACTACTTCAAAAGATTAAACCAAAATATGGATATTCATGAAAAATTACTATCTGAGGAGCAGCTGATCCAGTTGTGGTCATCAACGTAATTTTCACGTTTAATTGAAAGGTAACACTCAGACCAGAGCACCTTGATTAGTTCTATTTATATTCTTGAGTAATACATTTGGAAGCTTGAGAATCCGATAACAACGAGATGGGTAATGGGTAACAATTTTTATTAACATGGAATCATGTTTTAGCGATGGATCCCCCGCCGAAAAGTGAGACTATAAAGTGAGATGAAAGTAGCGCCAATAATTGTGATGATTTCCGCTTACAACCGAGTCATTGCTAGGGATATGATACTTCGTCGTTTTTCATCCCACAAAATTCAATGACCATTCGTTCGAAAGCTCTCGATTTATCCAACCATACTATATTAACTACTGCGAAGTGCGTGGCCAACAAGCTGAGTTATGAGCATGGTTATATGAATAATTGTTTACACACAGGTGATCATTCTCAATTATTGATATTGTGAACATGATTGCAACCGCTTGTTAATTTCTGATGATTTCATTGAGCTGGTGTTTCGATTATGTGATTCATAGCAGGTGATCCGAATATTGCGAGAACGGTTTGATTTGTGAAGCGGTGGTTAAATCATTTGAATAGGTAATTTCTATACTTTATACTATAGGAAGCTGTAATTTCGTTCGTAGCCTCTTTAGCCTCTTTCTATAATAAAGTGAATGTTTACTCGCGAGTTTCTATTAGGAGTTCATCATCTCACAAGAGCTCAATCGTCGTGATCATTTCTATAATAAAGTGAATGTTTACTCGCGAGTTTCTATTAGGAGATCATCATCTCACAAGAGCTCAATCGTTGTGATCATTTCTATAATAAAGTGAGAGCGAGGAGCTAAAACATGATTCCATGTTATTGACATTTTAGCAGTCAGGCTCAAAGTAATAATATCTAATATCGAGTTTACTAACACTATTGTATAACAATTTATGACAAATTTAGATTCCAAAGCAGCAGACAAGAATGATTCAGTCCAAAAAGTATCTTTTGTTGTTTTTACAGTTGCCATCCAACAATTCTGGCCCCTTCATCGGCTCCTAGGATTCCAATTTTCTACGTATTGACTGCACGAATGAAGGATTAACTCTTGATCCTTACCTACCCTAATTCACGAGAATAAGTTTCGTCACACTTGCATGCTAAAGTGTTTACCTAAAATATCATTTACGTGCATACCTTAAGTCATGAGCTGTGGAGTACCGGGAGGGGGGGGGGGGGTGTGTGTGTGTGTGTAAAGACATCATCATCAGGCCATCGGTGATATACTCCCGACAGCATGATGATGATGTCTTTACTTTCAAAGCACTCGCGAAAACGGGAGTTAGTGAAAAATGTTGTCTATTTCCACGAAAAATAAAAATTTAAAATGTTAACTGGATTTCAATGGTTAGGCCATCATCAGTAACAAACAAGTTATTAATTAATATAATAAACGAGTTATTGTTTGTTACTGATGATGGCCTAACCGTTGAAATCGATTCAACATTAGGTTCGTTCGGCTAAGGATTCTGGACGAGTTCAGGACGGGACGGCATTCTGAAAGGGGAGGGGATAGGATCAGTTCGGTACCATTTTTAACCGAACGCCTTCTGAACTCGTACTGAACTGGTAGCCAACATTGCAACCTTCCCTTCATTTTTTTTTAAATGTATTTTTTACGATACCTATTTGTCTGTTGTCTTCTCTCGTTTTTAGAGTTTCAGTGTAGATTTTTAAACGTTTACGAATTTGATAGTTATACTTCTTTGCACACAAAAACCTCACATATCAAGACAATTTAACATAAATTTAGTATAATAGGTACCAACCTACCTACCATCATTTATGAAAATGAGAAAAACATCAAGAGAAAACCAATAAATTTTTAGTTGCATTCCGAAACTTCATCGGACTCGTAAAAATCTGAGTCAATGATCCTAACTCAAAATTATTTAACAAAAATGACAAGACGACACACGCAAACAGTAAACAAAAATATTTAGATGATAAGTGAAACGATGATAAGACGATGTGATAAGCAAAAATATCTAATGCGCATGTCTCGGACTATCGGTCCCGACGAAAATCTCAGGACTGGTTGAACTGGTCCTGGACGGTAATGGATGCCTAAACGAACAGCGGACTGTCGGTGCTAGACGAGTCATACGCCTAAACGAACGCCACAAAGGGGGCGTGGTCAGTCCTGAACCGTTCAGAATCCTTAGCCGAACGAACCTATTGTAACTCTTTAGTTTTCGTGGACAAAGACAACGTTTTTCACTAACTTCCGTTTTGAAATGGGTTTCCACAACTTCGTTGGGAGTGATTTGTTCGTGAAAGCACTCGCCCCCTGAACTCAAGGCACAACTCCTTAAGGCACATAAATAATAACTTTACTGTCATTAATAGCGGAACTATTCCAATAGATTTAATAGCACAGCGTGTGCAATCGTAGGAGACCACTAACAGAGTGAACAAGCCATGGAGATCTTCAGATGAGTGTTCAGTTTCACATGTTTTGAGCGTGCAGCAGCTATGTATTGCAGCTGTTTCCTAGTCTTGGGCGGCATTGGCAATCCGAAAGTCGAAAAACGCCGATCCCTCAAAGTCATAGACCCCCTGGATCTTGATATCTACTATCAGTGCTAAAAGTTCCGTGTCAGCTTTCTTATGTAGGGGTTTTGTGGTCACTCCAGCACATCAGAAAAGTACAACAAGCCAACTAGTCTTCCTTGCTTGGGGCCCAAAATAACGGGCGACCTACGTTGCGCTCCCAGCTGGCCGCTCTGAAGTGAAAGTCCACGCGGCCACATTACGATGCGCTCCTGTTTGTTTCGAGTGGACTGAGTGAACCTTTTACCATGCGCTCCCGTGCGAGATAACGCAGATCGTGTATATTTATCATCGCTTCTGGTCAGTCACAATCATGAGTTCATACGAGACGGTAATAGAATGGATTAAAGGCGGAGCAAAAGGAGGAGGCGACGTCGTTTTCTGCAAGTTGGTATTGGGAGCGCAACATCATTTTAGTAGGGGAGCGCATGCTTACAGCGGGAGCGTATGGTACAGTATTCTCAGGAGCGCATCATAATACTTTCACCTGGCTGGGAGTGCAACGTAAGACTCCCAAAATAACTCCCCTCAGTGAGAGTTTCTCATTACATCTACTCCAGCCCATGCCGATTCTGCTACACAGCGGCAATGTCTTCAAAATCGGCTTGACCTCTACTTACCAGCCCACCTGTCATACTGTTGAAAGAGTGATTTACAACAAACTGGTCATCACAACAAAGTGGAAGACCCTTGGGTATATGGTCATACCCCTACGGCAGTATTTCATAATGAAATTGGTTAAGTGACAATTCATGCCCTTTCACATCAACGAGGAGGACTAGAGCCTTCGTGAAGTGCGTAACTTGACAGAGAATTCTTTGTTGTCATAGTAAGGATGATAATATGGTATTACCACTACATATTTTGTTGGTAGGTAAAGCTCCTCTCTCAATTACTCTCTGGATTTAAGGGTCAATATTACTGTGCCCCCCGTATTCCAATGGGTCCCCTGAGCATAAGACGAAATCAACTTTTCTCAAGCTTTCCATGAGGTTGATAGGCCTGAACACTAAAAGTGGGAGTCACATGAACTTTTTAAATGCGACATGGGTTGCCTGGGGACATACATTTGTAGTTATAGTCTTGTTTCTGGTGTCTGCACCCACTTTTAAACTTTCTGTACATAGATTTTCTTCTCAACACAGGACCAACCACCCCTCTTGGGTATCAGTGTGAGAGCACAACCTGCTCGTTTAGGCCTTGGAATGCTGATTTTGATTTTTCTTCAAATCCTGTCTTTACTATCAAGTGGCTCTCTTTGCATTCTGGACAAGAGTTAAAGGCCCAGTTGTACCAAACCTGAATTTTCTATATCGACCTTTATGATGCATCATCTGCTTTCAAACCATTTGACTTCACCGTTGAAATGCAGAAGGAGTGAACTAGTTATGCCCTCCACTCCCTAGAACTCTGGTAACACTTTTTTTCTAATTACGTAAGAAATATTGAATCAATTCTTGTATTTCATTCTGGAACACCTGTTTTCAAGTTACTAGGCGCTTTTCAATGATATAATTAACAGGAAAAATTGAAATGCAAACAATGAATGATACGTACTAGGCAACTACTTCACTTTCGTCGAATAACACTTCTTATTGAAACAAATTCTCACACAATACCCTGATTCGGTTTGATGCTTTAAAACTCACATTGCCCAATTAATTAAATAGTGTAAATAAGTAGAAATATGCAAGTAGAATTAGGTAAGTTTTTGTACTTGATGTAGGAATGTATTTATATATACTTGATGTGCCACATGAATTTGTCGACCATCATCTAATATAGACGTAGTTCCCAGTAAATGTACTGTCGAGTGGTGAGGAGAGATAGATAATACAGAAAAGAAAGTTATGATAGGGTTATTTACGGAGAACCCAACTGATGCGTAAAGCGTATTTCACTGACAGGCATACAGAATGTCACACTGGTGTGTAGAAATAAGTGTGATTTCTTTGAGAAGAACCATCTTAAGATATTACTAGGAACAGTGGATATTTTCAACATAAAAATTCATGTAGATACTTACTCGGTAGCTTCAGATTTGGGGGTCAACACAGGGAGAGACGGCGATAGAGGAGCTGCCTCAATCGAACCAGGCGGTAGCGTCAAGTTCAACTTATTCTTGGACATGGCCGCAGACGCGTCGACTCTTCAAGATGGAAATTCACTTCTACAACCAAACGAGGAACAGATTATTAATGTGGAATGCCGAGTGAGAATCAATTATTCAAATTTCGATGCACATCCAATAAAAAAAAGCCACAACAGCGAATGGTCAAGTAAACAAGACCAACTACGAACACCGCATAACTATCAGAACTGGTTCTCAATTTTTTGAGTTTGGAAAAGGGTAGAACCCTACCTTCAACTGGAGCGCCGGCTATAAATAACACGTTCGAGGGACGATAAGAGAAGAAAAACTGTATTTTCAAGTTCACTGACTGGAAAAAGAGAACGTCAAACGACTGACGACGGACCTCAAAGCGAACCGATAAAGAAGGAGCGATTACGACGATAACAGGGGTGGGGAAATGTCAAGGGTTGTTCCTCCCTTGTGACGTAATGAAGAGGGATATCCTTTCATGTGCCTACGTTCCTTGCTTTTGAATATAATAAGGTTTTAAATGAAATAATAGTTTAAGTGAACATATAATAAGAAAGAGAGCGATTTGTAAGTTTTTAATGAACAGAAAATTGGAATATTGTTCAAAATGATGAGCGTAGGATATGAGCTTTCTAGCTTAAGTTTCAAAATAATAAACCAGCAAGCATACTCTGGTTTTAGCAGTACCAGAGATGAAGGCATGGATGTGTTGAAAGCATGGTTGAAGTTCTGCTTATGCTCACTTGGTACTTTTAACATTGTTTTAAGGGAATCAGGTATCTAAAAGATATATTATAATAATACATCAATATCTGTACACTAGGGCTGTTAGCAAATAACATTCTTATTCTCATCTTATGTCCATTCAATTTGTGGTGGTGGGAGGGGGGTGCAAACCTAGTGGCTCCAACTCAATTAATTTTCTTTTCAGAGATTTTGAATATTGCGTTCCATTCATAATGTGGAGCAATTGTAACAGCTTTTCGTGACAGAGCAGATGTGAATCATAATTTACAACGGTCAATTTTCACGGTTAATGTTCATTTGCTCAATAAAAATATCTTGATGAGAGCTTTCCAAAAAAGTGCTATATGATGGGTATCTGACCAGTAATACGGCTCTTGGAATTCATTTGCAAGACTGGGGAACCCTCAGCTCCCTTGCTCTTCTACGTCACGATCTTTTAACCCGTTCATTGGCCAAACTAAACGGTCTTTTGAGCTGAAAATTGGAATTCAGGAGGTTTTCAAATGGGCTGAATCCGAATCTGAGGTCAAAAGTTTGGAATTCTTTCACATGAAAGTTCCCCGTCCATTGCAGCCAGAGAAAACTGAAGAAATCCAAGTTTGCATCCGTTCCTCTCTAATGACCAGTTCTCTCAGTGTGACGAATTAAAAGTAAATGTCATGTCTTTAAAGCATAATTGCTTTATATTATGAATTAAACTCATTTTGAAATTCACCAAAGTTACTGTACAGAAATGGTCTATCCTGCCTTATGGAGAAAGTATTCTTATGGAATAACACATAAAGGGGTTTCGTGGGAGTAAAATGTTACTAAGATGTTTCATTACTGTTAGCAAATTTTAGTGGACCTATTACACAGTACCTAGATACTGTAAATGTGAATAGGTTCGAAAACAGCTACCAGACAATGAATGGGAATGAGTGATTTGGGATGATGTTGATTGCCTGGCAAATCTGCACTACCTCTACTCTACCCACTTCTCACCAATTCTGCAATTTGCGATTTCAAATAAGGATGCGAGCCTAGCGGCAGCAAAATGAACTAAGTAGATCCTGACTCCGACTCTCCTGTCATTGAAAATCGTATCTGTTCCTAACATTCTTTGAGACTTCGTCTTCTCTCGTTTTATTTCCATTCGTTTTTTCTGTGATGGGGAAAGAGTCTAAGGTGATTGAAGCATTTTAAATTTTGAAAATACAGTGACATATGCCCTAAAAGAAATCTTTTTGGTTAGATGGGCAAATTGTGCCTCCATCCCCCTAATTAGGTAGCGTTGAGTACATAACTTCATTTATAACATTATACGCAAAAGTTTTGAAGTTTACCTTACTGTGAATGAGGATTGGTAGAATAGTAACATATCTCTATCTCTATCTCTATTATTTATAAGAATGAAACTCCGTCTGTTTGTCGTGTCTGTGCATGGCCAAACGGCTGAGTGGGGGGAGTCTACGAGTGGGGGGATCTTCTTGGGATTTTCTGAAAGGGGGAACGAGCGAATTTAAAATTTTCTAATCCCACCCGAACCATGGGCCGTAGGGCGGGAGGGGGGTCGAAGTAAGAATTAATGTGCGCTTTTTGGACTTCCCCGCTTCCTCTACCCCTCTAAACGGCCGTTGAAAATTCCGGGAAAATACCGGTTTCGTAGGTTTTCCTACGAGGAAGACGACGGCGCGATCGGATCGCGAAAAAAGTTTCGGGAAATGCGTCAAAAAAAATGCGAGAGTACGGACCCGTTTTCTCGAAAAGTCCGACAAAAAACTACGTTTTTTCCCATTAAAATATACCCCGTAAAGGTACGTTTTTCGGAACGGTTTTTGCGGGCGAAATAAAGGTTTGATCCCGACGAATCTGAATCCGAAATCGGATATCGAAAAAAGTGACGAGAACTCGGTCAAATTGCGAGGGGAAGCGAGACGAAGCTATTAAAATGAGAAATTATATGTGCCGTGGACGCGAGAAGGCTCTAGGAAGACGTGTTTGGGGTTCGATGACTCAGGTGTTTCACAACGTTGCGAGCAGGTACACATAGGTATACAGGTATACCTTGCGAGCGAAGCGAGCAACATCTCCTAATAAACTTTTCGTGGTTCCACGTAGTTTTATAAGATTTAATTTGTTTGTAAGAATTTGTAAGACGTTTTTGTTGTATAGGTATTGTGTCTCTGATTTACATAAATACATCAAGACATATTTGAACGAGCGAATATTATATTCTAGAATGACAACAGAAGAATGGAATCACATTAACATAATGACAACGGTCCTCATGGAAACAAACAGGTGATATGATAGTTCTGAAGGGAGTTATTTTAAAACGGAGACATAATAATTAGACGTATTTGTTGTAAGACGTGGAGGCGAGCTTAGCGAGCTGGAGCGGCTAGTAATTAAGGAATATGACAGGCAATATGAAATCTAACAAACTTAGATTTAAAAAAATCGACAAGAACACAAGAGCCCCTTGTTGGTTTCCTAAACAGACGTTACAAAACTACCTGGTACCAACTGGAACACATGGATTCTGCCAAACCAAAATCCTACATTTTTACATGTATATGTTATTATATTCCTACAATTTCTATACACTGCACTTCATGATATAATTTTAATAAGACTAAGTAGTTACCTGCCAAAAAACCAAGACTGCTACTAGGTGCATGCTTACATGATCTGCTATTCCCAAGTTCGCAGGTGCATTTGAAGTGGACTATATTGTTTAAATCTTGAAAAATCGTTGCATTTATAGTGTGAGGATGTTCTTTTATTGATAAACATTGTGGAACAAGTGCATCAATGCTTTTAAGATACCACTCAACATTATATGCACGGCATTTTTTAAGCTGTTCTTCTTCGGTGAAATTATGAGAATCGGTTGTGCATTTTGCGTAATTTATGTACAGTCAAATCTAATTTAATGAAAATTCTAAAATAAAATACTACTTGAATACTTTTAATAGCAACGTAAAACCCACTACTGGTTGTAGGTACCTACACCTACTTGCTACTTGTAAATAATAAACAAATAAACCTTTTGAACTTCTTATTCAACTTCCAGTGCTTAGTTTTGTTGTCTAGTGTAAGGACGTGACCGTCATAAATGGTGTTTTCAGTTGATGTTCATGATTTATTAGTAAATATTCAGTGAAGGAATGGTAATTTGCCTTGTGCGAGTTGAGTCGAGTCAGGATCTATCCCACCATTATCGATGCGACGGTGGCGCAACTACCGTTAATCGAAAACGCGAATCCAATCACTCTTATGGGAGCAAGTAGCAGGTATTCTCAGGTAGCCTGTGATTTGGAATACTGCTATTCCAAAATATACTACTATGCCAAAATACTAAGCTTGAAATCCGTACCTATCTGACTTTTAAGAACAACGGAATCTGTACATGCGAAATAAGAAGCGAGTAAATCATATCTGGTGCCAGATACGAATTTTCTTCCTCTGAAAAGTATACTTATGAACATTGGCTAAGGAAAACCAATGGAATCATCATTAAGCTTGTTTGGAATCATCCTTTTGTTTGAGGAATTTCTTGTGCAGATACGACACTGGGATTCCGAAAGTCAGTAGAAACCCCTCCCCCTCCCTCCCTCCGAAATTGGGGTGTACCATTAACTCATTTTGGTCAAAAAATCACTTACGACATTTTCGTTCAGGACGGCAGAATTTATGCTGTCCTGTGAAGTGAATTCCGTCCCATCTAGTAGCCTCCCCTTGTGGTTGAAGGCGTCACGTTTCAGGTTTTTCTACGGTTTTCGTACGGGAGGGACAATACTTCCACTTTGTACTTCACTTTCCACCTGCCCACCCGAGTTCCATGCGTGGAGCCATGGAGGAAGCAAGATAACCTTTTATTTGGTTACACGCTCCTTACTCGCTCCTCCATTTTGATTTCCCCGTTTTTCCTCGTTGTATTTGCGCGAAGGTGAGAGTTCATGTCAAGTAATTTTCATCGTTAATTATCTAAATAATTCGAAGTAATCCTGCGTTTCTACTCTTGGTTTTGTTCATTGATTCGATAAAACTTTCAGGCTGTTTACGAAGTGTGCAAATTTGTTGTTGATTGCCGCCCCCAGTGCCAGTTACACTTGCTAGCGGCTAGGTTAGACAAGTAGGTATGTTGTTGGGACGAATAAATTGGGCCAAATAACATTCAATTTGATTTGGATCTGCTCGTATGAATTGGACCAGGTTTAATTCTGGTATTTTTCGTTAATAGAAAGTTGCTTATTGACTTCTGTCAAGGTTTGCCTGTAGCTTGATTTGCTAGTGACAAGTCTCACACCTAGTAGTTTACCGCTCAGTCGTGGCTCAGCGCATTATCGTGTCTATGTGGATGAATGCTCTTCTGGCCAAGGCTTCAGTAAATTCAATTATAGGTAGGCATTATACTGAAACAATCTCGACTGACGAAAGTGATACTGTGATGTCATCTCGGCATGATTGCACCCCTAGATATTTGAGTGGGTCACAGGACTAAAGGTAATGCACATTCAAGGGTTCACTGCATTTTCGGGAACGTCTTCTATGTTCATACTTAAAGTCATCCACGTTTTTTACCTACTGTTGTAAATTTTTCATTTTAGCGAATTTTTGAAGAAAATTAAGCTATTGCTCTCGCCTCAAAATTTGTAGAATGTGAATTTTTGAAAAAAATTTATGCAGAAATCCGTTTCAGGCTATTCTGAATCATATTCTGAAGTTTAACGCATTTTTTTATGTATGTATATATGTATGTATATATGTATGTATGTATGTGTCATTCCAGACGATAACTGTCCGTAGAATTGTGCTAGAAACTTCAAACAAATTTTAAAATGTTAAGAACACAAAACGAAAGTTCAAGTTCGTTGGCCAGCATGATCGGATTACATCTTCGGGTTGAAATTTTCAAAAATGTAGTCAAAAATTTCAAAATAGCACGTTTTTTGCGATTTGTTGTGCGAAATAATTTTTTCAGCATACTAACATGTGGTATATTCGGAATCAGCGTAAAATTTCCTATAAGAATATGTATCAAGTTTTCAAAAATTTCAAAGTTGAAAAATCAGTCAAAAATCGAAATAATGCCGTTCGCTAGTTGTAAAAATCGGTAATATTTGCATGAAACATTGTCCAAATTCAGACTGAACTACTCTTATGGAAGTATCCCTGTATAACTAATTTTAGAACCATGCTGTTTAAAACGTAGGTAGTAGGTGCTTAAAAAAAAAAAAAAAATGTAATCACAACTGATGAGTTTACTCTGTGCATGTGTTAATAATTTGATTCCATGTTTGTCTATCAAAATCATATACTAAAATTTCTCAACACGACCAATGGCGACTGAAATGTCGAATATTTCTTCAAAAATTCGCTCATGGGGTCATGCTGCATGACTGGTCTTTTTTTGTTAATATTTTACTTACATCGGTAACCTATCTGAGGGTAACAAAAGATTTGGTCCGTTGACATGCCTGTTTTAAAATATATGTCCGTTTGTGATACCATCGTAGCCTTAGATAGAGTGAAATACGTGAAGAAGTCCCATTTCTCCCATACTTACTGATCCCGTTTTTACGACCAAAATGCCATACACTTCGGCAAAACAAGTATTTTTCTTTCGTCATAGTCTGTATTCCAAGAGCAGAAACTTAGGGTTGCGTCCGTAGTTTCCGAATATAAATGCTGTCGTATCATCATTGAAATTGCATTGTTTCTATTTCTTTATTTTCAGGAAAATGGCTAGGTATTCACACGATCCAGATAATGCCACAAAATCTTGTAAAGCCAGAGGCTCCAATCTCCGTGTTCACTTCAAGGTAGCTTAGTACTTGGTTACTTTCCGTATTGTTGTTAACAATTTATCATCATCACACCAATACATTTAACAATAATTCCTCTAATGAAACCCTATAATTTCCTATAATGATTAATGAGGTAGGTTTCAAATTTAATATTCATGGTATCTAATTGTGTATTGATTTAATAGAACACCCGTGAGACGGCCAAGGCTATCCGCACAATGCCGCTAAGGAGAGCCGTCCGCTACCTCAAGAACGTCGTTGAGAAGAAAGAATGCGTTCCATTCCGTCGGTTCAATGGTGGCGTTGGCAGATGTGCTCAGGTATGATATCTGTGATTCGTTTGAAATGAATTTCAGGTGTACAATTATTCTTGGATAAGTTTGGATTAATCCGATGAGATTAAGGACCCACATGCCCACACCTAAAGGTATGTCTACACTTGTGCGCTTTCGTCTTTCAATTTTCAACTTGCGTCTCTCAACTTGCCTCATGGGGCATGCCTCCCACGCATGCTCGAGAGGCATGCGATTCCTGTCCACATTTGCGCGTCAGTTTCCTTTCAACCTCCTTTCTCGATGGAGTCAGCAGACGATGCATGTTTGCTACTTTCAATAAGTGCAGCATTCGTGGTGATTGAAAAAGCAATAAAAAAAAAAAGAAAACGCGAGGGAAGAAGCGATCCATGTGGATGAGTGACTATCTGAACACTCGGGACTACAATATTTTGAAAGAAGTGAATGCAAATGATGTTTTATTCAAAAACTTCACTCGACTGTCGAAGGATAACTTTCATTCATTGTTAAATCTGACTCGGAACAAAATTGAAAAAAAGGACACACGTTTCCGTGAAGCTATACCTCCAGAATATAGGCTGGCAATCACGCTGAGGTTTTTGGCTAGTGGTGATTCGATCCAGTCTCTTTTCTATCTATTCAAAGTGTCCAAACAGAGTAGGTATATCAGAAATGATACCCATAGTTTTGAAAGCCATAGTTGAAGCTCTACAGGTTTGTTTTCATAATTTTTTTTATTACTCAAAAATGACCCTCAAGAAAAATTCACAAAAAAGTAAAACAGGAAGTAGTAGTACTCGTAGATGGTGCGTTTGAAACATGAATAGTACATAAAAAAGTCCAACGTTAGAGGTCACTACTACTACTTGTTGAATGAGCGTTTCCTTCGCGGTATTATTTAAATCCGTGGTGACAGACATCATACAATATAATAACAAA
Source organism: Adelphocoris suturalis (assembly GCA_030762985.1). Taxonomy (NCBI): domain Eukaryota; kingdom Metazoa; phylum Arthropoda; class Insecta; order Hemiptera; family Miridae; genus Adelphocoris; species Adelphocoris suturalis. The sequence continues at coordinate 108,327,834 of CM061043.1, forward strand.
CTTGAAGACGGCACTTTTCCCCACGAAAACTCACGCGAAATGAACGGTTTGACGCAAAGAAATCCAACCCATGCGGTTCGGCGTGCGCTGCCCCTTTCGCTACGTTCAACACCCCCGTTCATCTCGGAAGAGGCATGCGCCTTGGTCTTCATCACATGCGTCACACCTTGCGCCATGACGCATGCCTCATGACGCACAAAAGTTGAACAAGTGTAGACACACCTTAAGATAGAAGATTATGCTGCTCTCCTCCCAGTAATTTTAAAGAAGGTCCCATCAAGTGTCCTTAAAAAGGTTAAGTAAGCCTCCGACTAGGTCCTCATATAGGCCACGGATCCCAGGGCAAATGTATCTTTTACATTTCAGGGGTGCACACTAACGAGGTGGTTTAGCTGTTTCCTTTTCACCTTTGTGGAACTTGAAGTTGGGGTCTCACGCTTAACACTTCGATTCTGCTAAAACCCTCTTTCTTGATCTTACTCTTGACATTAAAAAGGCCAACAATGAGCCTATGGTTTCTGCTGAACATGTAGACATCCACCAAACCTTCGATGGCCAGGAATAGCTAGGCCCTTTTCACACTACGGGGTTGAGTTGAAAGGAACCGAGTTGATGTGGCGGGTGTGAGGATAGAAAAATAAGGGAAACTCCTCTCCTTTCACACTAGGCTCGTGCGTGACTCTGTGGGTGTCGAAGAGTCACACGTGAGCAGGCTAGATTCATATCCTAAATGAGACCCAGCACGGAAGGGGTCTGTAACTTTTTTTCTAATTCTTCATTTCAACATTAAGGACCACTAAATTCATGGATTCAGTTTACATTCAATACCTGACTAGTAAAAGATACGTATCAACGAATCATAGAGTGATATATTTAGGACGAGGAAATACCAAAATCTCAGTGTAAATACAATTAACATCATCTTGTAAATTTCATGACCATCTATGGAGGTGGTGAAAAATTTTCCAGAGTGGGTAAGATAAACTGCCTTACAGAACACACGGAGAAATATTCTACGGCAAACCATGGTGACCTTTTTCGAATTAGAGGCTTAGGGAACACTTGGAGAAAATCCAATGTAATGATGGCACCTCACAGTGTTGTTAAACCCTCTATAAGCGAATTACAAACAATTGAAAATCGGGCTAATTTTGGCCCAGTCCACTCCTCCCCCCGTCTAGACTTTTGCCCTTCAAAATCACCTAGTGGCGTTAATATTGGTCTGATTTCAGTCCGCCAAAGCTAATTCTACTCACGATTAAATAATTTCCAAAGTTTGTATCGAGCATATTTTAGCTGAGACATGAAAGTTCGCAAAAACGGCCTTTACTTTGTACTTAAATGGGTAACAGTCTGAGCAAAAACTTGCTCGAAACGAACGTTAGAAAGTACTTAATCCTGAATCGAATGAGGTTTCTCAGACCTGAATCAGACCAATATTGAGGTCGCTAGGGATTTTAGAAGGGCAAAAGTCTAGGCATCTTCGATCCTTTTAGCGAATTTTTGAAGAAAATTAAGCTGTTGCTCTCGCCTCAAAATTTGTAGAACGTGAATTTTTGAAAAACTTTTTTTTTTCAGAAATCCGTTTCAGGCTATTCTGAATCATATTCTGAAGATTAACGCATTTTTTAATGTATGTAAGTATGTATGTATGTATGTATGTGTCATTCCAGACGATAACTGTACGTAGAATTGAGCTAGAAACTTCAAACAAATTTTAAAATGTTAAGGACACAAAACGAAAGTTCAAGTTCGTTGGCCAGCATGATCGGATTACATCTTCGGGTTGAAATTTTCAAAAATGTAGTCAAAAATTTCAAAATAACCTGTTTTTTGCGATTTGTTGTGCGAAGTAATTTTTTCAGCATACTAACCTGTGGTATATTCGGAATCAGCGTAAAATTTCCTATAAGAATATGTATCAAGTTTTCAAAAATTTCAAAGTTGAAAAATCAGTCAAAAATCGGAATAATGCCGTTCGCTAGTTGTAAAAATCGGTAATATTTGCATGAAACATTGTCCAAATTCAGATAGAACTACTCTTATGGAAGTATCCCTGTATAACCAATCCTAGAACCATGCTGTTTAAAACGTAGGTAGTAGGTGCTTGTTAAAAAAAAAAAAAAAAGTGAAATATTCCGTCCTCCGATCCTCTCGGTCGCTCTCTTTAATGTTTTATTTATATATCAAAATCATAAACTAAAATTTCTCTACACGATCAATAGCGACTGCAATGTTGAAGATTTCTTCAAAAATTCGCTCATGGGGTCATGTTGCATGACTGGACTTTTTGATGGGTAACGGTCTGATTCAGGTCTGCTAAACCTCATTCGATTCAGGGTTAAATATTAAACAGGGTTAAAATACTAGACAGGGTTGAAATTCTAGACAGGGTTAAAATACGTTTGTGTCAAGCAAGTTTTTGCTCAGACTGTTACCCATTAAAGTACAAAGTAGAGTCCGTTGTTGCGAACTTTATGTGTAAAATGACAAACAATTTATAAGTTCGGCTTTAAGTCAATGGGGAAAGGTTTCAACTAAAATATGCTCGATACAAACTTCGGTAAGTATGTAATCTTGAGTAGAATTAGCTTTGTTCGGACTGAAATCAGACCAATATTAACGCCACTAGGTGATTTTGAAGGGCAAAACTCCAGATGGGGGAGAGGAATGGACTGGGCCGAAATTAGCCCGATTTTTAATTGTTTGTAATTCGCTTATTTTGAGAGATGATTCAGACTTTTGGGATCGAATCGTTTTGTTTTTTATGATCTACAACTGAGCATATTTTAGCTTGAGACATGAAAGTTCGCAAAAACGGCCTTTACTTTGTACTTAAATGGGTAACAGTCTGAGCAAAAACTTGCTCGAAACGAACGTTAGAAAGTACTTAATCCTGAATCGAATGAGGTTTCTCAGACCTGAATCAGACCAATATTGAGGTCGCTAGGGCTTTTAGAAGGGCAAAAGTCTAGGCGTCTTTGAGAGATGATCTCCTTTTGGTTTATTATTTCCAATAATAAGCCTATGTGATCGTGTAGCAAAAAAATTTTATAACCCCCCCCTCAAACTTTGTCACTTTACGTTTCAAGGTGCGTAGAATCCAAATTTGAAATGTCCGTCCACTGTCCGGGCCATAAGAGGCCTAAGAATTTACTTAAAAACCCGTTCTTTCGCACATAGACTCCATTTGGGGTCTAGTTTGTCCTAACGTTTGACCATCCCGATCGCTTTACTCGCATAGATGCGGTGAGGGGGGTGAGCGGGGGAAGGAGTGAGAGGAGGCGCTGCGGCACCTTGTGGTGGCTGGAGTGACCAGGGGCGTAGCAGAGGGGTGTAGGAGAATTTATATTTATTACTTTTACGTGTTACACCGCGACACCATGAGGTGGGTACAGCGTTCCTTGGAGGCATGAACATATGTTTTTTTTCTAGGTTATATTTGTGTGCTAATACCAATGCTTTTCCTACGCATATTTAATAACATATCCTCTCGACTTTTCGTACGTACTTAGATAATGATACTATTAAGGCAATGATTATTTGAATAGATAGGAGCTACAATCGAGAAATATAAACATGCGTATATAATTATAGAAGTATAGGTTGTGGCAATAGGTGGGTGGTGTGGAAATAGGACATGCCGAGGAGTCGGGACGGGCCTTATGACGTACGCAAGCCAACTAAAACTACGATCAAACTCAATTGAAAAAATAATAAACCTTTGTGAAATAAATTGCAGCGTTTTAATGGGTAACGGTCTGATTCAGGTCTGAAAAACCTCATTCGATTCAGGGTTAAATATTAAATAGGGTTAAAATACTAGACAGGTTTGAAATTCTAGACAGGGTTAAAATACGTTTGTGTCAAGCAAGTTTTTGCTCAGACCGTTACCCATTAAAGTACAAAGTAGAGTCCGTTTTTGCGAACTTCATGTGTAAAATGACATAAAATCTATAAGTTCGGCTGTAAGTCAATGGGGAAAGGTTTCAGCTGAAATATGCTCGATACAAACTTTGGTAAGTATTTAATCTTGAGTAGAATTAGCTTTGATCGGACTGAAATCAGACCACTAAGTGATTTTGAAGGGCAAAAGTCTAGACAGGGGGAGGAGTGGGCTGTGCCAAAATTAGCCCGATTTTCAATTGTTTGTAATTCGCTTATTTTGAGGGATAATTCAAACTTTTGGGATCGAATCGTTCTGTTTTTTTATGCTCTACAACTTCGCTACGTATAAAGCAGGGTCCACACTATGCCGCGGTAGGCCGGGCGGGTTGACCCGGGTGGGCTAAGCCGGGCGGGTACGTTCGGGCCGGCACGACGTCCACACCGAAAACGAAGCCGACCGGGTTATTTCTACCTACATTATTTAGTTTCAACACCAAGACTGGTGACTTCGTTGAAGAGTACTTTTTAGAAGTTTTTTTAAAGTGTCCTTCAGTGTTAGTGTTTTCAAAATGATTACCGTCTATGACGTCGCTATGTCAGCCATGGCTGTGGTGATACTCGCTTTAAATCAGCCCCCAAAAAGACGTCAAGGAAGATTTTGGATTCACCCGAGCCTTGGGAGAGGACGGCAGCTGTACAGGGCTAGCAAATTAATGAAAGATTTAATTTTGGATGAAGAATTTGGAATACCGAAATGACGTTGGTTTCACCAACTTTTTTCGAATGCAGCGATCGGACTTTCAAATGCTACTCAACAAGGAGGTTTAATTGTAACTGAAGCCGCTCGGGGCCGCCCGGCACGTCCCCACTCTATATTTTTGTTCGGCTCGGCTCGGCTTCCTTTGATCTGTACCTACTTTATGCGGGTTGGGAACGGCATTTTCTAACCCGGCAAAGCCGCCCGGGGCGTCTACATCAATGCGGCTTAGGCCACCCGGGTCAGCCCGCCCGGCCTACCCCGGCATAGTGTGGACCCTGCTTAAAAATGTATGTAGGATGTGCGGTTTAGGAATTGTTAGAAATGAACTTTAAAATGGGCAAATTAAGCCATCTTATGAGGCCGCCATTTTGTATTCCACCAATTTAGAGATGGCAGACCTAGATTTTCTCACTCACAACAGACTAAATTTTCAAAATCTAATCTCAAACCTTCTCCGCAGATTACTTCCTATTTTCGGGCCTGGCTCCTGGACTATGAGCTACATATCTGAGTCTTGAGCAGCCCAAACAACCAGCCTGGGATAGCATCAGGTGCATGCACCTGTTTGTTTACATTCCTTTGTCAACCGCACACTTTTCATGGTTATGGTGTGTTGCCTTGATCTTATTGCAGGTTGGGTTGGTTGAGGGTGAGAGATTATTCAGGCCTTTCTGATTATGTTGTTTATTGTAGTTGTGCTAAGCGCTTTCGCCATGTATGGCCTCATCAGAGCATAGTTTGTGAGAGGTGAGTTGTTAAGTATTTATAAATGAGGGGGGGGGGGGGGGGGTCCTCCTTGTTCATCTTGATATGACCAGTTGTGGTTGGTCACATTACTTGGTTTTCTCATTTCTGACTCTATGTGTGTTTCCACATAAATTTGTATTTTTCTCAATTTAAACGCACAATTGACCCCAAGTAATGTGACCAACCACAACTGGTCATATTAAGGGGACCCGGCACCCACCCCCCTCCCGCCCTAAATAGACCTCTTTTTACAGGCGTTTTCCTCAGCCTCCCTGCAACCAATTTCAGTGCTTTTTTTTCTTTTTGTTCCTTATATTCTCAATTTTCAATTAACATAGGGGTTTCTCGGTATCTCAAAAACACGAATTCGTAGGTATCATGGAATAAATGTCATATATATATATATTTGTTTACTTCAGAAACATCTAACGGCAGTTGAAATCAACATTTTGTAAAACCGCTACGTTAATATCTTGGCCCAGATCTCTGCTTCAATACAAAACAAAAATCAAGCTAATAGGGTCAACCGTTCTGAAGAAAAACGCCCGTGAATATGAAAAAACATTACTTTACAGGAGAGCAGAAAAACCAAAAGAATCCATCTTTTCATGACTTCGCAACGCATTATGCAAATAACAGCTGTTTTTGCTTTCTTCTAGACCTATCTGAAATGAAGTGTTGTATCATGATAGCTTAAATATGTCATCCTTGGATAATAAAAACATAATACCCATGGTTGTAGCCCAGTCAAATAAAGACAAAGAAGAAATTGATGAAGAGACTCTTATCATACATCTTACATCTTATCTTTACATCTTATGGTTTCTTTGTGATTTTTAGTGGCCCAATTTCGTTTTTACGTTTTCTTTTGATTATTTATTGAAAATGGGTGGTCCTACACGAATTTTCAAAAAAGGAAAGGAGGCAGTGAACCGTTATTCAAGAATAAGGACGACAGAGCAACCATCTACCCAGCCTTTGCTGCGGCCTCTACTGAAACAAAAAATTTACGCACTTGTAAGCATAACTTTGACTATGTTATTGAATTTAATTGTTCCCTAGATGTTAATACATCGTTTTATGAAAGAAAAAAAAATCAACTTTTCTAAAAAATTTTGCTACCGGGTTCCCTTAAGATGAACAAGGAGGACTCCCCCCATTTATAAATACTTAACAACTCACCTCTCACAAACTATGCTCTGGTGAGGCCATACATGGCGAAAGCGCTTAGCACAACTACAATAAACGACATAATCAGAGAAGCCTCAATAATCTCTCACTTTCAACCAACCCAACACACACACAATTATCCATAACCATCAGCTATCACTTTTCTTTCACCAAAATGGCAATTACGTCCATATCTGGTGGAATCTGGTGATGAAATTCTGAGCGCAGTTACAATTTTATACTGTAAAATATTAGAGACAGCTTGTAGCTTAATGGAGCTGATCTTCAAAGTTTAAAGGTAGGGTAATTGTGGGCTCACTCAATAGAGAGTTCCTAGTTGATCCGTAAAACACAATACGTCGTGCGGTATTGGCAATCCAGCACCGTAATTCTGACGCAATGAGTTACGTTGATGCATCCTTCCGTACAGACGGTAACGGATCGCAATCCGGAAAAATCATAATCGTCTAAAATAACCTTCTTCCATTGACTCAAATAACCTCCTAGGGATAATTTCCTCCTTCCATGGATTTAGCGTTACAACTTGATCCGTTAAGGACTTGACGTGACTTTAAGGTCCGTCGTTGAGACGGACAGGTATCGGAGACCGACGGATCTCTATCTATTTTAGGATGTTTCAAAGCTCAACGATGAGAAAGAGGGAACTCTAACGATTCCAAATCATATTTTTAAAATTACAAAAAGATGATTTGAAGTGGAGAAATCTAGTTTTGAAAATGAGGGACAGGACTAAAGTTCACCCCTTTTTTCACCGAGTTCAGTGAATAATTAATGTAAAAACGCTGCAAATTATTACACAAAGGTTTATTATTTATGTATTAGACAGCCCTTCTACGTAGATCTCTGGTCCATAATTAGTAAACGCCGCTTATAGTATATTTAGTATCGGAACTCGGAGCTTCGGACCTCACAAATGGGTTCAATCCACAACAGCAGCGAAACCTCACAATTTTACGCTTTTTAATATAGGTGATAAACATAACAATTTATTACCAAGTCATCTTTCCAACACAAAAGTGTTGAATATACTGTAAATTGATATCATTTAATTGGTCAAATTTCAAAAAATGTGATGACAAAATCACTGAAAATGGCTAAGAATCGTTAAATTGATATTTTTTAGCATAAGATTGGTCAAATAAAGTTTATCAACTATGAAATAGAACATTCAACAATTTATGTACGAAATTATGCTAAAAACTTGAACTTCATTAAATTTTGTTTTAAAAAATCTATAAAATTGCAAAAAATAGCCTAAAATCCAAAATCTCTTTTCGAATAGAAGAATATCATTTAGAATACTTTTTTTTCCATAAACTCCAATTTCTATACAACTTGAAATATACACACAAAAAAGACACTTGTTCACCTATTTTTGGCTCATAGCACCCATGGGTGTGGAGCGATCGAGCTGGCGAGAAGTTAGGACCAACTAGACCCCAAGTGGAGTCTATGTGCGAAAGGACAGATTTTTTAAGTCAATTCTAAGGCCTTTTATGGCCCGGACGGCGAACGGCGGACGGACATTTCAAATTTGGATTCTACGCACCTTGAAACGTAAAGTGACAAAGTTTGAGGGAGGGTTATACAAATTTTTTGCTATACGATCACATAGGCTCATTATTGGAAATAATATACCAAAAATGAGAAACAATATTCGAAAAAACCATTAAACGCACGTAATTATCAAAAGATGGGTCTCGTCTATGACTCTTCTTTTCACATCTAAGGCGTTCCGGTCGACTGTCGTGGTCTCACGAGCTTTCAACACTACTGTGGTACTTTTTCCCATTGGGGAAGGTACTCTTGGAAATGGGTTATGAACGCTTAGACAGGCTCTTGAAATCGGAGTTTCCAAGTTCTGAAGAACAGGTCTGGCTCGTCCCCGTTCGATCTCAGGAGAGGGGGCGACCCCCCGCTCCCACCCTCACGTTTCCACCCGCAGATTTTGATATATTTGCCCAACTAATCTATATTTTACCAGAAGTATTGATGTAGGATATTTTTTATGATTGAGGTGTGAGCTTGCGAGCATCCAGACCACCAAATACACATCATTAAGACATTTTTGAAAACTAATATATATTTTACTGAAAGGCTTGGTTTAAAATATTTTTCCTAATTACACACCTCCATAGCATAGGTACATCCAATTAAACTCTTGAAATTAAGTTTTATCAATTTTATTGCAATTATCACAGATACTTTAAATAAGTTTGTTATCCTATTTTCAGTTTTCGTACGTAATGTGAAAGAGGAATCTATTGGTTCCAAATCGAATTTTTTAAAATTAGAAAATGATGATTTGAAGGGGAGTTATCTTGTTTTGAAAATGGGAGCACCACTAAAGAACGCTTCAGATTCTACTGTAATGATAACAACAATCTCAAGTATTGGTCATTTACCTACCTACCTACCCCTCGGTGCTACAGCCCATGTCGGGCCTTGACCTGCACAAGCAGCCGTCTCCATTCCGTCCTGTTCCGGGCGACCACCTTCCAGTTACGAACGCCGATTCGCCGGCAGTCCTCCTCGACACCATCCAGCCAACGGAGACCCGGTCTTCCTCTTGGGCGTCTTCCTCCTGGACATCCTCGCAGGACACTGTGAGGTGTTTCTGTTTCGGTCATCCGAGCCACATGGCCGGCCCATCTGAGCCTCCCACATTTGATAAATCCAATTATCCGTTGGTCATCAAAGAGCTGATATATTTCGTCATTGTACCTGGCCCGCCACCCATCAACATCCCTCACCGGCCCAAATATTCGCCGCAGGATTTTGCGTTCAAATACCTCAATAGCTCTTGTTGTTGCGGCAGATAGCGTCCATGTCTCCGAGCCGAATGTTAGGACTGGCCGCACTAGCGTCTTGTACAAGAGTATTTTGGTGGTTCTAGAAACATTCCTAGACTTGAAGTGCCGCACAAGGCCAAAATAACATCTGTTGGCTGCAGCTAGCCTGGCCGAGATTTCTGGGGTCATGTCATTGCTGGAGGTGACGACCGAACCCAGGTATGTGAACGAGTCCACACTCTGGAACACGTACTCCCCAACAGTAAGGTCATCAGTCTGTCTCAGCGCTCTTCCCGCTATCATATACTTGGTCTTTCGTTCGTTTACTTCAAGGCCTAGCTTCCTTGCCTCGCGATTCAGTGCCAAGAAGGCTTCCTTCACATCTCGCTGACTCCTGCCAATAATATCAATGTCGTCAGCATATGCAAGGAGCTGGACAGACCGGCTGAATATGGATCCTCTGCGATCCAAACCAGCATCCTTGGCGCACCTATCAAGTGCCACATTAAACAGTATGCAGGCCAGTGCATCGCCCTGTCTGAGTCCCTTGGTCGATTGGAAAGAATCCGACAATTCGCCCTGCACTCTTACTTGGCAGCTGACATCCCTCATTGTCACTTCGACCATTCTGATGAGCTTTTCTGGGATGTCAATGCGTCTCATGGCCATGTACAGCCCACCTCTACATATGCTGTCATAGGCCGCACGGAAGTCCACAAAGAGATGGTGTGTGGCAATGTTAAATTCTCTTGTTTTTTCTAGTATCATTCGTAGGCTAAAGATTTGGTCGGTAGTTGATTTATTTCGCCGAAATCCGCATTGATACCCGCCTATGGTGGGCTCGACATATGGTAACAGCCTCTCGCAAATTATGTTGGAGAGGATCTTGTAGGCCACTGGGAGCAGCGAAATGCCTCTAAAGTTACAGCAGTCCAGCCGGTCGCCTTTTTTGTGAATGGGACACAGTATGCTCCTGGTCCAATCATGTGGGATTCTCTCACATTGCCAAATCTTTGATATAAGGCAGTGTACTGTATCAGTCAGGGCAGCTCCACCCTTCTTGAAAAGCTCGGCTGGGAGATCATCTACCCCTGGTGATCTATTATTCTTAAGCTTTTTCATTGCTTTTTCTACTTCTTCCAGGGTTGGTGGGACATCCTCTATAGGTTCATGTGCGGGAGCAGCCCTGTGGCTAGTAGCAGGATTCTCGTTTGCATTCAACTGCTCTTCAAAGTGTTCTGCCCATCTTTGCAGGGCCTCTTGTTTGTCCGCCACAATGCTGCCTTCCCGGTCCCTGCACATACCAACCCTTGGTTGATATCCTTTTCTCATACCATTGACAGACTTGTATAGTTTCCTAGAATCATTTATGGATCTGAATTGTTCGCACTTCTCAGTTTCAGCCTTTAACCATGCCCGTTTTTTCCTTCGGTGGAGCTTCTTTTCTATCCTACGAAGGGTGCGGTAGGCTTCTTCTCTTCATTTTGAGTGCTTATTTGGATGTATGTAATATAAGTGATATGTATAATTCTGTGGTCTGGATGCTAGAAAGCTTGCACCTCAAAAATAAAACATTGTTGCTGTTTGGTCGTGACCAAAATTCATAATTCCCGCCTCTGACTAAATTCATATCTCCCGCCTCGGAGTTCACCGAACTCCCGAGTCGAGCGCTAGTGTAGCTGTATCTGAATGGAACAAGGAAACTACTCCCGAATGTAATTAAACTAATTAAACTTAATGAGTGATCTGTGCTCCCGAAACTGTACAACGCAATCAAAGATTATTGTATTCATGTTAACCATTTATGTTCATCTTTACCTATTGTGTTAAATAATTGATATTCCTCAACCAGTGTATGGACAGTAGCGCTCTCGGCGCGCAAGTTGCGGAAAGATGTGTAACCTGCATTCATTCAGTTCCCGTGTCTCATGACGATTGTATTGCTCTCCCATTTTATTCAACTTATACCGCTGTTGTATCACAATAAATTGTGTTCGATCCCGTAAACCTGTGTGTTTCGTTTCCGTGAATCACTCATTGGTGCCGTTAAACCCGGGAAATTAGTTCGCAGAGCTGAGCATTAGTTCCAGTCTGTGTAACAGGATCCCGTTTTCGTCAAGCACGCCGAGTGCGCCATATTGAAAATCGCAAGTTTCATTCGGTTTGGATCCCGCAGTGAAATTATCGCGTTTTATTTCGGTCTGAGTTCCGCATCCAGTAAAAAGAATTCGTAATATCAGGATGCCGAAATCAAAGCGTAAATCCCGTCAACCTTCACCTCCGATTTCACTGCCGTCAGTGGATAGCCTAACCATGACGGATGCCAAGCCAAAGGGATTCCGCATGGAGCACGGCAAAGTAGATAAATTGCCGGAAAATATCAAGATTATATACCGCAAAATCTCGTCATGGATCATGGCATTAGATCAGAACCTAAATGACGATAACCAAGAACCTCACTCCGCAGTTCGGGTAACCACGGACATCCTCAATGAAGGAGAACTACTATTGGAACAAGTAAACGGTTCCGACATCAAGGAAGAGCTAAGGTTAGCCTGGATCCCGTATATTATCGAAGGTTGTCGAAAAGCAAAAGGACTGATAGCAGAAAAGGAGGTAGCCATCGCGTCCACGCGCACAAAAGGTGAATTTTCGTTCCATGATGTAAAAACTCCCTACGAAGCAGTGAAAGTCATGCACATTTTGCTTCCATCCGTTCCGACTTATGATGGAGACATCACAAAATTTGCGCATTTTATCAGAAGTTTTAACTCCGCAGTACATAATGTTCCGCACCTTCCGGATCCCGTGAAGTTCGAAGCCCTTAAAGGGAAGTTAGTCTCTCAGGCGGAACAATGGCTCAAAGGGACAGCGCATCAAGCTGCTAATTACGAACAATTTTATCAGTATTTGTGTTCGGAGAATTCCGGAAGATACCGAATAGCCAGAGCCACCTTCGCCAAAAGAACTACGATCCCGAAATTGAATCAGATGGACGCCAGTACTTTCGAGCAGTATCTATCCTCAGCCAAGGCATGGATAGAAGCGATTTTTTCGGTGGAAGCTCCCGATCTAACGGGCTTCCTGTTGTTCGAGGCTCTCTTCTCGAGGATCGACGCCGCCCTTCAGCAGAAATTTAATAGGGAGCGAGTAAAGGACGAGGGCTTCATTCCCACGCACGTGCAGTTGTTGGAGTTCCTTGAAGAGGAATTAAGGGTTGTGCAGTTACAGCCCGTGCCGCTAGAGTCCGCCACACGCTCCAAAGGAGCACCAAATCCCGTTCCCGCCGCTCATCCTTCCGATTCCAAACCAAAGTTGGGCCCATCTCGCAGAGTGATCCCGTATCCGTGTGCGTTCTGTAATCAGGAGCACTTTCTCTATCTCTGTCATCGTTTTAAGCGACAATCCCTGGCGGAGAGAAAGAATGTAATCAAACGTAACAATCTCTGCACTAACTGTCTTTCCCCATACCACCGAGTGATGAACTGTACGTCTAAAAGAAGGTGTAGTGAGTGTAATGAACGTCATCACTACCTTATATGTGAACCCGTCGTCAAACCTGAACAAAGACGTAGCCCTACCTTTGAAAGGGAAACCGTGCGTCCCAGCAATGCGTCCGGTGGTCTGGAGAGGACGCTCCTACCGCCTCAGGATTCCGCCCGCTATCGCTGTCAGTCAAGTGAAGTCAGTGATACAAGTGCATTAAGTGTAGGCAGTATCTCAAGTCGCGAGTTCAGATCACGTAATAATTCGCAAAAAAGTAATTCAAGTTTCTGAAGTTTAGGCCACGCCTCTTCTAGGCGTGGCGAAAATGTATCCCGCAATTTCGTCCGCCGTTCCGCTACAATTGGTGAGTTTAGTCATGGTTTTCCTTGTTCCGTTCATGATTGTAATGCTACTAATTGTATTTCCGCCCAATCAAGTAAATCCCGATCTACTCATGTCTTTAGAAAAAACTCTCACTCAATTGATAATATTCACAATAAACAAAGTAACCTCCAACACCACCCCAAATCCATTTTAAAAATACCCTCAATTAATGACTGCGTAAAAAGAGCCATCAAATTTAATGATCCTAGCTTGACACCTACAGCACTAGTTTACATATCTCCACCTCGTAGCTCCCGCTCGCAACGCATCCGAGTATTATTAGACTCTGGTGCGGAAAGTAATATAATTTCCTTAGAAGCGGCTCGAAGAGCCAAGCTCCCTCTGGATCCCTGTGACGCTGAGATCTGTGGCGTTGGCGCAGCTAGACAAGCATTGAGGTTTACGACCTCGTTAGTATTGCATCTTAAGGATGGTACTTTCTTAACTGTAGGAGCCTCGGTGATCGACAAATTAACCATACCTATTCCGAGTCGATCTTTCAATATGCCAAGGGCAGGGGGAAAATTAAAATCACAGTTAGCTGATCCCGAGTTTAGTAAAAAAGACAATATTGACATGTTATTTAGCTCAGGTCTCTTTGCAGCGCTCATGCTCCCGGAAACAGCAGCGCCTAAAGGTCAGGGGCCCCACTTCATGAGAACTCGTGTAGGTTGGGTAGCTTTAGGCAACATACCCAGAAAATTTCCCACTAACTATGAGAAAAGCTATCGCTTCCCCTTCCTCAAGGAAAGGAAGGTCCGATTTAATGAAAGTGTGAAGCAAGGGGAAGACACCCCATTGACCTTGAGACCAGCTGTTACTGACCTAGTTCCCGTTCACACTCCCGTTGACGCTCCCGCTAGTTTGACCCTGAATTCAGATGTCAGTGACCTAGTTTCCGTTGACACTTCCGTTGACGCTCCCGCTCGCTTGAGCTCGCCACCTGTATTCATACGTAATTTGTATTCGTTAGTTCCCCCTCTTGTCGGACCAACTGAGTCAGTCTCCTTGTTTACGATTGCCAATAAGTTGCAAACCCCCCAGGGAGCGAGTGTAGTTCCCGAACACGTTTGTTGTCAAGTATCCACCCTTGAAGTCAGTTGCAGTAGCGCAACAGAATCGCAAACTAATGATCTTCTCCGTCGTATGTTTGAAATAGAGTCAGTAGAAGAAGCTGCCCATTATACTCCTGCTGAACAGGAAGCCGAGGAAATTTTCCTAAATTCCGTCTCCCGTGATTCGTTAGGAAGGTATGAGGTGGCACTCCCGTTCTCGCAAGATAAATCATCTTTAGGTGACTCCCGCAACATTGCCCTCCGCCGACTATATAGTGTGGAAAGTAAATTCCGAGCTGATAATCAGCTAGCATCCGCTTACAGGGAATTCATGTCGGATTATCTTAATCAGGGCCACATGAGATTCGTTCAGCCTCCAAAGTTAGGTCAACCCCATTATTACATACCGCATCACGCCGTTCGCCGAGAAGGCGACCCTCCAGAAAAAATAAGAGTAGTTTTCGACGCTTCGCAACGCTCCTCAAATGGGAGATCCCTCAATGAGATATTACATGTAGGACCGAGTCTCCTCCCCGAAATAGCTACGATATTAACTCGCTTCCGGCTGTTTAAATTCGCATTCATCGCCGACATTAGGCAAATGTTTAGGCAAATCAGACATCCCTCTCCGGATCAGGACATGCTCCGTATAGTTTGGAGAGATTCTCCTCAAGATCCCATTAAGGACTTTGCGCTTACCACAGTTACGTATGGCACAGCATGTGCTCCGTTTTTAGCCAACCGCGTGATAAAACATTTAGCTGAAACCTCCGCGGAATCCTTTCCGTTGGCATCCCAAGTGTTGCTGCAAAACACTTATGTAGATGACGTACACGGGGGAGGAGACTCTATCGAAACGGCTATTAGAGTAAGAAAAGAACTTCAAGCACTTTTAGCCTCCGCTAGCCTAGAGCTCAGAAAATGGGCTTCTAGTGATCTCGCCCTACTAGAAGGGATTCCCGAAGAGCACGTCAGTCCGCATACGGACTGTGTAGATATGACCGGAGAGGAGGAGAAGCCTCTCAAAATGTTGGGAGTGGCTTGGGATCCCAGATCGGATTCATTCTTTTTCAAAGTACCTGTTACCCCAATGGTTCGCACGAAAAGAGAGTTGGCTAGCCAGATAGGAAAAATCTATGACCCCGTAGGTTGGGTGATCCCGGTGGCGGTATTCGCCAGATCTATACAGCGAGAAGTCTGTCGCTCAAAATGCGACTGGGACGATCCTATTTCCGAACACCTCTCGAGAGAGTGGCAGGTATTGTCCGAATCCTTAGATTTATTGCAGCTCCTTAGGATTCCTCGTCACGTTCCCAGCTCCAACGTTTCGCAGTGGATAGTGGGTTTCGCTGACGCCTCAGAGAAGGCGTATGCTGCCGTGATATACGTGGTCAGTGATGTGAATGGCCAATATATTCCCAGATTGATTATGGCTAAGGCCAGAATAGCTCCCTTAAAACTAGAAACTATTCCCCGTCTTGAGCTGCTCGCCGCCGAACTATTGAGCAAGACGATCTCGAAAGTACGCCCCAATTTCCCTTCCGTCACAGACAAGCATATTGTCACCTGCTCTGACAGTGTCATAGCTCTATCTTGGATAACTGCTGATCCTGCACCAATATGGAAGGTCTTTGTAGGAAATAGGGTAGCAAAAATTCTCAATCATGTTGCGCCCGATTCGTGGTTTCACGTGCGTTCTCAGGACAATCCCGCTGACGTAGCTTCGCGTGGAGCTCTACCATCCCAGATAGTGAATGACTCACTATGGTGGAGTGGTCCGGAGTGGCTGTGCACACCAAGAGCGGAGTGGCCCATTAGAAGGGTACGCCCCGACCTGTCCTCTCCGGATGTAACCTCGGAAATCCGAGCTTCCCGTGCCATTAACTTAATCACCAAGACAGAGGATGTACCTCTTGACATTGAATCTCGCTTTAGTTCCTACTCTCACTTAAAGAGAGTTATAGGATGGGTATTGCGCTTTGCGCACAATTGTCGGGCGTTCAAGAAGCGCTCGGGTCCGCTGACTACAGCTGAACTTGGTTCGGCGGAGAGAAGATTAGTTCGCCGTGCGCAGCAAAGGCATTTCCCCCAAATCTTCCAATCCCTGAAATCCCGTGGGAAGGAGGAGAATTTACCAAAATTTGTAGCTCAACTTTCCGTGTTCCTTGCCCCCGATAACTTACTCAGAGTGGGAGGTAGATTGGCCCTTAGTAGTTTGGAGTATCAAACTCAGCATCCCGCCTTGTTACCTTCGGAAGACAAGCTGACCGAACTGATAGTTAAGCAGGCACATGAAGCCTGTCTACATGTTGGTCCCCGCGCCACTCTGGCATACCTCCGCTCTCGCCTATGGATCATCAATGGTCGTGCCGTAGTGTCCCGTTGCTTAAAAGGTTGTGTCCGCTGTTTCTCTATAAAACCTGTACCGTATGAGACAACTATGGGACAGCTGCCCGAAGGCCGTGTTGAACGAGCCTTTCCGTTTCAAACGGTCGGCATTGATTACGCAGGTCCATTCGAAATCACTTTGTTAGGAAAAAGGGGATCCCGTTCATTTCAGGTGTACTTGGCTGTGTTTGTTTGTTTCGCTACAAAAGCAGTGCACCTAGAAACAGTAATGGACCTTACAACTGATGGTTTCCTTCAATGCCTTGAACGCTTCATGGCACGTCGAGGAGTACCTACCACCATCTGGTCTGACAATGGCACCAATTTCGCCGGTGCCGCCCGACTATTCTCAGAAATTCGCAAGGCCATGGATTCTGGTATCTCCGAGAGCCTACAAGTGCGTTTGGCCGCCAGGGGAGTTGAATGGAAATTCATTCCACCCAGAGCTCCCCACTTCGGAGGCTTGTGGGAAGCTGCAGTCAAGTCAGCCAAACGGCTGCTGATCCTCACGTTACAATCGCATACCCCTAATCTACAAACGTTCACCACAATAGTGTCTCGTGTTGAGGCAATTCTAAATAGTCGCCCTCTAGTTCATCAATCAGAATCACCTGATGACTTCTTAGTTCTGACTCCCGGTCATTTTTTAATTCAGCGGCCCCTCACTGCCCTTCCCGAATCTACGGTCGCTGAGTTCAGCTCGCGTCTCACTCCTAAGTGGAGATTTGTTAACGCTGTAGTCGAGCAGTTCTGGAAGAGATGGAGAACCGAGTACTTACTAGACTTGCAGTCCAAACAAAAATGGAACACCCCATTCAAACCAGCCAAGATAGGCGATGTTGTTCTGATCATGCAAGACAATGCTCCCCCTCTCTCTTGGCCAAAAGGCATTATAGTTGAGTTGATCCCCGGCAAGGATGATGTCTCCCGCGTTGCAAAGGTGCGCACTAGCACCAACATTATTGATCGACCCGTACGAAAACTGTGCCCCCTGCCTATTGACAATTGAGTTACCATGTTAGAATTCCGCTGGAATTGGGGGGGGAGGATGTTTGGTCGTGACCAAAATTCATAATTCCCGCCTCTGACTAAATTCATATCTCCCGCCTCGGAGTTCACCGAACTCCCGAGTCGAGCGCTAGTGTAGCTGTATCTGAATGGAACAAGGAAACTACTCCCGAATGTAATTAAACTAATTAAACTTAATGAGTGATCTGTGCTCCCGAAACTGTACAACGCAATCAAAGATTATTGTATTCATGTTAACCATTTATGTTCATCTTTACCTATTGTGTTAAATAATTGATATTCCTCAACCAGTGTATGGACAGTAGCGCTCTCGGCGCGCAAGTTGCGGAAAGATGTGTAACCTGCATTCATTCAGTTCCCGTGTCTCATGACGATTGTATTGCTCTCCCATTTTATTCAACTTATACCGCTGTTGTATCACAATAAATTGTGTTCGATCCCGTAAACCTGTGTGTTTCGTTTCCGTGAATCACTCAGTTGCAAAACCCATCAAATCCCACACTCTCCCGAGATCGAACAGGGTCGAGTCAAACAGTCATTACCCGACTAATATATAAAATATAATATAATATAATAGCTTCATGGGGACGAATTCAATACCCCCCATAGTGATTGCATCTAAACCCCTCGACTTTCGATGAAAGTGCGTATCTGCGCCAATAGTCATTCATGTGATCTAGTTTCTGGTTGTTACGGCCGATTAAATTGTGTGTGTGTGTGTTGGTGAAATTTTTGACTGGGCACTTTAGTGCTTCTCCCAACTAATTTAAAATTCCAATTAATTAATGTAAATCTTTTCAAGTTGTTTAAAATGTTTATGATTCCAAATCGTATTTTCAAAATTAGAAAACAATAGTTGAAAATGGAGAAATTTCATTTTGAAATTTGGGAGGGGGCTAAAGTACCTACACCTGAAATATTCTGAATTTCCGATATAATAATCTATATCTATAAAAGAGGATGTATGTATGTATGTATGTATGTATGTTGCCTATAGACTCCGAAACCGCTCGACAGATTGTAATGAAACTTTCAGGTATTATTAGGCATGATTCAAGGATTGTTCCTGTAAAGTTTGGTGCAAATCCGTTCAAAGGGCTCTGACCCAGAGGGCATAAAAGGGTGCAGTGTCAGGTTTTAGAAATTTATTGTTTACAAAATTAACTACCCAAGCCAAGACCGAAGGAGGAGGAGGAGGAGGGAGGAGGAGGAGGAGGAGGAGGGGGGGAGGAGGAGGGAGGAGGATGAGGGAGGAAGAGGAGGGGGGGGGAGGAGGAGGAGGGAGGAGGAGAAGGAAGAGGAGGGAGGAGGAGTGAGAGAGGAGGAGGATGAGGAGGAGGAGGAGGAGGGAGGAGGAGGAGGAAGAGGAGGGAGGAGGAGTGAGAGAGGAGGAGGGAGGAGGATGAGGGACGAAGAGGAGGGAGGAGGAGTGAGAGAGGAGGAGGATGAGGAGGAGGGAGGAGGATGAGGGACGAAGAGGAGGGAGGAGGAGGAGGGAGGAGGAGGAGGAGTGAGGGAGGAGGAGGAGGAGGAGGATGAGGAGGAGGGAGAAACCAAAGGCAGAATCCAAAGGCTAAGCTTCCGTCCATCCAATCACCTCTTAATAACAGTTTAAAATTACGATCAATAAACAAATTTAATTTGGGCGCAGCAACGCGCGGGGGGAACGCTAGTTAGACATATTTTGCATAATATCGAAATTTCAATATTTTTTCCCTTATAAGTGTTGGAAAATAAATCGATACTTCTCATTGTGCTTGGAATTTTCCTGTCCTATTAAGAATTAGTCTCCATCCCTGCAACGTCTGGATGTGATTTATTATTGGCATAAAGACGGCTAAAGAATACGCATTGTCGATTGGTACTTGTTAATTGTATTTCTTGTTTTTGTGGCATCGCCCTCAGATTTAATATCTATTAACACCGTCAATTAGCCATCTCTTGATGATAACTATGATTTTTATTTATTGTGATTCTTATAGGCCAAGCAATGGGGAGTGACTCAAGGAAGGTGGCCCAAGAAATCCGCCGAATTCCTTCTTCAACTTCTGAAGAACGCAGAGTCCAATGCTGACTACAAAAATCTCGATGTCGACCGCCTCGTCATTGAACACATTCAAGTCAACAGGGCTCCCTGCCTCAGAAGGAGGACGTACCGTGCCCACGGTCGTATCAACCGTAAGTATTTGCTTGAATTCATTTTTAAAAAAATATTGTTACCTTTAAGTACATACTGGCACTGGGAGTTTACCACAATCCTTGAAAATGTAATATAAAATCGGGTGCAATTGTGGGAATCTTTTGTTACAAAGATTTGCGGACACATTGACAAACGAGCCCTAGCTAGGAAAGCTTTTTATAGATTTAAAATTGCCTTCAGTCAATAAATTGATCAGAAGGCTCCATGTAAACTTGACTCACCTGACTTGAACAAATTTCGCCAAAATGCATTAGTTATACCTCTTCCCGGTAGATAGGGTTTGTTACAGACGTACCTCTGATGAGCTGGATGCTCGAGAGCTAATTTTCCATAATCTTGAAGCGAATCTCATCGACTATTTCACGTACCAATTCAGCCCTATGGAGATTTATTAATTTATCTTCATCGTAACGAAAAATCAACATTGTATGGCTAACATGACTTTTTGATTTTCAGCGTACATGAGCTCACCCTGCCACATCGAAGTGGTACTCACAGAGAAGGAACAAGTCGTCGCCAAGGCTGCCGATGAGGAGCCCACCAAAAAGAAGGTATCCAAGAAGAAGTTGGCCAGGCAGAAGGAGAAGATGATGAGGGAATAGATTTTTAAATAAAACGTGATTTTCACATTTTTTGGTTACTGAACCTTTTATTCAATCCTTTCTAACTTCTTTTTTTTCTGTTTTGTAATACTTAAATAAATGACGTATAAAAGAAAGGGAGGGGGGATTTTCAAAATTATGAAAGTAGAAATGATTTACGTTTCCTCCATGGGATTTAAAACAAAGAAAAATATTGATTTGGTATTGGAACTGCACATTTATTTTAATGGTACACACAAGAGTACTTGTGTACTTTTTTGTGGAAGGTATCTCCATCCATATACGTTTTTACGGAGACCCTCTTGTCGAAAATTGTCATCTAACAAAGACACATAATAGTGAAACGTAACAACATCACTAGAATTCTAGTGTTATGTTGTCTTGTGATCTCCGGAGCTAATTTCTTTGCTGTTTAACCTATGAAGCCAACATTTGAAATGGAGGTAATGTGAATGATAATGAATTACAACAATTAACAATAATGAATCGCTTTTTAGCCTTTGGTTTCGTTAGAGTTTAAGGGTGAACAATACTACAGAACCTGGAAAGGCAGTCAGTCTGCAAGTCCTGCCCCTGTACTCCGTACTCGCCGAAAATTATTCTTGATCTTTTGGATATTATATCAAAAATTCTATTGAGTAGTGGGGTTTCTACATTCAGAACTACTTGAATTTCGCGTTCAGTAAATATTTCGATTTTCCAGTTAAAACGCAGTTATTCCATGCATTAGGAATTTGGAAAGATGAAGATTAATTTGAACTTGAATACATCTACTGAATTTCGAAGGTGATAAGCTTGCAAACTATAACTACAAATTGTTACACAAAGGTTTTTTCATTTCATTATTGGATGGCTTTTCTACGCAGGCTACTAGTTTTTATCGTTGAATGGAGCCGATGGTACTTGATTCATTTTCAGCTAATAAAAGATTAATGAAATTAATTAAACCACCCCCTATGGTCTACTAGTCCTTTATTCAAGGATGACAAACGTTATAATTAACTCGATTTCTTGATGAGAGAATCGGCCATTTCACTAATTTTATTTTATTCCATCAATGTACGTTGGGCACTGGATGTTTAGAAGTGGCCGAATGGTGTAATCTTCTTTATATCAATAAAGTAAAGTGTCTGTATGTATGTACCTCCATAACTTTTGACCGGATTGACTGATTTGCGCGATTCTTTTTTTAATATGACAAGCCACTTCCGGCGCAAAATATAGGCCACATCAAAATTGCACAACCCCTGCTCAGTAAGGGGTGGTTGTGAGGGGTGGGGGTAGACAAACTAGAAAATCCGTGTGTGGGCCCAAACGAAAGTCCACGACTAGGGGGTTTCAATTCCAGCTACCATAAATAAGAAATAAGTAAGGGGTGGTTATGAGGGGTGGGGGGTAGAAAAACTGGAAAATCCTTGTGTATTCTCAAACGAAAGTCCACGACTAAGGAGTTTCAATTCTAACTACCATAAATAAGAAATAAGGGGAGGTTGTGGGGGGTAGAAATACTGTCAAATCCATGTATCGGAGCAAACGAAAGTCTGCGAGTAGGGGGTTCCGATTCCAGCTACCCATCGCATCTACACATCCCACAGAGAGTGAGCGAAGCTAGCCAAATCCCCATCACATTTAAAATCACCTTTGTCACCGTTTCCAATTATTCTACGTGTCTCACTTAAGAGTAAAGACCATCGGATCAATTCAGCCATACCGAGCGAGCGAAGCGAGTTTTCTTTATACCGAGAAAACTAGGCTAGTTAATAAATAAAGTATGGTGTAATGAATAATGATAAAGTAAGATAATAATAATAAAAGATGGTGTTATGAAAGCTGAATGACTTCAGTGGGGTTGCCAAACGTCACGAACGTGACGTCGTTGTTTGGGGTTTCCTTCGTCTGTGCCTGGAGGGAACCAAAGTGCCACCCACCTATGGTGTGGCTGCTTGCGAATGGAAATATATACCTGCTTAGTGAGTCTTAACAAAATTGACTGTCTCGTGCTAAGTGAGTCTAGCGAGTTGAAAATTGGAGTCAATCCAATCATGTTACACTGGACCAATAATCCCTTGAAAACATTATAGACAGGCAATCATGTTACCCGACGTATAAATACACTTTAAGGATTGGTAGAGTTGAACATTGGTCCGGAGTTTAGGAGACAGTTGGCTAATGTTTGGAGTTAGGCGAGAGCCTATGACATGGTCGCCTCTGAAGGTAGGTAGAGGTTTGAAAGGAGCTGGACGAGCTGTCTAATTTCTAATTCCTCCTTTCTTTTGGGAGGCTTCATTTTTCGGGGAAAAGAATGAGTTTATAATATCAATCCTTATCATCAGGAATTTACACAAATAAAAAGATACCATTACAGAAATCGTTAAAGAATTTTCCAAACGAATTTCCATGAAGAAAGTTTTGGAAAATTACAATTTTCTAATTTAAGAAAGTCCGCTAATGAGAATGAGAAAATAAAACGAATTGGGTAATAAAATGTGTGTTCCTCCACCTCATTGGATTATCTTATGATATATTTTTGTATGTATTTACAGTTTGTGAAGTTGCACTTTTTGGTGCATTCATATTTATTGCAGACTAGAGTATTTTCATCGAAATTCTATTATCGCTTACAAATATAGGGTTTTTGGAGGTTCTCCAACTCATTATATTAATGTTTAAAGATGAAATAACTTTTACGAATATTCAAAGATAATTTGATAAATACTTGTGAGCATGATGCAATTTATCTTCTTCTTGTCTTGTCTTCTTTTTGTATTTCAATGATAAGTTATCGAGTACTTGAATTGTTCTCTTACACAATCAGATTTCTGTATGTTAATATTGAAGAACAAATTTCCTTTAGTCACCCTCATATAAGGCGCGTACTAGTAGTGATCCGAATTCAGTACATATGTTTCTTATAATTGAAAATAATTGAAAACCACTTAAAAATAAAATGTAGGTTTTTTGTAAAATGCATATTATGTTTTAATTAATATTGTTATTTATGTTTTTATAAATTACTACTGTCTAATAATATGATTTGGTCCCCGGAAGGGGAGTTCCGTCTCCAGGGTAGTCTACGTATTCCTGCTTGAAGAAGCTTAGTCGGCTCTCATCTGTGTAACTAAAATATACTTACGTGCAATATACAATACAATACGCAAATGCGAGCAAATATTCAATACGAGCCTGGCTCGAAAGATGTAAATTATTTGTTTCTATCTTTTTGTCCAAACCATTACAAACGGAGTGAAACCAGTGGAGTCCCCCTTCCTCAAGAGAAGGCCTATTAACAGGCCCAACTGCCTATAGGGCTTCCTGAAAAACCATTATTAGTTTCGAGCTGAAAATTTGTAGTCTGGGATTCCAAGGGCACAGATAAGAAATTGGATACTCTCTAAAGCAATCATCACTGTGATGATGCTTGGTTTCATTAATTCACCCTCGCGTTGACGTTTGTTTTTCCTGCCAATGTTCTAGAGCGGAGAGCGAACGGAAGAACCTATAACAAACAATCCTGGTAGTCTCATTCAATAAAAAAAGAAAAAGTTTTTGAGTTTTAAATACGTATTTCAACTCTTCAATTTTTTTGACATGGATATGTCTTCTGGCTGGGGGTCAAGGAATTTTTCGCGACACTTTTTTTTCCCGACCGACACTTTTTTTCCCGACCGGCACATTTTCTATTGATTTTCACGTACAACCAAGGCGTTACTAGGGAAGAGTAACTCCCATAGTTTTCATAGTAGGAAAATCGTTCGCCACTTTTTGAAATGCTCGAGAGCACGACATTTCATGACCTCTAAGCCATTGTAGTGTCAAGGAATGCTGATTTATTACTCTAAGTTAACAACTAATATTGTTTTGTAACCATAATGGAATAATCTTGTGAAAAGAAGGCACTACATGGTTGGTATACAATTGAGTAGTAGGTACCAACTGGTAAGCAGTAGGTACTAGACATATCCATGATCTTTTGTTTTTCCCATCAAGGGAGAAATTGTCTTTATCATCTCGCGCATAGAACTTTAAAGGTTCTTGATGAGTTTTGCCACGACATACACCTTAGTTGAGGATAGGAAAGACAACAACTAACAAAATCACAGTGTATCAGGGTTTACCAAGATTTATGATTTTGTAATATAGTTAGGTACTTCCCTTAAGAATTGATCGAAAATGAAGCTTTTTGAGACGTATTTCGTAAACTTACAATTTTAGAACCAGATTTCCAAACTAATTATGTGCCCAGGTAAAGTATACATTCTTTCAACAGGTGTAGGTAATTATGGTAGGTGCCAAGTGAGATGTAAATACGTACGTACTAGGCATTGTAAATTACAGACTAAAGCTAATAGTGTAGAAACATCCAACAGTAACTACTCCAATTCGGTTACAGTTTCACCATATGACGCACCGTTCTGCCCGATTTTGATGACATTTTCAGGGATTGAATTCTACAAGTTGTTCTTATGTTCATCTCAGGTAGATCTCTTGTTCATATGGATTTCGTTACAATAGGAATAATGGAGAATCTACTGTGCATGCATAAACGTGAAATCTTCACCGTGAATTTCGATGTCTTTTTCGAAGACTGCAGAGGCCTGGCCTCACGGCGAGTTAGAGTGCACCACAGAACATGGAATGAACTGTTCATTCTATGTTCTCTGGAGTGCACCTGCACTGGATCCGGAAGTCTCTTCATCCGAACCGATCTGATGACGCCCGACTATCCGGAAGGTTCCATGGCAGAACGAATTTATCTAGTCGTAAAAGCTAATTTTATTATCTGGAGCAGTTTTTTTTGGCGAATTTTCTTCGAAAATGAAGGTATTGTTGCAATGGCTCGGAAAATTTCAAAATCAAAATTTTTGAATAATTTCTTCATTGAAATCCGTTTTGAGACATTCTCAAACGAACTCTAGAGTTTAACGTTTTTATATATATACACATATAGGTAGATGTGTCATTCCAGACGATAACTCTCCATAGGATTGAGTTAAAAATTCCGTTCTTGCGCCAAAAAATCAAGCTTTCCAAATGAAAGGATGTGTTCGTTGGCCAGAACTTTTTGAGTACATTAAATTGCTCAAATTTCAAAAAATGTACTAATAAAATCTCTAAAAACGGCTAAAAATCGTTAAATCTATATTTGTTGGTGAAATATAAAAAATATTGCTCAAGTAAAGTTTATTAACTATGAAATAGAACATTTAAAAATGTGTGTACAAAATTATGCTGAAAAAAGTTCCAGTCATGCAGCATGATCGTATGAGCGAATTTTCGTAAATTATCGCACTATGTTATGTTACATTGTTTTGAAAATTGAACACGTTGAGTGAAAAGAAATTGTTGATTACCAATTTTATGGCACAAAACTCTTTCTAAATAATAATCTGCTATTCAAAAAAGGATCTTGGAGTTTACCGACACTTTTTTTGCAGTTTTTACGGTTTTTAAGTTCATTTAATGAAATTTAAGTACATTTTTCAGCATAATTTTGAACATCAACTTTCGAATGTTCTATTTTATAGTTTAAAATCTTTATAGCTAAATTTATTCTGCCAAAAAATCTAAATTTAACGGTTTTTAGCCGTTTTTTTTCTATTTTTAGTGATTTTTTCAGCACTGTTTTTGAAATTTGACCAATTTAATGTGCTAAAAAAATTTTTCCATGTTTTAGGGTCTCAAATCATTGATTGAAACTGACGGTTTCCTCTTGACCCCCCTTTTTTTTTTTTTTGATTTTTTCGATTTTAGGTTGAATTTGGAACAGAAAATGCCTCGTTGAAATTTTCTTTTTGGGGCTTCGTTTCTGAGTTATTCCACTTTTTGCGGAAGTCCGATTTTTATTTTTCCATGTCTCAAATCATTGATTGAAACTTACGGTTTCCTCTTGACCCCCCTTTTTGATTGCTTTTTCCGATTCTAGGTTGAATTTGGAACAGAAATGGCCTCGTTGAAATATCACTGTTCAGAATACAGTTTAAAAAATGTACCACAAGGAGACTTCCAGTCAGTTGTGTTGTGAGAAATCGAAAATGCCACCTGCTCCTTCTGCAGCCTCTGCTCCTTCTCCTGCAAACTGTATTCAAGAGTCAAGAAAACAACAGTTTCTTGATACTTATTGTTTTGTCTACACTATGATCTTTATTATTTAAAGAACCTTACATTAGTCCAGAATACGGCGTCTCATACGTTCTTCTAATAAATGAGTAATAGTAGGTACTGAACAGTTTGAGGGGTTTTTTTTCTTTTTTTCAAACGACGATTTGGAAAACTTTTTTTAAATCGTAAGCGGTTCAAGTGTAATGTCATCCCCCTGATGGTGATTGTTGATTATGGACGCTGGGGTCTGATGATAGATAATTTAATGCTGATTTCAAAAGTGAGGTGAGCATATCAAAAATCGAAGATAAAAATAGTAAGAAAGTGTTGGTAATGTCTAAAAGAAATCGGCGATTTTCTGTATTTTGCAAAAAGTGGAATAACTTAGAAACGAAGCCCTAAAAAGAAAATTTCACGGAGGCATTTTCTGTTCCAAATTCAACCTAAAATCGAAAAAAAGTAATAAAAAGGGGGTTCAAGAGGAAACCATAAGTTTCAATCAATGATTTGAGACCCTAAAACATGGAAAAGTAAAAATCGGGCTTCCGCATCGTAAAGCTGAGTTGAAATACTATAAAAAAGGTCCAGTTCAATTTTTCGATAGCTCGCCCCATAAGGCTGTAATTTCCCGATGGGCCCGTTTAGATGGGACACCCTGTATATAAACTCTAGGATTCGTTTCAGAACGTCTCAAAACAGATTTCAATGAAGAAAATTTTCAGAAATTTTGATTTTAAAATTTTGGAGCCATTGCAATAGCTTCATTTTCTACGAAAATTCGCTAAAATGTACTTAAAATTTATTTAAATTTTCAAAAAATCGATTCTGCAAAAAAGCTAAAAATGCAAAACCTGTATTTGAATTTGAATAGGAGATTATTATTTAGAATACGTTTTTTGCCATAAAATTGATAGGTAACAATTTCCTTCCACTCAAATAGCTCAAATTTCAAAACAATTCAACATTATACATTGCGATGATTTACGAAAATTCGCTCATACGATCATGCTGCATGACTGGAACTTTTTTAAATAATGTTTTCATCGTACCTAATCATTAGATCTCATAATAATAATAATAATGATAATTGTAGTAATAATGAATAATAATTACCTACCTACTTCCAATGTCACGAAAATTCAAATTATCCAGAATAAATTGCTAAGGATAATAGGTACCTATATTGAAAAAGTGCCGTACTCCACTGCACTGCTTCGTAAAATATTTGGTGCTGAACATTCGTCGCTTTCTACGAGTAGGTAGAGGTATAATTTCACTGTACCTTCTTCTACCTGCTTTACCATGAGTGTGCAAAAACCGTCAGCCGACGAATCAAGTCTGAGCGCAAACGTGCACCGCTCGTGAACCTTGCTTGGCCAGGGGCACAGTGCCCGAATGATTGTTCGTAACCCTTGCTCGCTGCTCTGAGGATAATCGGTTACTGTAAACGGATACGAGGAAGTAATGTGCCACACCAACAACTTGGCCGACGTTGTTTTGTTCAAATGACTCCCCGTATCAGAAAATGCTCAAAATGCTCAAGGGTTTATCAGGAAAGAATACCAAATACATTTACATTAGCCTCTCTCTCAACGGGCTACCCTTTTTATTATATTTTTCTTAATTTTCCTTATAGTCTTTGTAGTGGATTTATATATGTTTTACTTGGTGTCGGTAGACCAAGTGGGACATTTATATTCTGATTATGCGGGTTAGTCCCCGTGTTATTCCTGTAAGGAATGTGAGCGAATCCGTCAAGGTCAGCTTGCTTGGCGGAATGAACTGAGAGATAGTTCGTGTCGCAGCCGCGTGGAGCACTGGGCTCGCATAGTGGGTGCTGGGTTCGATCAGTTTGGTACTGAGCCGTTTTGTAATATTCTGGCCTAAGATTTATATCTGTAGGAGGAATATGTTGAGCTTGGTTGAGGTACTGAAAAGTATCCTTCGTTTTTTGTACATTTGGAGTGTATTTGACACTCGGATCGGCCGGGTAGGCTTGTGTCGAATATCGTGGGTATTCGGACAGCTTGGTCGAATCATAATGATTGACTTCAGAGCGGGTCTGAAAGGTATCCTCGGTCTTTTGTATAGGCGAGGCTTGATCTAACGTTTCCCTCGTGAATACGTTAGATGTGAAGGCGATCTCGTCGTGAGGATCGAGCCTTGCGCCGTCGCTGGGGCCGGCGGATTGGCCGGGTAGCGTGTAGGTAGCGCTACGGGGGCTAAGAGGCCCGGCTTCGCCGTCGTCTGCCTCCCCTTGCATGAGGAAATAAGACGGCCGACGTTCCATCGAAATAGCCGAGTTATTAGCTCGTTTCGATGCCTCTATGTATAGAAATAGAGGGTTTAGGAAGGTGGACTCGCTTGACAGAGCTTCTTTCCTTTGCTCGTATGTCAGGGTCCTACCTTGTAGTCTTGAAAAAGACTTCCTTGGACGGTAAATTAGAGCGGATGAGCAGAGTAATTTACCGGCGTGCCCCAGCGGTCGGTGACGAGCCTAGTGCTACGAAACCCGGGTGACACGGCTAGGAACGTCCCTCGGGCGTACGATCTAAAGAGAATATCGATAGATGTACCGGGTGGCGTCCTGACAGATGAACTACGTTGGGCAATGAGCAGGATGAATAATCACTGGACTCGTAGATGCCAATGCGAGATCTGTGTGGAGAGAAGGTAGGCCTTGTAGAAAGCAGTAGGAAGCCGTTCTTGAGATGAACTCGGGATGCAGAAGGTTCGTCAGCGTAGAGCGTGTAGAAATCTTCGTACTTCGAGGTGTCGTCGTCGAGAGCGGAGAGTAGAATGAATTTTGGAGGGCTCCGAGCGGGGTCTTTATAGGGAGGTGGCCGCCTCCTGCCGCCTCCTGATTGGTCCGCTTAATTTCATTAATTCGACTGTGTAATCTCATTGGCTCGCACATTGTTTTCTCAGTATCTGTGAGTATGATAGCTGAGCTGGTCCTCCGGGGTGCTTACGAGCGTCCGTCGCGGAGCCGACGACCTTGAGTTTAGCCGGGGACCTCGGGTGCTTTCTCTGCGTCAGTTGTTCAGACGGGGTCCCCGGGGTGGCTGCTGGACCAGAGGTGGTTGCTTGCCGCCTCTTGGTTGGTTCGCCTATTGTCTCTCGTGTAATCAGTGTTTCTGATTGGCGAGTAGGCTTGTTTGAATTGTCCTTGCTAGTTTTAGAGGACGTTTGATTCTCTGTTTGAGTTTTCTCGTTCAAGGCGACTTGGTTCGAGATACTTGTCGCATCTCTCTCGCCCAGTAAGTGTCTAGGGAGGTCGCCTTGTATGTTATTAGTTAATATTTCACTTTTGAGAGAGAATTTCGTATTTTCTCTCTGGTGAAATATTTTGTTTGACGGAGTTATAACTCGACGTCTTGTAAATATTTTTGTGTTGTGTCTACCTCTTTTTGGTAGCCCTGAAAAGGGCTGTTGACAAGAGGGGGTGGTTTTCACCACAGGCGCCCCCCCAAGACGTCGTGTTATTAACGACGACGCCGGCTGGGGTGTTTCGAGCGCCGTTACCCACCTCTCGTCGAATTTGGTAGAGGGGACGTGCCTCCTGGCAGATTTTCGGGGAGTCTCCTCCTTATTTTCTGCCTGATTTTTGTTTAGTGACACAGCTTCGTCTGTTTTTAGAGTGTAAGCTGGTTTTATTTGCTGTTCGGGAACTTTTTTTGTATGTTTGCCAATTTGCACTGTAACCGAAAACTTATCTCTTTTAACCACTTTGAATGGTCCCGTGTAAGGACATTGCAGAGAGGTGAGCTGTGTGGGCACTCTGATATAGACATGTGTACATGTATCCAAATTTTTGGGCATGTTTACGGCATATTTCGTATTATTATGTTTAATATGCGTAGGCCGGAAGAAGAGAGGCTCTGAAAGGTTTGTAGAAGTTACGAAAATGTCTCCTGGGAGTGGTACGTCAATTCCGTAAACTTTTTGGAACGGTGTAGTTTCCGTTGCTGGGTCTACTGCCGTACGCATGGCGAGTAGTACTTTTGGTAGGGCGTCGAGCCAATTTTCGTTTTGTGCTTTGAGAGCCTCTTTCAGAGATCTATTTCTGCGTTCTACCATTCCGTTTGTTGACGGTTTGTATGGTAACGTGTGGGTATGTTTTACTCCGAGACGTTCCATAATGGAATTAAATAGATCTGATTCGAATTGTGTGCCTTGATCACTTGTGATGTATTTAGGTACGCCTTTTGAAGCTACCCAAATATTGATAAAGGCGTTTGTGATCGTGGCTGTTTCGATGTTGTTAAGAGGGACTGCCTCTAGCCAACCCGTTGCTCTATCGACCATCATTAGAATGTAACGTTTCCCTCCTTTAGCTAAAGGTAAAGGTCCGGTAATGTCAACGTGTACATGTGAAAATTTGTTAGCCGTTTCAAATTCGGAGTAAGGGAGCTTCACGGAGCGAGTGATTTTTGCTCGTTGGCAAGTCTCGCACGCTCGGACCCAGTTGGAGACATCTGCACGGAGTCCGTGCCAAAAATATCTTTGTTTAACTTTATACACTGTAGAGTGTATACCTGGGTGTCCCAAATTGTGAATTTGGCTGATTATTTCTTGCCTTATTTCGTTTGGAATATAAGGTCTTGGGTGTCCTAGGTCTAGGTTACACCAAATTTCTCCTTGAGGAAATTCGACTCGTGTGAGTTTCAATTTGTCCTCTGCGTTAGGAGGAGAACGAATTTGTGCATTTGAAATGTGCAGTAGAAGATTGCACTCTATTGCAGCCGTAATTTGCGAAATTTCGGCTATGGGTGGACCCTCGTCAGTTTGGGTTGAAATCGATTTTGTTTGAATTTCAACTGGATCGAAGGGTCTGGAGAGTGCGTCGGCGACGACGTTGTTCTCTCCGGGTATATGACGAATGTCACTCGTCATTTGAGAGATGTATGTTAGCCATCTTAATCTCATTTTTGAAAAATGTGCATTTTTCTTAAGCATCGTGCCTAGCAGAGGCTTGTGATCTGAACAAATATGAAAAGATCGGCCGTCCAAGTCATTGTGCCAATGAATGCAAGCTTGGTAAACGGCGAACATCTCTTTGTCGAATGATGCTTTATTCTTCCATTGTTCTGGAATTTCTTTACTGAAAAATCCCAATGGTTGGTAAGATTTCGAGCCGTGTTTGTCTGTAATTTCCTGCTCTAGTGCCGCTCCGATGTGTGTGTCGGATGCGTCGCAGACTAATCTCCACTCTGCTGTAGGGTGTGGATGAGCGATATTATGTAATGTAGCTTTAATCATTGCTTGTTTTAAGCTGTTGAAAGCTTTTTCTCTCTCTGATGTCCATTCGATAGGTGTTTTGTCATTTTTTTTGTTTGACTGAATGGAGTCATACAGAGGTTGTGCCGTGTGAGCGAATTTACTTGAGCATGCTCGGTAGAAACCACACATACCTAGGAATCTGCGTAGACTTCGTACGTCTATTGGCCTAGGAAATTGTTCTATGGCTTCTATTTTATCTCGTTTAGGAATTATCCCTTCTTTCGAGATAGTGAAACCTAGGAAATCGACGGTAGGTTTTGAAAAAATGCATTTATCAAAACCTACTCGAAGTCCGTGTTCCCCTAGCTTGTCAAAAATTTGTTTGAGGTGGTTCATGTGTTCTTTATAATTTTTAGAAGCCACCAGGATGTCATCTAGGTATACAAATGCGAAATCAAATTTTCGCATGATGCTGTCCATGTATCTTTGCCATGTTTGAGCCGCTCCGGCCAAACCCATGCTCATTTTCTTAAACTCATAAAGACCGAAAGGTGTAATAATTGCAGTTTTATGAGCGTCATCTGGGTGCATCGGAATATGATAATATGCCGATTTTAAATCTATTGTCGAATAGATTCGTGTATCATGTAAATTCGCTTGGAAAGAGCGAATGTGAGGAGGAGGGTAGGCGTCTTTCTTCGTTTTCGCGTTCAGGAAACGGTAGTCGCCGGTGATTCTCCATGACCCGTCTTTTTTTGGCACACAGTGTAACGGGGATGCCCATTCGGAATCTGATGGTGCAATTATGCCTTCTGAAAGCATTTTGTCAAAAGTACTTTTGACTTGAGCCCGTTTTTCGCCCGCCATGGGTCTTGCTCGGAAGTGTACTGGTGTTCCTTCCGTGGTTATACGGTGGTAAACCCCGTTGTTTTTCCACTTTCCTTGAAGTTTGCTCATTTTATCATTGTATTTGTCAATGATAGAGCGAATGTTTTCGTCCTCCGTGATTTGCACGTCCTCTGGTTGAGGGCTGTTGTCACGATGAGGGATAGTAGCTGCTATTTGTTCGTCAGTGAATTTTTTGTTCATGACTGCAGCTATTTTTTGATCGGCATAGCTCTTTATTTTATCTTTATAAATGTACTTGTGTTTGACCCGTATTCCGATATCCCAAGACTCGAGGAATGGTATACCTAGGATCGCTAGATCAACTTTCGTGATCATAAAATCGGTGGTCATGTCTCCGAGGCCGATGTTAATTGTCGTGTCAGCTCGCCCTAGTGTGTCTATAGGGGCTCCGTTAGCTGCTGTGAGCTTAACGTTGGACTTACGAATTTTTAAGCCCAATTTTTTTGTGACATTGTGGGGCAGAATGTTCACTTCTGCTCCCGTGTCGATGAGAAATTCAGTGCCATTTAGTTTGCACTTGAAAAAAAGCCTTTTATACTCAGTAGACTGCCGGTGTATAGGCTCAGATACACTGGCAGTTATTCGTTTTCCGAACTCTCTACGTCGGAGGTTGGAACGGTACTTTCTTGTACCGATCTCTGAGTATTTTCGTTTGAAACCCAGGTTTTAGGCTGGCTTATAGTCGCTGCCTTTTTGCTAGTTTTGGAAGCAGTGTTTGCCTTCCAAGTGCAGTGTTCTGGGTCTGCACATTTGCGAGTTTCGTTACCGAAACGTGCGTGGTTTCGACAGACATAGGCCGTCGGTTTGTGAGGCCTACTCTCTACTGGTTGGGGTTTGAACTCAGCTTGTTGTGAGAGGGCCTTTTTGAAACCAGTTTTCATGGGTTTCGGAGTAGATTCTACTCCTCGTATGTTTAGAGAGGTATTCTCTGTTTTGTACGCGTGTAGCGTATCAGCTAGGTCGAGCCGGGCGGTCGTGGTAGGCTGAGCTGCGACCATACCTCGTGCTTCGATGGGTAGAGTCTCGATCCACTTTTGAGTGATCAGAGCTTCTGAAAAGTACCCAACAGCTTTAGAGTACATTTCGTGGTACTTGGTGCTGGGTTTTTTGGCGAGAGATGCGGGGTCCTCGAGTGCGAGGAGCCTGTCCTGTAAGGACAACCCATATTCTCGCTGTAGGCGCTGTTTGGCCTCTTCGTAGGGTGCGTGGGGTGCCGTGAGGTAAGCTGAGTCGATAGCTTCCCTCATTTCTTCTGGTACCCACTTGTATATAGCTGAGAAGCATTCGTTCTGCGTTCTCAGGTGTTTTCGCACGCAGTATTGATCGAACTCGGCGAGTGCACGATCGATATTCTTCTTTTGGAAGATTGGTTTTTGATAATCTCCCATCTCCCCTAAAAGTGCTCGAAAGCCACTTTGTGTAGAGGGTTGTTGCGTGAGATGTGGGGCGTAGAGGCCCGGCGGGGGTCGCACGCCCGCAGTGGTTCCCTGAAATATACTAGCTTCATAAGAGGGAACGAAATGCTCCGTGTTAAACCTGTTCAAAGGCGGGGTCACCATTTGTAGTGGATTTATATATGTTTTACTTGGTGTCGGTAGACCAAGTGGGACATTTATATTCTGATTATGCGGGTTAGTCCCCGTGTTATTCCTGTAAGGAATGTGAGCGAATCCGTCAAGGTCAGCTTGCTTGGCGGAATGAACTGAGAGATAGTTCGTGTCGCAGCCGCGTGGAGCACTGGGCTCGCATAGTGGGTGCTGGGTTCGATCAGTTTGGTACTGAGCCGTTTTGTAATATTCCGGCCTAAGATTTATATCTGTAGGAGGAATATGTTGAGCTTGGTTGAGGTACTGAAAAGTATCCTTCGTTTTTTGTACATTTGGAGTGTATTTGACACTCGGATCGGCCGGGTAGGCTTGTGTCGAATATCGTGGGTATTCGGACAGCTTGGTCGAATCATAATGATTGACTTCAGAGCGGGTCTGAAAGGTATCCTCGGTCTTTTGTATAGGCGAGGCTTGATCTAACGTTTCCTTCGTGAATACGTTAGATGTGAAGGCGATCTCGTCGTGAGGATCGAGCCTTGCGCCGTCGCTGGGGCCGGCGGATTGGCTGGGTAGCGTGTAGGTAGCGCTACGGGGGCTAAGAGGCCCGGCTTCTCCGTCGTCTGCCTCCCCTTGCATGAGGAAATAAGACGGCCGACGTTCCATCGAAATAGCCGAGTTATTAGCTCGTTTCGATGCCTCTATGTATAGAAATAGAGGGTTTAGGAAGGTGGACTCGCTTGACAGAGCTTCTTTCCTTTGCTCGTATGTCAGGGTCCTACCTTGTAGTCTTGAAAAAGACTTCCTTGGACGGTAAATTAGAGCGGATGAGCAGAGTAATTTACCGGCGTGCCCCAGCGGTCGGTGACGAGCCTAGTGCTACGAAACCCGGGTGACACGGCTAGGAACGTCCCTCGGGCGTACGATCTAAAGAGAATATCGATAGATGTACCGGGTGGCGTCCTGACAGATGAACTACGTTGGGCAATGAGCAGGATGAATAATCACTGGACTCGTAGATGCCAATGCGAGATCTGTGTGGAGAGAAGGTAGGCCTTGTAGAAAGCAGTAGGAAGCCGTTCTTGAGATGAACTCGGGATGCAGAAGGTTCGTCAGCGTAGAGCGTGTAGAAATCTTCGTACTTCGAGGTGTCGTCGTCGAGAGCGGAGAGTAGAATGAATTTCGGAGGGCTCCGAGCGGGGTCTTTATAGGGAGGTGGCCGCCTCCTGCCGCCTCCTGATTGGTCCGCTTAATTTCATTAATTCGACTGTGTAATCTCATTGGCTCGCACATTGTTTTCTCAGTATCTGTGAGTATGATAGCTGAGCTGGTCCTCCGGGGTGCTTACGAGCGTCCGTCGCGGAGCCGACGACCTTGAGTTTAGCCGGGGACCTCGGGTGCTTTCTCTGCGTCAGTTGTTCAGACGGGGTCCCCGGGGTGGCTGCTGGACCAGAGGTGGTTGCTTGCCACCTCTTGTTGGTTCGCCTATTGTCTCTCGTGTAATCAGTGTTTCTGATTGGCGAGTAGGCTTGTTTGAATTGTCCTTGCTAGTTTTAGAGGACGTTTGATTTTCTGTTTGAGTTTTCTCGTTCAAGGCGACTTGGTTCGAGATACTTGTCGCATCTCTCTCGCCCCGTAAGTGTCTAGGGAGGTCGCCTTGTATGTTATTAGTTAATATTTCACTTTTGAGAGAGAATTTCGTATTTTCTCTCTGGTGAAATATTTTGTTTGACGGAGTTATAACTCGACGTCTTGTAAATATTTTTGTGTTGTGTCTACCTCTTTTTGGTAGCCCTGAAAAGGGCTGTTGACAAGAGGGGGTGGTTTTCACCACAGTCTTCATTCTCCACGACCTTCCTAAAAGGTGAGGAGGAGAAAACTACATCTCTCTTTCCTTGTTTTGCCTACCTCGGCACTATACGACCTTGCCAGAAGGTAATGCGAAGGAAAGAAACATTTCTTTATCCTTTTTTCCTACGAATCACACACATGCTGGTAAACCAAAAATAAAATAGGTAACTAAAATCATTCAACCGTTCGTTCACTTTATGAAAATAACTTTTGCCTCAAATTATGCGGTGTGAACATGTAACCACATGTCTCGTTATATGTTTTTCTTGTAGCCGATGTAGATTTTCTACTCAGCAGCCGAGGAATTTTATAAAAGTAGGTAGGTCGTGCTAGCTTTTTATACGTTTCTCTGTGATAGAATATTTGATGATATTATTGTTAACCATTGGATATATTATTCTTCTTCTTATATTTTGTTGTTAATTGTATGAATGAATGTTTTGTGTGCGTGTAATTTATAGATTGACTGGCTGGTATATTGTATTCAACTAATTTCGGCCTGTGGGACCCCGGTTGGCCTAGGGGCGGTCTCGCCTGGGGTTTTCTCTTAACTCGATTACGTTGTCGTGTCTAGGGGTGCTCACCTAGCAATGGGTGGGCACCCTCGGGAGGCCGCCATGGTGGGTCGGGTCCGGGCTCGGCCGGGACGCCCTGGCCGAGCCGCCCTATGGGCGGGTGTTTGAGTCTGCTGGCCCTCAAACTCTTTCAATCACTTGTTGGCTGCAGGAAGAACGTTACGTTTGATCAATGGATGAGTTTTTTATAGTCGTTGACTGTATCTCTTATTGACAATGGTCACTCATAGTATGTTTTTGACAAATAAATAAATAAAACACAGGCGCGGGCTAACATACTTGGAAATATTTCCCGAATGTAGTCTGTTCTATTTTTGCAATATTTTGTCTGTAATTTTTAAATATATTACTTACCTACTAGTGGGTGCGCTGTACAGCTGCCTCACGGTGTTTGAGGTACCACCAAGTATAAAAATTGTTGCTACCAACGGTGGTTTTAAGGCAAGGATGATAAATCTAGTTGTGAACATACTCCGTTCGATACGATTTGAGATGTGCCGCTCCTCTTCTGGTACTTTTCCGTTATCCCCCCCCCCCCCGTCTTCAACACGCCCGCCCGATGTTTCTAGGCATTCCTTCTTACTTAGATTACATATTTACGTAGAAGGTTAGAATTATAGAATTTCGAGCTGTGGTAAGAAATTATTTATTTAAAAAAAGAATTACCGTGTTTTCAGAAGTTGCCGATGTCGGTGAGGATTTGTTGAAACAAATTGGCGTGGTTGTGGTTTGATTGCCTCCACATGAATTCGCACAAGTAGAATGCACATGAATTCGCACAAATAGATCAGAATGCTGTGTATAGGTTGGTGGTCTGGATGCTCGCAAGCTCGCATCTCAAAATTACATTACATCAAGTAGTCAATCCCTTAGTAAGAATTCAGATTAGTTGGACATTTAGGTCAGCTATTGAAAGCGATACCAAACTCGATTTACGGTTGATTGGAAGACGATCGTCTCCGCCGACGACACGTTCCTGTCGTCAGATCGTCACCAAAAATTATACAGCTGATTCCGGATTTCTAAAGATTTCACCCACCAAATTTCAAGTTATAGCTCCGAAATTGGGACCTGTAGCGCGGAACACACGGTCATGAGCTGACAAATACTAGCCTAACAAAGTAGAAGCTCACTTCGTTCGTCAATAAACGAATAACTAGTTGGTCCGCTGACGAAGTTCCTCACGAAGTTTGACTAACGGTTGTTAAGTAAAAGTAACTTCGCTTTTCATTCACGATTTTATGTGACGAAAACTATTGAAAACGGTACCAAACTCGATTTTCGGTCGATTTGACAAAGATTGTCGTCAAAGACAACTTTTAAAGCTTTTATAGTGGTATCAGTCGATTCTGCGGGACAAAAACGATACCAAACTCGATTTTTTATGACTTGACAATGGTTGGCGTCAGTGACGATGAGGTCCTATTGTCGTCCAAGACAACTTTTAAAGGTAGTACAGTGGTTTCAGTCGATTCTGTATGTCGAAAACGATACCAAACTCTATTTTATATGACTTGACAATGATTGGCGTCAGTGACGAAGACGTCGTATTGTTGTCAAGGACAACTTTTAAAGCTTTGATAATGGTTTCAGTTGATTCTACGTGGCTAAAACTATTGAAAACGACTAAACTCGATTTTCGGACGATTTAACGACAAGTTCCTGTCGTCGGATCGTCACCAAAAACTATACAGCGAATTTACCGGCTCTGGTTCCGAGGTGGCCGGTTAGGAGAGAGTTTACTACAGACAAACAAAACTGCAATGTGAACGTCATAGTTTTTTATTTTGGAAAAACACATGCATATATTCCATTAATATACAAGACTTTCATACTATGGAAATTTACAATGCACCACCACTGACTTATACATGATAGAAAAAATAAAAGCTTGATTTTATTATAGTCAGTAATAAAAAGCATTTTACAATATGAATATAAATTAGTACACGAAAACTTTTTATTATTGTAATATGCATGTACTAAATGCATTTCTTTCATAGATTCAGTGGGTATAATACGATCTGGAAGAATGGTTTACAAAAAACCAATATGTATATCCTAACCATTTATAATATGAAATCTTGACATAAAATTATGTAATAAATTTGTAATTAATTATTAAAAATAGACAGATGAAAGATCGTATTTTGTGCTATTACTTTACAGTGTTATATAAAGAAAATGTACATAATATCGATCTATAAAATGTTTAGGATTTTTTTTTGTCTTTTTTGCTCCTCAAACATCCATTTTTTTAAAATTGTTAATTTACATTTTTACAATTTTTAAGAAATGTTAACCAGACTTACCACATCTATTAATGACATGACTAAATTTTACACTCCCAATCCAAAAAAGATAGACACTACAGATAAATGCGACGTTAAAACAGTAAGAATGGCCTTTTTATAACGGAAAAATGAAATAGTGAATGGGTACAAAATTTTGAAATGATGAAATAAAGTAAACAATTTCAGCCCAAGTAAGTCATTAATGTTAATACTGATCAAATTCAATACATTTTATGGGAATCATTATAGTAATTTTTGATGTAAAAATACCCTAGCAAATAGCTACCAAAAGATATTAGCACGAATATTTTCATGTGAGTGGTGCTTTCTGTCATTCGTTTTTATAAAACGAACCGATTTTTTTAAAATACTTACTAGTAATTTCGTTTAATTTATAGACGTTGTGTTTTGAAGAAATAAAGTGCAGAAGGGTTTCTATTAAAATTTCCAATCTACTTGCTTTTTTTGATTTGACGTAAAAAATGTCTTACTCCGGTTCCTTTGAGCCCACTGATCGAGTCATGACTTAGTCAAGCATAAATTTGTTTAGGATCGAACATCTCATGTTTTTGACGAAATTATTGTTGACTTGAAACTTAAATTCGAAAACGAATGTTTCTAAATTTTATCAACGTAGTTTTTTTTCTTCAATAGAAATGATCTATTATCTTCAACATATTGTCAGCGAAAGTTACAGTATTATTTTACGGTTTTTTTATTTTCAATAAATATTTTGAAAATGGACAAGTCAAACCATTTATATACATATGTATTGTATAACATTGAACACATCTAAGAGAGGTTTAATCCAACAGACCATATCACATTGTTTTTCATTAGAATACAGCGAAGATTACATTTTATTTTATTTTTTTCAATAAAAAATTCGAAATAAATCTATAACGAAGGCAATGACGAAGAACGGTCAGTAGCTAATAGGAAATCAATGACAGCAAAAAAGAGTATCAAATGTACACAAATCGTGATTTTGATATGCAACATATTCCTCATATTTCACACAATTAGCCACAACACCCGTAATAAAAAGATAAAAATAAAAGTAAACAAAAAAATGCTTTAGTGTTGTGATTTTAATTCTTGCAACAATGTTTACATTTCGAGTCTATCTTCTTCTTTGTCAACTTAGAATAAGTTTCAATTCACCTCTTGTTTCAAGGTTGGTTACCGCAATTAACACGTAATATAGCAACAAATAACGGGGTCACAAACAACGATTTATCACATCTCGGAAGTGCCATACACATCATTGCAGGGGGGAGTTACGCATAATGCTATCGTGTTTAAATATCAAGTTTAGCCAACAACAAAGACAGAGGGGGGACACATATTATATAGGTAAATATCACAAAAAACGAGTATGATTCACTTTTTTAACGCTAGAAAACCACGAAATAGTTTTATGCAATAGATTTCTCTCACTTCGGGTAACAACATTCATTATTGGAAAAAATATCGATATATAAGTGGCAAAATGTTAAGTCTGAGTTGTCGAAAATTATTAGAAAAAACAATCAAAGCTGAAAAATTTTGCGATGTTTTAGAAGGTTGACGTAGTCAACAAATGAATGGCTTTTATTTATTGTGCGAACTTGATCGATTGATACTTAACTATCAGGTATGAATTTATTATGCTAAACCAATGTCTTCTATCAACACCACGTAGGTAGGTACCTGGTATTCTGTTTGAATTTTAGGTGATGCAACCTTAATTTTACCTACTTAACTATGATATCTACTGCTGCTCATGATCTAACAGCTCGACAATATTTTTCTTGGTGTAGCACAAATAAGTAATTAATGCACAACTGAAAAGAGGCTTAACATTTTGAAACATTTTTTTTTTCATCAAACGAAAACCAACACTTTTAATACAATTTTATTTCTTTTCTGGATGGTAGAAAATGCAGTCAGAAAAATTGCTATCTTAGTCCACCTCGTGTCGGTGAATCGCATAAGGTCCTGATTATGGATAAAGCTATTAAATGGATATGTCAGCACAATAACAACAATTTCTAAAAGTCAACAATCTTATAAAGTTCAAAATACCACGAAATATGATTTCATGATGCGGAGTGTTAGAGTATATGCTTTAGATTCTCCTACTGAAATGATACCTACACGTTAATCAGTGACGGTACTAATAATTATGGCTCAATACGGAACATTAGATCGGCAACGAAAATGCTCAATTTTCCCAAATTAAATAATAAAAATAATATTATTAAATAATAAAATAGGCTGGTTTCCACCATCTTTGCATATTTATATTAGTTGGTATCTATTCTGCTTTCCACGACCCTTAGAGCCGCCACTGATATTAATGGGTAGGCATCCAAATGAACTCCAAAAATAAACTTTGAAATTCTTATCACTTTTTTAGTGCATCATTCATCAACAAGAATAAAAAACGGAAATTGATTAATCTACCTATTAAAATTTTACAACACGTAAAAAAAAGTGTTGAGTGTTTTAGTGTAAGACGTATTATTGATGAATGGCACACAAAATTTGGTACATTCAGCCAATCTATTGCGCGGGTAAAAATTAGAATGCACGATAAAAATAGTATTTAAAGCACGTATTTAATTTCGTATAGGTACATTCTATCATTAAGCTAGGACCGGCGCGTTTAAGAAGGATTAAAAAAATAAATAAAGGTACATCTTGTATTATCAATTTGTTAGTTTTCATTGAAAACACGTAGTAAATTAGAAATTAGAACATGCAATGCCCATTTGATCGCAATCTATAATGATCTATAGATTTATTAAATTAAGAGAGTAAAGAAGTTTTAATTGTCATTATTAGTTTTTTTACCACCTAGATTTTTGTACACTCAAGCATTACACCAAAATGTTGGATGTCATTATTTTAAAATTCTACAATCAAGTAACTTCGATCTCTGGGTGAAAATATTGTAGATACCTATGCAAAATTGTTGATGTTATGTGATAATCTACCCATTAAATTAAATAACGCATTCGATCATATACGGGACGACAAGAACAATTATTATCATTCAATTCTATGAACTGTCGGCTGTTCCATTGTCTTTTGTCATGGTTTCAGAACATTTCAAGGGAGACTGGTCGAATGAAATCACAATAGGTACGCTGAGATTTATAATTATATTACAGCAACAATAAAATTGTAAATGGTAAGGGGGAATACGTAAGAAAAACGGCAAGAAATAGATTTGGTAAATTATTATTATTATTTAGAAAATGTGCGTTTTTTGAGTCCAGAACACATTTCATCAAGCAGCCATTTTGTGAAATCAATATACTCAACTCATTTGTATGTGCGTTATTTCGACAGACTATATAGTTCCCTTGTCGAGGTGAACACGTACGATTGGCACTAAAATTCAACATTTTTGAGCACGAAACATGAGCTTGGGGGAGCAAATTAATTGCAAATTAACGGACAAAAATTATTGATGAAATTGTGTGTAGGTACTTTGGTTTTTATTGATTTTTAGTTGAAGGAAAATTGTCGATGGGTTGTCAATGGAAATCTGTAATATTCTCTCTTCCAATTGAGAATATAACATGACGTTTAAAATGAGTTTCTGTACCTTTCGTTCCAAACCGAATTTTGCAGGGGGAGGCGTGTGGAGAAGGCTACTTGATTTAATCGGTGTCAATATGCATATTGCTGTGTTGGGCATAATAGTATTAACAGTGTGTCGTAAGTTGAGATTGAAGATTTCGGAACCAAGCGAGGTCATAACTCATTGCTGTAGTGCACAACTGAGCTAAAGTTCTAATTCTATAATTAAATATGAAGGATTCGTAACAGCTGTTTCTTCACTTGTTGCCCTCACAGTACCTACGCTTAACCCAAATTCCAAAAACGGAACAGCTTAATGAATGAAAACCAGTTATGATTATTCATTACGAACCTCGTAAATCGTGAATACTGTATGTAGTAGGTAACATCTACCTCCCGCAAGTCAGATCCAGGAGAGATAGTCCGTTCATGTTGTTCACTTTCAATCCCTGTGATTAGCGTTCACTATTTCGTACGTATGAGACGTATTAGTGGAATGTAGATCGGCCAATACATGAAATAAAAAGCTACGGATAGAAGATTCTCCAACAAGAACGACTTTCATCATTACCAGATTTTTCTGTGTTACCTCTGGTAGCCTTTAGAATCACAAAAAATAACTGTTTCCCCACTACAAAAACCTACAAATAGAACAAGACTCGATAACAATGGTAAAACCTTCCAACTCATGAGATAACCCTCCCCTTCCTACGATGTTTCCATTACCGTCTCTTACTGTATTTCAATCTCCTGAATTTTTATTTCGATATGAAGTAAATCTTTACTCATATTGGTCTGATTGATTCAAGTATTGATGACGTTTGTTTGACTTCTTAATATCATACTTCATAGACTATTAAGCTGAAATATCAACAATTTCCAACTATCCGTACCTATCTACTATTTTTTAGTTTCCGGTTTAGATTTGTCCATTTAGTCATCATAATAGGTAGGAATGTATTTTCAGCACTATTCAAGTTGGTACCTAAAACTGGTTATTAAAATTACAAAAATGAATTTTGAACCATCATCTATAACTTCAGCAGACATATCCCTAGACCTGAATCTCCTGTAAGTCCAGAAATCTGTTTGCTAAGTATTTAATACGAGCATTATGTTCAGTAGGAAGGTACGGTACCTACTTATTATTAACTGATGCAGTTTTTTGCAAATTAGAGTGAATCAATTTTCACCTAGTTATTTAGAAAATAAATCCTTATCATTATGTAAGGCACATGACTAGTCAGCAGCACTTGAAAGAGGTATGTAGATGTAGATGATCCACGGTTGAATAAAATTAAAACATGGTTAAGTT
Organism: Adelphocoris suturalis; assembly: GCA_030762985.1. Lineage (NCBI taxonomy): Eukaryota > Metazoa > Arthropoda > Insecta > Hemiptera > Miridae > Adelphocoris > Adelphocoris suturalis. The sequence continues at coordinate 108,371,739 of CM061043.1, forward strand.
CGATTGGGAATAAAATAAGAAGATTTTAGCGAATCATACGTGAGAAAAATTTGGGGGTTAATAGGAAAAAACTGAAATTTGGTAAGGAATACTGGGAAAGTATAACATTGTATGTTTTCATTTAAGAAGAAATGGGGTATTTTGGATTGAAAAATCAGGAAGCTGAGAACAAGTAGTTACCTACCTACCTCAGTGCGTCCTGTGATTTGAATTATTAGTGTACCAAGCAGTTGAATATTATGATTTTGCTGTGGGTTGTTTTCAAAATTGAGGTGATGTGTGATGTACAGTAGGTACGTAGAAGAAAAATAAGAAATTTCAAAATGATAGAAAAAATATGTGAGAATAAAAAGGAACGGTTTTGTAAATAGAAAATGGAGGGAGATCACATAAGTGAGTATGAATTGAGCTCGTGATGAAATGTGTTGTGGTATAGGAATTGCCCTCACGAAGCCAAAGGGTTTTCGGGGCGGATGTCGGATTTCAGTTTGACAAATTCTTTGGCGACTTCGTCGTTGGAGCGCTGCGAGAGGATGCGGAGGATGGTCCAGCCCGTTTCGTCCATTTGGATCCTCTTCCCCAGGCCCAACCAGCAAGCGCATGAGCCCTGCAATAGATGAACAGAATACAAGATAACATATCAATACCTACTATAGATGGGTTTTACCTAGACTATCTATGTTTAGTATGTTAACGAAGCGGGTTCAGGAAGAACTTCCTTCAATTCCACAAATAAAGAGAGTTAGGTGCCTACCAATGGCGTAGCTAAGTCGTTTCTAATGGAGGGACAACAGTCATGGATTTTATTTTATTTTTTATTTTTAGTATTTTAGTAATTTCTAGTACCTACTTGTTGAATATACGAAGACTGTCTGACTGACTGGCTTATATTCTGGTTTTGCTTTATTTTAACTGGGATTTTTATACAAACGATATACCATCCATTATGAATTAATAAAAGAATATGCGATACTGTTTTGGATCGAACAAGTTGATCAAGTAGGGGAAGTTCGTAGGGAAATTCGGGTGGATTCTGAACACTGGATATTTTTCTAGGGAAAAATCGCTTATGGGCTTGCCCGAGAAGGAAGTGGGGAACGACATTTCCGTTTCCTTGACTAGGTGATTTTACTTCTCTCCGTGGGGCTGTGCAATATCCACGCCATTTTGCCCTTACACACACAAACTAACCTAAAAGAGTTTATTTTTTTCTAAGAGCGTCTAAAGTTTCCTGGCAACCAGTTTTATATAGTTTGAATCAATCAACACTCTCTAGTTGGAGGTGCTAGGTATCTGCTGAAGTTTGAAGTGTACTTTGTAATTAGTTTTGATTGTATCCTTACAACGAACTTCTGCATCCTCTATGATTCATGGAGGGGCTTTGCCTACCCTACCCCTTCTCAAACTACGCCACTGGTGCTTACAAAGTCAGCAGAAAATTTTAGTTTCTTGTGGTAAGTGTCGCTTTTAGCGAATTTTTGAAGAAAATTAAGCTATTGCTCTCGCCTCAAAATTTGTAGAATGTGATTTTTGAAAACATTTTGTGCAGAAATCCGTTTCAGGCTATTTTGAATCATATTCTGAAGTTTAACGCATTTTTTAATGTATGTATGTATATATGTACGTATGTATACATGTATGTATGCATGTATATGTAAGTATGTGTCATTCCAGACGATAACTGTCCGTAGAATTGTGCTAGAAACTTCAAACAAATTTTAAAATGTTAAGGACACAAAACGAAAGTTCAAGTTCGTTGGCCAGCATGATCGGATTACATCTTCGGGTTGAAATTTTCAAAAATCTAGTCAAAAATTTCAAAATAGCCCGTTTTTTGCGATTTGTTGTGCGAAATAATTTTTTCAGCATACTAACATGTGGTATATTTGGAATCAGCGTAAAATTTCCTATAAGAATATGTATCAAGTTTTCAAAAATTTCAGAATTGAAAAATCAGTCAAAAATCGATATAATCGAAGATTTCTTCAAAATTCGCTCATGGGGTTATGCTGCATGACTGAACTTTCTTTGTTTACTTAGTCATCCAGTAGCGTGAGGGCTGCTCCATCTTCCAAACCAATTGACCTCACTTTTCGACGCGCTCCACGTAGCCTGAGTGAAACTGCTCGTATGATGGAGAATTGGAGCTTAACCCTCACCCAGCCAAGAACTTGGGAGTATGCTTTTTTCCATTTTTCGGTCAGGGTGAGGGCAATTTTCTTTACAGATACTCCGTATTCTTTATGCAAGACCCCATCACACGAGCATATGAGAGGCGAGAATGACCCTCCTAAGTCTTCAGCAGCCTGGTCATACTTCCGGTGCTTCTCCCTGGCTGCTGCGTTTGCCACACTCGGCCAGTCTTGGGAATAGTGAGAGGCGGCGTCAGCACTAATAATGCGATTGTCAAAGAACGCCGGCCTCCCACTCTCCCAGACTCCTTCTACCTTAATATCGGCAATCAGAGCCGAGTTTTCATCACTGGCCTCACGTAGCACTGGTTCCGTGGTAACTCCTCCCCAAGCCAGCGCTGCAAGTCTTGCTGTGTCATTCCGCACACTATCATGACCCCACTTCACCAATCCTCCTTTTTTGCCGTTCAGGGCATGAAAATGGTACCACATCCGTCACAGTTACTTGGTAGACCAAGGGGTGTTCGACCATATCTAATGGTGAGTGCATCCTTGAACTGATTGGCTGACAGGTCATGACCGTCTGCAAAACTTGGGAGCACTGTGAGCCACTGTGATGCATTTTCGTCAATTATGCGTCTTAGCACTCGCTGTTGATATGGTTGCAGTCTGGCTATCACCTCAAGACTGTGAAGACCATCATGAGATGTTCGGGCTCCTCCTAGTTCAGTAAGTGGTCTTATTCCATGTTGCAATATCGTGGTACATACGTTTCCGCCTACACGGGCAAAAACACTAATTACTATTTCGTACTGCAAAATTATCGATTTCGGTTAAACAATTTTTTTCATCGTGGATACTGTCCATCAAGGTGACGGATAATTTTTAATTTTACAAAAGGTGTTTTTCTTTAAAAAAATATCGTTTGCTGATTTCAGCTCCGTTTTTCGACTACATGCTTTGTTTTTACGAGACTGTTAGTTTCAACTAGAACACGATAGAGTCAAGATTTTTATTTGAAAAGTTAGAGTAACTATGTGGCAAACATATTGCGAAAGAGAATGTTGCTCGAATTCGTCCCGAAATGAGATATGTCAACTTCAGTTTTTTTCTCGTACTGTTGTCTTTATTAAAGAGTGAAAATGAGATATTAATTTCTAGAATGAAGATGTGCTCATTGATTTTTTTCTCTCCTCAACCAGCACTTCAAGATGAACTTTCTCAATCATCACAGATATTGTCTAGTAGAAATGGCCGTTTTGCTGAGGACGACCGACACAGTCGTTCGCGATTATTACGCTTTTGACATTTTATGTCTTTACTATGGCACATAACTCAAAAAGTGTGACGTTACGGTGTGACGAAGAAAGCGTTATGAAAAATTTCTAATGATTTTTACGTACAACCGATTCGTTGCTACGGAACTTTACCTTCGCCAGTTATCATCGTACAAAAATCGTTCACCACTCGTTGGATAGCTCTCGATTTACCTAACCATATTACGTTAACCACTGCGGAGTGCGTGGCGGACAAGCTGCGGTATGAGCGTGATTGTTTAAATAATTGTTTACACACAGGTGATCATTCTCAATAATTGATTGATTCATGGAAATATGTGAGTGGTGAGGAAGCTTGACCTAACGATATTCCTGAAGACGCCGAAGCAAGAAAAGCTTGGATAAAAAATGATCTCTCGGCCAGAGCAGATATCGTTCTCATGGTTTCGTCACGAGAATTGTGCCACATTAAAACTGGCTGTCCCACCTCCAAAAGGTTTGGGACAAATTCAAAGAAATTTACGCCTCACAAGGTCCAGCTAAAAAGGCTTATTTGCTGAAGAAGCTCATCCTAAAAAAGATGAAAGATGGGGACAACATGGTCGACTATGTCAATGAGTTTTTTTAATCAAAAAAAAAAAAAAAATAATAAAAAAAAAAAATAAAAAAAAATTCCACGTGTGCAAACCAAATTTTGATTAAGAAAAAAGTAATGGCTTTCAATAACATTTGCGGAAGACTTTCCGAAGATATTTATGGATGTTTTCAACCATTTGGTTATTTCTTCTGGCCCTTTAATATTTTCCACTCGCAATTTACCTCAGCGTAAAATACTGCACATTCCAAAAGACACTTTTTTTGTGCTGGAAACTGCCAGTGAAGAAACGTCTGAGGAGCCGAATGTGACTCAACCTGATTATGATTCAACATCTTCCAGCGAATCTGAGTAAATGGTCTTATTTAAATCTCCCACTTGAGTTACTTATGTTTTCCCTGCATCTATACCTTATCGTCTTTCCTTGTGAATTTTAATTTCTTTTCTATCTTATACCTACATTTCAATTTGAAAACGATTTAGTTCAAGGGATGTAACAGATTATGTTCCTAATTTCTCATCAATCGTTATATTTGTAAATATAATATACCTACAGCAAATCAACTTCTTTCTTTGAATTACGTCCCAGATTGTCACTATTCTTATTAAATTAGGCATTACCATATCAGACTCATATGAGCGTTTTTTAAACTAAAATATTTAGTTCAGAGGTTTTGACCAGGAATATGGATCATTTACCTCACTGGGCGACGGAGAAATGAGCCTAGCCAGCGATGTTTCTATAGTCTCCATACCGTTCCGGCACTAGTGTGTGCTTACCTTAACTGAGCGTTGATATGGTGTTTAGCTTACAGTATCAAAAGAAAGGAAACTCATATCCTTTTGAGCTTTTAAAACTGTAATCCTTTGAGGAGCGTATCCACTAGTGGACCAAAGTTTACAAAACTTGTGCCGAAAATCACATTTGGGGTCTAGTTGACCCTAAATCGTTGGTATAATTTTCGATCAACTGTAAAAATAGAATTGAAGGGCTGAAATATTTAAAAATCGAGATCTAAATAACTTTCGAATTATTACTTAATAGTGTTTTTCTGTTTGTTATTGATAGTACAACACTTCAGTGAATCGAATGAGCCCACCCGGATCGCTTTACTTCCATCCGTTCGCACTGCCTAAGGGCTAGAAATTTTTCAGGAAAAAAGTACGTCAACATGAGTGTAATGAAAACTGGTGTGAAAACAGCAAAATTCACCTGATAAACAACGACGGTCGTATCAACTGATATTCCAATGAATTCTCACTTAATAAAATCAAGTTTATTATAACTTTTGGCACATATATATGGACTAGTGATGCGCAGGTACATTAGTGTTTTGTTTTATTTTATCATAGATTTTCAGTTGGTGGGTGTCTAGATCTGTGATGATATAATGAGATTCTGATATACCAGTATTCTCAGATATCAGCACTTGTTAGGTAGGTAGGGTACAGAGGGACTAGCAAAATTTATTAATTTAATTAATATTCTTTCTATGGGCGCCTACGTATATGTAGGTATGTGTAGTTAAAATTTTTAGATGATGCACCAACCATAGTCTTTATTTAATAATTGTAGACTAATTGGCGGAGAAGGGCTAGTTAATACAGAAATAATAAGCCCTTGTGACATAATTTACAGCGCTTTTTTAAATCGATGGATGTTAATCAAAGAATTGAATTAGACCATCATGATCCTTGTAAGATTATACACTTTATAAACGTTCATTAATAGTACACTTTTGGTAATATTTTGCATTATTTTAGGTGTTTGTTTTTCTTTTATTTGATCTCAGAATCGTATTAACTATCCATATTGCCAATTATTAGCTAAAATAATGATGGAAAGAACACATATGTCGTCATAGGGGGGTGGCGCTGGGAGTTCTCTCTAGTAGAGATAACTCGACGATGCGAACCTTCCTCGACGAAATACAGTCTTTTAGGTCTTTTAGCCGTTATGAAGTAATAAATAAAAACCAGGTGAAATCGACCTTTACCTGCTCAACGATGTCTTTCAGTTGAAGTACAGCAACACCAACCAAACGGTCATCCCTTGCGAAGCAGTAGTCTTTGACGCATATATGGAGTTCGAAATATTCCAACTGTTCTTCGTTCCCAATGATGCTACAATAAATTTAAAAAAAAAAAACAGCTATGATTTGAATGTAAATGAAGATGAAATGCAGTAATATCCTAAGATGCGTGATGCAACAGGTAATGTGCGAATATTTAAAAAAATCTGGTTTTAGGATGGATAAGCACCATAGAAAAGACAACTGAAGTCTCACTATAGGCAAAAACATTACTTGTTCTTGGGATAATCCAACTTACAAATGGAAAGTCTCGTTGAATTTGGGCGACAAATTATTGGATTTGGACTTGGTCGCTTGTTTCCTCTTTTTGTCAGCGAGATGCGGGCCGATGAGGTTGACTTCCACGAAAGGCCTGAACATCCCTGACTGTATTGGCCATTTAAGGTCATTCGCAGCCACCACTGAAAAATAATCAGTATGTCAAAACCAGGTAAACTATGAAAAAATTATTGTTGTGTATAACTTTAGTTGAGATAATTACAATAATTGGACATAATGAGGTTTGTATTATCGGAGAAGAACGTTACATCATTTGGAATAATTTTGAGCTTTAATACTGCAATTTTAAAATCTTCCGAAAATTTACTGTTGAATATTATTTTCAACAACTTCAGCAATTTTCAATAACTTTTAAAATGTTTCCCTGAACTACTTACATAGCAACCCTTGTTTTTATTAACAAAGATAGTCCTCACAGAAAGCTCAAAACACTTTCTTCTGTTGAAAGTTTTCGAGCTAATAATTTCAAGCTAAATAATAAAGTTTTTCGCTGAAAAATTTATGTGCCTAAGTTCGAAAACCTATTTGAAGAGGAAATGAGAGATGGATTCTTTCTTCCCAGACGTCTGAAGACCATTTTGCTTCTTAAACTCCACTAAGCCTTCGGAGCATCTTCAGCATTGATTTACCGAAATTCAAGTAGGGCGCATTCCTGAGGTGTTAGCTGCAGCTTTGTGAAATACAGTTTGAAACTGGACGTTTCCATTTTTAGTAAAGCACAGTGGGTAACAGTGAGTAACGAACATCTTCCCTTAACTTCTTTAGTTAACGGGTTAGAAGAAATTTCAAAAGGTACAATATGACATTTTTGAGCACTTACGCATGCGCAAAACATGATCTATACGCATTGTATTTGTTTTTCAAAATAGGAACCCCCATTTTTTGTATTGCAGAATCTGAATCCACGTGAAATGTCATGCAAAAATAATTTGATTCACTATGATAATATACCCCGAAGCCATGTATCAATGGCTTGAATTCCTTTAGAAACTTGATATTTTGTTGCATGATTCCGCACGTTTTTACGCCGTCAAAAGATAGAGTGACAGGTCATTTTTCCGTGAAATATCACGTTAATTCCGAATCCGCAATAATAAATATTATAGGGTTCCTATTGGAAAAAATTAAGTTAGATTGATATCTAAGCAAAAAATTGAGGGGGGTTTCCATATGCAATTTTCTTCCAACGCAAGTTGATGTATTTTAAATTTGTAACATTCCAAATGAACTTTGTTCATGACTTTGGAGAAGCTGGATGGTACCAAATCAAAAAAGGCTACATCAAACAAAATGCGAGGGCTCTCTGATTTGGGAAGATTCTTCAAACGTGACTAGGAAAATCTGATTGGGGAAATCTAGTATCGGTCTAGCGAATCTATTTACACCGATTTTGGTTTATTATTTCCAATAATAAGCCTATGTGATCGTGTAGCAAAAAATGTTTATAACCCCCCCTCAAACTTTGTCACTTTACGTTTCAAGGTGCGTAGAATCCAAATTTGAAATGTCCGTCCGCCGTTCGGGCCATAAAAGGCCTAAGAATTGACTTAAAAACCCCGTTCTTTCGCACATAGACTCCATTTGGGGTCTAGTTGGTCCTAACGTTTAACCATTCCGATCGCTTTACTCGCATAGATTCTATGGGCCAAAAACGGGCGAAAAAGTGTCTTTTTCGAGGATTTTGAATGTTAGACTTACGCACGCACGCACGCCTGGCATGCTTGGCAGGGGGTCACGGTTGGTGGTGAGGGGTGGTGAGCGGGGGGTGGAGTGAGAGGAGGCGCCGGCGCCGCGGCACCTTGTGGTGTCTGGGGTGACCAGGGGAGTAGCAGAGGAGTGTAGGAGAATGGATATTCATTAGTTTTACGTGTCATACCCATATAATACACTGCGGCACCATGAGGTGGGTACAGCGCGGCGTTCCTTCGAGGCATGAATATATATTTTTTCTAGGTTATATTTGTGTATTAATACCAATGCTTTTCCTACGCATATTTAATAACATATCCTCTCGACTTTTCGTACGTACTTAGATAATGATATTATTAAGGGAATAAATATTTGAATAGATAGGAGCTCAAATCGAGAAATATAACTATGCGTATACAATTATAGAAGTATAGGTTGTGGCAAATCGAAATAGGACACGCCGAGGAGTCTGGACGGGCCTTATGACGTACGCAAGCCAACTAAAACTACGACTATACTCAATTGAAAAAATAATAAACCTTTGTGAAATAATTTGCAGCGTTTTTTCTTCTTTCGTCGGATTGTTAGGAAAATAAAAATCAAAATAACAAACACGGTATGGCCTCAAGCAATAAGATTTACATTACATTTTTGTATTTGTAGGTTTAAAACGGGAAGGTTATGCAAGACCCGCACGACCGAGCGGTATTGATGGAGGGGAAAATCCTGTTCTCCGTCCATCGTTAGGCGGCGCGGCGGTTTTTACCTACTGTTGGCCCTAACTTTGCGTGTTAGTGCTGTCAAGTCTTTGAATTCATAAAGAGAAAGATGCTATTCCATACGATTAGGATTAGCTTAAAGGATGACGATCTCTTCAACTTTATCTAGACAAAAACAATCAACTCCAAGGAAATATCAAATACAAACGATCCAACAGCAGTGAGTGTAGGGAGTACCAACTTAATGAAATATAAATCACTAATCAAAAAGGCTCATCTTTTGTGTTTTTGGCAAGAGGTTCAGAGACAAAATAGCATGGCGTATTCAGGGGCGTCGCTAGACAAAATACTGGGGGGGGGGGGGGGGGAATCATGAAATTCGTAACAATTCTGTAAAATTACCAGTTTAGTCGGACCGCAATATATATAGTTGTATCACGTAGAAGTAATAGGTACGTACTACGTACTACCACTACCTACAGAATACCTATTACCTGCATTACATACACGTGAAACACTTCTGTAAGATGACCAGTTTAGTCGGACCGCAATATTAGTTTTAGATTAAATGAGTTTTAGATAAATATCTTTATTCGAAACTTGGAGGCTGTATTATTTAAAAAAAATATATTAGGCTGGAAATTATTACCACAAAATCGATTTGCTCAGTAGTAAATCAAATAAATATTTATATTTTTTGAATTTAAACAATAATTTTTCTATTCTAGAAATATGATTGGTGTGTTTTCGTGATGGAGGTGATGTTCTTTTGGAAGTCGATACACCATTGATTTCATGCATGGATGCTGCAAACTGTGTGGTAGGTAACCATCTGCACATCGTGCGTTCCTTAGGACAAAGAGTGACAACCTTCACTAATTTTTCGAGTACTTTTTACGAGTACATCATGGGCTTTATTAACTATCACAACTCATCACACTGCGTATCGTTCCGTATAGTTTAGATGGTATAGATTGTTTTGGGAAAAAATTGGGATATTTCAAATGAAATCGTCGTCATAGGAACCAACCTACCCAGGTAATAGGAAAAAATACAACATCTAAGCATGTCAGTAAAATTACATTTAAACACAATATTTAAAACATGAATGAAAAACGCTGAATCAAGGTGGGAAATTTTGAACGAAAAAAGCCAGCTTTAAACACAATATGAAAATGAATAAATACTTTATTCCTGGTAAGGATAGCTGGGAAAATCAGGATTTGATTGGGTTTAGACTTCCGAATTGATAGAACTCTTCAAAATGCCTCCTCTTAGTTTTCCCAACTTTTCCCAAGTCAGAGAAAAGTGAGGGGGAAGGCTTTATTTGAAGGACCTAGTTACTCTGATCATATATATATTATACATGATATATCTAATGTATACTCGTAGTTGTAGTATAAAAATCTCCGATATTGACTGGAAGGGAGCTAAGTTGGAGTGAAAACGTGGCAGGACAGTTAGAGGAAATTGAAATCCTAGTCGCAAGACGAATTTTCGTAAATATTTATCATAAAATCCAGCAAATGGAAGTGGAAATATGTGATACACGAGAAAAATACTTGAGCAAAATTATTCTGTCTCTGGACCTTTTACCACTCCACTCCAATGGCGCATAATATTATTTCTGTTGCATTATTTGGTAATCGTTTACAGAACTGATAAATCCCCCCCCCCCCCCCTTCTCTCTCTATCTCTCCATTCCCTCCCTCCCTTCACGTGGTGGTATGTTTACAAAACGGTTATTCTGAGAGAAAAGTCTCTGTACATTTTGATCAACGAATTTAGAGGTCATTCGAAATATTACCTTTGACGGTAACTTTGTGTTCCCCTGTTCCAGGATGGGTGAAGAGATCAACGCCCACTGACACTTCTCCAACGCTTCCGTCGTCGGTAAGTGCGATTTCTGAAACAAAAACTCAAATAAGTGGTTGAATTTAGGTGGATGCTTCTGATATTTGTGTAAAGCAAGGAGTTGAGTCCAAGGTGAAGTGATTTAGTTGTCGTTTTTCGTGTCTCAAAGGCAGGACATGTAAAATATGCACCTACGTTATTTAAGGATGTACTCATTTTTATAATCTGATAAGTTTGATTCGGCTCCATAAGAACGCAAGAAAGTAAATGCCAATATTACGACCGCATTCGACAGACTTCAAATATAACTTGTTGAATAATTGATTACAATACGTAACACATTGTGTCATTGTAATATCTATATTGTAATATATACCTGATTATCAATCATGAATCGTTTGTAATTTACGCTTAAGAGAAAAGGGAGATAAGTAGTAATAGAGTGAATATGTTTTTAGTTATATAGTGTTTTTCATGTGAATAGATTAACAAACTAATAATATTCTGTACTGAATCTTTATAATGGCAGTATTTTTTCAGAATCATCACAATATTTATGCACTCTGAGCTAAAGAAATATTATATCATGAGAAAAGGGAAAAAAAAGAAAACAAAAACATTCGTTTGGATGAGTGACAATGAGATGCTATACTAGGATTGAGGTAGGTTTACTAGTACTGAAAATATGAAAAAATCGGCAAGAGTATAATGCATCTAATGCTTCTACTGCCTACTACTAGCGTAAAACCGAATTCCCATCAATATGAGAATAGAAACATGTTTTGCCATGGCATAATTTATTACTAGAATAGTAGTTAGGCGCATGCTGAACTACCAAAAAGCAATATATTAGGCATGTAAGTACCTACTTCATAGAAAGGTAAAAAGTAGGTGAATACCGGAGTTATTTGTTTGTTTGGAAGTATCTACCTAGGGTTTTTCTAGTAATAGAATACTGGTATTTATCATTACAAACAATTACAGATAGTGATAAAACACCTGAACGTTAATAAAATAAGTTATGAATGTGAATGGTTATCCGATAGTTTTTTGTATCAAGACATTTTGTACTTATCGTATAATGTTAGACTGTAGATAGTCCTTAATTAAATCGTAGCAAAGATTACTTGATCGCGATTAGCTTAACGTTTCTGTGGAACCTATGATAGGTAAATCAGAATAATCATTTGCGCTGTGACATGTACTCGTAACACAATTTTAGGATAGGTTTTCACGTCTTTTGAGTGATACCGTATAGTAGGCTTTAAGGACGAATATATTGTCCTCTCCCACATCTTGTATAATGTTTATCTCTGAATATATATTTAACATACTATATTGATGAAGTCATCTTTTCGTCCGACCACCACAAAATTGTGTTTCGAAAATCGACTGCATAATCGTGTTATAAATACGGGATATTTTCTAATGATTTGTATGTACAACAAATTGTTGGAAGGATTTGTAGCTTGCTTATTTTCATACCAATATCGCAGCGGCGGAGCGCACGCCAAACAGGTACCGGGAAATGCAGGCTAACAGTACTGCTAGATAACAAACACTTTACCAAATGTTTGTGGACAACCCGTCAGTTTGCGCCATACCTCCTGATGGCTGTTGCTGGTTCGTCAACAACGCTATTTATGCGGTAAATATACAGTACTGCTACAGCGGGAGTGCATACCCTGTGAGCTGAATGAACTAAAGTCGTTCACCACTCATTAGAAAGCTCTAAATTTATTAGGTACTTAACTTCCTTTTAAATAACCTCTGAGAACCACACTGGTTTGTATGTGCAGTACAAAAACGAACATAGTTTAAAATCAATAAACCGTTTATGCAGCCATTATGAGTGGTGGGAAGATGACTTCGTCATAAAACTTTTCATTTAGTAAGAATAACTCAAAATTTAAATTGGGGGACCCAGGGGGGAGGCACTGGGCAAGGAATGGAGCCGTAATAAAATGTAGGTATGCAGAATTCCATATAGACAGCTGTGTCAATAAATTGTTATTAGATATTTGAGAACCTAAAATTGCTACTAGAAGGAATAACAAAATGTGAGTCTCATTCCACAGCGAAATATGCGAATATCACATATAGAAAACGGTAATGAACTGTGCATGCATTGCAAGTGAGTCTCCTACATGATGCATTGAGTATTATGAAAGTCGTGACATCAGGTAGGTATTTGATGTGATTTAGTTGATGGTGCTTTGTGTTGAACATTAACAATTATGTGTAAACCTATCTATTGTGGAGAGAGATTAGTGCGATTCATGAAAAATGTACGACTAAATGCTGAAAGTACTCACTAACACATTTACTTATATCGTGACGGTAATCGAAAGTACTCCTAGAAAACCTATCTATCATTCTAAACAAAACAAGTCACTTGAATTCAATCAAAATAAAAAAGCTTGTAAATTATAGATAAGTAATTATGCATTTAAATTGATTTTTGAAGCATTGCGACGATACAGTATTAGTAATGTGTCCACAATTGCACGCTACTACTAAGTATTTTGAAATGAAGCGGCAGTGAAAAATACTTGGATTATCAAGCATGATCAGTTGGTTAGTTAAGTACGAAACATAAGGCTTTAAACTTTTTCTATGTAGATACATACAATAATAAATTGTTACGAAAAATCTCACGATTTCGTGATGGCGGTAATAAACACTCAAACACTGAGGAAGTCTCAATTCTGGATAAGGTATTTAAAGCTACGTTCTAGTGAATGACCCACTAATAATAGGATGAAAATAGTTTTAATTATTTGTAACAATTTAACGTGGTGGTAGAAGTTGATATCTCGCTTGCGACAGATAGTTAGATGTGAACATTTGAGCTACTTGTCTTGTTTGAATTTATAAGGACATTATCATGATTGCACTTGCTAGGTTTAAACTATAGATATAAAACAATTTAGCCTTAACATATCTCAGAACCTCAAGATACCTACCTAAATGTTTTACACAAGAATAAAGTTATAGAGAAATGTGTGTTGCAAGGCTCCATGGCACTTTTCTATTCAGTGTCAAACTTGCAAGGGTTGTCAGTTAAAAGCATAAAAAAGACCAAAAATTGAGTAGATTACCGCCAACCGCCTCTTTCTATTTCAATCGGATGCCGAGATATAATGTTTTGAAAGGTTTTTTTTCTCTCTCGAGAAAACCACGTTTTTTTAAAATATAAAAACCGACATTTCTCCCTTTCAAATAAACTTTTCTCAATTTTTGACCACATTTTCGGAATCTACGTTTTATTGTCTTTAAGAAAAGTAGACTTTCACATATTTATATTCAACACCATTCAGACTCACTTATCAAAAAACAAGAGCTAATTATTTTGAAAATCAGGAAATTTTAAAAATGTTGCAAAACTAGCCACACCCTTTAAATAAATCTTAGAGACTGTCAACTTTCTCAAAAACTGCTTCATTTAAGTACTCTTTACAAAGTCAATTTTACTTTTGCTTTGCTAAAAATGGTGAGAAGATTATGTTTTAATGTTGAAAAATGTAGTTTTTTAAATGAAATCGAGGGCTTTCTAGAAAAATGACCCCAAACTCGTAGGTTCTAAGAGGTAATTTCTCAATAAAATCAAAAATGTTATTGAAAAAGAAATGAAAACACGTTTGTCAACATTAAAACATAACTTTTTCTTCTATTAAGCAATGTAAAATAATGACTATACTGTTGAAAGTAGTATTAAATGAAGGAGGTTTTGAGAAAGTTGACGGTATCTAAGATCAGTTTTGAGGGACTGGATAATTTTTAAATATTTTTTAAATTTCCTTATTTTACAAAATAATTAATTTTTAGTTTTAATAACTGAGTTTGAATGGTATTAAGTAAATATGAAAATAATCTGTTCTTGAAGAGAATTCAACGTAGATTCTGAAAATGTTGTCAAAAGTTGAGAAAAGTTTATGTAAAGGGGAGAAATTTGGGCTTTCATGTCAAAAGTCGTGTTTTTATCGAAAAACCTTCAAGAAACGTATCTCAGCAAAGGATTTAGATAGAAAGATGCAGATAGCGGTATTCTACTCTATTTTCTGTCTAGTTTTACCCAATATTTTATCTAACACCTTAAACCGATCACTCTGTACATATGTATTTAAGTGAGGGACTATCAGAGTTTGATGGATTGGCCGAGAGATACTGAATGTACCGACCAAACGAGTAAGTCATGTAATATCAACACTATTAAAAGAAGTTCAACCAGTTTGATTCGTTAATTCTTTAATTTATTATAAATCCTAAGTAGTGGGAGGGTCCTACTACTGGGAAACCTCTGGAACTTCTACTCTATAAAATAAGTCACACGTTGAAATGCACAAAACAAACCTTCAGCTTAAATATGTGTTAGTTAGGGGTGTGTGAACGTCCTTAAGTATGTTCCCGCTTTATCAAAAGTTCGCAAGTCTTCAAATTGTTCTCGAGTATTAAAAGACGTATTTAATCTTATCAAATGTACGGAACTTATGCAGACTACCTATGAGTTTGAAGTACGAGAATTACAGACGGAATACAGATTCTGATCAAACGAAGGACTTTTAAAATTGAAAATACAAATCGCTACACATTCCGATAAATAATCTACAATTTGTACCAAATGTTGGAATATGTTTCGGTTCACGCACCTAAATGTATTCCAATTTAATACTATCACTATTTACGCTTTTCCAAATCATTGACAACTCAGTGTTTAAATGCATCTTAGATTGAGAGAATAAATCTACGGCTAGACCGATCCTGTAAATTAAGGTTTTAAACGAAGTGCGCAACATACTAATTCAAAACAAGATAGAATGTAAAGAAAGTAATGCTATGGACGCAACAGTGGTAGATATGAGAATAAAAATGGGATGCTTGATTTTGGCTATCATGCCAGCCGAGTGTGTACTTGAGTTGAGGGTGCCTTGAGGTACCTTGGGAGCCTTGGCTATCTTGAGAGGACTCCCTCCGTTTCTTCGCCTTGAGGGGCTCTTCGAGGCCTTCCAGCCCTGAATCGTCGTCCCTCTCGCTCGACACGGACCTTTGTCTCAACGTCTTTTTGTTGTTGAGCGGAACTGTGTTTGCCCGACGTCCAAAGATGAGGTAGTAAATATTTTTGTTTTTGAGAAGAGGAACGTTCAAGCGAAGGGTTGAGGATGATAAAAGGAGCGAGGTTCAGGGAATGAATGGAAGAAAAAACAAAACAAGGAGTGTTAAAGAAAGTCTCCAATGATTTAGAAGAATATCAGTGCACTATATTACACAGGAGAGAAAAATTTGAAAACCCTGATTGTGACTGTAAAAGAGTGACATAGTAGTAATATGTTGTCTATAATGAACCTGTTTAAAATGAATCAGATAATGGTTTTTCTTTCTTAAATATTCCAGCATGATCACTCAGAGCAATATATAGTTTATTCTTGCAAAGCCGTCCTTGGCACAGTGACATTTATCATGGTAGGAAAACCGTGTCATAAAATACTTAATACACTGGAATACTTAACGGTTGGAGTTCACGAATTTGGATTTTAATAACATTTCTGAATTCCCTGGACGCTGAATCGTGTGAGGTATTTTTTGTGAGGTTTTAAATCCTTCCATGCCAGACCATGAGTCTGGGAGATACAGAAACGCTTCATTTGAAATTCACTTCAGTGAATCTATAAGATTGTAGATATGCGACGGAGTGAGGCTGAATGAAACCACCAGATCAGTCCCAAAAGTTTCCTATGTGATTACTAATTCAAAATATGTTCAATTTAAAAAAAAGGTTAGTATTTGGTATCATTAACTCATTAATCATACCTACTCTTCGATATTCAAGGTCTATCAAGATCTTTGGTACATCAAAAGAAGTATCTACCTTTACCACACTGCAAAGTATTGATTACCGCTATCAGACCTTTATCAAAATCGGATATCAGTTAGAAACCCCAGAAATTAGGATGAATGCAGACCAAAAAGCTCGCCAACTTGGCAAATTAAGATAAATCTAATGGGGTTAGGCCAGGGAAATAAAGAGAATGCTGGAGAAATGTCCCAAATGAAATTTTGAAGAAACCCTCGAGTCTGCTGAGCAGTGAGGGCTTACGAGCGAAATGTAGATTCTACTCCCTGGTAGAGAGAATACGTCATTCCAACCAAGGGAATGTTGCAAATTCGTGTGCTGAGAACTCTCATCTTCCAGGTACTGTATAGCCTAATCCCAAGGTCTTCCGGAGGTGGCGCCTTCACGATGACTGAAATGCCCAATCCCAATGTTGTCAATGCCAGGTATTTAGGTGTCTTACCACACCTTTTTTTTAAACCTGATATATCGGAGTGCTAAGATTGCGTATGGGGTCGTACAGGCTTATGTCATCTGGGCTGATTCTTTAATGCAACGGAAGTGGATTTTCTTCACTCTCTCTAGTTGGTTCAGCAGCCCCTCCTGTCCTCTCTGGTGTTAGCCACACGTCTTCTGGGGTACCACAAGGTAACTTCTTATTTACACAGAATTGTTTGTTCCCCGCCGAGTATCGGCTCATTCTCCGCTTGGACGGTCGACTTCAGTCCCACCATTGAGATATTCATAATAAGATCTTACGCTAGTGATGCGTCAAAAGTCGAGCCATTAGTTTTCCACAGAACTAATACGGGTTGCACCCAAAATAGCTGACCCATAAAGTGGTCGAGGCAACACTAGTAGAGCTTTAGTGAAAAGGATGCATAGTAAAAGCGTGTTACTGTTTCACGAAAATGCCCTCCAATGCTCAGCAGATTCAGAAATAATTTCCTAATTTCGGTTGGTGACCCCCCGCCCCATCAAAATCACCAATCTGAGGTTCATTCCTCATCCATTCAGAAATCATGAACAACTGACAACTACTTTACGTGTGTATCTAAGAGAGGTAGACATTTGTACCAAGAGAAATGGATAAATGTTGAAACGCAACCAAAAATGTCTCATTGGAAATTATTGTAACAACGAAGATAAGAAGTCAATGATTCCATATAGGTACTTAATGCATTTTTCTTCTTAATCTGAGCGTATTTTTGATTCTTTAAAACACCGGGAACTTAATTTTAGGGGCAGCTCTCTATCATACCCAAAAATATCAATTTTGAATGCTGTATATGGATGACATGATGTGTGTGGGTAGGTACCTTAATTAAAAGTGCAACATGATAATAGTTTAGCAGATGATGGAAGTTAGGGAGTCTAGCTTTTTCACAACACCAATCATGCTAAAACTATTATAAGGAAACTCAACAAATAATTGGGTCGGTTTTATACAGAGGAATATTCAGTCATGCACAGATGATCACATGAATGTATGGATATGGTTTTGCTTTTTAGACAAAATAATTGTCGACAATGATGGTAGGTAACTAAAATGTTGCTGTTTAGAGAGTTTTGTCTTAGTTGACAAGTGTTTAATTCTGTAATTCATGTTAAGGTAATAATCCACCCACTCCCTTATTACAGTTGAAGAAGGTAAGGTAAATTGGCACCTGTACCTAGTAGGGTGGTAGGTACCACGTTTCTAAAGCTCGCTGTTAATGTAATGCACTGTTACATTGCGTATTACTTTGGAAACACAAAGTAACACACATGATTCATTCTAGTGATTGCTTACAGGGTATATACCTGCTATTTAACAGTTTAGAGTTTATATGTAATGTTACCAGGATATGGATAAGCGAAAAAACAAAAATTCCGGAGGGAAATGTATGGTTACGTTACATCTGACGACGCATTAATTTAACCTTTAAACACTTTGTGAGTTAAGGATTTTTTTCAAGTGTAAACTATTACATTGTTTACATAGTGGCTGCGCCTACATGGACAAAACACTGCAGTAAGTTCAGTGACAGAAAACGTAAAAGCGCATTTTAATTTTTTAAATTAAATTTTAATTTTCGTCCGAAGTATGTAAATAGAGGTAACCGGGGGTCCAGGGGGCTTGCCCCCTGGCGAGGCGCGGAGTTTTTTAAATTTAATTTTAATTAGCGATCTAATTAAACATTTGACATACATTGATGATGTATTCGGGTGAGCGCTTCCAAAATAATAGTGGTAGACCATCATGTGGCCGGAGAGTTGAGATAATGACTCAGTCTGCAGATAACCGAATTAACAATGGGAGTTTTCACATTGATAGCAGAGATTTATTTTCGCGGCTTAATTGAATGAACATGTAACCCCCTACAGTCATTTCACATAACTCCCTCCCAGATTAAGAATGTGCACTACATTGAATTAACTAGATTTGAAATTACACACTTATTAACGATAAAAGCTGGGTAATCCACATAATTTGAGTAACAATGATTGAAAACGTACCTTCGTTCGTTTGGGTCTGAACGAAAGTTTTGATGAGCGTGTCCGTTGTCTGGGTGTAGAGCGACAGGGCATAGCGAAGACTTTGGAGCTCAGCCGACTTCTCGAGGAAGGTTTTCTTGAGGCCATTGCCTCCAGCGTGGAAGTATTGCTTGATCGTGTCCAGAGCCACGTCCAGCACAGCACACTGTTTGGGAGTCAAGTTCTTCTCCACTTCCTGAAGGGGAAAAATAACGGTTCATAACCCATAATATTGCTTTACAATTATTCCATACCAATTACAATACAATTATTCCTTTACATCATTACATACGAAGGTACCCATTATATTTTTGTCGGGGAACTTTTCAGAAAAATGTAAACCATGCATTGCTTTGATTCCTCACTATCGAAACTAGTATTGTAGCATACGACAGAACATATTTATATAGCACTAGCCGCTCCGGCTCGCTACGCTCGCCTCCACGTCCAGCCGGGGGGCAAGCCCCCCGGACCCCCCATTAAGTTGCTCGCTTCGCTCGCAACGTGTGGCGTGTAGGGAATATTGCTCGCTTCGCTCGCAAAGTCTGGCATGTAGGATATGTTGCTCGCTTCGCTCGCAAAGTCTGGCATGTAGAAAATGTTGCTCGCTTCGCTCGCAAAGTATGGCATTTAGGGAATTTTACTCGCTTTGCTCGCAAACGGTAGATCCCTAAGGGTAGGTTTAACTTCTGTAGGGGATGCTGCTCGCTACGCTCGCTTGAGGAAGTTATACTGCCCACCCAACTTGGCAGACGTTTTTTTCTGTTGGGGAATTCTTACTTACAAATTAAATCTTATAAAACTACGTGGAACCACGAAAAGTTTATTAGGGGATGTTGCTCGCTTCGCTCGCAAGTCCGTATTTATTCTGTAGGGAATGCTGCTCGCTTCGCTCGCTTGAAGAAGTTATACTGCCCACCCAACTTGGCAGACGTTTTTTTCTGTTGGAAATTCTTACAAACAAATTAATTCTTATAAAACTACGTGGAACCACGAAAAGTTTATTAGGGAATGTTGTACTGCCCACCCAACTTGGCAGACGTTTTTTTCAGTTGGGAATTCTTACAAACAAATTAAATCTTAGAAACTACGTGGAACCACGAAAAGTTTATTCGGGGATGTTGCTCGCTTCGCTCGCAAGGTATACCTGTATATGTGTAGGACAAAGTCCGTATTTATTATTTGAAATGGCTCTCGCTTCGCTCGCAAGGTATTGCGTAGAAGTGCAAATGGGAACCCCCCTGTGAGGGTCCCTTCAGGTAAGCAACGTTGTGTAACGGCGGCCCGTGGTCGATTAATTTCTGATGTTAAACGCTTCCCTCGCAATTCCCCTCCCAATTTGACCTACTTTCCGTCACTTTTTTCGATATCCGACTTCGGATTCAGATTCGGCGGGATCAAAGCTGTATTTCGCCCGCGAAAACCGTTCCGAAAAACGTACCTTTATGGGGTATATTTTAATCGGAAAAAACCAAGTTTTTCGGCGGACTTTTCGAGAAAACGGGTCCGTACTCTCGCATTTTTTTAACGCATTTCCCGATACTTTTTTCGCGATCCGATCGCGCCGTCGTCTTCCTCGTAGGAAAACCTACGAAACCCGTATTTTTCCGGAATTGTCAACGGCCGTTTAGAGGGGTAGGGGAAGCGGGGAAGTCCAAAAAGCGCACATTAATTATTACTTCGACCCCCCTCCCGCCCTACGGCCCATGGTTCGGGTGGGATTAGAAAATTTTAAATTCGCTCGTTCCACCTTTCGGAAAATCCCAAGAAGATCCCCCCACTCGTAGACTCCCCCCACTCAGCCGTTTGGCCGTGCATAGACACGACAGAGCGACAGACAGACAGACAGACGGAGTTTCATTCTTATTAATAATAGAGATAGAGATAGAGATATATAGAAAGAACATATCGTGGAAATTGTTTTAAAATATGTGTGGACCTCCAAAATCAAAATGTCTACTTGGGCTTTTCGTTCACACCTGGTTGTTTTCTATCTGCAAAGGCCGATTCTTTGTCCCAGACAAATATGTTCTAAACCAAAGTTTGATGGAGATGAAACTTTTTGGGATTGGTGTGCGTAACCACCAAGACCTATGAGGTCATTGCCGTGGAACCAATAGGAGCGTGTTTCTGTACACAAATTTCTCACGACCTAATGATGCAAGTCTGCTCAAAATTGGAGGATAGTTAAATGATTGTCTCGGTTATTGCAAACGGCTTTCATAGCATGTCATTATTCGCCCATGCACATATATAAACGGGAAATCCATTGCCGAATCTATAATACCGATATTGTTTAGTTAATTTTATGGAGTGTTACTAGTTATATCCACTAGGTATATCCATATATCAATAAGTGGGGACATTTTACTGCTAACCCAATCCGGCAGATCTCTTACGAAACCAGGAACGGAGATTACTAATGGGCATATTGTACACAACCACGCATTAAATGTGCTTACATGTTGAATCAATTATCGGCAACTGCAAGAAATCCCACCGAGCAGCTCTTCAAGCTATTTTGAGCCCTTTTAACGTAAACAACATCGAAATCGGGATTTCGAATTCGGGAATTACTTCTTAGGTACTTATTTATTAGATTCAGCTTGAGGTTTATGAGTGCCTGCTCGGAGATGATTTTATTGATTTTCGGAAGAGCTACCCCAGGCGACCTATGACTTTGAAAGTCTTTTACAGGCGCACGCCTCCTTTTTCATTGAAGTTGGTTAAAATTATGGAGTCCTATTAGTCAGTGATAACTTTCAGAAGAGAATATAGATCGAAATTTGAAACAAAAGCAAAATAAAGGTTCACAAGGAAGTAATGAACCGAAAATACAAAATCTCAAATATCGAAACATTTATATCTGTTATTGAGGTGGTTATCGAATGTTTGTTAGCAAATAATAATAACTTCAATAATTAAATTAATAAATAACTAAGTAAATAAATATAATAAAGTCGGCGTTTGTTAATAAATGGAATAGGCAGGTGACATTTTCTACTTACAATAACACCACTGAGGGCGTTCTTTACATCTTTTCCGCCGGCCATATGATTCTTGATCATGCGGGACATGTCTTCAATCTTGGCGTTCGCTGCCAGATTTTTCGCATTGTCCGTTAGATTTTTCAAGAGCATCTGAAGGAGGAAAAATTAATTAATGAGTTATTCAGTAGGTAATCATTATAGTAGGCGAACTTCATGTTTTTAAGCGTTGCAGTAAACCGTAGGTAAGAGAAATAATGGGACTTACACTCTTGTCAGTCATGGGCGGTAAAACTACAGTCTTTTCAAGTATTCTCATCACAATCTTCCAAAGTTCTTTCAGAAGACGTTTGAGGACAGTCTTCTCACAGGATTGGGCGTAAAGGGACAGAGATCCTGAAAGCACGAAAAACACGATTAGAAAAGTATGACATCTATAAAATTGTCATGGAGAGGATACCGCCAAAAATTTGTCAATAGCAACCAGTGGTGTTTAATGATTTTCGCCGCTTTTAAATACTGGGAAGTATGATTACATCCTTAATCGTACCCTTTGCTTAGACCGAAAACATGATTTTACAGAAAAAACGGGCTCTATTTAGGCATGAAATGTCATTGAGAGAAGTGGGGGGGGGGGGGGGGGGGTAGATGTTGTGGCAGTGAGAGCGTGATGGCACCACTTTCGTGGCACTTGTGACCGTAAGTTACTACGAAAGCGTGTCCTTACTAATAAATAGGCCGATTGTAAAACTTTCCGGGCGCGTTAAGGATATTGAGATGAGATCTCTACTATATAATGTAATAATGTAAAACAAATTCTGAAAGAGAAGCGGTTTGCGTATCCCATTCATGAAATAAAAACAAGGTTTCAATCGCAAGGCAAATTTTATCTACCACATGTTCACACAACTGCCTATTTCAATTCATATTTTTTAGCTGGAATCAGAGTATTTAACAATCTGCCTTCTATCGTTAAAAATAAGTTAATAGATCAACCTAATCAAGTGCATAAAATTTTGAAAAATTGGTTTCTCAAAACACAAGATAATGATTAAAATACTCGTGTGTAAATGTAATATCTTCTAGATTGTAATATTTATACCTAGGTAATGGCACTTTATTTATTTCTTCAACATGATATAATCATTTTTGTATTAAGAATTTAAAAAAAGTAATATTTAAGAACCTACGGGCTCATTGCTAAAACTCGTTTTCCCTGTCGCGGGTATCACCCATTAGGGAAACTGTATTTCTTTCATTTATTGTAGGTGAATTGTTTTGTAATATTTTCAGAAATAAATATATTTTTATTTCATTTCATTTCATATCATCAACAAGCATTTCAAAAGAAAGGATGAGTTCGTTGGACAACACTTTTTGAGCATTAAATTGGTCAAATTTCAAAAAATGTGCTCAAAAAGTGTTAATGTGATATATGGATAGATGTATATATATATATATATATATATATATATATATATATGGATGGGAACATACATAAAGTTTTTTGGCTTATACAAACTGATCCTTGTGATAAAGTTTCCATCCTGATTATCCTAATAATTCGAATCATTGTCATCCAACCTTTATATTATATCACCTGAGCGATAGCTTCTTTCTAAGTGACGACTCTACATGTAAAATTGTGGCTTAGAGAATGTATCAAAACACAAACGGTGGGTACAGCTTTCGTAGAAGTACGGACATTTTATGTCTTTGCGCCCCGCTCTGTGTATAAGTGGTGTATTTTGTAGTTATGAATACACTAGGTAGGTAATACTGATTGTAATGAATATGTACCGTCCAAAAGATCCATAAGTGGCCTCAAGACGTCATCCGCCTCTGCAGCTACCGCGTTGCGCTGTGCGGGCGCATTCAGTGTTACTTGCCCTCCGCCCTTGATGGCCAGCAACAGGTCACCCAGCTCTCGCACGCTTACTGTGATTCTGGGCTCTAAGCTGTCGGCACGAAGTAAACACATGAATCATCCAGTTGCAGTTAGGAAGAAAGAAAAGAAAGTTAAGTATGAATATCTTTTTCACAATCTTTTGATGTAGGTACGTTCTCCAAAGCTAATTTAATAAAGAACGATTTAATTTCTAAATGTTCTTCACAGCTGATTCAACGAGGATAGCACATTTGCATAGCGAATAAAGTACATCAATCCATTTATAGAGAAAGTTAACCCCATTTTAGTGGGGTGTTTGTCTTAATTATATTGACTTAATTAAATTATTTAATTCCCGTTTTGAAAAACTGGAGAGTATAGAAGAATCAGTTGAATTCCTAACTTGGTGTTCATCTCTTCCATCCGGTTGGGTAGTTCGAAACAACGAATCTGTGGTCACAAAGACACTGGGGATTTCAAGGTGGCTCTTGTATTTTATTCTGTTGACCTAAGTAGATGTTAAAACCATTGCACTTCAAAACGAAGTTCAAAAATTTTACAGTCAGAAACAAGCTCTTGGTAATGTGTAATGATTAATCGTAATGAAGATATGTGAATTATTATAAATGGCTGATGCAGTAATTGAATATAGTTAGTACTAGTGTAAACAATATCTCCAAGTTAAAATGAACCCAACCCAAATCGATCTAGATAAAACAACTATCCTTTATTTACCTCAAAGCGAATTCAGTAGCTAGTTCGTCGAGAGCCCCGTTCAAACTTTGTTGAAGCTCCTTCAAGATGTTGGCCGCGTCTTCTTCGAGCTTCTGCCCGCCCATGGATTCGAACATTTTTTCGAGCTGCACTCTTAGTTGTTGAATGTTATTCATCAGAATGCACGCCTGAAACATTATGTAAGTGTAATGTGTATAAATCCGTGGAATTATCAATTCCAGTATCCACAGAAATATCTTTTTGCAGTTGATCCAGTAGTTGCAGAATGGGTCTTCGGAATCAAATGTATTTGATGTAAGTAACGTCGCAATGTTTTCAACTGAATCCAAGATATAAATTATCAAAATATGTGTACGCTGCTAGCATCCAGAAATCCATTCCCTAAACGAAAATCATTCTTTTCAGTATATATCCACTGGTTTAGGTATTGTTTCTTAGAATATTGTTCAAGATAAGAATTTTTATAGAAAGGTACATCAAATGTGTGGTAATGAGTTTATTTTCTAAACACTTACTATCCGTTCTTCTTTCAGCTGGCTTGGGAATTCCTTCTTGACGATGTCGGCGTAGGCTATCAAGACTTTAACGATCGTCTTGGCGAACCTCTTCATGTACCTCTTCCAAATCTCAGGGTCTGGACACTCGAGTTTGGACACAACATCAAAACACTGTGTTAACTGCGTGAACACGTCGACCACTGAATTCGAGAAGAGGGCGTGCTCCGAACTCTTTTGGAACTGATGGGGCAAAAATTACAGAAAAATATTAGAAACTCAAAAAGTGTGCAATGAATACCTAATCGTTATTGAATTTATAGGGTTATTGTTAGCAAACGAGAGACATTACAAACCTATCAGGTATTCACGTAAAACACCAAATTGGTAACTTTATCAACACTAACTCGTGCATAATTACCAGTTTTCCCTTGGATGGTGTCAATAGAAATAGGTAGGTACCTATCGTACCCTTTCTCTTCATAGTGATATAACGTTAGGTTATGTGAGTGTTTTGTCCCATTTTTGACATTCGCTTGTTCAAACCCAAATTCCAGCCATGTCAAATTTAGAAGGTTCCCACTCGTGTCCTATGTATGTATATGTATTCAATTTTTTCGTATTATCTTATAAGTTTATTACATAACATTATTACCAATCGTTTAGATGTCCTTCTTCTATCGCCTATTCACATGTTTCGCTTGATATGTCCCCAAATCGTCTCCCATATTGTTTTTACAACGTTTAATGTTATGTTAAAAAAAAAAAAAAAAACTTACGCCATCTTTCTTGTCCCTGGTGAAGGCACCGTTGAGGTATTCCAGAGAAACATGGTCATTCTCGTTGAGCCACTGCATGACGAACGGTTCGAACCAAGCTGGGTATTCGGGCACCGACCCTTTGTACGTTGGCACGTCCGACACATATTTGGTGTACAACCATTTTACCTACGACCAAAAAATAATGTAAAAGTATGTTAATAAATTTAATGTGGTATAATGTTTAGGTTTTAGAAGTCAAAAATGAAACGGGAGAATTGAACAAAAAATTAAAAGTGACTCGAAAATTCACCTTAAAATGGAGATTCATATAAGCTGAAGACTTGCACAAACGGTGTTGCTCGTGCTCCTCCAGCGCATATTTCATGTCCACTGCAAAAAGGCTCCACATTGTCGCTGCCGATAGCTGTAAAATACGGAATTGTTCACTTGGTAATGAGGTAAATATTATAAGTAGTGAATTAGAACCGAAAAACTGTTGAGCATTTTCTTGATGTATCAAGTAGATTGGTGCAAAAAGAAGCAATGTGATGGACAAAATGAAATGAGATGACAAGGCGGTAGTGTAATTTTGATGCTTTATAAGACCAATTCCCTCAACAATACTAGACCATCATAATATTTTTTTTTTGGTTGCTGACAAAGACTCTCGTTCACTCTGTTTTAGCGAATTTTCATAAAAAATAAAGCTATTGCAATGGCTCCAAAAATTTTAAAATAAAAATTTTCTTCATCGAAATCTGTTTTGAGGCATTCTGAAATGATTCCTGGATTTTAACGCTTTTTTATACGTATATATATATATATATATATATATATATATATATATATGTATATATATATATATATATATATATATATATATATGTAATAAAACTTTCGTTTTTACAGAGAAACGCAATTTCGTCTTTATTTCATCGTCCCAGAGCAGAACATTCATTATAAAACAACATTTTCTGCAACTATTTCTCGAATATGGAGAAGCTGAGGTTTGACTTTACAGTGCAACAATCGGTAGATGGAAAATCAAACATCATCTGCATAACTTCGATAGCTACACTGAATGGACAGACTTTTGGAATACCACCCGAATTCCAACCAGCAGGCCTACACCAAGAACTTACGAACACTCCAAACTATACCAAGGTAAGAAAATCGTTATCTAAACGTCATCAAACTAGGAAAATATGGATAACATTGACGGACGCTCTATCAAAAACCTATTTAGATGATGATCAAAACTTACAGTTTAATGATATTTACCTAGAGGAAACTACAGAGAAGCTAATCCCTGCTCAATCTATACCTAGTGGCTCAAGTCAAACGTTGGAAAAACTGTTAGAGAAGTTGGTCGAAGACAAACAAACAAAATCAGTAACTCAAAATATAGGAGCGATTGCGAAGGAATTCATGATAGAGAAATTCACAGGCAAAAACTCAAATGCAACCCAGTGGATCGAAGAATTTAATAAAGAATGTGAACGATTCCAAATCAATGAAGACAAACAAAAAATAAAAATGTTGAAACATTTTCTGGAATGCTCCAGTGTGAATTGGTACAGCTGCATGCTAATTAAACTAACAATGGATTCTGAATGGAACGCTTGGGAGGAAAATTTTTGTAATACGTTTGCAAATAAAGGGTGGTCACCCATTAGATATGCTTTAGCCTTTAAATATCAATCAGGCTCATTGCTTGAGTATGCTTTAAAAAAAGAAAAACTATTACTGGAAGTGAGGAATTCAATAGATACTGGTACACTAATTGACCTTATAGCATTTGGTTTACCTAATTATGTGGCTGATAAAATCGACAGAGAAATTTTACAAGGAACTGAAAATTTGTACAATGAAATAGGAAAATTGGAACACCTTGTTGGGAAGAATAAGTATGAAACAAAAAGTATTCTACATCCTGACTCCAAATCCAAACATATTGTAGAAAAAAAACCATGCCAAATCTGCCTTCACGAGAGAAAAGGCACACGATACCATCCTGAACAAAATTGTTGGTTTAAAGAGAAAAATCAGAAAGCAATTTTGAAAACTGTTAATAATTCTGAATTGGAAATTGAACTTAATAAGGATAATCCAAAAAACTAGAAGTGCCACCATTAATAAAAGTCAAGTTACTATTAAATGATAGATTAACAGTTTCTGGAATTTATGATTCAGGATCAAATGTATCACTAATTAATGCAAAATTATTGAAAATACAACCAGAAAAGCATACAAATGATGTGCAAATAGTCAACTTGAAGACAATTAATGGTGAGAAGAAAACAAAAGGTATGGTAACACTAAAAATAAAAATTTACAACATAGAAAGATCTATGGATATATTTGTAGTAGATAATGAAAATTTTAATTACGATTTCTTAATTGGTTTGGATTGTATCAAAAGTTTCAAATTAATACAAAATGAAGACTTGCAGATCACGCAATGTAACAAATCAGAAGAAAAGAAGGGAATCTCAAATGAAACAGATATTTTCACTGTATTCTGAGGAGCGAAAAATGAAACACACTAACAAATGTGAAATAAATTTCAATGAGCATATTGATACCGATGGATTCGAAATGATAGTAAACCATCTAGATGAATACCAACAATCGGAAATTAACAAGTTGATAGAAAAATATAAACCAGTATTCGCCAAAGATAAATATGACGTCGGAACTGTCAGACACTATGAAGCTCATATTGACTTGATGGTGGATAAATACTGCACCAAACGCCCATACCGATGCACAACAGAAGATAGAAGACAAATAGAAACTCAAATATCCAAACTATTAGAAAAAAATCTGATTGAGGAATCTTATAGCCCATTCGCTGCTCCAG
Source organism: Adelphocoris suturalis (assembly GCA_030762985.1). Lineage (NCBI taxonomy): Eukaryota > Metazoa > Arthropoda > Insecta > Hemiptera > Miridae > Adelphocoris > Adelphocoris suturalis. The sequence goes on from CM061043.1 coordinate 108,400,452, forward strand.
TAACTCTGGCCTATAAAAAAGAAGATGATAAAAAAACAAGATTATGCATAGATTTCAGAGACTTGAACAAAATCGTCGTCCCTCAATCACAACCTTTTCCTTTGATTGAGGACTTAATGGTTAAAACGGTAAACTGTAAATATTTTTCTACTCTTGACATAAATTCAGCATTCTGGTCAATTCCTATGAAAATTCAAGATAGATACAAAACTGCATTTGTCACACAAGAGGGTCATTACCAATGGACTTGTCTTCCGTTTGGGTTAAAGACGGCTCCGGCCATTTTTCAAAGAATACTGAGCAACATAATAAGGAAATACAATCTCACTAGCTATGCCGTAAATTTTATAGATGACATATTGATTTTTTCGAAAACTTTTGAAGAACATATACTACACCTATCACAACTACTAGAAGCACTTCTAACGGAGGGTTTTAGACTGAAAATTTCTAAATGTAATTTCGCAAATAATCACGCCAAATATCTAGGTCACATAATAGAAAACAATTCAATTAGACCTCTAAAAGATTACTTAACTGCCGTCAAAAATTTTCCAGTTCCAAAAACAACAAAAAATATACGCCAATTTCTAGGAAAAATAAATTTTCATCATAAATTTATACCCCACAGTGCGATTATCCTGGACCCACTGCACAATTTATTACGAAAAAACGTGAAATTCATATGGTCCACAGAATGTCAGGAATCGTTTGAGAAAATAAAGGCACTGCTATGTTCAGAACCAATCCTACATATTTTTGATCCTGATCTACCAATAAAAATTTACACGGATGCAAGTATCAGTGGAGTAGGAGCGGTGCTGAAACAAGAAAATAAAAACGGGGAAAATTACCCGGTTGCCTATTTTTCAAAGAAATTAACAGAATCTCAAAAAAAGAAGAAGGCAATTTACCTAGAATGTCTGGCGATAAAAGAAGCTGTGAAATATTGGCAGCACTGGCTTATGGGAAGGAAATTTTGCGTCTTCTCAGATCATAAGCCATTAGAAAATATGAACATCAAGGTTAGAACTGATGAGGAACTAGGGGACCTAACGTATTACTTATCCCAATATGATTTCCAAATCATTTATAACCCTGGAATATCAAACCAAGAAGCAGACTGTTTAAGCAGAAACCCAGTACTAGAACCTCATGAGAATACAGAAGACTTTTTAAAAGTAGTAAATTTAATAAACCTAGCAGTTATAAAGGATGATCAACACAAAAATCTGCGCTTACTTAATGGAAAACAAATATTGGAAAACGGAATTTACTATAAGAAGAAAAAAGGAAGAAAAAAAATTGTACTATCCGAACATCTTAGCAAAATTCTAATAAAAGGTGTCCACGAGAGCTACTGCCACATTGGAAGAACCCAGATGACCAATAAAATAACACCATTCTACACAGCAAAAAATTTAATCAAAAACATAAAACAAATTTGTGATGCGTGTGAAATTTGCATCAAAAACAAATCGAGGAGGAAGCCTAAATATGGTTTAATGTCACACTTAGGCCCAGCGACACGCCCGTTCGAAATTGTATCTATTGATACCATTGGAGGCTTTGGAGGATCACGGTCAACAAAAAAATACCTACATCTCCTGGTTGATCATTTCACGAGATATGCCTGTATTCTCACATCAAAAAATCAAAGCACAACTGATTTTATAAAACTAATACAAAATGCAACACAAGGCTATAATATTAATATGATATTAACAGACCAATACCCAGGAATAAATTCCAATGAATTTAAACAATTTCTGAAGAAGAAGGATATAAGCCTGGTTTTCACTGCTGTCGATTCACCATTCTCAAACGGACTCAATGAAAGGCTTAATCAAACTTTAGTCAATAAGATAAGGTGTAAAATAAATGAGAGCGGTACAAAAAAAGCTTGGACTACCATTGCACAGGAATGCGTAGACAAATATAACAAAACAGAACACACAGTCACGAAGTTTCCTCCAAAATACCTTTTGGAAGGCAGTAATGTGAACATTCTACCACCTGAATTGAAATCAAACTGTACAAAAGAAGATCTGAAAAGAGACAGAGAACAAGCTCTCGCCAACACGATAAAATCGCACAACTATAATAAAAAAATATTCGATCTTCAAAGAGAAGAATATAAATTAGAAGTAGGAGACGAAGTCTACGTAGAAAACGGAAATCGACTGAATAGGAAGAAATTGGAAGAATTAAGGATTGGACCTTACAAAATAGTTAAGAAGATCTCAAATTCAATCTATGAAGTTGACACCGGACACAGGAAAGCAGAGTCAAACCTCTACCACATCACAAAATTGAGTCCAGTGTTAGCTAGTGAATGAACAATCACGTACACTGTCACGCACGACATTGCTTCTCTCTAAGGGGGGAGATGTAAAGAAAACTACCTCACTCATATACGAGCTGTTTTCTTCAGTTCGTATTTGTATCCCAATAGAACAAGCCTACTACGTAATTTAATTCATGGATAACAGCTGGGACTTTTATCACTGTTATCAAAGTTTGACAAATTTATTTTTATCAAATTATAACTAGCTATTTCCAAAGGATTTGAAGAACCCTGAGATAAAGGCTTTAAATGTTGTTTCTTTCGTTTTTACAGGTGAGTGAACCTTTTGTAAGCCGATAATAATAATGGTTTAAAGTTTTTAATCACGTATTGATAATAAAACTTTCGTTTTTACAGAGAAACGCAATTTCGTCTTTATTTCATCGTCCCAGAGCAGAACATTCATTATATATATATATATATATATTTATATGTGTGTGTGTGTCATTCCACACGATAACTCTCGATAGAATTGAGATAAAACTTCGTTCTTTCGCCAAAAAATCAAGCATTTCAAAAGAAAGGATGAGTTCGTTGGACAACACTTTTTGAGCACATTAAATTGGTCAAATTTCAAAAAATGTACTAAAAAAATCTCTAAAAATGGCTAAAAACGGCTAAAAATTGTTCAATTTATATTTTTTGGTAGAACATTGCTCAAATAAAGTTTATTAACTATAAAATAGAACATCCAAAAATGTATGTACACAATTATGCTGAAAAATGTACTTAAAATTCATCAAAATTTGCTAAAAAATCGATAAAAACTGCAAAAAAAGCTAAAAATTCAGAACCTCTATTTGAATAGCAGGTTATTATTTAGAATACGTTTTTTGCCATAAAATTAATGGTTAACGATTTCCTTGCACTCAAAAAGCTCAAATTTCAAAACAATTCAACATTATACAATACGATAATTTACGAAAATTCGCTCATACGATCATGCTGCATGACTGGAACTTTTATTTTTTGTGCTGTGACTGTATTGTTACGAAATCGTTCTCTATTAGATTGTATTTTCTGGGTTCACTTTGCTAACTATTTAAATTCTTATAAGTTTCAATAGCGTTAAAGATCTTCTTTTCTCTCTTTGGTACTTTAGATTATTTCTTCTAGAAGTTATAAAGTATCTTAGCTCTACACTCAAGACCTGAAGCTAGCCCGCATTATAAAAGAATTGGGCTAAATGTTCTAAGACATCACCTTATTTCTTTCATTTTATGAAATATGGAATGTATAGGTATTTTTTTAGTTTTATTGTATTTTCCAGTTTTTTCAAGATCTTTTGACGCCCTGCAATCGAGATTCCATGCACCACCATTGACCCACCTATTGCATCTTTATGTTAGCGTATAAGTGGCATGTTCCTCAATTGCAATGAAGTATACACTGATCAGATTCATCATAGACTCACACACTCATCACACTTTTCAAATGAAAAGGAATCGAATCGAATGTATTAGAAGGGCCTCTCATAGTGTATACATTCGATTCTGTATTAATCTATACTACATTCATCGGCGAATTAACACGCACCTGTCCAATGTTGAGCTCTTGGGGAAATTGATTAAGAACAGGAACGTAAGAGTTCTTGTCCTCTTCTATCACAGATACGATGAGTGCGATCAGCTTGTGCCAGAAATCGAGGCTGTCGAGCTGCGGACCGGTATCGTTCGGGTCCCTCTTGGCCTCATTAGGGTCCGCCTATAAATATTAAAATAATACATTTCAATGTAGGATTAATATTTAATATCTAGTGCTACTAAATGTATATCAAAAGCTATATTTATTATTCGATAATGAAAATATAACAATATTCTCTCATAATACTTAGTATATATGAGCAGTTGACCGTGCACAAATCCTATTCTTTTAAACGAACTCCTTTGTACCTGCCTACCTTTGTCTCTCTTCTCAACAATGGCTATATTGATTTCTATGAACATAGATTTCTATAAAAACGGATTAAACTGTGGAAATTAGGCTTGTTGCTAGCATTTAACATTCGCGTATGCGCAGCAGCTTTTAATGACACAATCAAATTGAAATTGATACGGAATGAATCATCGCCTTCCAACTAGCGCCTCCAAATTTGAGCGAGGTCGGACGACTAGAGCGCGATAAAATTATGCTTGATGAATTTACGTGTGCGCATGCGCAGAGGGAAATATTGATTTGGGAACAATGAAACTAATAGGGGACTATCTACAGTCTAACCAGCACATTCTCTGAAAATTTCACCGAAATCGGATGAAAACTGTGAAAATTAAGCTTGTTGCAAAGATTTGCGTACACGCGTCAGCCACAAACAGACAGACAGACACGGAAAAAGTGATTCGGAACGGTTTAAACCGTAAAATGCAAGTAGAAATTTTGATTTTGGCGACAGCAAAAAACTTCATATTCCGAAAGTGAAAGCATCTCTTCCGCTTCCTATAGGTAGATTCGGAAGCAAAACGCGTCTATTAACTTGCTGCGTTAGTAAGCTGTGTGATGCAAATTTTCAATGTTTCTATGTACTATAACTGTTTTAGTTATAATCGAACACTGTAGTTTGTAGTTCTAGAAATGAATTATTTGGAATTAAAAGCATTCCTCAATTTAGTAGGTAGCTTGTTGGTCGAAACCTTTGCCTTATACGTTCACAGTTATAAACAAAGACAAATACATGGCAAAGAGATCAACATGCTTTGAGGAAAATTCTTAGATCTACATTGTAAATACGAAATATGTACCTGGAATTCCCTATTATATAGTTCGTAGCAGTTTTCAAAGAGAAATTGGTACGTAGAACGTAAACATGCTTTAACACATTCTTTTACGACTGTACTCGCTCGCGGTGGACTCGAAAGCTCTTGTACCTGGAACAAAATGATGATTTCAACATTCACCAAAACGGAATATAGTGCTCAAGTTTGAAACAATGATTAAAACCTATTAATGGAAAGTGTTTCAAAAGAACTTCGTAGCATATTCAATTGTTTCGTAGCATCATTATCTAACCGTTTTCAAATTTTGAACGGCAAAACTCATCAAAAATACTGAAAACTTCTTACTTTCATTCTAAAGAAGGTAATACTAGTAAGGAGGTCGACGGTGGACTTGAGATCCATGAGCTTCTCTTGACTGGACGCTGGGAAATTGTTTCTGTACATCGATAAATCTATTCTTAACGAATTGTGCAATTGGTCCAATAACTTGACGAATTTTTCTTTCTGTAACAGGAAAGTCAAAACAGGTGTTTGAAACAACTGAAGAAATATTCAAGTTGAGATTCTATCGAATCAAGTCAATAAATCTTACATTTACCACAACATCCTATACAGGGGTAGATCCAGGATATCTGGGGGGGGGGGGGGGGGGGGGGGGGGGGGGGGATTGGGTTCTATGGGGTAATAGAATACCTTCCATCAAAACGGAGGGATCGGGTAGAATAATCGAAACTCAACATTAAAATTACAGTATTTCCAAGCTTTTAGCGAATTTTTGAAGAAAATAAATTAAGCTATTGCTCTCGTCTCAAAATTTGTAGAATGTGAATTTTTGAAAAAATTTTATGCAGAAATCCGTTTCAGGCTATTCTGAATCATATTCTAAAGTTTAACGCATTTTTTTATGTATGTATGTATGTATGTATGTATGTATGTATATATGTATGTATGCGTCATTCCAGACGATAACTGTCCGTAGAATTGTGCTAGAAACTTCAAACAAATTTTAAAATGTTAAGGACACAAAACGAAAGTTCAAGTTCGTTGGCCAGCATGATCGGATTACATCTTCGGGTTGAAATTTTCAAAAATGTAGTCAAAAATTTCAAAATAGCCTGTTTTTTGCGATTTGTTGTGCGAAATAATTTTTTCAGCATACTAACGTGTGGTATATTCGGAATCAGCGTAAAATGTCCTATAAGAATATGTATCAAGTTTTCAAAAATTTCAAAGTTGAAAAATCAGTCAAAAATCGATAATCCCGTTCGCTAGTTGTAAAAATCGGTAATATGGGATAGGTATGTACCTCAATAACCAATATGTTCGATATTGGATATAATTATCAAATAGTAGAGTGAAGAAATAACATGAAGCAGTTAAAATTCAAGAATTTACCTAATCGAATCGTTGATAAATCAACAATAATTGGGATTGAATGCTAGTATTAAATATTTTCAATTTCTTTCTTGTTGCTACGGAAAAGCCAAGTGACACTTCCCCATAATTTAGGCTGTCGATAGATGCACAGAGACTACAGTTTGTCTGTCAATTTCTTGCTGTAGGATACTAGATTCGAATGCAACTGACTTTATATCACTCGTAATATAAAGCCTCATCATCGATTGGCTGTGGAAATACGTTTCTTTCATATGACGTCGGTATGTTATTTTATTTTATGTCAAGATTTGATGATGTTATGATAGGATACTGTTAAGATTTCAACTGCCTTCAATACTGGCCACATTGGACATCGAAATCTATGAATATTTACTTACATTAGTCTTTAAATCTACAAGATTAGTTTAATAATAATTAAGTATGAGTACCTCCAATTATTTTTAATAATTTGATTCCATGTTTGTCTATCAAAATCATAAACTAAAATTTCTCGACACGATCAATAGCGACTGAAATGTCGAAGATTTCTTCAAAAATTCGCTCATGGGGTCATGCTGCATGACTGGAATTTTTGTTTGTAAGGTTTTTGAGCACAAAAAAAAGTCATAGTCATGCAACATGATCATACGAGCGAATTTTGTAAACTCTCGTGTTGTAATTATGTTGTATTGTTTTAAAATTTAAGCATTTAGAGACCAAATAAACAGCTAACTATTAATTTTATGACAAATCAACTTTTTTCTAAATAATGATTTGCTATTCAAATAGAAATTGTGAATTTTCAGTTTTTGTCGATGTTTTTAGTACATATTAAAGATATCACTGCACATTTTCAGTATAATTTTGCGTATAAAACTTTGAATGTTCTATGCTTATATAGTTGATGAACTTTATTTTGAGTAGAATTCCATTAAAAATTTAAATTTTACTATTTTTATAATTTTTGTCATTCTTAGTGATTTTTTCCAGCAAATGTTTGGAGATTTGATTTCAAAATCATTCTGATCAAAAAGTGTTGCCCATCGAATTCACCCTTTCTTTTTGAATGGTTGATTTTATGACGCAAAAACGAAATTTGTATCTCGGTCCTGAGGAGAGTTATTGTCTGGAAAGACACACCCCTTATATATACATCATATGTAAAGAAAACTCAATCTCCAGGAATGTTCATCTCAAGACGAATTTACACGAAGAAATTATGAAGAACAAATGATTTCATAATGTTTGGAGCCATTTTTGTCTTCTGAACAATTTTATGAATTTTACAGGTAGCTTGTTAAGAGAATAGAGTAAAATCTTGCTAGAGCACAGACACAAAACATTGCTTACACGAAATTAAAGGTTAAGAAAATGTATGCTAACCAAATAAATAGTGGGAATTAAGAAATGATAATTAGTATATTAGTATTTTTACTACTACTAGTACTATTTATAGGCCCTAATAGTTAATAAAAAATTACATAGCAGTAAACATTTAAATATTCAGATTCTTCTTGAGATTATTCATTCCTCAAACCTTAAGCCCAATCTAGTTCTTTCCACAACAATTCTGTCAATGATTTGGTCGATGGGAATGTCAATATCAGCGGAATAAATCAGCAATATCGGCCTTGGACTGGATAATATACTAATGGAATGATCTATAGAACGTCTGGTGCAGTTTAAAAGTTGTTAGAGTAAATATTTATATGTCTGAGAAACATTAATAATACGTTTTTTTAACCTAGGTCCGAGGATTGAGAATAATATTACCTTTTAACATTAGTAACTACAAATTTATGATACATAATATGAAGAAGGTACTTGTTATGCACAAGTCTCGAAATATGCATGAAAATTGCAATGAAAATATATGCTATGAAAATTTTCCTTGCCAACTTCTTGTGATACAATTTTTATTGGACGTTGAAAGTCAACGTTTCCATACTTATCTGATTTTCTTTGTACAATCGGAATTCGCACTTGATTTTCACTTACACCGAAATTGGAAGCAGCAAATCTATCGCTTGCTGATACTGCGGAGGAAGCAGTGGTATGTGCGTAATAGGCGTTGATATTGGCTAACAAGGTACTCATCACAGCCGGTACACCAGGGCACAAATATTTGGTCGAGAGACAATGGAAGTGCCTGCAAATAACATCGAGGGATATCGTCAAAAAACAAGTAATTGAAAAGGATGATATTACAAATGTTGTCTTATATTTAGAAATGAATCTTCTGCATCGACATTTGGGCTGCGAAGCCCCGTCAGCGATGGTTTAATAAGTGAGTTGTTTGAAATTTAATTATTTTTAAAATACAATCTAAAATACAACTCGGGTAGCGATCGAGTTTCAAAATATTCGTCTAATGGCTACTCTATTAGCAGCTCTGGACTGCAGAGCATCGCCATCTCCAACTCTAAAAAGCCCGTCTGCGTCCGCGCAACAACGAGACACGCCATACTTGAGGCTATTCAAACATCATTTTCTTCACTGATTAGCAAAATTAGAGTAAAATTAATCTGCCGTTGGAATGCTAAGATTTCGAGATAGTTTTTCCCATGTAGTGTCTATCAATAATATACTGTAGTAAAAGAAGAAAAACATGGAAAAAATCGGATTCTGGAAAAATGTTCAAAATTTGCTTATTAGCCACTTTTTTTATTATTCCCAAAGCAAAAAATTTTTATAACCCCCCCCTCAAACTTTGTCACTTTACGTTTCAAGGTGCGTAGAATCCAAATTTGAAATGTCCGTCCGCCGTTCGCCGTCCGGGCCATAAAAGGCCTAAGAATTGACTTAAAAAAACCCGTTCTTTCGCACATAGACTCCATTTGGGGTCTAGTTGGTCCTAACGTTTAACCATCCCGATCGCTTTACTCGCATAGAATCTATGGGCCAAAAACGGGCGAAAAAGTGTCTATTTCGAGGTTGAGTGTTAGACACGCACGCACTCACGCCTGGCACGCTTGGCAGGGGGTCACGGTGGGTGGTGAGGGGGGTGAGCGGGGGGTGGAGTGAGAGGAGGCGCCGCGGCACCTTGTGGGGGCTGGGGTGACCAGGGGCGTAGCAGAGGGGTGTAGGAGAATGGATATTTATTAATTTTACGTGTTATACCCATATAATACGCCGCGCCAACCTGAGGGGGGTACGGCATTAGGGGCATAGTGGAACAGAACCTGGGGAGTAGCAGAAAGGCGTCCGGGGCGTATCGGAACGGATATAATATATATTTTATATTATATTTTATTACTTTTACCCCATATAACATTTAACCTACCTTGAACACACTAGTATATTTAGTATATTATATCATACTATAGTATGTTACAAAAATAATTGATCCAGCCCATCTAAAATCCTTCGTTCTTCTTCTTCCCAAAATCTTCTCAGATAGTTCGAAGCAAATCGTTTTTAAATTAAAATTGCATTACATGGGCAGGTTGGAGTCTGAACCCTCTGGATGAATAGCTGTTTACTCATATTTCTGCCATAGGTGTCGTCACCTAAGTAATTTTGGACGCAGAATCGACTGGGATAGGTTCCAATGCTCTTGGAATCCAGTGTACCTACGGTTTTAGTTTGATTCCTATAAAAATTAGCTCCGTGGGTTGAATGAGACCACTCGGGTGGCTGTACGATCATCCATTTGCTCCCCATCGGGAGCGCAGCCTGTAACGCGAGAACAGAGGTGGATACTAGAAAAGAGACTGGTGAAAGCCCCAGAGCATGCTGGTTACTATAGCTGGCTATCTGATTCAGAAATAATAAACCATTATGTAATAATTTGCAGCGTTTTTTACGTAATTAGTTGGCTTTCAGATAGTGATTTGCGATCAAAGAGATAGGACATCCAAAGCTCTTTCTAAGGGTGTCCTTAGGATTGATTTTTACCGAGATCCTAAGGGGAGTTATTGCCGTTTTAATGTCATAAGGTAGAAAATTCGAAAAAAATCTTAGAAATTAAAGGAGGTACATACTAAAAAAAAAAGTTAAAAAAAAAAAATTCAAGAGCAACAACTATTGTTCAGTAATGAGCTCTAAAATCAACCCCTGAAATTTGTACAAATTGATTTTTTTCTTGCATACCGATTTCAATCAATTTAATATAGCTTCACTGCATTTGGCTATACGTTTCGAGTGACTCCGAGCTAAAACCTACAATGAAAGTTCACTCATCCAGGCGTCAGACCTATGCGATCATGGTGCTATTTCGGTCCTAATTGTGGTTACCCAGGTATAGGAAGCTAGATCGCCTGCACTCAGGGAAAATAAGAATGTTGAAGGATTTTCGGGGTGAGAGGTTTCTTACGTTTCCGCACAACCGTGACATCGACAGCTCTGGGGTAGTTTTGACGTTTTCGGGTGTAAAGTGACCGAGTTAAAGGCGAACCAAAGGGTGCAAGAAGCGTGATGTTACAGTAATTCATTCGTTTTACAATAGAATTGGTTGTAGTGAAATGGGAACTAACCACTGAATATAAGAAAAACTATTAAATTAGGATACCAATGTTCACAAAAATTCAAAATTGATAGAAAATCAAAATATGGAATATAGTAAGATGTGAACAATAGGAGAATTATTGGAGCTATCCTCTTTTATTGATATCATTTGGTTTATTATGTCCGAACTTCCAGCAGAAGACGGTTCAAAAAGAACCATGCTGTACTGTTTATTAAGCCTCAATTATATTGTAGAAGGTGCATATTTTTCTTGAATGAATCATTTTCTTCTTCTCGTCATTGAGATGTTTAGAAGGTGAATGTTTACCACTACCGTGAAAGAGGATCCATTCTGGGTAATCCAGGGAACTAAAATCCCTTCTTAAAATGTCCGGTGCTAGTTCGGTGTGCGTTCTATAAACCGGCTGAGATCTGGTCGCAAGAGTCGCAGTTGGGTGCAAAAGTCAAAGTTGGCAATGCAGTCTTCATCTGAAATCGTATCTCCTTTTCTTGTCTCTCTATCTGTGTTCTTTAGTTGCCGAATGGCGTCCGTGTTGTTAACAATCGTAATCATGGTGCACAAGTAGATAGACCTTGAATATTTGGGTTAAAAAATGGTCCCCGACCTAAGCAGTTGCGGGTTTGTGCACAAGACAGTAAACCACCAGGAAGCATAAGTGGATCCAGCATCTGGGAGCTCACACCCGAAGCATAGAGAGGTCGTGGTTAGACGCCAAAGGTAAAATATTAAAGAAAATGAGATAGCATAAGGTAAGATCACTTATAATGATTTTTGGTCATTTACATTGAATTCTTGGGTTTAGAACGCACACCAAACCACAATCCATACATAAAACGCACACCGAACTTAAAGCAGGGCGATAGAACGCACACCAAACAAGAAATGCAACGGTGGAACGCACACCGAACTAGAAACGCAACGGTAGAACGCACACCGAACTAGGACCAAACTCTTAATGGCATTTGGACTGTGTCGGTGATAGTAAACCCTGATTACAGCTGGCTGTTCCCTAGTGATCCAAAGATTCACAAAACTATTTAACATTATGGCATTATATCAGCCTCTATTTAAGAAGATAGGTAACCCAGCAGAGGGTCTTTGCGACCATGATTATTACATGTATTGTTGATTTAAGTACAACTACTGTCATGATTATAAATAAAGCATGTTTTCATTCATTCATTCATTCATAGGTAACCCAGCACAACTAGAGTAAGGAATTAAAGCTCTCCCAAGGATGATTCGTAATAACAACCAGAAATAAACATATTCTATTAGGTACTGATAAAGTGAACTGGACTTACGTCATGGCTTCATAGATGCTCTCGATGCCATATCTCATGGCGAATTCCTCTACGATTTCCTGGCCAGGAGGTTCGAAGTACGTTTTCCAAGCATCGTCGCCCTTCACAGAAGGGAGCGTGACCATACCACAGTTCTCTTCGCACAGCGAATGGAACAGGTTTTCATGAAGGCACGTGTACTGAACATGATATGGCGCCACCTGATCAAGGAAATATCCGGGAGGTGAAAGTTTTGCATTCAGGAATATATTATACGATAAATTGACACTATTGTACAAACTGTTACTTGGAAATGGTTGTAGCAATTCAAAATAAACAGGTTTTCATACATTTCGAATTTTATAAACGCTTAAAGTTTTAAAGTGCTACAAATTTCTCCAGAAAACAGACCGTAATAGATTGAGCAGGGAATGATAAATATTTCACCTAAAGACTTTACACATTCACTTGTAATAGTGAGTTGTTTATAGATATTGAAACGAATGTATCTTCACGTTCATATTTTACTGCATCATTACTTAAAAATAATAGTAGCTTGTTAGTGATAATAATCAATGCTAACAGAGGAATAGGTATAAATGTATGTAACTCACTTTTTCTTCACCCTTGATTTCAACACTGATATGTAGCCTAATGGCACCAGAAACAGCCGATTTATCAGTTCTTTTCTCCAAATTATACCAGACTTCCATCTCTCCAGACAACGTTCTCACCTGAGGAGAAGAATGAACATTGTTGGAATAACTTCAATTATTGTAATAAATAAAATAATATACTGTTCAAATTACTGGAAATACATAGGAGGATATACTATATATTAATACCTACCTCAATGATGGTCTGTCCAAGGAAATCGTCAGACTCCCTTGTTAGTTTCTGCCTCAATTTCGATTTGAGATCGTTGTCCTCGTCCCATACTCGTACTTTAATCCTGTCAGATGAGTTGTGGCACTCACTGGAAAAGTATAAGATTCAATTGCATAAAAACTGTAGTGTCTGTACTTCCTCGAGAAAGAAGATCAAAAGAAAAAATCAACGGGTATGATGGTATGAAGGAAAAATAAGTAGCTCTAATCGTCAAATACTAACATCGCACAGTTGTTACCATTACAAAGAAGTTTTCCGGGATTTTCATTATTTATTGCTAAAATGTCTTCTGTATGTTAGTTCTAAAGCTAGTACAGTATAATATTACTCCTCTAAACTAGCCCCTAACAATCTGAATTTAAAATTACTGCTGAATCACTATATAAAACTAGTATGAATTGTTGAAATGTTTGTTCTCTTGGCGAAATGCAGAATGTGAAAAAATTGCATTTCCATAATGAAATTAATTTCATATCATACTAGTTGGCCACCTTGGAAGGTAACACTGACTAGTGAAGATCTATTCAGATATTATTTACCTATCAATCATTACAATTTATCAACTATTATTCATCCACTCACAAATAGAATTTTTCATTCCAGACAGGATTGAGTTCTTGCGGCATCGTCCTCGTCCTCTTTTTGACTTTACCCACTTGAACAGTCACGTAAGGGTCGGACGTACCACTTTTATCTTTGGCGATGAGTCCCTGGGCGCAGATCACTGTAAACGGAAATTGAATGAACTTCTTTCGAATACTCACCTAAATTACTTAAGATACTTCACCATTTTATAAAAGGTACCTATTTGAATTGTCGATAGCGTTTAGACACCGGTAATTTCAATTCACTAGGAACCGACAGCCTTAGTGAAATAAAATAGGTACTTGTTAAACAGGCATTTATTAGATTTGTAACATAAAAAACTGCAAGTTGGAAGCGATTGATTATTGGCGATAGCTTATAATTGGCTAAGAGAATAATTGAGGTAAGCTCTACTCAACATTTAGTTGAAATTAGCATGAATGATAAGCACTAGGTATAGCAATGTCTTCTATTTTCTTTACAATAGCTTCTAACTAGTCTAATATTCAAATTTAAAATTTCCATAAATTCCTCTGCTAAAGCTTTGTTGTTATTTTATTCAAGTGCTTTGTTATAAGTCTATTAAGCAATGTGGAGCCAGTTGCTTTATTGCAAGCATTTTACGTTAACGAAACTTACAATATGATTATTTGCGTTTTATTGACATAGATAGAAGAAACACTTGGTATGCGTGTAATATTATACAATAAATCAATACAATTTGCAGACCGCAGACCACACGAACTACAAACAAATCCAATCAGGCATAACAACACTAAAACACATAAGCTGGGAATTTGAAGATGGGTTGGTAGGTTGAGGAAAAAGCGCATGCTTGCCCCGTTATTGCTAGTTATTCGAACTACTTATAGTAACTACCAATCAATTTAACATTGGGAAGGTGAGTTTTGAATACTTTTATATTGAAGAGCATATTTTATCTTCATACGTCTGTAATATAATTATTGTATTGTATTTGTTTAAATATGTTGGCACAGTTTCTTCTATTTTACACGTAATGGGGACATCAAAGATTTCCTAACTTCAACTTCAGCAGACCTTAACTAATGTGTTCCTTCTCCGTGTAACGTTATCACCAGTGATGGGTATGATTGCGGCACCGAATGAAAAGAAATTTAGGAACTTTGCGATATTATCGATAGGAATTCAATTTTTTTGTTCATTCCCAATAATTGGATGGAAAGTGGAAAAAATCCCGGTGTCATAATTAATTTATAGCTTTGATGTGACACAGTTTTGCAGTGCCTCCAGAATTAAGGCGTAGATTCACGAAATGGTTGTGGTGACGAAATTTAGAAACGTGAAAGGGAGTAGTTTTTACTTTATTGGTGCTGTTGCTGTTTTTATAATTCATTGAAATATTTTGAATTGAAAATTTTCTTCGATAGAAACCTCATTTTTTCGATAGAAAAAATAAAATAAATTATTTCAACTCTTTTGAAAACTATTTTCTCGTCGCAAATAACTTTGAGGCAAAAAGAAAGAGCGGAGAAGTTCAAGCTATTAAGTTTAGGCTTATATAAGCAATAGGTACGTAGGTAACATACAAAGCTCATTATAATAAAGGCAAAGCAGAAGAACGATGTCCTTTTTTCATAAGGTGTCTCACATTCTTTACTTGCCGGAAGAATTTCTGAAGTAGATTCTGGGTGGTAGGAGACCAACAATGAGCAAAACATACGCAATCGCGGAAACGCTCTAAGAGAAATCGTAGTTTTGCATTCGAGCGGTAGTTACTCACAAACATCAAATAAAATTACAACGAAATAAAATATGGTGGAAACAGACGAAAAGACATGTTAGGTATACGCAACGATTAGTGCCAATTATAGCTTTAAGCCCCAACATCGAACCGAAACAGCTTAAATAACACGATGACGTACAATGTTACCAATGTTCACAGGATGAAGTGTTGTACTGTCTAATTCTAGTAGGTTACAAGAAATAGGGAACTTCTAATCATGCAAAATAATAATGGTTTCTAGTGGTAATTACTTTACGTCTTTACTAAGGAAATCAGTCTACGTTAGGTTCTCAAAAAGCTTCATCAGTTTTACCATCTCTACAAACCGCCAAGCTCTACTTTTTCGTTTACTGAACTAAGTAAAAATGTTACAATTTTCAAAGATCTCATTTGATATTTAGGTCAATGTTTTATTTGTATTGTGTACCGCAAATAGATGCTGGGTAGGATCTATATTATGTAAGGATCAAGTCATATCAATGAACGCTAGAACTTTCGACCCAATGGCATTTCGGAAGGGTCTGCTGTGTAATTGTACAATATTGTGAGCGATTCGCTAACGGCACATGTGCGTTTTGAGTAGGTGAAATTCACAACATTGTGATAGGTGTGCTGTGAAGGTGGCTAGAGGTCAAAGAGAATAAATGCGATTTAAATTTGTAAATTCTGTAAAGTTTGTAAAGCGAAGAAAAAAGCTTTTATTCGAATTATTTGTAGCAATGTTGAGAATCCGGAATTCCACTCAAGTAAAGATGAATTTAGTGAATTTTATTCGATTTAAACATCATAATTAGACAAGGGACTATATAAAATTCACCTACTATCGAAACTAAAGTTCTTTTATTTCTATATTTTCGAAGATGAGGAGGCAAGTTGTGTAGAGTAGCGGTGTGGGTTTATTTTGCACGCAGTTTAGTTTGCGAAGTTTGAAAATAACGCGAAATTAGCTTTTATTAGCTTTGTTATAGACAATTAATTTTAAATGACCGGTGTAACCAATCTATTTTGATACAAAGACAAGTTTTAAGGCCGTTTGACACATGTGCTAAATCCGTCCGAGTTGTTTAATAAATATTGTCCCTACCATCATTGAGAGATGGGTGGACTTTTACTCGAACTCGGAATGGTAAGATTTGATCGATTTCAATAGAGATTATAGTAGGTAATTAGTTGAAAATTGGTGCTATTTTAAAGCTAATTGCAGAAAATAGATTTCAATGAATTTCGTGGGAAATGATTCCACGGTGATCCCATGAGTTAGTCGAAACACATTACGTGCAAATCGTGATTGTACAATGACACAGCGGCGTTTGAAAAATAAAATATAATAAAAAACAGTGCTTAATTGTCTGTTAGTGAGCTTGGTTTATGGGGCAATGTTTGACCTGTGATTGCGATCTTGCAGGACCATTTAGAGGTCCCCTCGAGTACGATATCCTCGGCTTGAGCCAGAGAGTCTATGTGAGTATCAGGATCCATCCCGAATGTCGTTCTGTTCCACACCAATGGGTTAACCAAAAACAAAAAACCAAATAACAAACAACACCAAAACAATAGCTACCAAAATCATATACGTTTCTTTGTGTTTTCTTGTTAGAGGGGGGGATCATTACCTACGGGATGGGGAGGGGTTCAAATTCAAAAAACTATTACTTGTTGGCTGGAAAAAGTGAAAACGAAAAACCGAAAAAGGTCCATAGCGTGGAAGACAAGGCTCATACGCTCTGTAAAATGCCTGCGCCAGTTAACACGTATCACAAGATTACCCCAAACCCAACAAATGTATTTTTATGATCAAATAATACTTGAACACTCTTAACTTAAAACTCTTGAATAAAATCGAAATATATACGCATCTTATCATGAGTTTTCTTCAGTCGATGTTTCAAGGTTGGATATGTAGGTAGTTTTTGTGTTAGTCAATAAATGGGAGAAGGGAAGAACAGGTTCCACAGAAATTGGCCAAAAGGGAATAGACAGTTTGCAATTAGACATAAAATTTGAATTATGCTTTTTTGGCCAGACGAAGATTCCTACATTTTATTATTAGTTCACATTGTCAAAAATTATCTCACTATCACTATTTCTATATCGTGATTTTTGGCAAGTTTTTACTGTTGAAAATGATATGAAATTCATCATGGATATTTAAAATAGGTTTGAGATTCTTGAGCATTTCTTTATTTATGCAAAAACAAAACAATATTTTTGTGTCGAAATCAACACTGGAATTCAGACATTTGACTATTCGTTTTAGGTGTCTGGATGGCCATTCTGAAACTGAATATCAATAATTTAGTGGAAAATTAAGTTCGAATGCAAAATAATACTTATTGATCTCTCTTTAAAATGTGATAATAACATACCTAATCGACCATTTCGATAATTTCTCTCCAAGTTTTGAAAACAACTTAGTTAATTGGCGATTCATAACTTGAAACCTCGTTGTGGCTCTACGAGAGATCATCTAACTAGTCCGTTTAAAGCCCACACATTTGTATAATATAGGTTCACTTTTTCACGTCGTTACTTGCTTTTCCATGTCGTGGCTTGTTGGCAGAGGCGACACTTTACAATTGGTGACGCCAACGCTATGAAATGTAGCAAAGGCCTCACTGATGGATCATGCAAGTACAGTATGAGCCTTGACTCCGCAGAACAACCAAAAAAAGGGACATCTGGCGACACACAGGCTGAACACATTGAATAACGAGTCACCTTATCGGCTGGAACTGATTCTATCTTTGAACAATTAATTTATACGAAACACCTGTTGAAATTAAAACGTTACTTCGATTGGTGAGTAGGTGTTAAGATTAAATATGCCCTGTTTTAAAGACATTTGGATAGTGTAATGACAAACTAAGCCATCAACTTTTTAATTCAGCATTGTACTACGTCTATTACTAAGTAATTGGTAGTTTTGATTAGAATCTTCAGCTTTGTAAAGGTCAAACTTTTTCAATTAAGACTATAATTTGAGTTGATTACAAAACTGGAAATTCATACATGTAACATAATATGATTACTTATATGATAGTAGAAAAATTTACCATTACCAAAATATCATTAGGTATTTAATGCTTTTAGATTCCTAAATTAAAAAACTACATCATGTAAATACTAGTTAGTCACTCGGGTTCTTTACTAGATTATGAAAAAATTAACATATTGTCAACTGTATAAAGGGGAAAAGTAATAATGATAAATTAATGTTGTTACTTTCAAAAATGCACGGCTATGCATGGTTTATGAAATTGTAGATTGTTTCTCTATTTAGAATTCATTAATGAATGAGTAAATATGATAGTTTGACTTGTAACACTTGTCATTACCAGTGTATTTGAAAATTTACTATTGAACGAAAGTGTGATGGTTATAGATATTTATGGACAATTTTATATTATGCATTTTGTGTTTAGCTATTTCATTTTATACCAATTTTCAGGGCAACTCAAGAACAAAATTATTACGTTCTCGCTAGAATCCAAACCAGACGATAAGGTGCTTCGCAATCGAGAAAAAAAAATCAACAACAGTCATACGTAAAAAACAAACCATTGCACAGGTTTTTTACACATCGAACACAGCAGAAAGAAAAAACGAGGCCTTTCCATCACAATAAGGGTTTCTGAGCAAAATAAAACGATGGGTTAAGAAATAAAGGAGGAATCATTTATAAGGAAAGAGACGGGCTTTCGTTCAGTCGGTCATACAGTTATGTATATATATATAAAGGGCAGGCCTTGTGGCGGGTCACAGGGCGGACAAACCTGTGATGGCTATCTTGGCGGACCACTTGGACGTGCCGGCCAATACCGACTGCTTCACGGCCTTCATGTGCCCAATGTGGCTCTTCTGGTCAGGCCCAAACACCATCCTGCATAAACAAACTTAACACTTCCAGCACCACTCTTGCTGATCATGTGGACATTGGATTTGTCTTTTAATTTAGTAGTTTGCTAGCCCAAGGACGGAATTTCGGCTGTTGGGAATTTATTCTTTGTAAGACTTGAATTTAGGTTTTATGATCAGACGGGCTACCTAGCTATTAAGAACTTGTACAACTTGGTAGAAAGAGGAGGATGAATAAAGTAGGAGTTAAAGGTAGAAAAAGCTTGGCTACAAATAATATCAAAGATAGAACCTACAGTACAAGGGAAGTCAGTCCGAAAAGTGTTTTTTCGATTTTAAATTTTTTAAAAATATTACTCTCAACTCAATTTTGAGTAGTTTGATATATAACAATTTATTATTCCGAATATGGAAACCCAAGAAAACCCAGTTCGAAGTTGACTATCTCATGGACGGGCTCCCGCCATAGACGATAGAAACAACACCTTCCACCTACTCAAAAAACCGGAATAATTTAGGATTCGGAAGCAATTAACAGACTATTAACCTTAAAAAACGTTCCTTTATTCCTCTTCTCATTGCCTTTAGACAACCAAGATAGAACGTGGGACAGTAAAATAAGCTGTCAAGCTCGAAAAATGTTCTTCTTCAGAAAAACGAGTTTTTCTCAAAACAACATTTTCTGATGTTTACGTGCACTTTGTGCGGTACCTGTTCAACCGATTTTGATTTTTTTAAAATGTTTTTTGTACGTTGCTAATGCGTCGTTAGACCGGGGGGGGGGGGGGGGGGGGTTGGCAAAGTTGAATTTCAAGAGTTTGTGGTTGGGAAAGTTACTTACCAAAAAACCCAAATTTTAATTTTTTTTTGGGAAAATTAGGAAAATTAAAAGATAGCAGTATTGAAAATCGAAAAGCCCCCGTCTGTTGATAATCTTCACTACGACAGAAAAAAATAATTGAATTCGAATGAGTAGTTACAGGGAAAAGCGCACGGAAACTGAAAAAAAAGTATCTAACTTTAAGTACATGTAGCAAAGAACGTTAATGATCAATGTTGATTTTTCTCCATAGTTTTGTTCATCAACATCTAAAATGTCGAACTAGCAACAATTTTTAGTTTTCCACTATGTTTTAAACCACACATAGCCGCTTGCAAAACACACTGTTTTTCGGCCTGACTCCCCTTAAGTTCGGTGGCAAGAGCACCACCGTTTCAATCTCAGTACCAAATGTATGCAGACAAAGTTTGGCTAACAATCATCGTACGCCATGTAGGACAGTCAGCACAGACTTTGCGATGAGTATCACCGTACGGTCTGTGCGGATAGATTTACATCAAGTTCGGTGACTAATGACATTCACCGTTTGGTAAAAGTCAGGATAGAATGTAGGTAGGAGATGAAGCCTAGGCAAAATGAGTACAATAGTGTTGATGGAAATAGAATGGATAGTTGAGGTGAGCCTACTGGCCCTTATATACCTGTATCCCTTCTTGTACGCTCACCTCTATCGCTAAAGGTCGAGAAATTATTTAGGTTAGACTCAACTCAACCTCTTTTATTGAGGAAACCACGAAAATACGTTACATGAGCTCTCGACATCGGCCAAATGTATGCTTCTATACAGGGTGTATCGCAAGCAGATGACAATACCCAAGGGGGTTCAACTCTACCAAAAATGTAGTTCAGCCCCGCCAACCGCACCTCTCTATCTCAATCCGTTCCAGAGATACCTATGTTGTTTTCAAGGTTTTATCGAAAAACCCTCTTTTTTCCACAGAAACCCCAATTTCTCCATTTTACAATTTTCTCATTTAGTTTTATCAGAATTTTACTACCAATGTATCCTACCTCCTCTTACAAACGTTTCTTCACACTGCAACTTAAATTTCTCCATGAAGTAGGAAGGTAATCTTAATTTAAAGTATACTGTTGAAAAGCTGATTAAATTTCCCAAATTTTGTGAGACTTTTGCAGCATTTTTTATAGAAACGTAGCAAACCTTTAAGTATTATAAGAAACGTTACTTTTTTTTTTTAGAAACGGTTGACTTTTGAATGGATATTAGGGTTTTTAGATGGTACTTTTCAAGAATCAACGTGTATCAGTCTTATGTCAAATTTAACGTTGATTCCGAAAATGGGGTCAAAAATTAAGATAAAATGAGGTAAAATGGAAAAATTGGGGTTTCTGTGGAAAAAAAACGAGGGTTTTTCGATAAAAACTTGAACGGATTGATGAGAGATAAGGTGCAGTTGGCGGCGCTGAACTACATTTTTGGTCGAGTTTAACCCCCTTGAGTATTGTCATCTGCTTGCGATACACCCTGTTTGTGGGTGAGTTGTCACCACCAAGCGTCGCCTATTCTGGTTTGGAAGATTGATCAGATTTCGGCTCTCAATAAAATTAATTTTCCAAATGTCACGAGTAAGGGGAGAGAAAAACTAATTAGTTTCGGAATGCCTCTTTACATTTGTTATATAGCATTTCCGAATTGAGTTAAACTTTTTCCATTTAGGTTTAGTCCTTTTCCATTTAGGTTTAGTCCTTTTCCATTTTGGTTTAAACCTTTTCCATTTAGGTTTAGACCTTTTCCATTTAGATTTAAACCTTTTCCATTTAGATTTAGACCTTTTCCACTGAGATTTAAACCTTTTCCATTTGGATTTAAACCTTTTCCATTTGGATTTAAACTCGGGAAATTATCGCGGAGTTAGAGGTAAAAGTACCCAAGTCACAAATGTAACACGTGGGAAAATCAAAGGCAGAATATTATGATTATTTAACTGTTGTTATTATTGGTGATCAATATCATCAAACTATGTATCCAACCTAAGAAAATAATCATATTTACCAAACTAACTTTTGAAATTTTAATTTGATTTTTGCACAATATGAATTTACCTCTTCGGTACTTTTACCTCTAACCGGACGTTATTATGCCACAACTTGAAAATTAAATCATGCAAGTGTTTTTTTATGCACAGAAATGTAATATATAATATAATAATGAACAAATGTTTTTTGAACACAAGAATTTCTCATGATCTGCAGTACTTTTGCCAGTCAGGTTTCGTAAACGGATCTACTAGAAGAGTAAATTATGTTAAAGTTACATATTTAATCTATTATGTTAGTTATGACATTGCTAGTTATAAGTTGGCGTTACAATTGAATTTAATTAAGGGCGTAGAAAAACATTGAAGAAGATACACAATTATAGGTGATATTCACCACTACACTACCATTACACTAGCGCATCCTTACATCGAGGTAAGGCTAAAAACCTAATTTTCGAAGTTATTTCACATTGTTGTCATGGGTACGAATAAACTATACAAAAAAGCGCCATTAGGAGTCACCACCTAGGTACATGCCTACTTATCTTACGGTTCAGTGTTTACCTAGTTCCTAGTTCAGTATATTTTATTATGCTAGGTAATAAATTTTTATGAAAATTATATCAAGCTGTAATCCGGCAATGATCTGAAACGTTGTGAACTCAAGATTAGTTTGTGCAGTCGAGATCCCAACGAAATTTGTGTTGGGAAGTTGACGAACAAGTGTTAGAAGTTCCAGACATCAGCCGCGAAAATGTTGTGGATTATTCAGTTTTCAGAACCGTTCTTTGAATCAATTAAGAAACTTAAAATCTTTAGAGTCCTTTGAAAGTGGTCAGGTGAAAGGACGTGCCATGAACTCTGCCAGAAGGGAATATTAGGTACTAGGAGACGTAAGTACCAAGAGAGGTAGGTATGCACTAGGTACCTACTTCCCATATATTATTACTTGTCATTCATCATGTACTTCCATAGACAAAAATTGATGTAGGTACCTAATCAACTTTTTTTTGTCCCACAAATTTGCGTAACTGCAACACTCGCGTAATAACTGCACTGACAATGCCGCTCGTCTTTATGAAGTTTAACTTTCAGAAGAATGAATTTCAAGATTTTTTCCTTAAATCTGGTTTATAATTCATGTTGCACATTTCCTGATTCGATATTCGACAAACTTGTTGATAAGCAGTTGTATTCGTTGGCAGAGCAACAACCTACCTACTTAGTTTACTTTTAACCAACAGCCAATTCGGTAGGCTGTATGTACCTACGTAGTTTCGTTTGTTGACGGAGCACCAACCAGTCTTGTTTACTTCAACAAACTACCAAATCTATCCTTTCTTCATTCAATAAAACAAGAAAAGCTGCCTCAGTTATAGTAATAAGAACGCTGATGAAACTGCCTGGGCAATGGCTACGTAGGTTCCTACACTGCAATACAGAGATCTGAGGAATTTAAAATTATTTTTTCTCCATTATTTTTCAGGTTATTCTCAGTTTAATCGAATGAAGTTCTTTTGTTTTCGGGCAATGATTAACCATAATGGTCCCTAGTCCAAATAGAAATTTGTTCACCACTAGATCGGTATAGTTGTCTACAACCAAAATCGCGCTGGTAGGCATGATTACTGCGACCATTTAGTTGAATTGAAACTTTATACTACTACAATATTACCTTCGCAAAACAAAACTGTTGAAAAATGTCATCATAACAACGTATTAGGGTGACATACGACGGCAAACTTCTAGTGAAAAATAGGTTGGTTGAGTTGCGATCTAGTAACATCTACCACGTCATGGCGGGCCTTGGAAGAAACTCAAACCTACTCCAGGTGTGAAGTCACGAGAATATGGGCTATAGCTTGTGAAGTTTTATCGTCGTTACCAATCACGGGGTTAACCGAACCCTCGGGTCATCTAGATGAAGTAACGGAGGACATCCGCACCTTAAATACCCAAGGAAGGTAAAACCTGATTCACATGATGCACTGCTAAGGTTTCATCAGAGCAACCACACTCCGCTACCATTTTCTTGAAGGATTAATAATTTATGTCGGCCCTGTCTCTTCACTCAAGTTCGTCAGAGATTAAATTCGCCCAGTCACAAAAAATTTAACAAATGGCTGCCAAAACTCACATATATATGCTCTTTGAGTGATACCATTGTCACTAAAAGCTTCCTCGATATTATTTGATGATCAGAAAGGCTACTAGATTGTATCAATCACAATATAAATCCACGTATAAATATTGTGAAATAGAAGATTTAATTAAATTATTTATATATTTTTTGGGGTGGGCGTAGTTGCACCCGCATGCTCAGGCACTACCGTTGACTCCCAATCTCTGACATTTTTAGGGTGGTTTAATAGTTTTTGCCATATTCTGATCAATCTTCACTTTTACAATTCAGTCAAGAATATGTTTGGAAATTTCCTAATGACGGTGCTCCTGTCTTCTCGAAATCGGTTCCCATAGTTAACAAAAATTCGAAGGCGATAGAGCTGATAAGCGTCCACAGAAGAGAGAAAATCGTCCGAATAATGTTGGACAACTTTTTACTGTAGATTAAATTTTCATTATAGCACAACAGGAATTTCGTGGAATTTCGAAACTGCAATTTTTTATGGAAATGTGAAGTCATAATCTTACTAGCCACCTGACGATGAATCTACGAATGGTGCCTATTTTTTCCGCGTGCATTCTCAAAGTTGAGCATCTATTAGTGACAGATAATATATTTAAAAAAATAAATCGAGTGGTAGGATGAATGAAAGATGAAATGAAATTATGTTATTCACAATATTTACTTGAATTCTTTCAATTGACTACGGCGATCAGCTGTTGCTAATCAATTAATTATTTTTCGAAAGGGTCATCAAAAGAATGATGATGAATGAAAAGACCTCATTCATCTTATGATATACTGTAAAACATAGAGATCAATATTATTTAGTAGGTATCGTTGTACATAAACATCATATTTGTTGCACTCGTAAACAACAACCTATTAAGGAAATTGTTCCTGAAATGAATAACATTTTTCTTTTCCAACATTTGTTACAGAACAGACTTTAAAATATGATTACATTCAATTTAACACATGTTAACTTATAAGAGGTTATGGATAAATACGATATGATTGAAACTTACTACTCCGATATTAAAAAAAATAAAACTTTAAAGTTAGGTACTATTCAAAATGTATCAGGAGCACAAGATAGCAAACGGTATGATATAAATTATGGTTTGATGAATTATTGTAGTGTCCGTTGTGCGTAATTTAGGTTAAAAGTTATTTTGCAAATACGAGAGTCAATTACATTAATATAATGTTCCCTAGAAAAGCCAGGATATTTTGAGTTGCTCAGTCTTCATGACTGAAAATCTTAATTAATCTTTTCTTGTAATCTTAATTACTTTCACTGCAGAATTAATACGTATTTAAACAGCATGTATGAGAAACTGCCATTTTCGATAAGAATTTTGATTGTGGTTATACTAGTAGCGCGTTTTTGGTCTGTTTTCAATGATTAAAATGAAAAAAACACGTCGACATAATCATGCGTGCATGATCCCAAATAATAGAAATTGGTTCAATAATCGAAATTTATTAATTTTTTAAAATCAGTTTTAATCATTATTGAAGGTAGTTAGGTGGGATTTTTATTAGGTACTTTAAGGAAAGGATCGTTTTTAAACAAAATGAGATATTTTTGCCATTGAATCATGAAATGCTGTACGACAAACTATACAGAAATAGCACAAAAATAGAATTTCAATTTAAAAGTTTCCAACCAAATTTATGATCAAAGGGTCGCCCACCATTTCATCCAAATGACCTGAAACGTGAATCGTACAGTTGTACGTAATTATCAGCTGATTGAATTAGTGGTCTGATTAAATATTCAATTTGACATGGGGGGTCAACCAAAAATTTTCGTCACGCAAAAGTTGATGTCACAATTGTTAATGATTTTCACGTGCAACCCAGCCGTTGCTAGGGGGATGGAACTTCCGCAGTTTTCATAGCACAGAAATCGTTTGCCACTCGTTGGAAAGCGCTTGATTTATGTGATAAATGTTCAAATCTCAAGCTACCAATTTCCCCCTCCGTACCTACCTGGCTACATTCCTAAACTAAGTTGATTGGACTATAAACAATTTTCGTTTGGCGGAAACTAAATAGCGTCTGTATTGGAGAAATAACTTTAACAGTATTTATAGTATGCTTTTTGTGCCCCCAAGAATAATAAAATAAATTCTTTATCCTACATTTTGTCGCCTACAGTCCAAAGTTAAAGGATTTGTTTACAACTCTCGAGGATAACCGTTATGAAATCCCCAATCAAAGACATATCCATGTAACATGTAAAACTTGTAAAGCAGATAGTGGAACTTGTTTACGAGTTTCTTTGACGAGTTTCTTTTACTATTTTCTTGTTTGTTCATTTATTAATGAGCCACCTAGTAACCTCTGAGTAACTTTACCTTCAAATTCAAATTAGAGTACCCTGTACCCGCTTTTTACAAGCAAAATGAAAACCAATATACGAATAAAAACATTTTGGCACTTCTTAAGCGTATCAACAACACCAATGTTATCTGGCTGTGATTTCAAACATACCTGATGAGCTCAAATATTTCGGGTTTTTCCCTTTCTCTCTGCTGCATCCGTTCTTTCATTGCCGTGATGATGCTATTGGCCTTATCTTCAGCGCCGTGTTTCGAGCTCTTCTCCGCAGCTCCTGCAGTAGCACAAACGAAATTGCGGGATTTAAAAGGAAATATTTTACAACGAGAGGTCGAACGGTTTCATTTCATCATTCTACGTTGTGGAAAGGAGTGTCGATCCGTGATATAAAAAACAAAATCAAAGCAAATGATCAAATACATGGAAAATGTCAAGGAAATGTATTGCATACCTGCTGCTAAGTGTGTTTTACTCATAACCATATTTCATAACCATGGGGTAAAAATCTCAATGTTCGTTCAAAACTAAATTTGCAAAAAATCAACTACCATCCAAAATGCAAACTTTTGCGTCAATTCGTAGGATGTAGTGCACGAGAAAATGCCTTTTTTCAGACGGTGTTATTAGTTCCCTCAGAGTGTTGGAAAATTTCACAGAGGGGTGTTCCATAATCCATTTATCATCTTAAGGGTGGTATAGCCTTGGTGGGAAAGATATTTACCTGGGTCATGGCTTTGGGATTCCATCTTGGCGCACAGCCAAACCACATTTTTTCAAATAGAACTTACACAGTGAAATATTTGGCATGGAGTCACAATGAGACAACTGGCAGTATCTACCATTAAGTACTGGAGTGTAGCAGCCATTTAAACTCAGGAGTAGTCGAGCGATATTTGAGAATTCTATATATCATAATTTTCATGTTTTCTTGAGTTGTGCTTTCACTGGTATCAACTACCCCATTAAAAGTGGAAAAATATTAATTTTAGACCAAACGGAATCAGTTGAAATTTAAAGTTCACCTCCCAATGATGAGAGGGCTTGACTGAACAAATTCTGTTTCACAAAAAAGGCTGATAAATTTTTGAAATTTACATCCACCAAGATTTTTTATAGGAGTATCAGACCATACACAACACGTTAGATAATATCTGAACGATGAATTCGTATGGATGAAAATTTAATGAATACTTAATGAAAATGAAACTTTTATGAAAGAAAATTCGATTTTCTATCATATCTTTGCTATCAGAGACAAAAGTTGTTGAACTAATAAAAATAAACTTTCATAATATTTCCAATTACTTATTCAAGCCCATAACTAAGAAGTCGAAACGTAACGGTTACTTTAAAATATTTTTCTCTCGATTTAAATTATAAAAATATGCCTAAGTGGGTCATAATCTCCATAAAGAGCTTCCAAAATCTCACACAAAGCATATATGCGTGCTTAATTCTTAATGAAGATATTTATAAAGATAAAGATTTTATAAAGATTGATAAGTGGGAAGTTCCATTAACAGTATCCGAAAACATAGAAGATCAAGAATTTATTAAGCTGGACTTGATTTTGACGAGATATGTACCCAAGGCTGAATGAGGAGTAGATAGATGTTTAATAAAGTTTTTTTTAAGTCCACAGATAAAATCTTAAATGGAGTGTTACATGTAAGGAGGCAATGAGTTGAATGCAGCAATGTGCGTCAAAAAGTTAATGAATGCGGTACTTGGTACGTAGTTCTTGCATGTAAATTACCTCGCTAAACAAGTTATATCAAGCACCAACTATAGAGGGGTTTCTAGGGCTTGCTACTATGCGATATAGTTAGAGATATTCTGTTATGAAGGTAACCTAGACTTTCTTCACCTTTTCTCTAAGCAGCTCGCAGGCAGCGAGATGTAAATGAATAGATGGGAAAAGGAGTTAATTATTCGTGGGAGTACTGTCCAGCAAATTATTGTCAGAGTGTCGGGAAATTAACCAACCAATAAATTAATCTCTTTTACGACAAGAATATTGTCTTCGTAAGAGCCTAAAGTCAACCAAATATTCAGAACGGGAGTAGAACGAAGTGCAGAAAGTAGTAATATTGAATATTTTACGCTCATCACTCTTTAGCCATTAGGCTCAAGGTGGTTTTCGCATTGAACATGTCATGAAACGGAAAGTTCAGCTTTTTTATATTTAGCCCTACAAACTACGCACCTTAATTATCTTTGGCGATAAAAGTAGAAGCATGTTGCAATAAATCTCATATTATTTCCAAAGTATCACTGGATTTTCGGTACGATGCATAGTGCTTTGGGTATAGGATAAAAGTAAAAAAACTCTATTACCAATTTTCCATGGAAAAAAAGCATAAACCTATCAATGGATAGGTCCTTAAGGCGGATTGGATAGGCTTCCAATGTGAACGAGCCATATGCTTTCAAGCGTTTAACCAAAGCAAAGGTTAGAGCTATATTGTAAACAAAACTTCCCAGACTCAACATCGGTGATTTCTCAACTCGTATTTAGTTTGAATGTCGACACCTCCTGCGAAGGATTTAGAATGACGATCATCATCGTACCTCCATCCAGCAAAAGCAAGTGAGTTAACGCGGTTATTTACGCTCTCCCTAAATAAAAGTCAGTGCGCTCGAAGCCTGGCAATCTAACAAAAGCCCTAATTGTAATTTCATTGGACAACTCTATAAAACAATTTCCCAAAAAGATTAAAAATTACATTTTCAAAATTTTTATTCGTTAACCTTCAACTATTCCCTGTCACATTAGCGTCAGTATTTTCTACGCTAGCGACCGGATCGAGTTGTTCGAAAAATGAACACTAGGAGCAGCGCCGACTGTAAAAAGTTAGGTACCTATTTGTTATCTACTTACCTAGTAGCTTGAACATTGTTATAGGCTAAAAATAGCTAAGGATAAATTTGATTATATATTTTAGCAGAATATTACTCAAAAGACCTATGACCCAAAACATTGAAGAATTTATGAACCAAAATTATGCTGAAAAAGTTACTTAAATTTCATTAGCAGATGCTAAAAAATGAACAAAAATTGAAAAAACAAAAAAAAGTTTCAGATTTGCAGCATAACCTATGAGCGAATTTTTGTAATTTATCATATTGTGTTATGTTACTTTGTTTTGAAATTTAAGGATTTTGAGTGAAAACATTTTTAATTACCGAAAAACCGAGGATTTATTTCAGAATACCTAAAAACGGGTTTTTGGTAGAGGAAATTTACTTCGAATTCGTAATTTTTAGAGCCATCGAAATAGCTACATTTTCCACAAATATTCGCTGAAAGCTCGAATTCCAAAATCTTTGTTAGAATAGCAGATTATAATTGCGGAAATGTTTTTCTGCCATATAATTTATAGCTAACCTTTTGTCTTCAAAGTACCAAAAATTGCAAAACAATTTAACATAGATATAACGCAATAATTTAAGAAACGCTCATACGACCATGCTGCATGACTGAAACTTTTATGCCTGTAAGTTGTGTATAGGCCCTGTAAAGGACAACCTTTGCCAAACCTTATCGTTAATAGGTGTAATTTTCATTTGACACTTTCCCCGAAACTCTGACAACAACTGGTAACTTAGTGAGACGATCTCAACCGCATTTGATCGTCCCGAAACGCCGGTCGATGTTGTTGGAGGTTAGGGGACTTCATGAGCGGCTGCAACCCCTTTTCTCAGTCTTGAAAACGGTGTACTTGGCCTTGGTAGGATCATTACCATAACTACGGCTAATTATCATTCAAAGGGGAGCAGCTTCTCATGAGAGCCCCCCTTACGTGTTGGAAAAGGGGCGGGGGAAGGAAGTGCTGGGTTCATCTCGTATTTAAGGGGATAGTGAGGGAGGCGGGCACCTTGTGTTCTCATATGCGTGTTTGTGGGCTGCAAATTCGGGTTTAACACCTACACCCCGATAAACTAGCCATAGTAAGACTTCACGGAACCTACTTCCACTCCCTCTTAACTCAATTAGCATTCTGTTCGCGGCTCACCCTTATCTCAACCCCCAACACGCTCTGTACGAGTGAACCCTCACAAACCACGGAAACTCTAGGTTGGGGAGCATCCACCTATTTAGTATTTTCGTCTATTTATTTTCAACAAAAAGTGATTCTAACCTCTAAGTTCAGACACATGCCGCATCTTTCTGCATTGGATTTTGTGTGTTTGTGCGATATTTTTTCAAGTTTAGATCTCAAATAACGTCATTTTACCTTCCACTATATCTTATCAACACGAATAACACTAGGGAACACACAAAAAGTTATGTCTAGTAACAAAGAAAGTAACAGTGTACTGGGTTTTTTTCGAGAACGCTAAATCAGAAAATGAAAGCCGTTTTTCCAGATTGGCTCGAATTTTAAAGTAACAGCTAACAGCCCATTCGCCTGTGTTTCGCATGTTTAGTAATCTGAAAAATCACAACGAAAAGTTTTGCATCGTATTTCCAGGTTAAACCACCGCAATTCATGTTTTTTGAGGCGCTGAATCCGAATATGAAACTGGATTTTTTCTATCGTTTTTCGTTCCAGAGAAAAATTAATTTTAATTTGTTGAAAAACGTTATTTTTGGCGATATTTCAGATTTTTACCGGGTTTAAACGAAATTTGCGCCTGAACACGAAGCTAGATTACTAAAACCCGGTTACATTTGAACACTTGTTTATGTTCAAAAAAGTGAGTCACTTTTCTTTTGGGATAAAATAGCATAATTTTTCAGGATATAAAGTTAGTGGGTAATGGTAATTGTCTGAGATTGTGAGTTAATGCATGATCGGAAATTTCAAATTGTTGGTTAGTTATCAAATTGTGCGATAGGTCTCTCGCAAACTCGAAGGCATTTCTTTCGTATATAGAATTTCCGAATTGATTTAAACACCTTTTTCACGTGGATTTATACATTTTTCAGTTAGTTTGTTTCTATGAAAGCTCTATATCTATATGGAAAAGTCTAAACCCAAGTGGGAAAGCTCTTTATCTCTGTGGAAAATGTCTAAATTTAAGTGGAAAAGATCTAAATTGATTTGGGAATGCTATATTCATCATTAATTCATATTGTTATTCAATAGTTACACTGGGGAACTCAAGAAAAGTGATGCTGAGTAACAAAGAAAGTAACAGTGGACTGGGGTTTTTCGAGATCGCTGAATCAGAAAATGAAAGCCGTTTTTCCACATTGGCTCGAATTTTAAAGTTACAGCCCATACGCCTGTGTTTCTCATGTTTAGTAATCTGAAAAATCACAACTAAAAGTTTCGCATCGTATTTCCAGGTTAAGTGGAGTAGTCCGCTTTTAGCGCCCCGCTGGCGCCTTCCTTTTGTTTTGCTTTCACAATTCCCACAATTACGTACTAATTTATTTGAAATTTTAAGGCAATGTTTTGCACACCTGTGAGCATGTCTGCTGTAAATTTTATCCAAGCCGGTCGAATAGAAAAAAACTTAAAAATAGGCAAACATTATTTTTAATGTACAAAAATGGGTCATTTTCATGTTCCTTTTTCTAACTAACCATTAGAGCGATCTAATCCAAATTTTCACACGTTCCCCTTCCATATATGTACAAACATTACTGCCAAGGATATTGAGTAAAAACAGTTAGTTGATTTTTTAACCCAAGTAAACGAAACTGAAAAAGTGGCCTTCCAATCTAAGCATGTTTTTTGACACACAAAAATCTGTATCCACGAAATGAGAGTTACAAACGAAATTTCATTGGCACCATCTCTAGATTACATCCATGTGAGTATCTTGTAAAAATTAGAATAAAATTGGTCGAGTAGTTACCGAGAAAAAGGAACATATGTCCGCCGAAAAGTAACTTTTCAGGACAGCCGTTTTTCTGACAACAGGTGCCATAGGTTACGCTCCCGTATACTTGTTCTGATCTTGGTTTTGTGCCTGGTTGACAAAACCACATCACATGTGGATCTTTCAGTATTCCTTTTAGTTCCATGTTCAGTGCCTATACTTTTTAGTATCCATGAATCCATGTGCTTCAAGAAGGTTATCAACAACCAGGTTTTGTTTACAACTTTTCGATATTTTTCTCGCGCTCCTATTTATTTTTGAGGTTTTTCTTGAGGTGCTGAATCCAAATATGAAACCGGATTTTTTCTGTCGTTTTTCGTTTCAGAAAAAAATGAGTTTTAATGGGTTGAAAAACGTTGTTTTTGGCGATTTTTTCTGATTTTTGCTGGGTTTAAATGACATTTGCGCCCGAACATGAAGCTAGATTACTAAAATCCGGTTTCATATTCGGATTCAGCATCCCAAAAACATAAAATAAGGTGGTTAAACCTGGAAATACGAGGCAAAACTTTTAGTTGTGATTTTTTAGATTATTGAACATGAGAAATACAGGCGTATGGGCTGTAGCTTTAAAATTCGAGCCAATCTGGAAAAATGGCTTTCATTTCCTGATTCAGTGACCTCGAAAACCCCCCAGTACACTGTTACTTTCCTTGTTACTCGGTATCATTTTTTTGTGTTCCCAGCGTAATTATTGAATAACAATATGAATTAATAATGAATTTAGCATTTTAAAATTGATTTAGATCTTTCCCACTTTGGTTTAGACTTTTCCATATAGATATAGTGCTTTCACAGAAACAAACTAACTGGAAAAGGCTTATAAATCCATGTGAAAAAGGTATTTAAATCATTCGGAAATGCTAAATCAACACGAAAGAAATGCCTTCAAGTTCGCGAGAGATCTATCGCACAATTCTACAACTAAATTCTGATCATGTATTAATTCACAACCTCAGTCAATTACCATTAGGTAGGTACCCAAGAAATTATATCCTAAAAAATTATGCCAGTTTATTATCATAAACAAATGCCATGTACCTCTACATTGTTATATATAAACTGAACAATTTATATCATATTAAAATTTCAAAATTGATATGAAATTTGAGCGAAATATGTGTACAAGTTAATCGACATTAAAGTTTCAAATGACTGATTCGTTCTTTTAAAATTGGATTTATTTAAATAAATTGTTGGTTGTTGAAGACTTAAGAGAATTTTCGGCTATTTAAATAAGTTTGGTAAAAATGTTTGAAGAAAATGGGTGGCCGTGCTGAAAAAATATTTTTGTTTTGTTTTGAAGAATGTTGGGAGAATTCACGGAAGCGGTACGATTTTGATAGGTACAGTTCCAAAACAAAACGCTATAGCTATGGATTTATGAAGGATTAATTTAATTCTTGAACTCATAATATGCATTTCTCAAATAAATTAGATCCACTCAATGATGATGGGACCAGACCATTATCGCTTATATGTCCATCTAGTTTCCAGATTCAAAACTGAGCGTAACGTTGATTACAAATTTGATGGGGTTCCGATGCACGTTGATGATGTATATGGCAGCTACAGGTCATTACAAGAAGCTGAATGTTGACAGATATCATATTGTTAGACTGGCTAGCATTGTTCACGAAATTACAGCTGATGATATTTCAGTGAGATGCTCGTCATGTAGAATCATGTATGTACCTGATGATATAACAAAGCAGATGACGATTAACGGAATGTGAAATAACAAATATATTGATTGTTCGGCACATTATTTCTAGGATTCTAGCATTTTGTCTATAATCACACGTGAGCGAAGTACTATGGCTAGTTTGATCAGTGAATCAAAAAAACAGTGGCCGGATTTCCTCGTGTTTCTCTATTCAACTTGGATTCAGCTCATTACCAAATCGACCTTCTTCACTTACCCCACAGCCTCTTTTCCTTGCCCCCTGGAGCTCGACGAATAACTGACAGAAAAATATAACAACGTCAGTGGGTCTGGAAAACCTGCTTTACATCTGGGGGTTTGTGTCGGCCATCATTGGCATTGGCTTGTGCGCCGACGCGACATTCAAATGGCAGCGAACAAAATTTGGAGTTAACAAAAAACAATGATGCAATGGTGAACAAAAATGGAAGGAAAAACATAATCGTGGAACGTGGGGGTGCGGTTGGAATTTTCGAGTTGAGGTGCACAATGTCATAAGTACCAATCTCCCATCAAAAATCGTTGATCAGTAGCGATTCCATATTGATATGTTGTGATGGCATTGCAAATGATACTAAACAGCTTTTTTTAAACATATATGCGCTTGGATTACGTGAAGTTATACACAATGTCCCAGAAAACAAAACAGTACAATTTACACGTTGTACTATGAGGAAATGATTAAAGAAATCTACAATTCAAGCCGCTTTTGCGGTGTTTTCCAAGGTGATATTGGGAATGTAAATAATCACTTGACTAAGCGTGAAAAACGTACCCCAAAATAATTTATCGCACTTGGCAATTGAGTTTCTTCAAAAACTCCATCTATACTATTTATAAGAATATTTCATAATTTGCACTCTTTGCTGCTTAATTATGCCTGTTTTCACGCAATCAGAAATTAAAGGGGTCGTTCATATTACGAGTAAGTTTATGTATATCCTGAATCTGAAAGACAAAAATTGATAAATAAAAAATGGGTCTCATTCGAAAAACGTGAGTTAGGAATCATAATGATGGGGTTACGATTCGCAGTTTTTTGATACCTTCGAAAAAAAAACAAAAAAAAAAACATAATATACCTACATAGTAGTGGGGTGCATGATGAACTGGGACACCCTGTATATCTGACAGTGAATGAAAGCAGTAGAAGAACATGCATAGACAATTTTTTGAACAAATATTAAGGTGAACCACTACATTTATAGAAAATAAGAACTGTCAGCTTTCATTTTCTTGAAACATTAAGGTTTTCATAAAAGCTTTAAATACCTTGATAACTTGTCATTTTTTGTAGGTTTTCAAAAGAAATCTCTTTAATTTTAGGTCTTTGTTGTTTTGTTCGTCAGTGCAGTTTTCATCACGTTAAGAACTAAAAGTACAGTTCCACGGGTTGATTGTATGTGTTCTTCCACAGCATGGTCCGGGTATTTAGGGTATTTGCACTACCATTTAAAATAATTATACCCTTGCGGGAACGGTGATGACAGTTGATTCATTTATCATCCACTGCTTTCCACGATTCATTAGTTTTCCTTGTTACATGTCATTTAGGGCGCACATTGTGATTATTCCTTAAAACGCATAGGTTCGGTGATACGGTGTTTAATGAGAGATTAGCTCTTATGTTGTGACACCTAGTGCTTTGTGTAACACAAGGAAACTGTAGATTGTCATCACGGATAAACCCTGGTCTGTAAAACCATTTTATTAAGACCTATTTAAAAACAACTTGGTTGACCCATACTCTACAGTTTCAATTATAACACATGGTTAAGTTTTGAGTCATTGTGGACACGGTATTGGAAGTTCCTATATATTAGGATAATAAATTTACACAAGGAAAAACCACATAATATATATGACATATATTAACCAGAACTAACAATAACAGAAATATACAGAACAGAAAACCTTGTAGACTCTGGGAAACAATTCTGTGGTGTAATGTAAAAAGTAGTGATACTAGTGTGATGTACAGTAACGAAACAGTAATGTAATATAACAGTAAGGTTTCAAATTGAAATTCAGTGTGAAAGATATTTCAAGTTTCACACACGCATTGGCTTAGCTGCTGCAAAAATCCTTGTTGGCTAGTCATATTAGAGAATTTCCGACGAAAATGAGGCTATTGCAATGGCTCACTATATTTTAAAAATAAAATTTTCTTCAAGGAAATCCGTTTTGAGGCATTCTGATAAGATTCTTGGATTTTAACTCCTATTAATATATGTGCTGTCATTAATAACAAAATCTCTCCTTAGAATTTAGATAAAAGACCTGTTCTTCCGACTAAAAATGAAGCATTACAAAGGGTGAGTTCGTTGGACAGCAATTTATGAGCACAAAAATGTGGTACAAAATTAAATTTGGCTTAAAAATGATTAAATTTTTATTATTATTAATTGTTTTTGGTAGAATATTGCTAGATAAAAGTTTATCAATCATGAAATATATAGGGCGTTCAGAAATGTTTGCTGGAAATTGTGCTGAAAAAATGTAAACTTAATGCTAAAAATATCGGTTAAATCTGCTAAAATCCTAAAATTTGGTTTGTGTAGGAGAAGTTTATTTACTTTTTTTCTCGGTATAATGTCAACACTAGTCTATTTCTGGGCACACATTGTGCTTAAATTTCAAAGCAGTTGGACGTAAAGAGAAAAATTAAAGAAAATAGACTTGGTTCTAACTTTTTTGTGTTCATACTAGAAAAATTTAGAGTATGCCTATTTTTGGTTGTGAGAAAGGTAAAATAGAAAACTTCATGAATAAATAATATTTATTAGCCCAATCGAAAAAAAAAAAAAAAAAAAAAAAAAAAAAAAAAAAAAATTAGTGTTTCAGATTCATCGGTTTATTATCACATTTTGATGATAATTAAATAAAATTTTCAGCACCTTTTTCACACTAAATTAGAAATGTTCTAGTTCATATTTGATCATCTTTTTCATGAAATATTTTAAGCTGTCTCTAGTCATTTCTAGTGATTTAGTTTAGCAAACTTTTTAAAATTTAAGCCCTTCTTTGTGTTCGAAAAGTGCTTTCCAATTAATCTCTATCTTTAGAAGATCCTAAAGGCGAAAGGCCTGATTTTCCATCTTAATTCTTAGAAGAGATATTGTTAGGGAATCGTATAAGAGTGCTTAAAACGTATTTCCATGGAGAACGTTTCGGAAGATTCTATTTTTAAAATTGCTAGAGCCATTTAAATCTTCGAATCATAGGCCAGGAATTTTAGGATTTTTTAAGGAAAGTTTTGTAATAGTTTTTATTTTCTCACCTTCTACGTTTTTTTGGGTCGCTGAGAGAATTCGAACGAATGTACGAATTTGAAGTTTGGGGGCCAACGTTTTGTCGGAAACTTCGTTTTTCGACACTTTCCCCAAAAACTTTGCAACTTTTCAATTCTCGTCATGCATTTAAGATACGGAGCGTTTTTCCGACTAGACTATCTAATACAAATTTAAACTAGACACAAGTTTGTTCGAAAATTGACGGTACTGCTAATCTGAAATAATTTATAATGAACTTGTGTTTTGAATGGGTTGTTACGATTGCTGAACGTAAGGTTCTAAATTTTTTCAAAATTTGGCGTGAGACCTGACATTGACAGTGAGGGTATTTGCCTGACGGTTTAGCTTTTTTTAATTATACGGATTAGTACCACGAGTGCGAACTACCCTTAAGCCCATGAAGAGGGGGGAGGGGGTTGTTCAAGGCGATAAGTTTCCATTTTTTTAGTTTTTGGCTTACAGCTTCTAAACTTTGCGTCCTACCGGTTCGGCCTCTGTTGCCATTCTGAAACTATAGAGAGTTGTTGATTTCCACGGTGCCCCCCGCGCGGCCTCGATCTAGGGACTAGGGGATGCTAACCAGGACGCTAAACTCGCGCGAAGTACAAGGTATGAAAACTGATGGCAAAAGAAACTGTGCTATGGACAGCTCTAGTACGTGGACCTACTCTGTCTACAGAAACTGAGGAGAAGAGACTCATCATACAAATACCTGGGCTCAAGTATTCTAAGCTCACAGTGAGTGGATCGAACACTCATCTGGTACTGGAGTCTAGCACTAATTTATTCTGATTGCAGTGTTGAGAGTTTTCTCTAAATTACATAAATCGGATCTATAAGCTCCTCCATACACGGGAAGACACTAAATGAGAAATGGTAATCGTGGTCGAACCGCTCGGATGCGTATAGTTTGGGAGCTTTCCTCTTGACACCCCCCCTCCCCCAATTCATCCCACTTAAAATGCCTGCCCTATTAGCTGATTTCATCGGAATTCCGCTAAATGAAGCCAGTAATTTGGTGATGTACCACCAACTGTGATACCATAGTTTGCCATTTTGTACATGAGAGTAGAAGTGCGAGTGGGAATAAAGTGGTGGAGAATATGAGAGGCAGTGAAGACAGTTTTAGCGCTCACTTTGAAGGCAGTCGGCGTTGAGGAGGTCCTTGCACTTCTCGTGGCACTTGACCCCGCACTCTGTGCAGCGCACTCCTTGACGAGCGATGCCCCACAGCAGCCCCTCGCACTCATAGCAGTAGGTCGGTGACGTCGCCGTCCACAGCATGAAGTTGTGAGGTGTCGTCGACGAGATGGGGTAGATGAGAGCCTGCAGCGTTTTCTTGTAGACGTGCATTTTCTGGAGTCAAGTAGACATTTTACTGATTAGTTTACAGACAAATTCGATTCGAAACATGTTTACTGTCAATTAATCTGAACGTATCAAAAACCACACATCGGCCTAGATTTAGTATTTGAACTGCAATAGGGATAACTGTCAAATTAAACATTACGAAAAGAATCGTTTTTCAAGAATACGATGACTGGTGAGTAGGTAGTTTAAAAAGGTTATTTTGTTGTTATTTTTAAAGAGGATTTTGATGTTACTTATTTATAAGAGGTTATTTTGAAGTTATCGTTATCTCTATAAGAAGTTACTTATTTATAAAGAGGTTATTTTGATGTTACTTATAAATAGAAAACTAATTTGTGTAA
Organism: Adelphocoris suturalis; assembly: GCA_030762985.1. Lineage (NCBI taxonomy): Eukaryota > Metazoa > Arthropoda > Insecta > Hemiptera > Miridae > Adelphocoris > Adelphocoris suturalis. Next base: position 108,439,591 of record CM061043.1, read on the forward strand.
TTCATAGTGAGGGAGGGGGGACACCCTCTATTTTTTTCATGTTAGTTTCGATCCTAAAAAAATTGATGAGTTTTACCTGTGGAGATCTTCCTCGACTAGAAAAACGCCAGAGCCAATAGTGAAATATATTTCAACAACACGATTTTTCTCAGCATATATTCTGTGATTGGTTTTCGGGTTATGGAAAATCAAGAAATTATCAATGAACACCGCACAAAAGCTTGTCTGAATGCGGTAGCTCTTAAGGAACGTTATTATTGTTGAAAATGCCAATATCGTGTGTACTCTTATCATGGACAAAATTTTCTCGGGTCGGTTCACAACTTAAGCTTACAGACGATGAATGAACTAAAATTTACTGGAGTTTTGGTCATGATCCAACATTTTTCCTACTTCTCTAATTCCTCCATGAATATCCACAACTGGATATTTCACTTTCCAAATTATTCCTTCCATTATTCCTTTCCACATTGTACGGAATATCAACACACCACCCAAAATTTCTTGAAACGTGAAGATAGCAACTTGAGTCTATAAACCACGATATTTAACCGTCACTTTTGTTTCTTCACCAAATTGCAAGGTGGAGACACGAAGAGTTACTAACCTTTGGAATACAAAACTTTATACTTTGTGTTGGTTAAAAATATGGGTTTTGTTCGGAGTATTGTGGAAGAAATAACTCGGTGGGCTAGATGAAGGCGTCGACGCTAGCCTTCAACGACGTATTTGCCCCACTACATTTTGTGTTTTTTGGCTTTGGCCAATTAGTAAATTTTATGCTCGTGCCTTTGAAGGCATACCGTTGAGTAAGTTTACTCTTCCTACAATAATTTTAGTTTTCAGCTTAGCAAGACGTACTGATGTTTGCCGACCATGGGACCTTTGTTATGTCTGTAGACCTCAAATGATGGTCACAGTGTGTACCGAAACGTTACGTATTAAAATTTTTACTAAGATATTGCAATTACTCTCTTTCTTCATGGCCGAATCCCAACTATATACAAATACCCATATTACACGGTCGACACAATGCTTCTTTCATAATGTTATTATTGATGAACTTGTTACTCTTTGGAATGTAGCAGGTTTTGAATACTAATTACTTCTCGATCTGGAATGAATTGAAGCAGTTGTGTACAGCGATAGCAGTCAAAAACATTTCAAGAGTTTTGCGAAAAGTTATCATCAATTCATTTGGGAAGAACATTTAGGTATTAATGTACAAACACTTAGAAACATTGGTCTTATAATGAAGTGGAAGAACCGAGCACATATTTGTTCACATAACAAAGGGAATAAAAATATATATATTGTTACAAGTTTTATAATATCCCGTGCCCAACAGAATCTAATCTGTGTGGGGAGGCTACTGTACCTAAGGACAGTTTTACCTACGGACACTTGCACTATCTGCTTTCCCGTAAGACGGATATTAGTCGTTCTGAGGTTGGCAGTAAGGTCCTGACATTCGCCAGTCTTTTTAACGAGTTCAGAACACGAGGCTAGTTTTATGTTCATTTTTTGATTTTCGGGTGTTCAAAGCATAAAATAAGCCCAAATTTATGAACTTTTAACAACCACTAGGTGCAAAAAATCCATTGTATTCAGCCATTCATTTTGATGACAGGTTTTTATGGAGTTTTCAATGCATCTACTAGAAAACTGATCTACTGTAAAGAAACGAAACCATACAAAATTGCGGAATTGTGTTCCTAAGGACATTTAGTGGTGGTGTATCAATGGAGCTATCGATGGTATAATTATTAAGTTACCTCTACCCTGAGCAACAGACACTACCAACCGCCAGTCAGTACAGTTGGTATTTCGATTTCGGACGGCGTATAACGTTCAGATATTTACTGCAATCTTCAAGATATATTTTGTATTCAAAATCAACGTATCTGTTACGAAAATGTAAAGTAATTAAGTAAGTAATTAAGTAGATAAGTAATTAAAAGTTACCTACCATAAAACCGTATAATTTATTGAGAAACTAATTCTTTTAAACTTTGGAATAATCATTTTTCGCTTTTAGTTAATTACAAATAATTTTGCCTCACCAATAGTTGTCCTTGGGTACAACATCCCATAGTCCTTAGCGAGGTATGGGGTGTTGTACCAAAGGCCGAAAAAGGGTTTGTTAAAACACACATCATTGCGTGAATATTGGTATTACAGTCTTGAAAAAATATATAGTAATAGTGAAATGTTAAATAATGAAGGCAAAAAGAGTTCTGATGATATCCCTAACCAAAAGTCAATAAAAACGAAACTCGAATTTTGTCTGTAGGTAGCAGTCTCTCCTACACTACTGAATAATCATGCTATGCAAAGATTATTTCCCGCTCACTAAATTTTCATACATGGGTATTGCGAAATAAAACAAATGTCCATAAAGTTGTCATTAGTATGGTGATCTAATACTGACCAATTCTTCGTCGTTCAACGTCGCCCTTGGCACTGCGGACGTCAGCCCGGCGTTACGCTTCGTCGCGGCCATCGTCTAAAACATACAATTTATTTGTACCAGGTGGTAGGAGGAAAGTTGAATAATTTATATTACTCAACCTTGAATACTCGAATAAATAATCGTAGTAAAACATGCTCTTCATAACCAATATACTCACCATTTTATAACCATTACACTTTTATTCGTCAGCGGTTACAATTTTACTAATTAAAGCACGCACATGCTAACCATACCATACGTCATATTAGTTTACTTATGATTTAGATCTGTCAACTTAATCTTAGCTAAATAATTCTATTCTTGGTAGGTATGTCTGTAGGTAAAAAAGTGATTCAGATGTATAAAAGCTCAAGTTTCAACCGCAAATGTCTCGCATGCGTCTAACAGAATATGTGCAGTGTGAAGAAATGTCTAGTAATTGTACTGAATATCAAGAATTTTTAGGGAAAATATACCAAATCATGTACATAAGAGAAGCTGAAGAAATTTTTTTCAGTTGAGGGTCCTGGAAATAATATTTCAGTAGCAGCTGGTGACGGAATAATCTTTCTTACCCAAGGAATAAGAAAAACAATGAAGCACAAGAAGCAAAATGCACATAAAACTGTTATGGTGTATTAAGCTGGACAGTTTTGCTAGCTTCTCGTAGACACTTGGCCTCGCTATTAGGTAAAATCCACCTTCTTGGACGTGTTCTTAAAGCTTTCATGATTGCTGAACTTTCACAACGTAGAAAATGCTTCAGCTTCAAAGCTCACTCAGCTGCTCAGTCCTTTAGTCTGGAAACTGCGCTTTGAAATTCAGCTTCAAGGGCATATTGAACCTTTTGGCCATTATTGCAGGATGTCCATTTGTATGTGACTTCCTGCATCTGCATTTCTTCATGAACATCAGACCATCTGGCTCCTAAGACAGGGCTTCCCACTCTTTTTAGTTGGTGGGCACCAGTTTCAAGTGATAATCCACGATGGATCACTATCAGTTAAGGTTATAGAAACTGTTAAGAATCAGCTCGAAGCACATGGGGATTGAAAGTTTCTTAAATCAAGAGAAACTTTTCTCTAACCCCAAAACAAATCAAGAGCCTTTGGTTTAAAGTTGGATATAAACATCTAACAGATCAAGTTCCAATTCGCTTGCCTTTTCACTATGTTCAGATACTTGTTGCACTTACTCCCCCTTGCGTAACACAATCGGTAGACTATAATTCTTATTCAGTGGAGGAGAATATGTTGCTGATAAAATCAACATTCGTTGCAAGCTTTCATTTAACTTTACAGAGGTTTCGCATGATAAATCCGACCGTGATGCTTCATCATTTGGCCGTTCTTCCTCCTGATTAATTTCAACTGTTGAGAATCCGATGGAGAAAGTGCTAGCTTTTTCGATGATGCCATCCATAACCACTGATAAATACAAATAATTATAAAGTTCCTGCCGCAAACTCCCAAGTTTGAGGTGGTGTAAAACATATCGGACATATCTGGCAAGACTGCGGCTTCTTCCAATGAGCATCTGCTGAGACAGCAGCCTGCAGTTTAGGCTTGCATTTGACTATGTGGAAATGTTACGTTCAAGGAAAACTTCCACAGTCAACATGTGATTACACAGTGGTTACACAGGCCTCATATAGCTCAACTCGGAGTTCTGTTGCTAAATAGAAATTTCTCCTAAAGAAATTAAGGACATGAGTTCGAATTCCGTCCAGATATCAACTATTTTTGATAAGTTACAGTGGTACATATGAGCTTAATCGAACTCAAATAAATAACCACCCATATTTATTCACCCATATTTAATAACGTTACATCTCCATCTTGATTTCTGCACAGAATAAGATAAGAGTGATACATTCGCCACCATTTCGATGGCCTCCTCTCATTTTCGATATTGGTGCTCATTCTGATGCCGGATTCGTACGTTAGCTTGTGGGAATCGTTTATGCATTATGCCATATTTTTCTTCTGGGAGCCCAGTCCATCGATCTGTTACTGTTATTTTTCCGAGGATTGATCAGAGATGATTGATTCAACATGGTTAGAAGTATTAAAGACTTGCTACAATACCCATGTTTAATAAATTTTGTACGCTATTGTTTACGCCTAAAGATGTTTGTGAAACGAACTGTGAACGAGATGTCACTAATTATCCTCATCAATAAACTTCTGAAGCTCGTGCATTTTGCTTCCTCAACTATTTCGGAAAGAAGTTAGAAATGTCATTACAGCTACTGAAATAAATTTTTATGATTGCACTTGTACAGTAGCATGTTAGATCACTTCAAAGTTTGCACTATATTTGAAATAGAAGGTGATTATTCATAATTGTAGATGTTGATAACAATGAAAACTAAGTAAACTTGTTCTTTTAATTAATAAATTTAAACGTTTAAATTTGTGTAAATGATATGTTCGAATGGTATGGTAGGAGAAGATGAGGGGAAAGATGCGAATCCTATCCACGAGTGTATGCAGTATTGAAATTCAAGATTCACGGTAGTAGGCCATTAAGGTAGCAGGTATTAATTTCTTGAGTAGAAATTGCGATTTGAATTTCCTTCTGCTAATCTAAATTGCAATTAACACAATTATAACAACTCAGAAGAATTTATGATGTATTCGGATTATATGCTTAGTTTTCATTATGCGTTGAGGAGAATAAATTTCTGTGCATCGACACGAATTCATTTGATGCGTCACCGCATTTAGTTCTTCAAGTACCTACATAATGTTCATGACATTTAGCGTGTTCAGTCAATTTGTCTAGCTGTGCTTGTTTTGATGGCCAGGCATTGCCTAGAGAAAAGTTTAACATGTATCGCTTACTTGTGTTCTTCCACTCAGAAGGTTTAGTGTTTCTAATTTCTTTTATACAGAATGCATGAAAAAAGTTCGATGAGCAAGCTTTAAAAGGCAAGCATTAATTCAAGAAGAGAATAATCAAGTAGAGTATAAAATAGAGACAGATGTGAGTGTATAATTTTCTGTAAGAAAAAAGGGTGTGAAAGGATAAACCATTGGAACTAGAGTTACTATCGACCTAAGTGATCGTGTTGTTCAAATAAACGTTGTATACTTGTTGCGATGGTAAAAAACCTGTTGCAATGAGAAGGAAATCCGTTGGCGATCTTCCACGATTGTCATCGTTTCTGGAATAGCTTTGCTACGCCAACTTCACGTTTCCGCCACTGAATTGGCAATGATCCATCGGATGTTTTTTTCGGGTTAGTTGAAACCCGCAAGACGGAAAAAATGAATTATCTGTAGATGCTCTACAACTTCCTTTTAATTTATTGCTTTATTGAGTTGAACTAATAAAGATTCAATTGATTACAACGTTTATTCCACCGGATACAGTGAGTAGGTACAGTGCAGAACAAACCAATAATAAAAATAATGGAGTTGATTTCAAGCTGATTGTCCTTCATTCATGAACTCCGAATAAGTGGAAGTTTCCCATTCTTGGAGATCTAGATCGTCTGAAAATCAGGGCATTTCTTTGGGACAAAGTGATGACTAATATAGACATTGAAACCGTCAGTCCTAGTGTCCGCGCAAAATTAAAGTATCTTTATGGATGTCGTACAACCATGATATTCTGTATTCTGTTTGTTGAGACTAATTTTTTGGATTATTTGGATTCTGTCTTTGGAGCCATCGTGATTATCAGAGTCTTATCTTTAACTTTTCTATTGATCCCAAAATGCTGAAACTTGGAATGAGATATTATGGGGAATGATGAGGGGAATGAAAAAATAATAAGCCAACCTGGAAATGGAGCAATTACGGGACACTTATACGTTTCAACGCTCTTTCCACATCCCAGAATGGGAGAGTGTTTTACTTCTAATTCCATCTAGTCTTAACTGAGCAACATTTATCTACTCGGACAGTTTGAATTTTCTTGAAATTTAATAAAAAATAAGCATTTCTGACCCTAATTTTGTTTTACGAGGAAAACTAAAAAACTAAATTAAGACTATTTTTAGCGCATTTTCTTCAAAAAAAGGAAAAATTAGCTATTTTGTTCACTTTGTTTGTTGATATATGTATGTACGTATGTATATATGTCCGCAAAAATCGTTTTAAATGCCACTTCCCGACGTCCGAATTTGATGATTTACACTTGGTATGGGTGTAATCTGTAATATGGCGGGGATAAAGATGTATCAGGGGCCGCTGACGCATGAGAGGTCATTGATCAGCTGATTGAGCTCCACAGCCATTTTGTCAACTATTCAACGCAGGAAGCGTCCACTTCACGAGGATCTCCTTACAAGAAAATGCGCTATCATGTGACTCACTTCGTAAGCACTGATCTACTTGTTTTGTTATCTACCAACATGTCAATTCTATCTAGTTTTTAATTAAAAAACCAAAGAGAGCAACAGATTTAGAAATAATTCAATTAAGAAGTGGGCAATTTTTCTTTGATCCCTCAGTAGTCGAGAATGGAAAAAATTATAAATAGAGACTTTGCTGATTCCTTAGCATGTACCAAACCGCACCGGTGGAATTATAAACCTGTTTGGTGTGATTGCTAGATCTGCTTTTCGCTACAGGAATTTTCAAACAACCAATATATTGGCGGATCGGAGGTTGAACGGCATTATTGAACATTAATTGCATGATTTTTCGTGTTCCATATTGGAAAAGTTATTTGGTGTTGATGTGCTATGTTCAAGAACAACGGGCGTTGGTATCTGTTTTTTCACCAGAGGATTGTGTCTTTCATAAAATTATGTCAAAACGGCGAATAATCACTTTGAACCGTAGTAAAATGTGAGTGTAAAATGCAAATTTTTGAGACGAACACACTTAAACTCTTGAAATTCTACACATTTCAAAAATTACTGAAGCAAACTAATATTAAATAATAACAGAATAACAAAATTATTACGAAGTATGCCTTGATGTCAGTAGTGTAGTTTTTAAATTTATTTTGGTTCCCCAATGCGGTTTTGGAATATATAATTGGGTTTCACAGCACACAATTTTTGTGAATATAACTTTTTCGCGTTGCGTTATTATTATTTTTTTTTTTTTTCGGTAAGAACATTTTGTTTTCATTGTATATCTAGAATAGTAATGAATTGATGTTCTAGGAAGATTCGTATAAATAATCGTTTATTTTGTACTGTTCAAGACAAACCGTCACAATTTTCTGCTTAATTGTCCGTCGACTGTTCAACGGGTTTGAAATATGCCACCTTGCTCTTGTGAACAATGTAATTATTTCAGCAGTAGATAATACTGGGTTGAATTAGATATAAAACAAATAATATAATTGTTCTTCATTAAAACATTATGGTACTGAACAAATAATGATATCGCTAACTCTAGTTACACTGGTTCTGTGCGGGGAATAAAAACTTTCTCCTAAAAGGACAAGTGATGAATATAAGACAGATAATTTCACCTTAAGTGCAAAATGGAACCGTAGGTGCGAAAAAATCACAAAATAACACAAAATCATCGTTAAATGACGATTCAATAATTAGGACAGTGAAAAAGATGGTGTCTTTTAAAGGGACAATTTGAATTATTCGGCAAAGCTAGTTCACAATTGAATACGAGGACACAATGACCACTACCAATTTTAAAGTCTAAGATATGGGTATAAGATGTCACTTTAGCATCTCGATATGTATGGAATGTTAATTTGGACAAGAACTGTCTACGAATGCAAGTAATAATGCGAAACACAAGTAGCAGGGTATTGGGGCCAACGAGGGAGATGTGGATCAAACCTGAAAAAATATTCATGCAGACCGTAGTAAGTACTTGGTCGGTAGCTGGGTTAGTACATATCATGCAAAGGGGTTAGCGACAATAGTACTGTTAAAATTAGGGGTTCAGAAAAGAGCTGTTGGAAAACAACAGAAACAAAAACTTGCAGCAGCTGAAAATAGGTATTTCGAGAGATGACAATAGAATTTACGAGAAACAAAAAAAATATTATAGAAAAAAAGCGTAAAAACGTCAAAACCAAATGTTTGCTTTTTTGTGTTTAAAAAAATACCTTGAGGACCTTTTGACGGCGGGAGCATGACAAAATATAAATGTACAAATTAGTGTGAGTGAGTGTTGTCTTTGAGATGGGGTCGTCATGAGATCAGTGATCTGTTTCACTCAGAGAAGATCCTAAGTAGATCATATAAGTAGATCACGGAAGGTAGTGAAGAGGAGAAGGGGGTAAATGCCACAGCGGTTCCACACGCCTGTAGAGTCCTTCGAATACGCAGCTTTGTTCAAGCAAGTTCGCTGCGTTTGACTCCAAATGCAAAGAAGCAACAGGTATTTACGTAAAGTTTAAATTAAACAAACAAATTTACAAGTTAGAATAAAAAGCAAATTTTGGTGGATGAAATGAATTTAGAAAGCGTCAGAAAAGTTGTTCAGGCTGTTTCTTCTTCCTAACTATCTTCTCAATTAGGGGATTCCACTAACCAGCTCTTATTTCCGTAACTGTGTCTTATTTCCGTAATTTTTTGGGATCATTTATGATTGTCATTACAAAGTCAATTTGTTTGAAATTGGTTTCGCACCAAATATCCAAAATACTGCAAATTTTCGAAGTTGTGGCTCATCTAGTGAATATTTTGTGATAAGTATGATGTCGTTATACCTAGATAAAATCGACTCGGTACTCAACAAATAATTTTATATGCAGAGTACTCAAGGATAAATTGAGATAGTTTCATGAGCTAGACTAAAAAAAGTTCCAGTCAAGCAGAATGATCGTATGAGCGAATTTTTGTAAATTATCGTATTGCATAATGTTGAATTGTTTGCAATTTGAACTTTTAGAGTGCGAGGAAATTTCTACCTATTAATTTTATGACAAAAAACGTATTTTAAATAATCATTGCCTATTCAAATAGAGGTTTTGATTTTTTTTTTAGTTTTATCGATTTTTTAGCAAATTTTAATTAATTTTAGCCGTTTTTAGCCATTTTTAGTAATTTTTTATGTCCATTTTTTGAAATTCGACCAATTTACTGTGCTCAAAAAGTGCTGGTCAACGAACTCATCCTTTTGTTTGGAAAGCTTGATTTTTTGACGCGAGAATGGAATTTTATCTCAATCCCAAGGAGAGTTATCGTCTGGAATGACAATATATATATATATATATATATGGAAAGCGTTAAACTTTAGGATCCGTTTCAGAATGCCACAAAACGGGTTTCAATGAAGAATATTTTTCAAATACGTTTATTTCATTTGCCGAGCCATTGCAATAGTTCATTTTCTACGAAAACTCGCTAAATGATTTTTTTTGAACTTTAAATTACACTCGGAAGTCAAAATCTGACTAAACAGTGAAACAGATGTTTCTTATCAATATTTATCGTAACAATAGTAGTGGGTTTGGAAACTACGTATGTTGAAGGAACTTTGGCTTGACTCGTTTGATTTTGAATTGTGATTGGGGGAATGTGATGAATAAACAACAGTTTTTGGAATGTACCTGATTGGAATTATTGAGGAAAAATACGGCTGGTATAATGGGAGAAACTTAGAGTTATTAAATTCAATATAGTTGCATATCCAGATTGATACCTTTAATTTTTGAGGTTACCTGGCGTGCTAAACCGTGCTTCGTTGCAGCGGCACCTCCAAATTTGTTCAGGGCCCTCCTTTATATTTACAACTGCGATTCGTTACAGCGAAATTATCGCTGCTGGAGAAGAAATAAAAAACAAAATGGCACACCACACATCCATTTCCGAAAGGGTATGTCAAGACACACAACATAAACATCGGGGTATTGTTGGTTGTCACAACATGAAATATATCAAGGGTTCGGTCATTCGGGATAACAGAGGTTAAGCTACTCGGGTCAAAAATCGGGGAAATTTACAATTCGTCCAGTCGTATGATGCTTATTCAATTCCATGAAAATTATATCGAGGTCACTACAATGTTAATGCTGGTCTAGGGATCCATGAAAATGCTTATCGTTCTGGAACTATTATTGGGGCAGGATATAGAATCCAATATAAACATTATGTTAGTTCCATTAATGGTTTCGATGGTTTCTGATTCGAAGGGGATTGATGATGTTGCGAACCAATTGTATTTTCAAATTCCAATAAGTTTCACTCCCATACTTAGAACGTAATTTTGAGATAGGGGTAGAGTTTTGGAAAGATGTGGAGACTTACGAGTTCCGAGACGAGCGGTATAGATTTCCTCCTAGGTCGAATATCAGGCATGCTGTCGATATTCGAGTAGAAAGGGTTGTCTCCTGGATGTCTGTAACAAAAAGAAATGGTTTGTAGTTAGCCAGGTAGTAATTTACATTGGATGGACAGGAATAGTTGAAATCAATCGATCTATAATTTATAGATGCTATCGTGTATGATTCAAAAAGTCCAGTCATGCAGCATGACCCCATGAGCGAATTTTTGAAGATGTTTCATGCAAATATTACCGATTTTTACAACTAGCGAACGGCATTATTTCGATTTTGACTGATTTTTCAACTTTGAAATTTTTGAAAACTCGATACATAGGAAAATACGAAATACGATTTCCTATTTTTCTTATAGGAAATTTAACGCTGATTCCGAATATACCACATGTTAGTATGCTGAAAAAATTAGTTCGCTCAACAAATCGCAAAAAAACAGGCTATTTTGAAATTTTTTGACATTTTTGAAAATTTCAACCCGAAGATGTAATCAGATCATGCTGGCCAACGAACTTGAACTTTCGTTTTGTGTCCTTAACATTTTAAAATTTGTTTGAAGTTTCTAGCACAACTCTACGGACAGTTATCGTCTGGAATGACACATACATGCATACATACATACATACATACATACATACATACATATATATAGCATTTACAAGTCAAATTAACCTTTTTACAAGTCAATTTAACCTTTTTACAAGTCAAATTAACCTTTTTACAAATCAAAATAACCCTTTTGCAAATCAAAATAACCCTTTTACAAATCAAAATAACCCTCCTTGAGCAATGCGCAAAAATCGTTGAAGGGCAAAGAAATAGGCGTAAGGGTTTATTAACTGGCATTCCTTTTTCATGAATTTCTACACCAGTATTTCTTCTCACTGTGATCTTCATGAATACCTACACCAGTATTCCTTCTCACAGTGATCTTTAAGTGATTTTCATATCCTTCAACAGAAAAATTATATTTTTGTTGATTGAGTTTTTGATGGAAAATTTTGATATATTTTTTGTTGGAAAATGATAATTTTTAATTGTTATTACACCTACTTTGTCGTATTCAATTGTAAGCTCCTACTGGGACAGATAAAACGTAGTGAGGAGAGGGCTCACTGCCGGCTCCCACCCTAGCCGCCTCCTCCTGCCGCTCGTTCCCCGACGCCGTGGTAGGTCCCGCAGGCCTACACCATGTATTCAGTTTTTTCTTTGCCCTCCAAAGACTTCTGCGCATTGCTCAAGGAGCGTTATTTTGATTCGTAAAAGGGTTATTTTGATTTGAAAAAGGGTTATTTTGACTTGTAAAAAGGTTAATTTGACTTGTAAAAAGGTTAATTTGACTTGTAAATGGTATAATAATAAATAATTAAAAAATATCAATTTTCCAACAAAAAATATATCAAAATGTTCCATCAGAAGCTCAATCAACAAAAATATCAAATTTCGAACCAAAATTTATCAAAATTTTCCAACAAAAAAATGAGGTAGGAAGGCAATGAGGTCAATCAATATATAGAGTTCCGAAAGTAGGTTGAGCAATATAAGTCCTATGAGTGAGGATATGAAAATTACTTGAAGATCACAGTGAGAAGGAATACTGGGGTAGGTATTCATGAAGATCACACTGAGAAGGAATACTGGTGTAGAAATTCATGAAAAAGGAATGCCAGTTAAACCCGTACTCCTATTTCTTTGCCCTTCAACGATTTTCGCGCATTGCTCAAGGAGGGTTATTTTGATTTGTAAAAGGGTTATTTTGATTTGTAAAAGGGTTATTTTGATTTGTAAAAAGGTTAAATTGACTTGTAAAAAGGTTAATTTGACTTGTAAAAAGGTTAATTTGATTTGTAAAAAGGTTAATTTGACTTGCAAAAAGGTTAATTTGACTTAAAACAGAAAGTTCTGCACCGATTTCCATGCAAGTGGGCGCAAATAGACGAGAAAGTTACAGGGATGGTTTTAGCCTTAAAATCCTCTAGACCTACGCCTTTATCAAGAACTCGGCTTTCCCTAACGACGCACAGTGGCTTAAAAATCCAATCTAGCTAGGCAGCATTAAATTTTCGAGTCGAAAGGTATGGCCTCTGCAGGTCTTGACATGCATTATAATAGGTATGGAATAGTAAAACTCAAGGCCTTTATCAATTGTTTATGACCTGAAGTGTCAGTGTATGTTGAGAAATGCGGAAAAACGACGAGTAATAACAACTTGTAACCAGTTCCCTTCAATAGATCAACGAGTGAACTTAGTATTCAATCTAGCTTGGGACCCGGGAAATCTTCCACAACGATCTCTATGAATAGAGGTAAGCAAAAAAATTATTGATTAGGTAGATTGGTCATTTAGCATGAAAATAAGTAAATTTTGTGGATGTTTTGACTAAGTATAGTCTTGGTCACTACATTATGGAGAACAAATGCTGCTCCAACATCATCTGGTTCACAGATGGGTAAAAAATGGAAGCAGGAACTGGCGCAGGAATACATGGGGCCAAACCCAGGTGGAACACCTCGTTTCCACTTGGGCAACACACCTCTGTATTCCAGGCAGAAATTGTGGCAATCGAGGCAGCAGCTGCGGAGAGTCTTAGGAGGGGGCATGAAAAAGCCCACGTCCGCATCCTTTCTGACAGTCAAGCGTCGATAAAAGCACTAACGGCTCCAACCATCTCGTCCCGAGTGGTATGGTGCTGCATGCAAACCCTCAACAACCTAGCCAAACACAACCGGGTTCGCCTGGAGTGGGTGCCGGGGCATAGAGGCATTATTGGCAACGAAAAGGCTGACGAGCTCGCGAGAAGGGGCTCCCAAACCCCATTTGTAGGGCCTGAGCCAGCAGTCGGTTTACCAAAAACCACCTTCAGAAAAACCATCAACACGTGGGTCAACCAAAAAACCACTAAAAGATGGTCCAATATTGAAGGACACGCCCACAGTAAACTTATGGTGGCTGAACTCAACACAAAAATTACTGAGGGGCTACTTAGGAAAAACCGTAGGGAACTAAAAACACTGGTTGGCCTCATAACCGGTTTCGCACCCCTACGATTTTACCTACATCGCATAGGGGTCACACAAAACTCAACTCTGAGCAGACTATGTGAGGAGACTGACGAAACGGCATCCTACATAATCTTCGAGTGCCCTGCACTCACCCATCGCAGAATTGAGCTCTTTGGGGCCCAAACCCCGATGAGCTCCATTCCGAGCGAACAATTAATCAAGAGCCTCCCACCCCTTATCAGGGGGCTGAGTCTCTTTGATTAAACGAAAAACTCTCAGGAAAGTACAATAAGCCAACAGGCTTCCGTGCTGGGGGCTCAAAACCCCCGCCCTGAAAGTTTTTTCTACATCTACATCTACATCTTGGTCACTACATAGGTGGGATGCCTACAAAAAGAATCAGATTAAAATCGTTTGCCTCTTTTTACCTTCAGTGAGGTTATGTGTTTTTTCGTAGGAGAAGAAATCACGATTTCATAACTTGTTTACTACTTATCTTCGAAAATGAGTCAGATGTGTGTTTTGCAATACCTACAAAATAAAGTACAGAGCTGTGCTAGGTCTCATTTAATGCATACCTATATCTAGTATAGAAAACAAGAACAATATATTTAACAAATTAAGGATTTGGCAACAGCAAAAAAGGGTCTTCTGGTTAACGGCGTTTAGTGTTTCATGGTTAAAAAAAGTTATGTTTCTGGAAAGACGCTGTTCGACTTTCTATGTATTATGTCAAATGCAAGGCTGCCCCATCACCAAATCCCAGCAAATCTTCAGCCGCGCGCCATTTTTTGCGTGTGCCTCTCAGGCACATACTAGAGGCTCGAATTATCGCAAAGGCGATGCGGGCCCTTAATGATGGCACTCTGAGGGCGCATCCAGACCTCTTGCAGCCGCTCAGCCAACACTCTCACAAATCCGCCATCTGAGGGGCCGTAGCGTCCACAGAACATACCAAAGGCGTGAATGAAGCATTAACCTAGAATTTAAAAGAAACCGTCCTACATTTTGAAAAATGGGCAAAACACTTTTTCTTTTATTGTTACGTATGAAGGCTTCATTTGTGACCCATCATGTGGCATAGATTTGTTCAGCGTTAATTATCCTTCATGATTAACTTCTTTGTCCTTTTATTTTTATAAAAAAAGTTAGGAATTGAGCGATTTTGCCACAATTCAAACGTGTATATCTCAAAAACTACAGCTGGTACTGGAAAACGAGTTTCAGAATTGAATTCAGCACCCTTGAAAACTCCCAGAAGCAGTGTTTTTTCTTTTGCGACGAGGAAATTTAATTTTGTCTAGCTAGATTGGGTTTTTGAACCACTGTGTGACGTCGATCGGGTAAACAATTTTGTAATTAAGGAAAAATCATCGGACATGCGTTGACCTTTTCACGTCAAATGTTGATAGGCGTAAAGATAGTTCATCAAAAATTGATATAAAAAAGTTCCAGTCATGCAGCATGATCGTATGAGCGAATTTTCATAAATGGTCGTATTGCATTTATGTTAAATTCGGTTGAAATTTGAGCACTTTGGGGACAAATAAACATTTTATTGTACATTTTATAGCAAACTAACTTTTTGTCAGTAATATTCCAATGAACAAACGATTTTGTGGATTTTTACAATTTTTTCAAGTGTTCCTATCGATTTTTAGCTTATTTTATTGAAATTTAAGTACATTTTTCAGTACAATTTTGTGCTTAAATTTTTAAATGTCCTAGTTCACGTTCGATTAATTTTTTTCGAGTAGCATTCTGCTAAAAAATAGAAATTTGTTAATTTTTAGCGGTTTTTTGCCTTTTTTAGTGATTTTTTAAGTACATTTTTTGAAATTTGACCAATTTAATGTGCTCAAAAAGTGTTATCCAACAAACTCATCCTTTCTTTTGAAATGCTTGATTTTTTGGCGAAAGAACGAAGTTTTTATCTCAATTCTATCGAGAGTTATCGTCTGGAATGACACATACATACATATACTTATACATATATATGTATATATATATATACTTATATATATATATATATATATATATATATATATATATATATATATATATATATATATATATACTATGCATATAAAAAAGCGTTAAAATCCAGGAATCATTTCAGAATGCCTCAAAACAGATTTCGATGAACAAAAATTTTGAAAATTTTTATTTTAAAATTTTTGGAGCCATTGCAATAGCTTTATTTTCTAAGAAAATTCGCTTAAAAAAAAAAAAAAAAAAAAAAAAAAAAAAAAAAAAAAAAAAAAAAAAAAAAAAAAAAAAAAAAACGCTTGCATACGAGTCTGCAACACATTGGGACATTTTATGTCTTTAGTTGAAGACAAGTATGTGTTGCAGACTCGTATGCAAGCTCTAAGAGCCACTCAGCTGATCCGGACCCAGGGCATCGTCAAGTAAATGTCCTAAAGAGACTACATACGAAATTACAGAAATTACAGCTTCCTAGAAGAAAATGACCTAAAGAGGCTAAAGTATAGAAATTACCTATTAAAATGATTTAACCACCGCTTCACAAATCAAACCGTTCTCGCAATATTTGGATCACCTGCTATGAATCAAATCACCGAAACACCAGCTCAATGAAATCATCAGAAATTAACAAGCGGTGGCAATCATGTTCACAATATCAATTATTGAGAATGATCACCTGAGTGTACACAATTATTCAAATAACCTTGCTCATAACTCAGCTTGTTGGCCACGCACTTCGCAGTAGTTAACATAATATGGTTGGATAAATCGAGAGCTTTCGAACGAATGGTCAACGAATTTTGTGGGATGAAAAACAACGAAGTACCATTTCCCTAGCAACGACTCAGTTGTAAGCGGAAATCATCAAAATATTTTCGTGAGCAATTTTCCGTGACGTTTTTTTAGTTTATGTGCCATAGCAAAGACATAAAATGTCAAAAACGCCCTATCAACTGCAGCGATGTTGGTCGGAAAGAGTTTTAACGTAGCTAAGGTTATATTTGTGGTTGGAGAAACGGGGACGCTTTTACCAGTCTTTATTGCTAACAATACCTAATTATTGTTAAGAATAAGAAAAAAAAATTATTTCTTTTCGGAACAAACGAGTACTATATATATTCTCTTCTGTTCACCCAAGGGGGTTGAAATTTGTTAAGGTGACCTCCTGGGACAACAAACAAAATTATGGGCTCATTCCTGATCAGCTAAGTGAGCGAAATACTCTCCATTTCACCATAGGTATGAACAATTTGACAGGGAGCCTCTGGAGGGTATGAAGAGACGAATGCAATGATGGGTTCCAGCCAAATCAGCTGACTAAGCTAAATTCTCTACTATTCACCTAGGACCTATTCACTAGGACTTTGAAATTTGATAGGGAGCCTCTCTGGGGCATTGAGAAACGAATAAAACGATGGGCTCTCGCCTGATCAGATGAGTGAGCTAAATGATCTCATGTTCACCTTAGGACATTCAAATTTGTCAGGGACAGCAAGAGCCGAATGAAACGACGGAATCCATCCTGACCTCCTAAGTAAGCTCAATTCAGTAGCGGTAAACTCTGTAGCTGATTTGGGTACTATTCAACTTCAGATAATGAACTTTGAAGCGGGTTTCGAACTAAACCACTCGCGACGAAGTTTTAGAAACCCATTTCAATATAAATTACAACTCATTCCTAGCACTCTCGGGAAAGTCCGGAATCTTCCCCATATCTACTCCTAACCCTCGAACGCGATATACCGTGGTAAAGGTGGTAGTGCGCTTCAACCAATTTCCTTCATGTTATAGTCTTGAACAATAATAAATATATATCCATTTATATATATTACACTATCCATATTAACCGTGTCAATTATCCATACAATCGTGTTATGCTTAGAAGAATGCAAGATTCCACACCTAATTTTGCCTATTTTGAAAAATTTATTCGAGGAATTTCTTTAAGCCATCCCCTCTTCTTTGTAGAAATCTGATAGGATTCATTAGAAGGAAAGATTAAACCAATGAACCGTCATTTCGAGATCCGATTCATATAAAATGAGCATTATGCCTACAAGAAATGGAGGTGGTATCGTAAAACAAATTCCTGATAGGATTGCGTTGTATGTAAAGAAAACCCGAGGAACGAAACAGCTGAAATCCACTTGATCCCCTCTCAAACCAATTCCTTTCTCGTCATCCTCCGCCAGATCTGCCGAAATATGAATAATGGACTTTCTTACCGTAATGCTCTCAAGTAAAACAACCTGAGACGATGAGATAGAACGCTTTCGTAATTAAGGAATATCCTAAGAGAGTTACTGAAAGCAGTATTAGAAAAGCAATGTTATGCAATGATTTAGTATGTGAATAATATTTTATATAATGATAATTATACATGATGTGCGAGGCTCCACACTAGTTTCTCAATCAACGATTGTTCGCATGTTGTGTAACAGTGTGGACCCATCAAGATTTTAAACCTTACTGGATGGATTCAGTAGAAGGTATTGGGTATTCTCCAATGAAAGGTGAATATTCTTGAATTCATGCAGTTTTGAAGACGTTTTAGTGTTATCAGAGAATGATAAAGTAGATCAAAGGTTCCGGATATAATTTTTACCCATCTTACAAAGTGTCTATCTACTTAAACTATGAAAATTGAATTAAAATCGTTCAATTTGTAATATATGTTAGTGTAAATATCTATACCTAAATATATTTTTCCCAGTTCTTTCACTGCGAATTTTAAAAGCAGAATTGTTTGTTGAAAAATGTAGTTGAGGATTGAAAAACTCAACCCTGAAACTGGATTTTTAAAAACTACATGCAGTTTTAATTCTTAAATTATAGCTTTATAGGCTGTTCCAATAGGTTGGGGTTCCCTCTGCCTGAAGTTGCAGATTGTCTGTACATCAAAGCACAGACATTTACCTGTCATTTATGAGTCAAGATCTTATAGAGAGGTTATTACGGATGATTATGGAAGAGGTGCTCGCAACTATATGTAAGTAAGATTACAATAACATCGTTCAGCTATAATTATGCCCAGATCTTGAAATTCCTTGCAATGCACTCTGCCATCTAAGATTGTGGAATACGCTAGGTAGCTAGTGGTGGCATTCTATTCAAACGCGAGGACAAACCCTCTTTTGACTCAACAGGAATGTCCTGTTTCGTTACTAAGCGAAGCCCTCAGTTTCTGTTTTCGAGTTCCCTTTTGTACGGTATTGAATGCTATTTCATTTGGAAAGTAGATATTTGCTGTTGTTTAGCGGTATAGCTCCTAGATGGTCCCCCTTAGAGGTTCATCTTCGCCAGACCATAAGTACTACAACGCAGTGGTTTTCATTTTTCTGATTATAAATTTCCAAGTTACAGTAAATGAAGAAACTATGCTAACCTACTTGTCATATAAAGTCCTAACCGGTTAGAAACACTAGGAGAAAGTTGGGAGGAGAGTTGGGGAAAAAAATTGATTCAAATTTTGAGGTATCCATTAGTTTCTTAATACAATAGTTAGTATATAAGTACTTACATTAGTTTTTACATTGTCCAAGAACAAGAAACCATTTCCACCCAAGAAAACATTTTTCATTTGCCTATGGAGTGTTCAATATTACTCGTTGGAATTTAGCCTTAAGTCGGCACCCACCTCGTGTGCTTGGAACAAAGAAGAATTGGTGACACAATACTCAATACAATTCACGGAGACGAACCTTAGAGAAAGCAACATACAACACTATGTCTTCACAATATTCATCTTCTAGTTCATAATTTATTATCATATTATTGATGTTGTTTTTCAAATATTTCCTGTAATCTTTTGAATGATTCGTGGAGAATGAAGTTTACATAACTACATGATATCAACATAATTAATATTATATTTACATGTTCAACATAATTAATCATATATTTACATGTTATTAAGTACTTTTTGAGGATAGAGTTTGATTAGTCACGCCTACTCATTCATTTCCCGAAAACCGTAGTTCTCCTCTATCTGAACAAGATTCTCTAGCTCTGTTCGTAATATTCATTCCACTATTGTTCCATTGAACCATTGTTCCGTTTCATTGTTCAGCAGAATTAAGATATTAAATGAGCTGAGGAAAAATCACTGTTGGTCGACTCGGGTAGAAGGCATAACCATCACCTATAAAACATTTCGAACGGCTGCCAATTGTTTTTGACAATATGACTCAACACTTCCCACATTAAATACGTGGCAAGTAGTCAAAATTTCAGTATGATAAGACGAAATTTTTGGGAAAGGGGTGTAAGCGAAAATAGTTATCTACTATGTTTTTTGGTTATGATTGGGATCCCCTAAAACCCACTTATCCCTTCATGAACGGATACACTTCATATCCGCCAAGAAGAGCCCAGTTTCTCATTTATTTTCTTTCCATAATATTTTCTTAGCTTTCACAACTGTTGTGTAACTTTCTAACTGTGTAATATCGCGGAATGATTACTTCTTGGACGTCCATACATAGCAAACAAATAAATAACATTAAATACACGTTTCTAATTTGGTTGATGACATCCCCTCCCATCTCATGTCGGGAAAGTAGAGAGAAAAAGGAGTCTAGAAGGACGCTTAATGATTTTTCTGTATGTGTTTTTTGGGAGGGGATTTAGACTCCCTTTTTGGAAGAGATTAGACGGTATTATGTCTCCATCCACAATAATTACTTTTATTGTTCTTTTTTCGTCGAGTGTGGGTAGAATGGGGGAGAGGGGAATGAGAAAATAGGATGAAGTGGGAAGGATCGGGAGGTTTTTACTTTCGCTTTGTTTTTCTCGAAAACCTTTTCAGGGAGGGCTCGAGGGACACAACTTAACTGCTCCGAAATAAAATCCAACCCAGATTTCCGGCAATTCTAGGAGTTAAACCTATAGCTAACATTGACCTAAAAAGACCTAAAAAGAGAGAGGGTAGGAAAGAGTGTGTGTGCGAGAGAGAGAGAGAGAGAGAGAGAGAGAGAGAGAGAGAGAGAGAGAGAGAGAGAGAGAGAGAGAGAGAGAGAGAGAGAGAGAGAGAGAGAGAGAGAGAGAGAGAGAGAGAGAGAGAGAGAGAGAGAGAGAGAGAGAGAGAGAGAGAGAGAGAGAGAGAGAGAGAGAGAGAGAGAGAGAGAGAGAGAGAGAGAGAGAGAGAGAGAGAGAGAGAGAAGAGAGAGAGAGAGAAGAGAGAGAGAGAGAGAGAGAGAGAGAGAGAGAGAGAGAGAGAGAGAGAGAGAGAGAGAGAGAGAGAGAGAGAGAGAGAGAGAGAGAGAGAGAGAGAGAGAGAGAGAGAGAGAGAGAGAGAGAGAGAGAGAGAGAGAGACTAATAATTCTTGAGAAGGGGTTAACAGTTTGAAAGGGTAGGATTTGTGATTGGCAGTGGGGGTAGGGGGGGGGGGCTAGGAGGAGATGATTGCGGTGGGTAAGGGAGGGAGAGGAGCAAAAGGGGGTGTAGTGCGTGGGGGTTGTGGAAGATTAGCCGATCCGTTGGGAAAACTTATGAAGGAAATTGAAATCGATTTCCTTCCCGAAGGGTATGGAGCGATTGTCCCAGAATGCAGAGGACCGAATGTTGCGACTTCAATCGAGACTTGGAGCGAAAAGGTGTGAGTCATTGAAGTATTATCTACTAGCCTAGTTTTCTCGCTCACTCGGTATGGCTATATCATCCAGAGTTCGTAGGAAAAACCCAGTTGAAATCCACGTGTGTAGGGGATGCTGCTCGCTTCCCTCGCTAGGGGTGGGTTTTCTCGCTCGCTCGGTGTGGGATGTATAGATGCGACTGGATATAGTCCCCATACCATCGAGACCTACAAGTCCATGGTTCGGGTGAGGGCGGAAAATTCAAAAATTGCTTGCGATCCCTTTCGATTACAATCCCAAGGGAAACAAAAAAAAATAATAATAAAAAAAAAAAAAAATAAATAAAAAATAAAAAATAAAATAAAAATAAATAAAATAAAATAAATAAATTAAATTAAATTAAATCTTATAAAAGGGGCAAAACCCACTGTACTCCTCTGGAGTTGAGGTTCTCCCTTATATTTTCCTCCCATCGGCGTCGTGGTCTGCCCCTCGATCGTCTCCCAGAGTAACGAGCCTCCCAGGCCATGCGTGGGTACCTGGTATCCGGCATCCTTACCACATGACCAAACCAGCGGAGCTGCGCATCCATTACTCGTTGGCTCACGGAGGTGACATTTAGGTTATTCCTAATAGTCTGATTCCCAACTCTATCCCTTCTTGTTTTTCCCTCAACTCGGCGCAAGTACCGCATCTCCGCTGCCTGGAGCCTACTGGAGTGCTTGTTGGTGATGGTCCACGATTCTGCGCTGTACGTGAGAGTGGGGATGTAGACAGACTTGTACACAGCGATCTTTGTCTTCCTCGAAACTTCCCTCTTACCAATAAAGCTTCTACCCACGGCATGGTAAAGACGCGTAGAAGCCGCCACCCTGCTGCCAATCTCCTGGTCGAGCGTTCCATCCTGGCTAATCGTTGCTCCCAGGTATCTAAAACTTTCCACCTGCTCCAGAGGTTGCCCCTGAAGCATGATGGAATGTGCTATCTGTTTCCGGGATATAACCATGGTTTTCCTTTTTGCCACGCTGATAGTCATGTTTCTTCTCATCATTTCTTCGTTCCAAACGTCCAGATTCCATTGCAGGTTTCCTGGCGTTTTAGCTATCAGAGCAACATCATCCGCAAAGGCCAATTCGGAGAGGTTCACCTGTCTCATCCGCCAGTTCCCCACAGTGAACTTCTTTGTGATTGCCTTGCACTCCTTTATCACGTCGTCCATGAGGATGATGAACAGGTAAGGCGAAAGAATAAACGAAAATAATAAATTTCGGTGTGTTGAAAATGACTTTCAAACGCGTCAACTTCCACGATGTTTTTCAAGAGGTTTTAATACTCGTACAAAGTTCGGAGTACGTTTCCAAGAAATAGGAAGAAAACGAAAATAATAAAATGCTGTGTAATAATTTGCTGCGTTTAAGTGGAACCACGAAAAGTTCATCAGGCTAAAGATGGCCCATTTATCTGCGTAGAAGGGCTACCCAATGAAGAGTAAGTGGAAGAACCACGAAAAGTTTAGTTTTGAGAACATTTCAATTCTTCAACTAATTCTATACGTTCATGTTACAAAATGTAAGGAAGCTATACTGCCCACCCAACGTGGCAGACGTTTTTTTCTGTTGGAAATGACTATCAAAGGCGGCATTTTATGTGGAACCACGAAAAGTGTATGTTTGTACGTATAATTGTTTTTCTCGTCTATTATTCTGTTGAAGTGTCTTTCAAACGCGAGAGGTTCCTTCCTTCAAGAGGTTCAGACCTATATAAGTTTCGACGGAATAGGAAGAGCCGTAGCTCGAAAACCGACGTTCACTACAATCGGAAAAAACAATTTCATGTCTCAAAACTCGTATGAGACGGAATTGGAACTTCAATGAACATTATAAGACCATTCCAAGCAAAAACCGTGGACTTTTAATGGGTCTAAAGCAGAAAAAATAATTGTGGGGAACGCATATTTTCCGTCATTTCCCACATATTCTCGCTGATTTCTTCGGGAAGACAGCATCTTTCGGGAATGTTGACGGGTCCAGAAACGTAACTTTATCGCTGACATACAGAGTGCTCTCAATCAAATTTTAATGTGGCAGCAGTTAGAAGATCGAGAGCTTGGTGAAAAAACGCGCATTAAAAGGGGCTCCCACCCCCTTCCACCAAACACCCGCCCTTCAGCCCATGGTTCGGGTGGGAGAAGAAAATTTTAAAATCGCTTATGCCCCCTTTAGGAAAAATCCAAGAAGAACCCCCCATTCGTAGACTCCCCCCACTTAGCCGTTTGGCCGTGCATAGCATGGACAAACAGACAGAGGATGATCGTGAAACTTCTCCCCGTCAAAATTAATTCAAACGACGTTGTATGATTAGAAGCATATTTCTGCCCCCTAATTCGTTAAGCTCGTGGTATAAAAGCTATCCCCGGACAATGTCAAAATGAGCAGAGCAACGCGTACATTTCCACAACGAATGAAGGTCTTCCTAGCATCTCATGTGGTTCAGGTTTCATAAAAGCGAATTTTGAGGTCAGAAATTACTGTCCATAGATCCAAAACTTGATACTAAAAGTTGTTTAGCATCCTTGTGATAAAGCGCAGCAAATTACAAAAAAACGTTTAATTACTACACACAATATTATATTCTACAGTTTTGAAAAGCTGTTATTCCGATCTTTCCCAAATATTGTTTTAATGTGAGTCTAAAATATTACCTGTAGATATATATGTGAATTTCAAGAGTTAGAATGAATACGGCTCTCCTCCATTCAATTAGATTTACCGTTAATAATAATACATTACGATGACAGTTTTGGGATCTTGAGAGTCGGTCAAGTAATAATAAAAATCAAGTCTTCAAGGCCAACGTTTCGATGTATTTATACATCATCATCAGGGCTCGGAGAATTTATGCAGGTTTTTACAAAGTCATCTTGTAGTTTGCAACAACATTCATGAAATGCACATACATTGATCAGTGAAACCATGTGACAAAACGCCGTTTTTTCATCAAAAAAGATGTTTTCATCTCCTTTTTGATTTATCACATGTTTTCACTGATGTATGTGCATTTCATGAATGTTGTTGCAAACTACAAGATGACTTAGTAAAAACCTGCATAAATTCTCCGAGCCCTGATGATGCATTTATGTATTTATACATCGAAACGTTGGCCTTGAAGACTTGATTTTTATTATTGCCTGACCGACTCTCAAGATCCCGAAACTGTCCTCATTATCACGTAGCGGTCAAGAAACTAAACCATATTATTAATAATACATTACAACCATGACTTTTTAACACTAAAGATCGACTTGAATAAGAACTCGTATTCCGCACTACCATCCCTGACAACTTGAAACTGGGAGGAGACCAGGATCATAGTTGAGAAGACCAACTTTCAGAACGCCCCCCACCACCCCTCTCCTCAAACCTCTTCCCCGTTATATCGTCTCTCTTTCCAGCGATTATTTGAGAAATATATCACTAGCCTACCCCTTCCTCAACTTTTCTCATTTCGTTAGTAGTACAAAGCTTTAAACTTTTGAACGTTACATCGCCCACTTTTGGGATGATTAAAACTATGGTTTTTCTCTTTTTACAGTCTTTATACATTCAGGAAATAAAACAACGAGGAAGACAAGGGAGTCGGATCTTCAATTTGGCTGAAGGAAATAAAAGTTTGCTGGTTGGATTGTAAACGCAATCAATACCTTTTACCAACATCGAAATATGCTAAGAAATACACTTGAAAATTTCTTAAACTCTTCAGCATTTTAAAATTTTTAGCACTAGTAAAGGATGAATAATGTAAAATTGCAGAACTTGTGAGATGAAATTATCAGGGTCGTCTTATTTGTATGCACATACGCAATTCCTACAGGAAGATCGTCTTAAGATCTGTATACAACTCGAATAGTATGCGGGGTTAGATGTTGAGAAAGATGCATGTTCAGATTGAATCACGTTTCCTACAAAGGACAATCTTTGACTACAATCATTTGGAGAAATGGAGACGATTTATCGGGGACTCTAAATAACAACAAAATCGGCTAAACATGAGGGTGTATTTTGAGGGCTTCACGTATCGCGCGTACAGAAAGACTAAAGCCGATCTCACTGCAATAACTCAAATGACAAGAACCATAAGATACTACTATAGTTCATTCAGCTGGCTCCTTGGGAATTCAAGTTATATCGTATGCATATTGTGGACGTTGAACAAAAGTTGACGATTTTTTTAAGTTCAGTAAGCCCTAATATACAGAATGCGAGTAGAACTACCCACATCAATAACGTATGTTCATTGGGTTTCTCAAATAAAAATCTCAAAAGCAAAAGAGCAAGGGCAGAGTAAATAATAATTAGCTTGAAATTGGTAGATTTAGTCTCCAAACATAAAATGACGTAGCGTTATTGACATGGATATGTCTTTGCTCTGGGGAGTCAATGACCTGAAACGTACAGTTTTACGTAATTCCAAATGACCTGAGTGATAAATGTTCAAATCAAGCTACCAATTTCCCCCTCCTTACCTACCAGGCTACATTCCTAAACTAAGTTGATTGGACTATAAACAATTTTCGTTTGGCGGAAACTAAATAGCGTCTGTATTGGAGAAATAACTTTAACAGTATTTATAGCGTGCTTTTTGTACCTCCAAGAATAATAAAATAAATTCTTTATCCTACATTTTGTCGCCTACAGCCCAAAGTTAAAGGATTTGTTTACAACTCTCGAGGATAACCGTTATGAAATCCCCAATCAAAGACATATCCATGTAACATGGTATCTGCTTGTAAAGCAGATAGTGGAACTCGTTTTTGACAACTTTTTGATGAATAAGAATAGGTAAACACCAAGAGGTTTTGAATGTGGGTTTCAAAACATGAAAATAATCTTAAGCGATGGTGTCAGATGGAGTTTTTCATGGGGTGAGGTAATCTAGGTGACCCATTTTTATTACGAGCATATTTTGAATAGATGTGATTTAATTGAGAGGGATAAGTTTATGAAGGTTATAATTTTCAAACTCATTCACTCATGAACTTTCGAGACTACGATGTTTATTGACACACTTCAGTAGATACCTACATATGATTACTCATCACTCTTGCGAGTAAATCATGTTTCCTAATTATTAGATTATTTATTCTGAAATTCTGAAGCTTCGTAGGTTTCCAGTTAAGTACAACTGAATAAGTAAGAACTTATTGTCGGTTCTTCTCATCTTTCCTAATTAACAAACGCACTCCGTTGTGAATAGATTACTTTGATTAATAGAGAATATCTAAATAATTGATCAAGGTAGTTGAAAAAACTCCACAAATTTGATTGATTAGAAAGGAATAGTGATCTGTACAGAAGAATTATTAGGACCAGCAATAATAATACTGTGCGAGAAATATAGTGTTTTTTCGGGATATAGGTAACTTTATAAATTACCTGCCAACACCGCCTGTTAATATTGGAAAACGATAAATAATTTTGAGAGTAAGTGACTGGCGTCTACGTAAAACGGCGAGAAGGCCACCGCACCTCGTTTAATAAATTGTTTAATCCATAATCTCTCTTCGCTTTTTTTTCATTAATTCCTTTCTGATACTAGGTTTAGAATAATTACATTGTTATAGCTACACTTTTGCCATTAGTTTAGCCATCACTTTACGCGCGCTCGCGCGCGCGCGCGCGCGCACACACACACACACACACACACACCACTGTTTTAATTTCTCCGGTTTGCAACGATTTTACGTCATCTCCAGTAACAGTCTTACCAATTATTAGATTTGTCCCAGATTAATAATTCAGCCCTTCACAGAGCACTAAATGTGCAGTCCAAGAACTCTTAATTCCTTTTGGAACCGTACTGTTTTGGCTAAAGAAAGGATTTTTATCCTAATTATTATTTATTAATTAATTCTCTTAAATCCTTAAGACAGACATCTTGATGTCATGAAATGACATGTAGATATAAAAACATGTATATATAGTGTTA
Source organism: Adelphocoris suturalis (assembly GCA_030762985.1). Classification (NCBI taxonomy): domain Eukaryota; kingdom Metazoa; phylum Arthropoda; class Insecta; order Hemiptera; family Miridae; genus Adelphocoris; species Adelphocoris suturalis. The sequence goes on from CM061043.1 coordinate 108,466,811, forward strand.
GAATCTGGGAACCGTTTCCAAATGCCCTGAAAAGGTTTTCAATGAAGAACGTTTCGCAAAACATTATTTTTAAAACTTTTGAAGCCATTACAATACCTTCATTTTCTTTGAAATTCGCTAGAAGAGAGAAAAACACTTAGCGAAGTGTTGTTCTTGATTTCAATTTACCTTCATTAGAAGTTTCACCAAATGACTACATTTGCTTAGAGGAGTTGACGCTAAAGTAAATGACTCGAGGAAGTAAAACTTAATACTGCCGTCAGAACGGAATTCTCAGGCGAATGGTCCGTAAACGAGGAAAGTTCGTTAGGTTTCGCATCAAATGTGCGCGTTGAAGGATCTGTTTAGTCGGTAAGAACTTTTCGCGACGAGTTCAACGAAAACGCGAACCAACTCTTACTAAAAAAAAAAAAAAAAACGTAATTTTGTTCTTCATCCTAGATTACCACCCTTCAAATCCGATCGCTTATTACCCCCTACACGTCAATACGACGTACATACCAGGAAAACCATAGTTTCTGCTAAAAATACTCAGGTAAATCAAGTGACCAATAAAGTATTCTTATATCAAAAAAGTCCAGTCATGCAGCATGACCCCCATGAGCGAATTTTCGAAGAAATCTTCGACATTTCAGTCGCTATTGATCGTGTTGAGAAATTTTAGTTTATGATTTTGATAGACAAACATGGAATCAAATTACTAACACATGCACAGAGTAAACTCATCAGTTGTGATTACATTTTTTTTTTTTTTAAAGCACCTACTACCTACGTTTTAAACAGCATGGTTCTAGGATTGGTTATACAGGGATACTTCCATAAGAGTAGTTCAATCTGAATTTGGACAATGTTTCATGCAAATATTACCGATTTTTACAACTAGCGAACGGCATTATTTCGATTTTTGACTGATTTTTCAACTTTAAAATTTTTGAAAACTTGATACATATTCGTATAGGAAATTTTAGGCTGATTCCGAATATACCACATGTTAGTATGCTGAAAAAATTATTTCGCACAACAAATCGCAAAAAACGGGCTATTTTGAAATTTTTGACTAGATTTTTGAAAATTTCAACCCGAAGATGTAATCCGATCATGCTGGCCAACGAACTTGAACTTTCGTTTTGTGTCCTTAACATTTTAAAATTTGTTTGAAGTTTCTAGCACAATTCTACGGACAGTTATCGTCTGGAATGACACATACTTACATATATACATATATACATACATACATACATACATAAAAAAATGCGTTAAACTTCAGAATATGATTCAGAATAGCCTGAAACGGATTTCTGCATAAAATTTTTTCAAAAATTCACATTCTACAAATTTTGAGGCGGGAGCAATAGCTTAATTTTCTTCAAAAATTCGCTAACATCAGAATTTTATTCATATCAACTTCTGAAACACTTCTTTATTTTGTTGAAATACACAAATATTGCTTTAGTGGTATTTTCGTAGCACCTAACCACAGCAAAAATTAAATAAATAAAATAACAATGATGAATCGAAAAAAATTAAAACTTCTTTCAAACTGACAATAAAAATCTTTCTTCTTACAATTTGAATGGTAAAAATATACTTTCTGGAATCACAGATGTAAAATAAATTCTTGTAGGTTCTAACACTAACCAAAGCAAACATAGAATTTAATACTAAATATTATTTTGTGCCGTTACTGTCGCAACGTTTATTTATTTGGACAGTTGAAATTATAACAAGACTTTACAAAAAATTGCCCTTGAATTGGTTTTTCGTTATTCTCCAACGTTTCTTCCCAGGAACTGGGGCTTCTTCAGGGAGACAAAATTTAAAATATGAAATTCAAATTCAAATTGTTTTCTGAGGAGAAACGATGGAGAATAACAAAAACACCAATTCAAGGACAGGAAGGCCTATTTGGTAAAGTCATGTTGTACACCGCACATTTTCCACTGAGCATCCAATATACAACTAACCAGTGGTAGCACACCTGGAGGCTCAGGGCGCAGAGGTGCCCCTAGGTGGAAATGTTGTAAACTGAGGAAAAATATACGCCGAATCGGCATAGGGGTGGCAATCTAGGGTTAATTGACAACTATGCGGCACTCTTCCTATGCGCACACGTAGGTGTGAGTATTTTTTGTGGCGTACAGTTACAATTCATGCAAACGAAGGAAAAAAATACACAAGTTCTTAAAATGTATTATTTCTTGTGTAGATAAGCCAACAGTTACTCGGTGTCCTTTTATTATTTCTAGATGTCCCAAGAGTTCTCTTTCCCAATTTTAGCATCATAGGTTGAATAACAAGGAAATTAGCTCCATTGGTTCAATTTCAATAGATATACGCCTACTAGATGCTTCTACACTCACAATAATTAGTTTGTAAACAAAGCAACATAATTGTTCTACCCATAACTCTGCTAGTCGTACAGTCACAAAGTTATAGGGAACAGAAAAATGTTGGTTAAATCGAGAAAATAATAAAATTTTCCTTTTACGTTACCTTTTTTCGTTACGCTTTGTGTGACAAATATTGTAATGGTTTCCTACCGAAGGGAAGCCATATTAAAAACATGGAAATGTCAAAAATAATGATTTCCCCAAAGTGTATTACATGATACAACAGATTCGTATCAAAACTAAATACTTTTGTGAAACTCCGAAATTTCTGGATTTCCTTATAGGCACCTTCAGTTGGTGATAAGGGAGATCCGTGGTTAATATATACCTAAGCTGTTTTTTCAGTCGAGTTTTGAAAAAATATCTTGTAGATTATTTGATATACAACATTTTATTGTTGTCAATATCAACGGGCACGTGTAGGGAGAGAATGGTAGATCGTATAATCGTGAAACTTATCAGGCCAGCCACATTTCGCGATTTCTTGATATTAATGCGTTTCATGCGTTGAGCATCTCCAGGTTCTCGTGTTTGTGGAGGCGATGTTCGTGCTTCCTTGCATATTTGGCGATAATTTCGGTGACCGTTTCTACCCTCAAGTCTCGATGAATATCATCATTCCGCATGAACCAGGGGGCCTGAACTATACTTCTCAGTATTATATTTTGTCGGGTTTGGATTGTTTTAATATTTGATTTTTTCGCACAACCCCAAAGCTGAATCCCATAGGTCCAGATAGGGCGCAGTATCTGTTTGTATATGAGTAATTTATTGTGTAGTGAGAGATGGGAGTTCCTTCCCATCAACCAGTACATCTTTCTGAACTTGATTTTTAGTTCCTGATTCTTTTTTTCAATGTGATATTTCCAGTTAAGTTTGGAATCAAGGTGCATCCCTAAGTATTTTACAGTGTTAGAGTATGGAATTTTATTTGAGTTGATCTCAACTTCTGGGGCTATGATTTTTCTATTAGTAAAGTTGATATGCACTGACTTTGTTTCATTTAGTTTCATTCTCCACATCTTGGTCCAATTGACAACCTTGTTAGTGGACGTCTGTAGATTGCGAGTTGCAGTTTCAGCGTCATCTCCAACAGAGAGGATGGCAGTATCATCTGCAAAAGTAGCTACAGTTGTGTTTTCCTGTTGTGGAAGATCTCGTGTGTACAGCAGGTAAAGTACTGGGCCCAGGACACTGCCTTGCGGTACCCCTGCTTTTATAGGCTTCAAGACAGAGTACTGGTCACCCTGCTTTACCCTGAAGTGTCTGTTCGCTAGGTAGGATTTTAGGAGTAAGTAAAACTGTTTTGGGAGATCCCTGTGCAGTTTATACTCAAGTCCCTTGTGCCAGACCTTGTCAAATGCCTGGGCCACGTCCAGGAAGATACTGGCACATATTTTTTTTACCTTCTAGAGCCTTTTCTATTATGTTAGTGATTCTATGAACTTGATCTAGCGTAGAGTGGCGTTGCCTGAAACCGAATTGGTGGTCTGGTATCAATTTTCTGTCTTCAATAATTGGTTTAAAAGCCGTTTGAGCAACAATTTTTCAAACAGTTTTGATAAGACAGGGAGGAGGGATATGGGTCGGTACCCCGTCTTCTCATTTGGTGATTTTCCAGGTTTGGAGATCATTATGACTTCCGCTACTTTCCACTGGGAAGGTACATGTCGTAACCTGAAAGTGGCGTTGATGATATGAAGTAGTTTTGTTATAGCCTTTTCAGGGAGCTCTTTCACAATTCGACCGGTTATCAGGTCATAGCCTGGGGTCTTTTTAGGATTAATGTTGCCCTTAATTTCATCTTTGAGTTCTTTTAACGTAACGGGCCGAATATCAAGCTCATCCGTTTTTTATCTATCAGTGTTGCGTTTTCTTCAGGTGTCTGCACTGGAAGAGGTTGAAAAGTTTCATAGAGATGATCTGCAAAAAGTTGAGCTTTCTCTCGGTTACTTCTGGCCCATGTCCCGTCATCCTTTTTGATTGGAGGAGAATGAACTTTAGGTCTATTTATATTTTTGGTTACCTTGTAGAGGGAGTATTCGGTGTCTTTCTCTGCAGTTAGGTTACTCAAAAAATGTTCAACTGATTGGTTATCTATTGATCTAATAAGATATTTAAGTTTGTTACCGAGTCTATTAAGAATAGTTTTGTTTTCAGGGGTTCTGTTATTCTTCCATTTCCTTCTGGCTTTACGTTTGGCGCACAGGAGATCCCTTACTTCTAACGGATATGATTTCGAATTAGTGTCATAGTTACAGTTTTGGTTTATTGGGGTACATAACCAGGCTGCTTGTTGTATGTTATTGATGAATAAGTCGAGTTCGTCTTCCAGTTGTTTAGGGGTTTTCAGAGGAACTTTAAGGTCGATCGATGTTTCCAATTGCTGCCGGAAACAGGACCAGCAAGTATTTCTATTGAATAAACTCGGAGAATTTTCACTAATGATTACTTTTTCACTGATTGTTATTATGACAGGCGAGTGGTCAGAGGGTAGGTCATCGCTGTCCTCTAGATTTATGTAACCACTTGAGATACCTTTGCTTATAAAGAAGTCTATTAGGTCTGGGGTTTTGTTAGCATCCGTGGGCCAGTATGTAGGCCTTCCAGTTGAGAGGAAGTCGCACTTGAAAGAAGCTGCTGCTTCATACAACTCTTTACCTTTAGCCGTGGTTAATCGCGAACCCCAGAAGGTATTTTTGGCATTGTAGTCACCTCCTATTATAAAGTTGTTACCAAGCGATTTAAGAAGGACCGTATAATCATCTTTCTTTAAGTTAAACCTGGGGGGACAGTATATTGCGGCTATACTAAAGCTTTTATTATTGAGTTGTACCTTGACCGAAGTTACCTGCATTTTTTCCTCTTCGATTTTTGGTTCTTCATGGTGAGTGATGTTAGCTTTAATGAGAATTGCCGAACCTCCTCTAGCTTTATTACTTGGGTGTAACGTATGATAACACGTGTATCCTCTTATTTTGATGTATGACGTCCGAGTGAAATGGGTTTCAGAAATAAGTAAGATGTCTATCTTGTTGGAGTGGAGAAATAATTCGACTTCCTTAATGTGATTTAGCAATCCGTTCGCATTCCATGTTGCTATTCTTAAAGTCGGTCCCATTAAATCAGTCCATGGCTAGTAAGTCCTTTTTCTAGCTTAGTTATTCTTTCAAATAACTGTTTATTGGTATGTTTTTGTTCATCCAGTCTTTCCAGTATCTGTGCCAGCATTTTTTCTGTGTTCGACACATTAACCTCTTTTTTAGCAACGGTAGCATATGAAACCTTTGAAGTAGTTGCTCCTGTAATGGTTGAAGTAAGCGATTTCCGCCTATTAAAATTCCTCTCAACTGAAGCATCACGCTTGGTCTGTTCTTTCAGTTGGGGTTTAGTAATTTTGTTTCTCATTCTTTGTAGCTCCTTAGCTACCTCGCATCCTCGATAATTTGCTGGATGATTCCCTTTGCAGTTGACACATTTGGGGGAGTCCGCTTTGTTCAGGGTACATTCAGAAGTTTTATGCTTTCCAGCACATTTCACACAAGCAGATTCCTTCCCGCAGTAGGATTGGGTATGCATGTATGACTGGCAATTCTTACATTGGGGAATGAGTTTAGAAGTTTTTTTCACCGGCTCAATCTTCACAATTATGTTGAGAATGGCCTTAATACTATAGATTTTATTTACATCCTCATTTTTGTCGAAGGTTAACATAAAGAGAGGAAGAGGTTTATGAATGGTCACAATTTCACCACTGTCATTTTTCCTTTTCTCTTTCTTGAGAATGTTGGTAACATCCAGGATGGCAAGACCTTGCTCCTTAAGGTCTCCAATAATGTCAGTTTTCTCACATGTTTCATGTAATCCTCTAACCATGACCTTAATAGGTCTGTCTGCTTTGTCTTGATATGTGAACCACTGTTTTTTATCTGAACGTAGTTTGTCTGTAATCAGTTTCCAATTGGTTCTTGTATCTACGTTTATTTTCCAAACGTTATTATTGAGAGCAGTGACCTTGTATTGCTCTCTAGGGATATTCAGTAACATATCTTTGAGGGCTGCGTAGCTCTTTAGCCCTACAACATTTATGGGTGGTGGAGGAGGGTCCTTTTTAGGCTTAATCGTTTCTACCTTGGTTACCTTGGTTACGTCCTTGTCAGTCTTAGTCGTGTTGGTAGGCCATTCAACCTCCGGAGAACGCCGAGCCTTACGCTTTTTGCGGGCCCTTTTTAAGATCCAGTCAGTTTCTCGAGACAATTCGTCTTCGTCCGTACTGTAGGATGTAGGGACGTTGGGTTGAGTTAATTCCGATGTCCTTTGTTTTTCCTTTTGATTTTCATTTAATTTAACAATATGATCGTTAGCTTGACTGAGGTAATCGCATAAGTCAGTTATAATAGAGTACAGATGATTAAAAGCATCACTTACATTGGGGTCAGCGAAGGCTCTTGTTGTTATGCGATGTTGCAATAACTCTTGCTTAGTTTGATCAACAATGTCCTGGAGCGTCGTCTGCTCGCCAGCGGCGTCCGCCTTGTCAGTCATCCCACTAAATAAACATTCCCAAACGCGAAGCGAAACATCAGTGTAATAAACCTTTATCGCGGGAGGTCGCTCCGATGTTATTCCAACGAGCTCTCGCACAAGACTGAATGCGTTTCATGATTACATTTTTTATTGAGCTAAAGAGAAGCTAAAAACAGGATGCATAAGAATTACATATAATGTTTTCTCCAATCCTTCTTAGCTGTTTTTGTTTTTCACTTTTCCTCCCAAACGGCTCAAACGATTCTTATCAAACTTATATTCATCAGTTACAATATTTTAGTACCTACCAATAGTCCACCATCAAACTAAGGGCTCCAAGAGTACTAACTTAGTCAGCTGAACTTTAATTTCTGACCACGAATTTGAGACAGTTCCCGCGAGATCCAACAGAATGCGCTGCGCGTCCGTCACTTCGGCGCCAGGCGTTCGTTCTCACGTTTTCGAATGGCTATGGTTGGGGATAGATGAGGATCCGGGAACCGGAAAATTATCTTCTCCGAACGTAGCATATATGCTATTAGTTGTATCTCTTATGGTACTGTCACACCCCTCTCTATCTATGACTGTGGATTTAGGCCCCCATTGCACCTAAGTTCATTACGACCGAACCGAAGTGACGAGAAACGGTGTGAAGCAGGGATGGGACAGAGACGGGCATTAAGTTCAAAATGTAGCCTAACAACTACTGATTGTTTTGCAAAAATATCTAACAACAGGATATAAGTGGAAATAACTATCAATTTACGGACCCTATGGAACTTGTCCTTTCGCAAGTTCACTTAGTTATTTGCAAACACTTTGTGAAGCAAAGGGAAAGGATCGATTTTTGGATAACGATGGGGAAATCGCATGTCCGAGAAAAGTGTGTCTGCTCAACTGCAGGTAGCTGGAGAGCGCGAACTTTTCATGAATAATTTAAGTTGCAAATTACTGACAACGTATGTACACTTGACGTGTTTGGTCTTAGTGATTACGGGTTCATTATATAGCAACCCTAAGCGCTATTTACCGCCATGTTTAAATAATTTAAGGCCTCTTTCCTGATTTTGAGCTACAGTTCGACAGGCAACTATCGTTTATGATAACAAACACTTACCAGAACATGTGTTGACTATCCAGTGTACCCCCATAGATTATTCAAAAACCGTTTCTATGGAGTACATCCAATCGTAACAATGAGCGCCCTTGGGAAGGGGTGTGGTGGTGATGGGTTACCAAATAGTACCCTGTAGGAGGACATGTTCTTCATTTACAACTGTGCCCTCCATATTCTCCATTGCATTGAAATGTCCTCAAATTTTGGAGTTTTCAAACAAAAAGAAAAAACCTAACCTACTAAAAAAGCTACTTACTCTACTTATACCAATTTCGCCAAACCAATTTCAACCAAACCAATTTCTCCGCCTCTTCTTTTGGCTACCTGGCACCAGCCGTACCCGTACAAGTAGAACAACATCAACTCCACTCTAATCTACTCTCATCTTAAGAGCTATTCAGTGCCTTATAAAAGTTACTGTTGGTCTTGATTTTGTGACAGTTCCCGCGAGATCCAAGGGAATGCGCTGCCGTCGCTCCGTTGTTTCCCAACGGGCGTCGGGCGCTTTGTTCCCATGTTTTTGAAAGCCCGCGTTTGGCGATGGATGGGTGATCCTGGAACTGGAAAACCAATCTTCTCCGAACGTAGCATATATGCTATTAGTACGAGTTGTATCTCTTATGGTACTGTCACACCCCTCTCTATCTATGAGTGTGGATTTAGGCCCCCCATTGCACCACAGGGCGCCTAAGTTCATTACATGGTAGCAGAGCGTGGTTAGGATTATGCACGGCTGACGCCTAGTAATCCGGATCCAATTTTTTTGGGGCGTTAATATTTCAGAAGAAACATGGCCCGGGTTTCCAGAAGGAATACCCATTATACTCCCTTGGATACATAAATACTTTCATTGGTTCTTGATTATTAATTTCTCAATTTTTCCCCTCATATTATTTCTATTTAACATACTTAATTTTCAAGGGCATTGTTCCCAAACCCAGGGCATCGTTCCCTATTGAATAAGTCCCCATAGTGGGCAGTTTGTTTTAATTTCGCCCTATTTATTAATGTTTTTCGGCTTTGCTCTTCAATCAAATGCTTTCTTCTGCGGTAAAACGAAAGTGTTAATAGAGAGTTTTTGTTCTTCCCGTACGATTTCCCCCGTTAACGCGTAGAAAGTGTTAGAGAGTTTTTGTTCGTCCCGTACGATTTCCCCCCGTTAACGCGTAGAGCAGCTTCTAGAGCAAGCAACTGCAGATGCTAGATCTTCGCGTATTTCTACAGGTATGTACACGAAAAACCAAACGTTACTGTCACGCTAAAGTCTCTTCAGTGTTTCAGTGTCAACGATTCCCTTGAATTAGAGATCGAGTAGAAAAAGATTGAATTCATTTTACATTTACACGCTGCTTTATCAGCTATCTTTACAGGCATCCAATAGCTAGGTTCGAGTATAGACCTACGACCTAAGAAAAAAATTGTTTTCATCAACGCCCATATCTCGTTAAATACATCGATTCTCGTTTGATACCGAAGTTAAGCAACGTCGGGCTTGGTTAGTTCTTGGATGGATTACTACCGCCCAGGAGTGCTGCAATTTCGGCATCTGTTTTATTTTTTGTCTCATCATTCAATTTTTCATCTATCTACATCAAATTTACTTAACCAGGCCCTGCTTTATCAAATGGGTTAATAACTGGAATGATTGTTTCTGCAGCTTATCGGAAATTATATCTTAAAAAGTCTTATTCTCTCCATCGCACACATTTCGTTTTAAAATGGGTTTACAGTAGAAGGAGGTAATGGGTTATTAAGGTGCCTTAGACATTTCGAATTGCGATTCTAGCAATAACTTGGATCTTAAAAAAAAAAAATAATGTCGCTGCCGTTGTTGAAATGAGTTTAAGGAAACGGGAGCTACAGTGTTGAAATAACTTGAAGTTTGATCTAGAGGTTTATATACACCCATCTGCAATGACCTCGACTTTGGTCTTAACTTGCTATAATCATTGAGTTGCAAAGTAGACAAGAAGGGCTGCTCTGGTTTCAAACTAGTTAGAGTCTAGTTTAATTAGCAGCGAGGTTATGAGCGCAAAACCGTTTAGAGCCAAGGTTATTCAAGGTGATGGCGACCACTTTTATAAAACCACTTAAATGACCACAGTTGTAATTGTCCCCTGAGTATGGCCAGAGGTAGTTCCATCCCTTCCCATTTGTGACTAAGGCTACTATTTGCTTCTCTTATTCAAATATAGTAGCTTCTCTTATTCAAGTATACCAGCTCTACAAAAACAGGGATTTAAATTGGAAAATGCAAATTGTTTGTTGTATATATGCGATAAGTAAAGATAGTCGAGCACTTCTTACAAGACAACAAGACCGTAAAATCTCAACCTTGCAGCAATTCAAATAGAATGCATATTAACACAGTTTAAAGAGTTTCATTCTTATAAGGGAAAAGTGGGGGAATAGTGAGGGTAAAGTGTAGAGATGAGTCGATACCAAAATTTATCGATTCCCGATACCGATACCTAAAAAAATCGATTCCCGATTTTCGATACCGACACCATCGGCGCATAATACCTAACTTACCTGTAGGTGAAAAACAAAAATTCCTCTTGAACTAGTAATATATTCAATTTTTTTTTGAACAACATATAACTTATACTTACAAAAAATTGATCCCAATATATTTGCAAATGAGGTAACTTTTAAATAAAAACAAAACATGGATTCTCCGTCTGTTCTACTTAAGGTTTTTGTTAAAAAGATCTAGTTTGTTAGAATTCTAAATTTCAGATTTATATTTTCATTCAAGGCTTCAGTTAATTTGATTTGTGCAAATACAAAATTAGATATTTTTTGTTATCAATCAAGTATCAACTGATAGGCAACTTTTATTGCCTAGGATTGATTTCTTTCTGAATAAAACAAGTTAAGCAGACTGACTTGGTTTTTTAGTTTTTCGTCGGTAACTGTAAGGTATTTCCAAATAAGACTGGCTCTAGGCTTTTATACTAGGAAAACATAGCTTTGTCTAATGCTTCTGTTGTCACAAACAAAATAACACAAGCCTACTTGTAAACAAAGTTATAATTGTAAGTTGTGTTTTGGACAATTCATGTTTCGCAACTGCTAACTTCACACAACGGTTGCACGGTACAACCATCTTCGTAGTTGGATGTTTGCAATAGTAACGTAGTGTAATAAAACGCCCATCACCCCCATCGGTATCGGCTTTAGGCGATCGATACCGATACCAATGCCTAAGAATCGGTGGTATCGAGAATCAGTATCGGGAATAGACTCATCCCTAGTAAAGTGGATCGATCCAGCAGATAACCAAACCTTTCGAAGCAAATATCTCAGAAAACAGATTTGTGACTATAGTAGTACTATTTTCGTTCTCACCGATACAATACAATTTTTCACTAACTTCCGTTCTTTTAAAAACAATGTAACATGATATAATACGATAACCAACAAAAATTCGTTCATACGATCATGCTGCATGACCGGGACTTCCAGGAACCTGCCTGAGAAAAAATGATAACTGAGTGTATTGATTCGCTGGACCATCTTTCAAAATACGAGCACGTGCTGTTAATATTGAATTTTTAACGTAATATACGTATAACCTAACGGATCTTCCAGATTTATATTCGAATACGTCTGGATTGCGATTAACGACAGCTGCCGCAGACTTATGATAGAAAAGACCGGAAGCCCGAGAGGGGAGAACCCGCAAAATTATTGCGGTCCAACAGCAAAAGAGAGGATTGGAATATTCGTGTAAAGGGGATATAGCTCAAACCGCAGTTAGATAAGCAACATGTTGCTGCGAGGTCACAGATAGCAGTAATTTTCGACGTTCCCCAGCTCCCCCCGACACGGAGCGTAACACGGTTTCGCATTAGAGTGATTGCTTCCATAAATCTATCTCCAACATGCATGTGTTTGCGGAGGGAAAGTCCCGTCTGTGAGCAAAAACTTGGTAATAGTTTGAAGTTTTTTCCGGTGGGGACAATAATGATTGAAACGTATCTCAATTGGATCTGGATAATGAATAATATTGTCCAAATAAGTAAAACTTTTTTGCTGCTAATTAGATATTGGTTACGCTAAATCTAAATCCAAGATCCGTTCTTCATATAGGCCTCATTTTCTTGACGTGGGTATTCTAGAAAACCACTGTATTCATAACTCAATTAAAACTACCGAGTCTGTTGACCAGGTTCCTTACAAAGTTTAAAAAGAGTCCAGTCATGCAGCATGACCCCATGAGCGAATTTTTGAAGAAATCTTCGACATTTCAGTCGCTATTGATCGTGTAGAGAAATTTTAGTTTAAGATTTAGACAGGGATAACTTCCATAGGAGTAGTTCAATCTGAATTTGGACATTCTTTCATGCAAATATTACCGATTTTTACAACTAGCAAACGGCATTATTTCGATTTTTGACTGATTTTTCAACTTTGAAATTTTTGAAAACTTGATAGGTACATATTCTTATAGGAAATTTTACGCTGATTCCGAATATACCACATGTTAGTATGCTGAAAAAATTATTTCGCACAACAAATCGCAAAAAACAGGCTATTTTGAAATTGTTGACTACATTTTTGAAAATTTCAACCCGAAGATGTAATCCGATCATGCTGGCCAACGAACTTGAACTTTCGTTTTGTGTCCTTAACATTTTAAAATTTGTTTGAAGTTTCTAGCACAATTCTACGGACGGTTATCGTCTGGAATGACACATACATACATACATACATTAAAAAAATGCGTTAAACTTCAGAATATGATTCAGAATAGCCTGAAACGGATTTCTGCATACATTTTTTTCAAAAATTCACATTCTACAAATTTTGAGGCGAGAGCAATAGCTTAATTTTCTTCAAAAATTCGCTAAAAGAGAAGAATATACTTTTTTAACTGATGTACGAATTTTAAAAGATGTAAGAATTTTAAAAGATGTGTTCTATCGTTCTAAGCATGTTGTGGGGAGGAGTCAGCAGCAGTTCCTCATTGTATTTAATCCAAGCGCTTTCGCTGTTTGGCCTCATCAGTGATATACTTGAGAGAGATAGAATCCTCCAATATAAAAGAGAGAAGTGTGTCTGTCTGTCTGCGTATGTTCGATTCACGCCCAAACGGCTGGACCGATTTTGACGCGAGTTTTTGCAAAATGATCGCAATGTCCCAGATCAACATTTAGGCTATAGTAAACTCCTCCGAACCTCCTCCTTCATCTTCAGCTCGGGCTTCCCTAACTAAAAGTAAGCAAGTTCGTAAGTAAGGAAAACTCCGATACGCGGAACTTTACTCGTCATATGAGGTTGGGATTGGATCAGGCGTATAGAAATTGACTATAGAGATTGACTAAGTCAGATCTCCAAAAATGTATATTCTGTACGCCTTGCTACTTGCCATACAAAATAAGGAATCTATTATCACAATCATCGTAGTTTCTTGGCTATTTGTTGACAGCCAATTAACATATTATTACAGAGGAGGATCCTGGGGATTGAAAGTGAATTGAAATTACGAGTATTTAGGTTGGCAGTGCGCGATTAGTGTGTGGATTGAGTGTAAATATTCGGAACTTTGTATTTGAGTGAATGGTGCACGAGGAGCATACTACCGAATAAAAGGAAATTTAACTTATCTTAGGATTATATAAACGGCATTTTTATTAGTGAGTCCTCATTCTAACGTCTGTTGAATTTTAAACAACGGGCTTTTCTGCTAGTTAGATATATTGTATAAGCATTACCGGCCAGGTATTTGAGTGCTTAATTGATAGTGGTACATAGATTTATTTATTATTGTACAATAATTATCACTCTTCTCAGGTCCCCAGGTATATTCGGGGTGCTAAGTATGTATAGGTGTTTTTGGTTGATTCTTCATAACTGAAGGTTCTCCTATTGGAATGCTACAGTTGTATGATGTGCAGGCAAGTAGTAATGTTTTTGAGATTTTTCGTCTGATATTGTCAACGACTGTTGACGATGACATCGTCGTTGCATCGAATCGGATCGCCTAAATCGATTCAACTAGTCAAAAATATTTAAATCCATGTGAAATAGGTACTTATTTTAGCGATATCTCCCGCCGAACTGTGCCGGCTCGTCACCAAAATATACGATATATTCCGAGTGTTTAACTACCAAATTTCAAGTCGATTACTCCAAAATTGTGGCCCGTAACAAATGCAGGCCGAGTCAAAGTAGAAACTCACTTCGTTCTTCAAAAATGGGGGACAACTAAAATTTATTATTCTGACAGGGAGTTTAATGTTGATCACGCTCATTATACCATATACGATGATAATAAAATGCCTTCATAACTCGTGTTATTCCAAAAACTATTTGTTAAGAAAACTACGGAATGTACATGAGAAAGAATTTTGTCTTGACCTTGACTTTTTTATGTCAACAGCCAATCTCAAATTTCAATTTATTTCATTTTTTATTTTCAAGGCGTCTTTTTAGGGGGGATATCACACATTTTTGGTGGTCTAAGATGAAAAGGTTGGAATGTTCGGGCTGCTCAGAATGGAGTCAGTAATTTCGTTTGACTTTTGTTGTCCGAAAGAAGCTCCCTGTCAAATTTAAATTTCCTAGGGTGAACAGGAGAGAATTTAGCTCACATAGCTGATCAGGATAGAACCCGTAATTTTTCGATCTCTTAATGCACTAGAGAAGCTCCTTATCAAATGTCACATTCCTAGGCTGAATAGGAGATGATATTGTTAACTTAGCTGATAAGAATAGAGCCCATCAATTCATCTGCCTCATAATGTCCCAGAGCGTCTCCTTACCAAATTTCAACTTCCTAGAGTAAACAGGAGAGAAATTAGCTCACTCAGCTGATCAGGGAAGAGCTCTCTGAGTTTATTCGTACCTTGATGTCCCACAGAGTCTCGCTATATCTATTTCAACTTCCCAGGGGGTAAATTGACTCAGCTGATCAGGAATTGGTCGTAGTGGCTCCAAAACCCCAAAAGGCTTTGTCAGGTCAAATGAAGCCTATGTATCAAATTTCATCAAAATGTGCTGAGGAGAAATGGTAGAAGTGGGTGAGAAGTATGCAGGGGGAAAGTAGCAGTCTCTCCGACCCCTTGGGAATAAATAACCGTTTGAGGGGACGAAAAGATTCTGCGTTTTGCTAAAAAGCATAGAATGTGCCGAAAGTGAAAACATCTTACATAATCAACACCATCTTAAATCGTCAACGGACGAACAGTATATGAATGAAAGTGTACATTCTGGAATTTAGTGATTCACCCTAGTCATCCGTCACTGTTAGACAAGGAATTCGAACAAGTAGGTATGAGCGAACATTTCGGAGGTTGTTTTTTGAGCATGTAAAGATGAGACTTATCAACATTAGGCGGTTGCTTTGCTATAACGCCGAATTCAATCGTCCAGTCGATCAGTTCCGGATGCAAGTGGAGTCGGTGAGACGGCTGTTTTCCTCGTTAATTAGCTTATTTCCCTTTATCGACAGCGACGGGCGACCTAATCACCGTGCGCTTTGTCTCCCATATCCTTCGTTGTATGGAGAGTTCCTCTTCCTCTTCCACTTCGAATGTCAATGGAGTGCTCTTCGGTACAACAAGCGCAGTGGAGTGGAGCCCTCCTAATCAACAGCTACCTTCATAGGGGAATTAGGACTGGTGTTAGGGACAGTGTAACGTAACATAAGAAGACTGTTAAGGGAGAGGGAGGGGTTTTTACATTCCTTACTTAACCCGAAGGGTGAAGGGAAAGTCTTGCAATCACTCTGAAAATCAATTTCTGAAACTCATGCTAGGATGGGTGTTTTGTTCAACCTGAACCCATATCTGTACGTTTCATGAAAATGTATGTATGTGTGTATATACGTAAATACTGCCGTACTAAGAATAGATCCTGTATTTGCATTTTGAGCCACATTGAGTTAATTCTATTGATTTTGCTATTCTCGAAGTCGGATCTCAATGCCTCAAAAACGGCTTACAATTATCCCATTAACTACATTTTGATTCGATTTACTCATGAAAATTCCGTAACTGGCCTTTTCTAGAGCAGAAACCCGCATCTGAGCGTCAAATACGAATATTTTATTAGTATTCAGGTACATACGAATTGCGACACTCTTGAAAGTCTAGATAAGAATTTATTTCTGGGTATTTTCGGGCTCGTGGCGTCTGATACGATTTCGGAATCAGTCGCAGATACGATTTTTCTTCCCAGTATTTTGATCAGACGAACTTATTTTCTCTTGTCAGATCAGATACGGTTTTGGGAGGTTGGCAACCACGATTATTTCCCCTAGTATCCTGCATATACGAGAAAATAATTTTTTTTGCCACGCAGAGCGGTACTAATTTTATATTAGAAAAAACGTATCAGTCTTATTGCAAAACGAAAACTCGTACGTGTACCAGATACGAAGAAATTGCCTAGTACATATGTTCTACACCTTCTTTTTTAAATTTCTGCCCAAAATAATGTTTTTCCAGCCACACTACGCGATTCAGTGAGAAATTCTCTTTGGAATGAGTACTTTTGGAGTTCGAGACAGCGTAAAATAGAGCTAATATCATGAAATTTCGACTGAAAACCTAGAGACGCATGGCCCTAAAAGTACGGTTTGGTCAGATACGGGATCTATTCTTAGTACGGCAGTATACAAATGTAACTCGTGTACACGATTGCGACCTTACGGTACGACCTAAAAAAGTTCCACTATCGGGCTTGGGTTTCTATACCCAAGAGCTAGCTACTGTATAATAATCAGCTTACAATGATCATTTTTAGGGGGATAACAAATCAGAATAGGCGAAAAAACGTCGTTTTTAGCAATTTTTTGCCTTTTTTCCAAAATGGCTCCAGGTGTTTTGATGAAATTCACAGGAGTTACTCTTCTTGTAGGTATAAATGATACTACATGCTTAGGGAAATACTCTACGGAAGGTAATTAGCAAAATATTTCCAAGAATAGGTCACAACAAAATTTGTTTTTTAGCACCTTTTTTGTCTTTTCTTCAATATGGCTAGAAGGATATTAATGAAATTCGCAGGAGCGAATTTTTTAAGGCATTTTTTAAGGATGCCAATGATATTCTATACCCGTCATGGTCAGGAAGATGCCCTAAGGGCAGCAATGAGTTAAATAATAAATGAAAAACATAATTTGTAGCACTTTCTTAGAATAAAAAAAAACAGTATTTTTTTAATTTAAGAATTTAGCCGCATCTCAACCTGAAGGGTCATTAGCGGCATAAAAAAAACTCTGGCCTCTCTTCATTACGAATAAATCTTTCGCCTTTTACGAAAAAAAAAAAAAAAAGAACAGTAATTTGCAAAAAACTTCCCACAATAGGTGAAAAACGTAGTTTCCGTCGAAATGGCTCAAGAGGTTCTTCTATAGATGAAGATTATAACGATTCATGTTTAATATTCTGCCAAAACCAGGAGTTTGCTGCAATTTTTTGGGATGGTTAGAAGACAGATCACTTTCCTACTCGCCCGGAAAGTAAATACAGGAAGTCATACAATCGGTGTTCATCGGTCTCTTACTGACAGCCACCCGAAGAAACTTCTGGACTAATGGAGTCCTATACTTGAAAATCATTCAATCGAATAACATCCCCATCCTTTTAAGGTGTGATCCATCATGATAGCATCCATGTAAAAAGAATACAAGTAAGGAAAATAGTGTGACGCCTCGCACCAGGTGTTTTCTTCTTGTTCTTTTGAGCAGGTTCTTCATCTTTTATATACATACTTAATTCTGTAGTACCGGCGGAAATTACGCGAGAACTTGATTCTATTTTGCGTGTTTGATGGTTTGTTCCATGCGTTTCGATCTGAGGACGGCGGAAAAAAATATCTGCGTTTGTTTTGGTTTTGACTGTGCCCGATAATCAGCTATATTGTTGCTTTCGTTGACAAAACTTCTCTTAGTCATTAATCGATAACATGGATCTTCGGTAGGTAACAACAACATTGTTCAGTTGTTAGGTTACAATAATAATGTTTGGTTCTATACTATAATATTAGACCTATGGTCTATATATAAGACTATGGTCTATACTATGGTATAGTATTTCGAAGTACATACCCAATACTCCCTAGTTCAAAAACTTTTGATTTGTTTAAAATTAAGTATCAGACAGTCCAAAACGCTCACCAGGTTTCACTGCAATGTCTCAAAAATTGTGGAAAAAAAGGGGAAAGGGTTGCTTTTGGGGCATCCTATATACATATTATACCTTTATTCTAAGTAGCATTATACTCTACATAAATAACGTCGACAGGACGGGCTAGAATTCCATACAATGCGTATCTACCCTACGAGACACGAAACTTTTGAACGCATAGAAAAGAGAACCAACTGGATCTTGGTAAAACTTAAATCTCTCACGTTGTGAACGTAAAGAACTCAACTGGCGAAGTCCTGCCCTAGAGCTAGAGCAACGCCCTTTCATCTGTCCCAGGTCAAACTGAAAGGCGGCCAGAGATCCTCTCAAGAAACACACCTGGTGAATAGACAACGACCTGGCTTAGGTGTGAGAGACTTGGCTAAGGTGTGGGAGCCACGAGCTTTTCTGTTTTTTTTTTCATTCTTTTTTTCCGCCCCTTTTTTTACACCCTTATTTTCTCTTTTACCTCTTCTTGTTTAACCCCGCGCCGCTTACCCTCCTTTTTCGACACACTATTTTGGCCCGGCTTTCCCGTCACTGTACCTCCGGCTACCTTCTGAGGCTCTAGTTATCTGGCAACGCCATCGCTCGGTTTAAATTTATTTTCCCCAGGTGTAAGGGTGTTCTCTTTCAGTTTTTTCAGGAACGAGAAAGATTAATGAGAGGTTCTAAAAGGAAGGGAAACAGGGTTTTCATTTTCGAAAACAAATAGGGTGGTCTTTCTAGGGCTGTTATTCGATATTTAACGACTCTCCAACTATGATAGATAAGAAAAATAAGTACTTACTTGTCCTAGTTGTTAATAGAACACTTTAAACACCTTACTAGCGTAATTTAATAACAGAGGTGCATACTACAAGTTGAATCGCTTTATTTTGCGAGTAATATTAAAGTAATATTGGTTGACGATAGTCTTATATACAAGATGCTTTCAATAAGTAGATTCTTGAATAGGTACGTGAAAACATGGTTATTTACCACTTTTGCTTCCTCACTACCGAAGGTGAGGAAGCTTTGTGTTCGTGATTGAAGTCGAAAAAATTGCCCTACTCCAAAATTAAAATTTTCATTTACTTTTTGCGTTTCAGAGCTTGCTGGTCAATTTCGGTTCTGTGTCTGTCTGTAGTAAATCCTTGTCACGCGAACAACTATACCAAGTTTCAGTACGATTCCAATGAAATGTTCAGGGATTGTGCGGGTTAGCTCCTTGACGGTCCCCCATAATTTTCAATGCCGTCGAATTAACAGTAGCTTGTGTGCATGCGCGAACGTGAAATTCTCATAACGTCGATTGGTCTGTTGGTCCGATTTCCAAAATCTGTTGGTCCGAAATTGGGTGTATATGTTCTAGAAAAATGTCCTATTTATTATATCGTATCGGTTGAGAAATTTTATGAAGGCTTCTCAAATTTTATGGTTTATTTGCTAAGCGCTTTCGCCTTATATCGGGCTCATCAGAGCTTCTATTTAATGGTTGGATGCTTAATCTTTGACTGTTTAGGGCCTCCTCAGTATCTTAGAAGGTACCTTCGAAGTTGATTTGTTTCGTCAAATTTATTAGAGGGGAAGATGTGAAAATCTGGTGGTTTGTCACTCATTGTCTGGTTGGTATCTCTACTATGTCCTGATTCACTTTTAAAATTTTAAAAGTGAATTCTCCACCTTGAATTTTTCTTTCTCAATTTAAAATTTCAAATTGACCACAAAAGACACCCTTAAACGTATAAGGACATAGTAGAGATACCAACCAGACAATGAGTGACAAACCACCAGATTTTCACATCTTCCCCTCTAATAAACTTGACGAAACACATCAACTTCGAAGTTACCTTCAGAGATACTGAGGAGGCCCCAAACAGGCAAAGATCAAGCATCCAACCATTAAATACAAGCTCTGATGAAGCCGATATAAGGCGAAAGCGCTCAGCAAATAAACCATAAAATTTGAGAAGCCTTCATAAAATTTTTCAATCCTCAAAAACCATTAACTATAAATTTCATTGTCGTTGAATTAATACTAGTCGATGCGCATGCGCAAACATCATTTTCCTACAAAATTGACTTATCAATAATTTCGACTCGTACTAAATAATTCTATAAGTCCATGTTACAATATGCGAGGAAGCTTTACAGCGCACCCAACTTGGAAGACGTTTTTATTATGTAAAATATGAATAATAAACCATTATTTCTTATTTATTTAATGGTTTGAGCCGCACCTCAACCAGAAGGGTCAGTAATGGCATTGAACAAGGCTTTTAAAGAGACACTGTAAGTGGCACGCTTCTAAGGGGAGCTATGTTGCCCTCCGTCATCAAACGGAGTGCCATCCCCCCACTGAAAGATCGAAGAGAAGGGGGGGGGGGGGAGGGTACAAGTGATGACCACCGTTTAGCCCATAAATCGGATAAAAACCCCAAAAATGTCAAATGTCAAAAATCAGGTATCACAGTTCGTAGTAGAGCGCAGTGGCACTCAGGGTAATTAGCCCATTAAATTAAAGAATCGAATGGATTTAAGTGGTATACCTAAGTATGAGGAGTATAAATCAAAGGATGGCAAAAAAAGGAAAAAAAAGACTGCCAAGTCGGGCATCCTGTTTGAGGATGTAGCTTTCTCGAATCCGTAATATGGATGTGTAGATAATTGAATTCTAAATAATCTTAAACACATCTGCCAAGATGAGTTGCCAGTATACCTCACTAACATAGAAGTCAAGAAATAGTTGAAAAAACAAGACGTTACCAGAAATTCATGTTTGCGCATGTGCACACGCTACTATTGATTCTAAGGAAATGAAATTTGACGGTGACCATCTTGGAGGAAACCGTTACGATTCCTGAAAAAGCCCAATGGTTATATCTCAAACAATGAAGTTAATTTCACAGGGCCATTTCCTGAAACGAATATCCAATTACTCTACGATATCGAACGAACTCGGCCCAATCTATCGTTAAAATCGACGTTACGAGAAATTCAATTGCGCACACGCTAAAGAATCATTTAGAAGCTAATCCGCATAACCCCTGAAAATATATATACATATATGTTTTGGAGATTCACGTGTTAAGAGAGATTCAGCCAACTTGAGTTTTTCGTACCACATTAGTTATTACTAGAATAATTGCAATCAATTTTGTAGGGCTATTCCCTGAAAGTACGATTATATCCATGCATGATCCGATGAATATATCAGTAGGGGACCATTTAAGAGCTAGTGTGCACAACCTAACTACAAGGAATTGGCACTGACACAAAGACAGACACGGAACCAAAATCGATTAGCATGCTCTGCAACACGAGAAACAAGAGGACATTTTGTTTTGGAGAAATTTTTTGTCGACCTCTTGCACAAACATAAAGTTTCCCTACTTTTGGTAGAGGGGAAGCGAAATAAACTATTCAATCCTTGAAAATTTCAATCTAGGGAAACTGATAGGGGGACCATCAGCAGTCTAAATCGCACTTTCCCTGAAATTAGGCGTTTTACAAGGGTTTGCGAACACACACACACACTGACTGATAGAAACGAAACGAAAAATGTTCAGAATGGTCTAAGACGTAAACTGCCTTGATTTTGGAGAACATTTCTTTCATCTCTCGAAAGTGAAAACAATGCTTCAGCTACCTCTGGCAGACTCAAAAGAAAAATGTCGGGGTGTTGTGTTATGATGACAGTTTACTGTACAAAAAACATTATAATTCGCGGAAAAAAGAGAAAGGGAGGGTTAAAAAATGATTTTTATCTTCTTTCAATGGAGGCTTAATATCAGACATGACGAAATCAACTGTCGTTCGGATCAATCAAACTGTCGTTTGGACAATCAATATGACTATCGGCAAAATATTCCCCCATAAGTTAATTAGTTAGATTGGAGAGCGGATTTACAGTATTATTTTGGGAAGACATGTCCATTCGAGCTCTATAAACCTGTAATAAAAATCGACTTACCCATTCTGTCGCCCGCTGTCACCACCGGCACTACCATTCTGAAAAAGAGACAAATCAGAACGTTTCAATGCGAGAAGTTGAAAAAGTAGGAAATAGCACTACGTGTTACCATTAGGAGTGGTGGCATGTATGCAAACGCAAAATTTGAATGAGTACTGCAGTACAAATGGCTTTTAAATTACAGAATTAATTATATTCAATGATGGCAGTTAAAATAACTTGACATAGTAATTGTTCAAATCATCACATCGTATCACATAAAAAGCATAACAACTACAAGAAGGAGTAATTATTCTACTGTAGTTCAGGAAGTGCCTTGTGGATGGATTGTACAATAACTAATATTAAACGACACTGTAATCTCAAACTATATATTGTTATTATTCATATAAATATGTATCATTTAAATATTTATAGCTATTCCACATGAAAATAAACATTTTCCGAATCGGCTGTAACATTTTCCACTTTGAATCAAACAATTTCCTAATATATTTCAACATTTTCCAAAATCAAATGTACATCGTATACGTTTGAACTTTTGAAAAATAGCCAAATGAGAAAAATTAATGAGTTAGCAACCAAAAAACTAATTATTTGGGCATCATGCGTTGATGTTTTACGTAACGGTCCATAATCAGTTAAAAGGAGTTTGGCCTGCAGCTGCCCTTGCCAGATGCAGGGTAGTGTTCATCGTAGTTACTGCAGTCTGAACCAACTTTTCTTATCTGAATAAACCATTTTTTTGAAGGGTTAAAAGTATTTGGAAAATGTTGACTTCTATAAGGATAATGTTTTCAATCTATTTGGAAATTTTTTTTTCTTAATTTGTGAAATGTTTCAATCTATATTAGGGAAATATTTAGTTTACTGCAGGGAGCTAGGGTAATCTTGGGTGAATGTCATCTTGAATTATTTATTGTCAAACTTGTCTTCGCTAAAGCACATTCGAATCACTAGGAAATCTGAGTACCTTTGCAGTGTATGCTTAGAACAAATGAGTGTGTGCTTAGATTTTTCCAAGGGATCGGCACAGTGTGAACGCCTTTTTGCAGGTTTGTACGAGCATCCACAAGCCAACAGATATCATAAACGTCCAAATCGAATCCCTCTGAATGAGCTAGAGGGATGTACACTGAACCAAACCATAATGCGCAATCAATGTCACTGACATCCACCAAAATATTATACAAAAAATTAGTGTACGCAAATTTATATATTAAATATATACTGCAGAGTTGAGATGAAAACAAGTTTTAAAGTGTGCTTTTGTTGTATCCAAAGACAAACGAGGAAGCTACAAGAGGTCCAAGAGGAAGGAAGT
Organism: Adelphocoris suturalis; assembly: GCA_030762985.1. Lineage (NCBI taxonomy): Eukaryota > Metazoa > Arthropoda > Insecta > Hemiptera > Miridae > Adelphocoris > Adelphocoris suturalis. Next base: position 108,490,263 of record CM061043.1, read on the forward strand.
TAAAATGATTAAACGAAGTTCAAGGAGACGCTGAGGCACGTGAACCTGGGGTTCAATCCCATCGTGGGGCAGTTTTAATTGTTTGTTAACTAGATTCTCGCCCTCTTCATTTCTCGTCCGACGGTGTATTCAAATGTCAATTAGGAAGGGGTGATGCCGTTCTTTTCAGAAGAGTTCCGGACTATTTACTTCAAGGGCGTTTGTTGCTGCGGGTCACGGCTGTCCTAGTTCAGGCCCTATCGGTTCTTTTTTACTGAAGCTTGACCTTAGTATTGAATTAGACAAAAGCAAATCATCTTCGACGTTGATAAAATTTCCTATGAACGTGTTAGGTAGAAACTTCAATAGAGCAACCTTTGTACTTCAAGAACATAAATTATCCTACATTGCAGTAAATGTCATAGTAATATTAGTTACATTACAACCGCCTTCTGGAGTTCCTATAAAATAATTTTCAAACTATAAGAAAAGTTTTATACTAGTAGCATTCATATGAATGCTGCAGTGATTAGACTTCAAGTGATGCAGTACTTCAAGAAAATAAATTATCCTACATTGCAATAAATGTCATAGTAATATTAGTTACATTAAAACCCTTCTGGAGTTCCTATAAAATAATTTTCAAACTATATGAAAAGTTGTATACTAGTAGCATTCATATGAATGCTGCAGTGATTAGACTTGAACTTGAATTAGGAAGTAAAATCGAACTTTGCGTGACCAGATCTTTAAAACCAAGACTGAAACTACCCTATTGGACTTTGAATGTGACAGGAGGATAGGATGACATACCAGAACCATTCCGCGGAATGCTGGAGAGGAATTTGAGACCGGAATAAACCCGGTTCAAGAATGATAGGATAGCATTTCTGGAACATACCCGTGGAATGCCGAAGAAGATGAGCCCGGAACAAGTGAGATGAGTGAAACCAAAATAAACCCCTGGCTCAGGAATGGTAGGATAGAATTTCTGGTACAAACCCGTCGAATGCTGAAAAAAATGAATCCGGAACAAACCCATAGGATGCTGGGAAGGAATTTGAGACTGGAATAAACCCATGACTTAGGAGTTATAGGATAGCATTTCTGGTACAAACCCACGGAATGTTGAAAGAGATGAGTCCAGAACAAAACCGTGACTCATATGGAAAGGGTAGGCGAGGGACAGCAAAATAAACCCCTTACTCAGGAATGGTAGGATAGCATTTTTGATACAAAACCGTCGAATGCTGAAGGAAATAAATCCGGAAAAACTCGTGAGATGCAGCGAAAAAATTTGAGACTGAAATGAGGAATTTAAGACTAATTCAAGACTCAAAAAAGTTAAAAATTCAAAATCTCATTTTTAATAGCAGAACGAGTTTTTTGCCGTAAAATTGGTAGTTGACAATGTCTTTTAGCGAATTTTTGAAGAAAATTAAGCTATTGCTCTCGCCTCAAAATTTGTAGAATGTGAATTTTTGAAAAAAATTTATGCAGAAATCCGTTTCAGGCTATTCTGAAGTTTAACGCATTTTTTAATGTATGTATGTATGTCTCATTCCAGACGATAACTGTCCGTAGAATTGTGCTAGAAACTTCAAACAAATTTTAAAATGTTAAGGACACAAAACGAAAGTTCAAGTTCGTTGGCCAGCATGATCGGATTACATCTTCGGGTTGACATTTTCGAAAAAGTAGTCAACAATTTCAAAATAGCCTGTTTTTTGCGATTTGTTGTGCGAAATAATTTTTTCAGCATACTAACATGTGGTATATTCGGAATCAGCGTAAACTTTCCTATAAGAATATGTATCAAGTTTTCAAAAATTTCAAAGTTGAAAAATCAGTCAAAAATCGAAATAATGCCGTTCGCTAGTTGTAAAAATCGGTAATATTTGCATGAAACATACTCAAAGTCTTCAATTTTCAAAACACTGTAACATAATATAGAACGATACCAAGTTTACGAAAATTCGCTCATACGATCGTGCTGCATGGCTGGAACTTTTTATCTCAATCCAATATCTCAATACCTCAAAACGAAAAAAGTTTTGGGGAAATTTAATTTTAAATTCTTTTGACTAATTTCAATAACTTTATTTTCTACGAAAATTTGCTAAAAGAAAAATTTGTTTAAATGAATAACAAACAAGTGGTGATATATATTCGTTGCATAATAACATGCTTAACATTTGGTGTATGTGTGTTTTTGAGCGTTTTGAAATAAAATGAATATATTTCATTAATTTACTAAAATATTTTAAAGAAAGACGTAAAGAATTTATTGCTTTCCGATAATTATAATGGTGGTGTTCCATTGCCGTGAGCGAAAAGAAATTCGTGTCGAGAGCCAGAAGAGCTTTGCGAGTCTCTTTGTTTCAACAGGGGTGGGCTATGAGGACAGGGGTGAAGAGGAACATGAATGGAAAACAAATTGAAGGAGCACGTGGGGAAAAGGTGAGAGTAGATCGATTCTACATAGAGTGCTGGAGAGGGCAAGAGTGCTTGAACCCAAAAGGCGACCCGGGGGTTGAAGATACCTTACTCCGGCTTCTGGACGGATGGGAGGGGCGGTGCCTTTGACAATAGAAACAATACAGGCGCCCAGCCTCCATGACCTCACTTCAAAGATGGGTTCCATCTTTGAAATCCGGGAAGCGCCAGCTATGAATTTCTCGGATGTAGAATAATCTAAATGTATACGTTTATTTTTTAACCAACAAATCAACAAAAGAGCACTCCTTGAGAGCACTGCTGCATGCTTATTTTTCCACATTTTATACAGTTCCTCGTGATTGATAGACGCAGCTATCAATCCTCTATAACTATCATGTCTTTTACTTTGTTATTTCAAATGGAAATCCCTGTCTTTTTTAGATTTTTGAAAGAATAATGCAAAATATCGATCTTTTCGATTTATTAAATTGCCACAATATGATTTTAGTATATTGTTTCACGTCGAATCACGTAATGATGTTCATTCATTGTATTTTCGCAATGCCAGCTCTAAACTACACCGAAAAATCGAAATGTTAGTGCGCGTTGAGCTGTAGAGAAAATTCATGAAGAATCGTGTGGTTCTGGTCTTTTCTTCCCCCAAGTTCGTATGGCGAATACCAATAAATAAGCACCACGTGATTAGGCGTCTGTATCACATATGGACGTTGAATACCTCAAAATACTGGATATTTTGCGTTTTGTGCATAACTGATCACATTTTTGAGAGTTCAAAAATGTGAGGGATGGTTGATTATTTCCATGAAATCTCACATAGATTCCGAATCTACAGTAAAATAGCGGGATTTTACGGGATTTTATAGCGGGTGGACTGATGTGGATGGTGAATGCTTAAAACAGATGCACAGTCCTCACATTTGGAAGTAACATTTTAATAAAGAGACTCGTATCTCTTTTTATCTCGATAAATTTATTGATTATTAGAAAAGTTTGGGTGTGGTATGTCTGGTAGCCATTCTGTATACTTGTATACAAATCTTCCTAAATAGATTTCGCTGGGATTTGATTCTCGAAACGCGTTGGGACGTAGTTGAAAGAGGGTGCTTACTATTATCTTGTTTTTATATAATTATTGCACACTTGAATAGACCGTTGAGGCATAAGCTATCTAAATTTTGAAAGATGCAATTCACACCCTTTTCTCCCCCCCTCCCCCCCACTGTTCACACTCAATAATTTTACGAAATAAAATGGGTTTTAAAAATAAAAATAGTTTTAGAGCTTTACTAGAGTCTGTTAAAAACAAAATCAGGTGTTCAGGATAAAAGTGGGATTTATCTATTACTTAACATGTTCATGAGGGCACGAACCATGGACCATGGACTATGAGTATTCTGGTCAAACTGATTGGAAATTAAGGTAAAGAATAGACGAACATGGAAAAGATTTCAGGGGAAAATATAGGTAAATCTGAATTAGCGAATCATCTTAGGGTATCCGATCATAGTTACAATATTGATTTGGCAAATACGAGTTTGTCGAATTTCTGGTTAATAAAGTTGAATGTACTGGAAAATTTCGAAATTAACCAAAGTGACAAGGTCTGGTAAATGTTTAAATAAGGACATCGCTCAGTATATTTCACCACTGATCGATCAATTTTCGTTATGCTAGGAATTATCTGGACCCTTGTTAAAATCAGTTATGAGTTACCAAAAAAACCAGTTTGGTTAAAACCAGTTTGAGTAATCCTTCCTCTTTCCGTCACCTCGTCCGATTAGCTATAATACCCTTCACTTTGAATACATTACTACATACTCTTTTTATGCCCTTTTCTTTTTTCTTAACCAACGGGATTCAATCTCCCCTCACCTCTGACTATATAAGCTGTGTCCTTCCTAACGTATGTTCAGTTATTGTTTGTTGCTGATGATGATCTAACCATCGAAATCGATCCAACATTGTAACTCTTTATTTTCGTGGACTTAAGACAACGTTCTTCTTTACTTTAGTTTTTTTTTCTTAAAACTGTTGTTGGTTTGGTGGATTCCAGAGCTATGATGACAACAGATGGTTACAATGGTCGCTCATTGCAGGTCATCAATCGTCAGTCTCAAAAGTCGCCCAGTGACGGGGGTCCGAAGAAAAGGAGGGTCATCGATATTTAACCTCCCAGCGTTTCACCTCTTAAGTCGGTTAGAGTCGACTGGGGAGGGTGGGATTGAATGAATAAAAATCGGCAGTGGCGGGCCCATCAAAAAGCGGATTATAAACGCCGAAAAGGGATGGCAGAAAGGCAACATTATCTTTGGTGGAATGTCAAATGGTCTGCCCTGGCCTGTTGACAGAGACGGATTGCTGACCTGCCTTGCACTAGGGCTGTCCACTCTGGTGACGACATACCGTTATCCATGGCTTAAGCCCATTCCCAGACGAGATTTTCACTTCTAGACTTCTGAAGTTATTTGCGGGCACTTCAAAGAAATCTTACACATCCCAAGTATAAATAGCCCTTCATTATAGCAGAATAATACTCAAATCTCTGCGCTCTTGGATTGTTTCTCGTTCGAGTCATATACAGCATATTTTAACCAGGAAACTTGATTAACTTGAATGTGTCGTTTTGGAAGACATCCTGTTGAATTTATTCCATTGTTGTCGTCACACTGATGGGTAACTTAACAATTTAGATCACACAAACTTATCTATGTTTTGTAACATCAAGTAGTTATGCAACAGCCTGAATCAGCTGCCATTGTGGAACTGAGAGTAACCCCTATAAAATTTACTCTTTTGAGAAAAACTCATGGCATTGATATTACTAATGTATTATAGTTTCCACTAAATTGGATTTATTTTCCACTTCTTCTCAAGAAGAATATCGTGGACTTTGTTTAATTCGTAAACATTATTTGTTGTATTGTAACGTAAAGCTTTGATTTACGTGTAGTATCAATATCTCCCTCATTCCTTACTGCATCAACGTGCTTTTGTACCTACGATTAAAAAATAGCAATATGAATTGCTGAGTAATAATCATTAAGTTGGTGAGTGAAAATGGTGATCATAGGTTCGCACCGAAGAATGTAGCCCTCAGATCTTCCAAATCAAATGCTTCATCCACCATAAATAATCCAGGTTAAAAAAGGAGCTATCAAATCAGAGTTGAAAATATAGCTTTTTGAGAATAAAATTTTTCTTATTCTACCAGCGATGCTGAAAATTGAGATTGACAGTTTGCGGAATTAACATATATACGAGTAATATGGCAAGAAGTACCCCAAATCATCTAGGGGCACCTTTTTCCTATTCAACCAAATGTATTGAATTTGGAAACAGATCGTTGGGTGTACGAATGAGGTGCTTTTTTTGTCAATTGCGAGATCGTTGAGGTTAACTTCCTACCTACAAAGTTTGCGACTCCATTCTTTGAACTGAAGCCTCTATAGAACTGCTAATGATATGGTATTCTCGATAATCTGAGATATTCTTCAGTCATACTCGATAAGCTGAGGGAGTTCTGGGAGCCAAAGGCTAATTGTCTAGGTTTGTTCGCGCTATCCACAAAGACACTAGCAATCCAATTTCAAGTTCTTGGTCGTTTGCACGGGCTTGAATGTGGTCTGTTCGCTTTGTCCTTCCTGCCATTTTCAACTCATAGGCAAGTCTCACGAAACCAACAGAAGATTCTTCGACTGATAAGTAGGTAATAACTGTGGGAAAAATTACGTCTAGGTGACTTTTAAATGTCTAGACGTTTACGTAGGGGTATTCTGATTCTAAGATGTGATCACATAACGGCGGTGAATCTTTAAGGTCGAACGGTTATAAGGATAAGCCAACAACTTCATACCATAGAACACAGAACATTACCACCGCCGTGAGTGATTTAGTTAATACATTTCACCTGATTTGAGTAGTACTGTAACTTACATGAATCTGTTCAGCATGTTGCCAAAACAATATATGGTATTTCAAATCATATGCTCAAGTCCATGGTTCAGGAAATCGGTCTTCAAATGACCCTGTAAGTTGAGCAGAAAATTTACTGTTGATGGACTGTTAACGGAAAATTGAGCTGATGGAATACAGAAAACGCGTATTGGAACGGAATTCCTGCCCTGAAACTTTTGACCATATAGCAGGCAAATCAGTATAGCGACCACTACTCGAACTATTAAAATACTCGAATAATATTGTTGTTGGAGGTTTATGGTAGCCGATACTCGACTGCTGGCCGGGAACGAGCACAGCGATCAATAAAACGAGGTTTCGGAATGTTTGTACATCCCTCCCTTGGATAGTGTGGCACCATCGCAAAATCAAGTAACGCAAACGAGAACGGCGAATGACACAATACATGCTCCGCTCAATAAACAACGGGGAAATAGGCGGAGGTAAATAGCAGGTAGTGTGAGAAATGAGAGGTCCTCTGTCAGAAACATTCCCCCTGCAGTCGTTTTGCTCCCTACTTTTCGATCACTACCTCTACCCCCCTCATCGCATTCCCCTGGCATCATAACTCTGTTACCCTCACCCCTCTCGCTCAACGCAATTCTTCTTCACTTCCCACTACGCACAGTTCAAACACTCCATCACATTGTTCACACCACTAGCTCCTACTTTTACAACCGAATCCCTCATTTCCAGAGTCTTGCATACTCGTTCCCTTTCAGCAGAACTCAGCAAAACATTCTACCGAAAGTAGCAAACAAGTTTAGTACTCATTATGATTTTTCATCTGGTAATACCGAAAAACTTGCCATGAAACTACCAGGAATGAACTCTATTACTATCAAAAACGATAATTCTACGATGTAAATGATAGTACAAATAAGGTTTTAAACGAGGGTTAGACTTGATATTTGGAACTCAAGCCCGATTCTTTGGTCATTGTAGGCTCTTGAATAATGCAAAAGTAGTAAAATGGGTTAAGTGTATCATTCTGACGGGTTTGGTTTCAGTTTAAGTAAAGCCAACTTAACCGCTAGATACCTCTCATCTTTAATTATTTACTTCAATAAAAATATATGGTTTCGTCAACTCCTTGATCTTTAATTAAGCCTATGTGGAAACCACTGAAGGGGGTTTGTCGATGAGTTTCCGAGATCCCAGTGGTGAGGGCTTTTAATGAAGAATGCATTCAACTCAAGTATTCACGTTGGCGCATACTAAGGAAAGACTCTATGTCAAGGAACAAAGGTGTGTGGAATTAGGTTGACGTCAAAGGTGTTACGCTCAAGGGGTTAACTTTGGCAACGAGGCTGCCACTACCTCCTCGGCCCATCAAAGGCAAAGCAAATATGTTTCTACTAGAGTGCTAAGGCCTTTCTTCGTCACAATTAATTCGACTCCATTTTCTCCTGACTACAAAGGGCTAGGATTGAACTCATTTCGTGTCGCCTTTGAGATAACACATTCTTGTTTCAGCTAGTTTGAAGAATAACTACTTGCAGTTCCGTCGGCCGTGATGTTATTCATAATTGTGTATAACCTCCTGTGTTTTTTGACACTGCTCTCTTTGAAAGCAAAGCTTTTAATTTTCCCCAAATGATATTATTGACCTGTTAGCTCTAGCAATTTTTATGAGGTTTGTAAGACCTCATAAACTTTTTGACACTGCTCTCTTTGAGGGCCTTTTGATGATGGTCACAGATGGTGACCGAAACGTTAAGAGAATTACAATAATTACAAAGATTTTGTAATTATTTCTTTTCCTTGGGCCGAATCCCGATTATACAGAATTATGTGTACTTGCAGTTCCGGCATGGGGGGGGGGGGGGGGGGGTACATTAAGTTTTCCACTGGGTGGTCCGATGGGGTTTGTGTTGAGCAAGCTGTTGAGACCACTTCACCCGTCGCCTGGTCGCAGACGTTCAAGAAGAGAAGGAAGGAAGTGAGAGAGATGGTGTTGGTGAAGTGGTTGTACTCTGAGACAATAGTCCATTGAGAGTCTATTTAAACCTATTTGAATGACGGAAATGAAAATTAAACTGACGAACCGTTTCTGCAGTGCACATTTGTAAACGTGTTCCAGAGTTGGTCGCGTGGAGAACATAAATTATCACACCTTAAATTTTACACCAGGAAATTCACATACGAGGAACACACTAAGGGAGACGTTGAAAAGACTATAAAAGCGGGCAGACCAGCAGACGACCACTCTTACAAGGGGAGGCTACAGTGTTGGTGCCACCGACCTTGACCATCGATTCTATTTCAAAAAAATAAAAGTTGACTCGTGTCCGAGCGTTTCGTCTAGTGAGCCTTTGGGGGGAAAAACATAAAATTATATATATATATATATATCCTTCAAAATTTTACAGAATGTTGAATTTCAAAATTTCGCTTAATGTTTCGTAGACCTCGATCCCTATGGAAATAAACAACACAATTCACCAGATTCTTCGTTTTTTATTGTAGAATTCGCAAAAAAAATTCAAAACGATGAAATCAAAATTTAGTACTAAAGACGACAAATTACATCAAATAACTCGGGTTATAGCAATTTTCGTACAAAATTCAGCTGTTATAAAGGGGTTTTGGATTTCTCAACATTTGATGTACACAAATACTGTTTCAAAGCAAGCTGAGGTATCCTTTCTCCCGACCTTCATGCGCTTGTCAAACAAAATTACTTGGTTTCTCACCAGATAATAATGACAATGATAATTTTTTTCTTCAATGATTGAAATAATAATTGAAACAATAATAATATTGATAACAATATCTGAAATAATAATTTCTTAGTCCATTTTATATACTGCTTCTTCTTTTCATATAATTTTAAGAATGTCATGTAGTACGAAGATGGTAACTTGAGCTTCCCGGATTTAAAATGTTTTACCAGCATTATGTATGAAAATGTGCTACACCACGAGACATTTGATGTTGTATGACTTTTTTACTACTGAATTTTAATTTAATTGTCTTGAAAATATGTTTTTCGAATTCTACAATAAATAACGAAGATATCAGTTTATTGCGTATTTTATTTCCAAAGGAATAATGGACAATAAAAAATTAAGCGAGATAGTCGAATTTTAACATTCTGTAAAATTGAAGGATTTTTTTCCTCGGTTCCAAAGGCCCATTGGACGAAACGCTCGGACACGGTTCTACTTTTTTCGAAGCAGAATCACCTGAAAAGATTTGGCCAAGATCGGAGAACCCAACATGTAGCCTCCCCTACTTAGTGCTTTACAAGGACTCCCACTCACTATCCCCTTAATTGTGTTTTAGGATCCGATGATAAGATAGACCCTTGGAAGATAGATGTCCCGTCTTGTGTTAGTTTCTTACGTTAGTGTCTCGCCCTCCTCCCTTCTCAAAATTTATCCCCATTGAAGACTGAAGTAGACCACGTAAATTTTTGCACAATGATCGATTAATGCTATGCTTCATGAGTAGATGGACAGTCAGCAGAGATGTTTGAGCAGCAGTTAGCAGATGATGAAAACCATTCTCATTTAACTATCGGCACTATAATTTAAAGTATCGGCACACAAGATGAGACAACAGTTGAAGTAGGTAATATTAAAGGACGATCTCTAAAACTGGATCCAGAACAATAACACTTCTAGAGTGCATACTCAACTTTTCCAATGATATCTCAACGATAACTTCCTTTATGATCAAATAATTCCAATTTTCACGGCAACTTCACCTCATCAATTAGGACACACGGTAAGTCTAAAATTTACAATAATAGCGTTGACCGATAAATATAGCGTCTTCAAATTGCCTTGTCTGACAAGAGTTTGTTTCGATTTCAGGTGACAGTATGCAGTCCCCTTAAATAGATACTTTGAACTCTAACATCTTCAGTGTTACGGAGAGAATTTTGTACGTACGCAAATCATACGCAATCAAAGTGCCTCAAAGTTCGCATAGAACTAGTTCGCTCGTCTCAAATCAACCTAACGGATTCACAGATATGTATTTACCTACGGAAATTGACCATCAAGCTCTTCAATTATCTTACCTCCCTGATGAGGCATTGTTCGATCTAACCGTTCGTCAATAATCTCTACTCCCACATTCCACACAACGTTCAACACATCTCTTAGGGAATTTTTCGGAAATCCTTCAAATTTATTAGTACTTGAACATTATTCTTCTATGCTGATTACTATTGATACTAATCTATGCTATTATTCTATTGATCTATTAGTGTATTTTAGGAAATAACGTTTACATGACGGAAGTTAGTGAAAAAACGTTGCCTATTTCCACGAAAAATAAAGAGTTACAATGTTTAATCGATTTCGACGGCCTAACAGTCGAAATCGATTTAACATTGTAACTCTTCATTTTTCGTGGAAATAGACGTTTTTTCATTAACTTAAGTTTTGAAATGGGTTTCCATAAATTCGTCGCGAGTGATTTAGTTTGTGCGTTTACATGATATAATTTTTACATTTCAAGTCCCCATAAATATTTTTGTAAAAACAACCTCAAGGTAAAAGTAAGGTAACTTATAGTAGTAGTGCATCAGTAATATAATTATTCTTAGTAATCCCCCCTCCCCTTCTTAGTTTTTCCCAAAAATTTTCACTTGGAAAGCTTTTTGTAGTGCCTGATGCTATGTTTAAAGCAAATAAAAATCAGAAAAAAAAATCCAAAGTTCTTGGACTATCCAAAAAGGGGAAGTATTAGGTATTCTCTATTTTTTTGACGAGTGTCACCTAATTTTGAAGATTTTTGTTGCTGACACGTCGGTGAATCCAGAATCGCCATTTTTTCCGTTCCGGGTTAGAATTTAGTTTAGAAAAAAAAGCGCTTCTTCATGGTGCATTAGCTACAATTCAAAATCGGAATAGTATTGTGATACTGGTTTCACCATCGTCTTCATCACTAAAAAATCTTCAATATAAGGTGTCACGGCAAAAATGGAAAGAAAAATTTTTAAGAGCCCAATACTTCCCCCTTTTGGATTCTTTTTATAATTTTATTTGTTTAAAACTTAGTATCAGGCACCCACAAAACGCTCTCCAAATTTCATTTCAAAATCTCGAAAATTGTGGACACAATTTAGGGAGGTAGTTTACTCTTTGGACACCCTATATAACTCCATAAAAATAAGTCAAGTACCTTCGTACTTTCATGAACACAATGGCAAAGAGGATTATAAAAGAATTATAAACTTTAATAAAAAACGCAATTTCTTCCCGTAAAAACTACTCCCAAGTTGATAGTGCACTAAGTGAGGTGGGTAACTTCACGTGACTCCTCGTTTTCTAGGGATGTAGATCCCGCACGATCTTGGTCTCAATCTGTGAGCCGCAAAAGTACTTTGCATGAAGAGACCGTAAAGTCTTATGATCCGTAAAAGCGCCTTTTTACTCGCATATTCATCCCCTTTAAAACTCTTGGAATAGTTCAGAATGTGGTAAACGAAGACAAGCTAGTAGAATATCTATCAAACTACAGTAGATCTAGAATAATCAGAGGTTGGAATTCGCTAAGTTATATACGCTGTTAACATCTTAGTAGGATGGCTTAAAGCTATATTTATCCTAATCATTGTACCATAAATTGCAGTTTCTGCACATTGCAAGGTTCTTTCATGTTTTCTGTTTACAACTCACATTACCGTAGTCGTACTTTGTGACACAGTTTGTGGTTTTTTAACCATAACTCCCTTAGTATGTTGAATGGAAGGCACAGATATTTACCAAATATAGCCTCACGTTTCAGCTTTCCATTTCCTCCTTAAATTCCATTTATCTAGTGTAGTAGGGGTGCAGGAATTTCATCCGCGTGTCACAATCTAGGGTATCTCAGTAGCCCCACATTGTGATACCTTTTTAGGACGTCCCTCTGAAGCTATGTCTTATAGGCAAGGCTGCGTTAACAAGAGAGACGCTTATTGGAATTGATCCAGGAGGGTGGGGACCTACCCAAGCACAAGGGGGAAAAATAAACTGCATGCAAATCCGTTTCAGAAGACCGAATCCGGTGGTTTTTCATTGTAAGACCGAATCAGTGAAAAAACCATTGGTGTATGTCTATATGTGTGTGATTTGTGATTGACTACGAGTTGGAAATAGTACGAGACGTTCACGAACAATCAAGTCGAGTCACGAGACTCTAGACCTTGACCAACTAATCTGAATTTTTACTAAGTGATTGACTATTTGATGTTATGTATTTATGAGATGCGAGCGTAGCGAGGCATCTAGATCACTGATCTAAGCTGTGTGAAGTCTCGTGGCGACTAGAGCGCTGGGAATGCCACGCGGTGGATAGTCGAACTAAAGAACAAGTCAGGGTCTAGTGTCTCTTGACTTGACTTGAGTGTTCGAGAACGTCTCGCAATCATAATAGAAAAGAGAACGACGACGTTATTTTCAACAGCTATCGGATCCTGAACCTGTGGTTTTAACGTACCTATTTTCTTTCTTCGTTGAAAGCAATGAAACATATTAAATAAAAACTCCGTGGAAGTGGTGTAAAAGCAACACGTTTATTCTTGTTATCGATCTTCCTAGGCACGACTGCACTGTTGCTCTTGTAGCAACTTAACTTTCTCAATTTATAGTACGCTTTATAGCCCACCGTTTCCTCACCCTCCTCTCTCAAGTCACATTTACCGCATCGTAGAGAGGGAGCCATGTTAATTTCACGTAGAACTAAATTCATAGCTAATGGGAGGGAAAACTAATATTCACGGGGAAAACGTGAATACAAGTGGATACACATTTACGGGTTAAATTAAATCTCCTCTCTTCAATGGCTTTCCGCCAGTTAAATATTAAGGTACTTTCTAGAAGAGGGGCGCCACTATTAACTTGCGTCTGCGGCGCGTCCTGCGATGAAGGGATTGCTTTTGTAATACATCAGAATTGTATAGATTGGTGGTATGGATGCTCGCAAGCTCGTATCTCAAAAATACATAACATTAAGTAGTCAATCCCTTAGTAAAAATCAGTAGGAAATTTTTCTATGGCTATTGGTCCATTACTAATTAAATTTTTCATGCATTTTAATTTATCCCTTGATGGGGAAAACAAAAGATCATGGATATGTCTAGTACCTACTGCTTACCAGTAGGTACCTACTACTCAATTGTATACCAACCATGTAGTGCCTTCTTTTCACAAGATTATTCCATTATCGTTACAAAACAATATTAGTTTATAACTTAGAGAAATAAATCAGCATTCCTTGACACTACAATGGCTTAGAGGTCATGAGATGTTGTGATAAAATGAGAGCATTCCAAAAAGTGGCGAACGATTTTCCTACTATGAAAACTATGTGAGTTACTCTTCCCTAGTAACTCATTGGTTGTACGTGAAAAATCAATAGAAATTCTACCTAGCCTTCACTTTTCGAGTTAATAATAATCTAAAGTGCCGGAGCGTTGCATTTTGTGTAGAGAAAAAATAGTTTCGCGAAAAATTCCTTGAACCCCAGCCAAAAGAAATATCCACGTCAAAAACGGACGGTAGACCCACGGTTCTACAGTCAGATCATTTTACACATTTTCTACAGTCAGATTAATTTTACACATCGTTAGTTCATAATGTTACTTAGCAATATTAGTTTATAACTTAGCGTAATAAATCAGCTTCCCTTGACACTACAGATGATTAGGGACCATGAGATGTAGAAATAAAATGATGCATTCCAAAAAGTGGCTAACGATTTTCCTGTTATGAAAATTAAGGGAGTTACGATTCCCTAGTAACGCATTGGTTGTACGTGAAGATCAACATTTTCGTCGTGACGTGATGGTCAGTGAAACTCGACGCCACACCTGAGGGCAAACCCCCCGGACCCCCGCTTACCTTTATTTACATACTTCGAATGAAATTATAGAAATACAGAATGTCTTTTAGCTCACGCGTTTCACATTAACCCGTTAAACCCGCATATAAGAATGACTCAGATTTTGCGGTGCATCTTATCACTAAATGTCAAGTTGTTTTATTTATTCATTACCAGGTCTGTATTTGAAACCTCCTCGCATATTTTAACACCCCCCCCCCCCCTCCTCGTCATAAGCTTTCATTTATTCATATAACATGAACTATCAGAAATTAACAAGCGGCTGCAATCATGTTCAGAATATCAATTATTGAGAATGATCACCTGTGAGTAAACAATTATTCATATTTAACCATGCTCATAGCTCGGCTTGTGGACACGCACTTTGCAGTAGTTAACATAATATGGTTGGATAAATCGAGAGCTTTCGAACGAATGGTCAACGAATTTTGTGCGATGAAAAATGACGAAATACCATTTCTCTAGCAACGACTAGTTTGTAAGTAGAAATCATCAGTAAATTGTTGCAACACATTTTCGTTAACACAAAGCGTTTCGTTTTCGGTTGGAGATGCCAAGGCTAAAACACATTCTGTTTTGAAAAAATGGAAACATCCTGGATCATTAGATCTTGTGATCAAATGAGAGCATTCCAAAAAGTGGCGAACGATTTTCCTGCTATGAGAACTAAGGGAGTTACAATTCCCTAGTAACGCATTAGTTGTTCGTGAAAATCAATAGAGATATTTTTGCCGTGACGTGACGGTCGGAAAAAAATGGAAAAATCCTGTTAATCATTATTAAATGATGAAATTCAGATTAGTTTGAAAAATAGGTTAGTATCCTGTTGAGACTAATAAAAACTGTTCGTAGTGTACCTATCTGCGAATAGCGTTTTATTTATGTTCATTATGTGTATTCACACTGACAAGTACTAATATATTACCTTTGTTTGTACAAATTACACAAGGAAAATATCTATATTGTCCAACTAATCTATATACTAATCAGTAATTCACATTTCAAACTGATCTGAATTATTACTAAGGGATTGACTAATTGACTAGGTACTACTTTTGAGATGCGAGCTTGCGAGCATCTAGACCACCAATCTATACACATCATTCTGTTCTATTACAAAATCAATCTCGACATCGCGGGCTGCGCCGCAGTCGCAAGTTGATATTGGCCGCCCTTTTCTATAGAAAAGAATCGAATAATATTACATGAATGTTATCACCATTTCCTCGTTGGAAGAAATGGGACCTATGTAGCTAATCCGGTCACGTTCACATAAAAAGCTTCAAACAGTCACATAGATGTTGCTTCTAAATTATTCGATTAAGACCTGCGTGAACTCAAAAGTAGACAGGCGAGTTAGCCTACCGAAAATCAGCCATATAAATAGGTATATATAAATAGGTATATTTGCTCATCGAATGAAAAGATCCCTTAACGATGGGAGGAATGGTCTCCACAAAATGTAAAAACTACGTTTTCAACTTGTTTTTCCTGATCATTGCTTGTGTGCAATCTCAAGATATACTCAAAATCTCATTTGCCGTCCATGGTCCAGTATTTAAAACGAACACAAAAAATTTGAAAAACAGTCTACGATACTTAGTATTACTTATTGCTAGGGTCTCTTATTTAATATTTTGTTATCCTATACTTCATATAGCACATGTTAATGTAATCATGAAATCATCGAGATTATAATGACACCAAAACAAATAGAATGAACTACGTTGATGTTATATAAGTAGTATAATTTGTGATTTGGTTGCAATTTATTAAATAATGTTGGTTTTGTTGGAATATGTATATATTTATGTGTCCTATGTAACAAATAAAGGATAATGTTTATTATGATCACATATCGCAGCCGCAATGTAACATGCTTTGATAAAATGAAATGAAGGAACTTACAGTAGAAGACGCAGCTGCTTCCTTTTTCTCGGCCTCTTGACTTTTCTCTTCTGCCTTCCGCTCTTTGAGAGCCTTGAGGAGTTTCCATTTTCCAGCGGCGATGCCTTTTGGCATACCAGGAGGGGTGGGCTCTTTGGGCTCGTCTTTCTCTCCGGGCAACGGAGGGGAAAAAGATTGGGGCGGTGCGTCGAACCTGAATCTCGGAAGAGACGGCGTGCCAGGCAGGTCGTCTGGATATCCGGACATCGGGGCTTCGTCACTTTCTGGAAAACCTTCAGGAAATGAAGAGGACGGCTGTTCATCCCCTCCCATTGACATTGACCCTTCTCTACTTTGACGGTCTTGGATAGAACTCCTAATAGAATCTCTTGCTGAGTCTCTTCGAATTTCCATTTCTGGCTCCAACTCGTCAGCTTCATCCGCACTCTGATGGCCAGGGCTATCTGGACCACTAGTTGCTCCAGACGACTCGTCCTCTTCCAATAATCTGGCACTGCTAATACTTTCTTTCCGTTCAGGCTCCTCCTTTTGTTCTATCGAGGCCAACATCTTCTCTTCCTCTATATCTATTTTCGGCCTAATCCTACATGAAAGTTCCATCAGAACGTTGGACATCTGTTTCCTAGTTTGTTCTTGGGCTGCTTGAATTTCTTTTTCATTATCGTGAGGTAGTTCAGTGAACACTGGACCACCTTTTTCCATTTCTTCCAGCTTACGTAGTTCATAACAATACCATTCATCTTCAGAGTCAATGCTGTCTTCAGTGCTCTGCCTTCTGGATGACACACGAGACGTACTTCTCCAAGAATGGGTACTTCTATTATCATCATCTGTATCTCCCGACCCCCGACCTCCCCAAGGTATTTCCAAACTTTGCTGTTGCCTAGGTGGACCGAACCTTCCATGACCTCTGGAATTGGTGTGGTTACTTGTTGTGTTACTTTCTGTAACGGGAAGATTCTCTGGTTGAGAAGCGCTTTGAGGAAGTTTACTACTCTCTTCGGAAGATATCCGTTCGAAGATTTCATTCCTTCTCATCTCCTCTTCTTCCTCATCCTGAGTAATAATTTGGTACATATCGTCAATTTTTTGATTTTCATCTTCTGACGTCGTGGAAGATTGCCTTCTTCGATATTTGGCTAAGGCTCTACTAACAGCAAACTCTCTTGAAGCAGAGCCTACTGTTACTGGCGGCACTTGTTCTTGTCCTTTGACCTCTTCATCATTCAATGAGGCCGCTTTTTTCACAGCCCCAACAGTTTGGAACAAACTAGCAGGGTCAGGATCAACTGTGGCCTTCGTTGTTTGTTCCTGTTGTTGGGGAGCTCGGCTGCTATAGTCAGGTATTTCTTCTTCTTCTTGTTCTTCGTCCGAAGCCTTAGCCACTTGCATTTTGGCAAAAAGGGGAGCAGGCTGTTGAGTAGGTGGAGGAGGGAACTGTTTTGGGGAAGAGCTAGGGTCTTGGCAGAGGCGAAACTGATGCGTTTCAGAGGGCTGTCGCGCCTCTGGAGGAGGTTGCTGAATAACCTGATTTTGGAGTAGCTTTGGAGGAATTTGTAGTGGTTGGGGTGGTCTGGGGGGTGCCGAGTTCTGCCTTATAATTTTAGGAACTGGTCTCTCTCGCGGCACATCGGAGTAAACTGAATCTTCACTATCTTCAGACATACCACTTTGCCTCCCACCACTCCATTCAGGGTCACTATGTTCTGGATCAGACATGGAATGGAAAGGACCTCGTCTCTTGGCTTTTTGTAGTATTCCTGACATGGTTGAAACTATGTTGTGTTTTTTCTTTTTTCTAGTTGCGGAAGCAGTTGGCTGAGCCCCTTTATCTCTTCCAGCTGACTCTTTTGACTTCACTATGTCTTCTCTTCTAACTCCTGATGGGAGTGAATATGATCTATGTCTTTTTGGTAAATGCAAATCTGGTAACCAGTTACTTACTTGACTCATTGCATGCTTGAGAGTTGCATGTTTTTTAGGTTTCTTAGTTTTATCATCAGGTACGGCTTCTTTCAAGTCAGAAGAAAATGATATGTATCCGGATTGTGAGACTATTACACTACTTGGATCATAATATTCTTTTTGCTTAAGTCTTGGATCAGGCACAACATTAGGCCGATGCTCCATGACTATTCTAGTATTCTCCTCTCCAGGAGGGATCCAGCCAGTCTGGAAATGTTGCTGTGCCTGCATAGCGCCAGTGATATCGCTTCTCATAGGCTTTTTGGGCGGTGTTCTCGGATCAACGTACCTGCCATCGAAGCTAAGTTCTTGTACAGTGCTGGCTGCACTGCGGATTGTGCTTGCACTGGATTCTCGACTGAGATCCAAGTCTGCTGATTCGTACCCCCATTGCTCTTGATAAGCAACCTTTGGTCCCATTACTTGCCCCACGTTTTGATGTGGTTGGCCATAAAAATTGCTTGGAGGGTAGTATGTGAGTGCATCAGTAATATTACCAGTAGGAAACATACTACGGTACATTGCAGTTTTATAACCTTCGATATTCGTCATACCTTCAGGTTGAGGAAGCTGATTACTAGGAACTGATCCAGTTGAATAAACTCGCTGTAATGATCTTTTTGTGTTAGGAACTACTGTTGTATAACTTATTGGATACGCCTTTTTGAGATCGTATGGGGACATGACTCTTTCGGACGCAACATCTCTGTACTGGTCTTGGATATAATGGCCAATTATATCCGGGTAGCTCGGAAGATTAGCAGGAACGCCGGAAGATTTGCTAGTATATACAGAAGTAAAGTATTGCTGACGATTACTACCAGCGACTGAATAAATGGCTGGTGGACGCTCATTTTGAAAAGGAAAATCTTGGGAATAATCAGAATGATGTGGTTCGTATTCAAAAGATTTATGCCTTCTGGTTGGCGTTCGTGGTATTTCGGGAGCTGGAGGAGGGACAAAACCTTCCTGAATTACTTCGTGAAGATTGGTTGGAGTTCGTACTGGGGTGAAAGAAGAAGCTAAATGGCCTCCAGGAAGAACGCTGTCATAACCATTTCCATTATCACTAAAAACATTGGAATCAGATGTTTCTTTCCGTTCTGACGATGGATGTACAATACTAATTGCAGGATATAGTCTGCTATGGCCTTGAGAGAGAGCTTGATTTGGTGGCCTAGAATGCAATAGTTGGGAACTACTTTCTGCATGTTGAGAAGGGGTTTTAGTGGCTTTAGGAGATCCTGGAGACTTTTCTAAACTCGACCAACCGCTCATAGAGGACAGTCCCGAATCAGATTTAGCAGAAGCAAGCTTAGCGCATGATTTGTTAATATGCTTTGGAGATGTCCTCGGAGATTTAGGAGAGTGAGGGGTTCTCGGTGATAGACCCACAGGTTGTTCCAAATTGCTCACTGTAAGCCCATCAGTAGTTGCGTAAAGGTGGATAGTTGGTTCATCATTGAGATTTGAACCGGGAATTAGGTAAGCACAATCTTGCGGTGCAGGTGGAGGGGGGCTACCGGATATTGATGGCTCGGGTTTAACAAGGTCAAGTACTAGTTCTTCTACTGGTTCAATATAACCATCTTGCCTTGTTCTGATGGAAGTACTAGAAACAGCAATAGCTGCCTCTTGATAAATTCCAAGTCCCATTGTGAATTCCGAATCAGGCTGGTCTAATGAAACACTTTTGTATGGGCTCGTGTGACCACTCTCCTTGAATTTAGGTGATGATGGTAGACTTCTATTGGTTTCCCGTAACGATAGAGGGCTACCACTTTCAAGTCTATTCGGGCTATATTTGCTATCTTCATTTCTCTTTCTAGGAGACGATGGAGCAGGTACTAGATTCGTTGTACTATACGTTAGGCTCCGTCTTACATCATCTTGGGTTTCAGTCTCAAACGATTCCTTCAACAGTAGGTCGTCATCCTGATCATCTCTAAAAGACCAATTGTCAATCCCACTTTCCTCGTACATGCGACTAATTTGTTCATCCAGTTCGTTTGGTCCTTGGATAGATGGATCACTATCACATGGGTCTCTAAGATACTTCCTATTTGGGGATTCACAAAGCAACCGGTCTTGGAGTTCTTTTAAGTTTCTAGAGTCTTTTTGTAACTGCGTTGTCAACATGTCTAGCTCCTTTAACTTTTCAATTGCTGCTTGGTCCATCGTGCTCAGCTCAGTTAATTGGTGTATATCTTGGCTGCTTACACAAGGTGACGACCCTCGGTAATCATTATAATCTGCAGAACTATATAATTCAGCTTCAGCCAAAAGCTTTTGTTCTTCACGGCGACCATTCCCGTTACTGTCTTCTTCCGGCTCTTCCCAAATCATTCCTAATTGCGATGCACCCATCGCTGCGACTGGTGGATGCATAGTTGATACTAGGTCGTTACGATAAGCGTTGTTTAAACTACGGTAAAAGGCCTCATCTGGAAGATTAATTTCATCAACACCCATCTTTATTTTTAGCTCGGATATGAGAGCATCAGTCGTCGATGAGATGGCGAGTTCTGAATCCGTGACTATAGGATGAGCATGGGCCGGTACTAAGTCCATGCAAGATCCACTATCAGCTTCTTCAATGCTACACCCTCCACCGATGACTTCTCCACTTTCCACAGCCGTGTAGAAGTCTATGAGTTGGGATATGACGCCTTGCTGTTCGCAAAGCAGCAATTCTAATTTTTCTAACCTTTCCCACATTTTTAGGTATTCTTGTGAGAGGAGGTCCAGGGCCCTCCAAGCGTAACGTAGTTCCGATTCTAGGAGACCTATACGAGTTCCCAGCCTCTCCATACAGTCTCCAATAATGAGGTCCAGGCTCGGCTGCTGGGATTGAGCCTGTGCCCTCGTCACAGGTGGGTGGTGTGAGGGCGGTGACGCAGCTGGTGAAGCGGGAGCTGACTTGCTTGTCTCCATCGCTCCGCTTACAGCTTAGTTCACCGCAGCGCAGTCGTTCCCTGGTGTACAACATACGGTAGCATTACCTGTTCCACCTTTAGGTCTTTTCCAAACTCCTCCGATCCTCCTCCATAGCGCGGGTTGTATGTTCAAATACCTGGAACAAATCGAAAATCGTCAAAAATAGTGAAATCCCAATGACATTGCAAACACTCAGATCTCGCAGTCAGATATATTCTGAGACATTCATATCAAACTATAGTGTCACCATCAATACCTCCATCCAACTCAAATTGGTGAAACAAGTAGAACAATAAATGTCATCACAAAAACTGTATTTTATTTCAGATGAAATGTGTAATGTTTTCAACCCATCGTTCTGTACTAATATTATGAATCACGGTAATCATTGAACCGAACCTTGATCCTTCAACTTTTTAGGAAACCTGTGAACTAGGCAGGTATTGAGTAGTTCGTTGAAAAGTAGCTGAGATTGTAACTTTCCATTATGGACTTGAGTTAACGGGGTGGACTTGTTGTGAGCTCTCCTCTAAGAAGCTTTGCCTCTTGCACAGCCCACTCCCCCTCCCTCCCACATTTCAAGCATAATGAGATTATTCTTTACATCCTTGCCCACCTCCCTTCTTTTTACCATGACCCGCCTCCTTTTTCACCTTTTCAGCTTTTGCTGTTTAACTTTTCCTTAGGTCCTCTAGTAAATAAGTTATTTTTAGAGGAAGTCCATTCCCTTTTGATGGTTAAAAAATGTAATTAAACTCAAAAGAACTACATTGATGAAATGGAACATTTTTTAAATCAATATATAACCATGTCCTTCAAATCAGCATTAAAAAGTAAAATTTTGAATTAATTGGGAACGTTAGATTGATTATAAAATGAATGGAATATCAATTTCAATGAGTTTATAAATGTTAAAGGCTTAAGGAAAATTCCTTTAGTAATTAGGAAATTCGGGCGTTTTTAAAACGCAAATCAATGTCAAATTATTACAAATAAAAGTTTCCAATTTTATTTTATAGAAAAGTTTGAAACGTTGAACATGAAGTAGAAACATTTTGGGTCCTCATATTGATTCATTCAGTAAGATAGATGATGGATACCCGAGATCCAGAAGAATGAACTTTATAGTTTCGATTCCAACCGGGAGTAGAATAATACGCTTTCTTAGACATTTCGGTCAAATTTAGATTTTGCGCTCTTCAAACCTGACTGTAAATTTTGTACAAAGATTATTTGCGAAACGGATAAGTAGCATTAGTTGTTCGAACCGCTAGACACCTAGCTTATAGTACTTTATCAAAAAGCACTTCCCAAGATTGTTCATCTGAAAATATTTGAGAAATTACATGGACTACGGTTTCCAAAAAGCTTTATTCCTATAAATGCACCTCCGTCATAGAACTTGTTCTCATGAGGCAAAAAATATTGTTAAAAGATACAATTTTCATGGTTTATCCATAAAACTACCGATACCTTCCATAAAAGTCGAATATAATTTGTAGATGAAGCAGGGTGCACTCTTTCGTCAGATTTTATCTTTCAATTCAAATACGTTCGGCCATTAATCAGATAAAAAAAAAAGCTTAAGACTTGTGAAGCTAGTAGCTAGCGTTCCTCTCAAATGCAACTCCAAAATACCCGACAAAGTTTCAGCAGTTTTCACTCATTGAATTGTACTTTTTAGGTTGCTTTTACTGAGACCATTCAATCGAAAAAAGACCTTGCAGATATCCCTTTAAAATCGAGTGATTAGAATGAAATAATCAATTAATTAATTAAAAGCGAAAGAAAATATTACGCTTAGGTTTCTTTTTTCTGTGTTAAATAGCCCTGATTCACACCCGTGTTGTTGACTTTAACTTTGTTCTTCCGACACTTACGCCCGAATAGAGTTCGAACAGATGGCCGTGCAGAGCACTAGGTGGTTTTGTCAGATTCATTGAACAATTAATTCATTGATACCATCTTTAAAAAAAAAAAAAAAAAAAACCCTTTTATTTAAAATTTTTTTGAGATGAATGTTTTTCGAAAATATCAACTCTTGAATTTTACTCTTTGGGGTTTATTAAAAGTAAAGCCGTGATTTTTAAGCCAAGTTTTAGCGAATTTTTGTAGAAAATAAAACTATTGCAATGGCTCGGAAAATTTAAAAAAAAAAATTTTTGAAAAATTTCTTAATTGAAATGAATTCTAGAGTTAACGCTTTTTCATATATATATATATATATATATATATATATATATATATATATATATATATATATATATATATATATATATATATATATATATGAAAAAAAAAATATATATATATATCATTCCAGACGAAACCACTTTAGGACTGAGATAAAAATCCGTTCTGGCACCAAACAATCAAGCTTTCCAAACGAAATAATGAGTTCGTTGGCCAGCACTTTTAGAGCACATTAAATTGGCCAAATTTCAAAAAATGCACAAAAAAATCACTAAAAATGGCTAAAAACGGCTAAAAATCGTTAACTTGATTTTTTTGGCAGAATATTACTCAAATAAAGTTTATTAACTATAAAATAGAACATTCAAAAATTTATATACAAAATTATACTGAAAAATGTACTTA
This sequence comes from Adelphocoris suturalis, assembly GCA_030762985.1. Taxonomy (NCBI): domain Eukaryota; kingdom Metazoa; phylum Arthropoda; class Insecta; order Hemiptera; family Miridae; genus Adelphocoris; species Adelphocoris suturalis. Next base: position 108,513,906 of record CM061043.1, read on the forward strand.
AAACTCATTAAAGTTTGCAAACAAATCGTTAAAAATTGCAAAAAAAGCTAAAACCTCTATTTGAATAGAAGATTATTATTTAGAATACGTTTTCTGCCATAAAATTAATAGTTTACTGTTTTCTTGCACTCAAAAAGCTCAAATTTCAAAACAATTTAACATTATGCAATACGTTAATTTACGAAAATTCGCTCATACGATCATGTTTCGTGACTCGAACTTCTGTAAATATTGGAACAGAATTTTAAGAAAAAAAGCTTCGGACAGCTCCGAAAAATTCTATTTTCGGAATCTACGTATTTGAAAACTTTTAAATTAATTTTCCTGGTTGATTACGAAGGTTTATTATTGAGAATGTTAAAAGTAGTAATTCAAGTGACGGATTCAGGCGTCCAGCTCGCAATTACGGTAGTAAATGAAATGTCCATAATTTAGTTCGAATGGGAGGTTCGTAACGGGCGGTTTCTGCTTGGAATAACACGTATACTCAATAGGGGAAACCAATGTTGATTTTTCTGCAACCAAACGATGTTGTATTTCTTTTCCCAACTCCCTTTAAATGTAGATTTTCCCTCCCGTTCACGACGTGGAAACAACCGTTTAAAACCTTTGAGGATGATTTCGCTGAGCTTCGTCCGCACATTACGACGGCCGTGGAGGAATATAGCGTTAAAGGCCAAGTGGCACGTAAATACAATGAACCACCAACTTCACTGACCTCATTCCGCCCACACCTAACCACGTTCGCCTCTGCGTATTACGATGACAGCGTAACTCTTGCGTTCCACCCCATTCCAGCGGACCCCTTTAGCCTCAACAGTTTCACCTATAAAACTCGAGGTCCCCCCCACCCCCACCCCCCAATCCACACACTAAAAAACTATGGAATATATCCCTCGTTGTTCAAACATTTTAAACCTTTATGAACCTCTATACTTTCAGTTCTACATTACCTCTTAAATACTTCACATTCAAATAGAGTCATATTTTGCGGTTTTTTTTAGCCGTCCCTCTGAAACTGTGTTTCAAAACTTTTTTTATTTGGACAGTTCAAATTATCACAAATTTTTACAAAAAAGGCCTTTCTGTTCTTGAATTGGTTTTATTTAGATCAATCAAACACCAATCCAAGGATAGAAATGTCTTCTTTTTTTTTTTTATAAAGGCTATGTCTTACAGACAAAGCTTCGAAATAAGAGGGACGCCAGTAGGGTAAACCTGTAGTACACTTACATTCGAACGCTCATTACAATTGACGTCATCATCCTGGAGCTGTTTTTTCGCATAAAAACCCTCAAAAGGTGCTGAGATATGGTCGATTTTAAGCTCCAAACCGGCCTATCCTGAAGGTTTTTGGCTTGGAAACGCACTCAGTAAAATTACATGATGCCTGATTTTTTACTAACTGAAAAGCAGACATCATGTAATTTTACTGTGTAGGTGCGTTTCCAAGCAAAAAAGCTTCAGGACAGACAGGTTTGGAGCATAAATTCAACCATATCTCAGTTACTTTTGTGGGTTTTTATGCGAAAAAACTGCTCCAGGATGATGACGTCAATTTTAATGAGCGTTCGAATGCAAGTGTACAGGTTTACCCTACTGACATCGATTAGAATATCTAGAAGGGTGTGGGACAACCCAAGAATGAGAAAAAAAAAGTCCAGTCATGCAACATGACCCCATGAGCGAATTTTTGAAGAAAAAGGCTAAACGTTACTGACGGCCGAGTGGAGGGAGGCCTTGAGATTAACGTTACTGACGGCCGAGCGGAGCGAGGCCTTGGGTCTGCGTGTTAGTACGTACATAAATAGAACTTCTTCATAATTTCATGGCTGATATTTTATAAGCCACAGTCAGTATTAAAGCTACATCAAGTCCTAAAACAGTTGAGCGTAAAATATTAAAGAGAGCGACCGAGAGAATCGGAGGACGGAATATTTCACAGAGTAAACTCATCAGTTGTGATTACATTTTTTTTTTTTTTTTTTTTTTTTAACAAGCACCTACTACCTACGTTTTAAACAGCATGGTTCTAGGATTGGTTATACAGGGATACTTCCATAAGAGTAGTTCAATCTGAATTTGGACAATGTTTCATGCAAATATTACCGATTTTTACAACTAGCGAACGGCATTATTTCGATTTTTGACTGATTTTTCAACTTTGAAATTTTTGAAAACTTGATACATATTCTTATAGGTAGTAAATTTTACGCTGATTCCGAATATACTACAAGTTAGTATGCGCAAAAAATTATTTACAATTACAAATCGAAAAAACAGGCTATTTTTGAAAATTTCAACCCTAAGATGTAATCTGATCATGCTGGCCAACAAACTTGAACTTTCGTTTTGTGTCCTTAACATTTTAAAATTGGTTTGAAGTTTCTAGCACAATTCTACGGACAGTTATTGTCTGGAATGACACATACATATATACATACATACATATACATACATACATATACATACATACATACATACATTAAAAAATGCGTTAAACTTCAGAATATGATTCAGAATAGCCTGAAACGGATTGCATAAAAATTTTTCAAAAATTCACACTACAAATTTTGAGGCGAGAGCAATAGCTTAATTTTCTTCAAAAATTCGCTAAAATGGATTCTTCAATTTTTTTTTGAGATTTGTCTAAGCGCTGTATCTTTCTTGCAATGAATCACAATCGTTACCTAATAGATCAACGGTGTAACCCCTATTTCAGAAGTCCTATTGTACTGGTGATCAAAAATTCGATTCCAAGGTCTGGAAGAGTAAGATGATGGTACGAATTTACGATTTACATGTTTGTATGCTGTAAACCCGAGTTGATTATTGAGTTGATGAAAATTCGTTCAATGTTCTAGATAGATTGTGCTTTTGTTCGCCACTATAGAGTTTTAAGGGAGACTTTCTGAGGATTCTATTAAACCTGTTTCCTCCAATACAATAAATGCCTCAAACCCGGAAACATTTCAAAACAACTTTGAACAACTTGCAGAGTGTAGTGTTTCCGTGAATTGTTGTTTAAGGCTTTGGGTGATGTCATGCAATGTAATGTTACCGGATAAAAAGGAACAGAGCATGGTCACTTGTCTGTGTCTATGTTCATTAGCTGCACGCACATTCGGTCATCCTATTTTAATTAACATGGCGACTCGATAGAGTGTAGACATTTAAAAGGTAAAATCCAGTTTTTCAGAAAGAGAATATCAGCTAAAATACCATGATGCGTTTGAAATAGAAGCCTCAAACGTTTTTTGAACAGGGTTGAGGATGTGGTACACAACCGTTTGGTGGGAGGAGAGTCGAATGAAATTTAGATAGACTGCGAAAGCTCCTCTATGAATACTGATCGAGAAGTGAATTAATTACACAAACACAAACTAGCGGGACTCCGCCTTTCTCGGGTAGTTAGGAAGTAGAGAAAACACACCTGTTTTTACTACATTCCAGAGAGCGCTCCCTCTGCGTTGTTTAATTGCGCTATTTGCTGCCTGGAGCCATCAGCGGAATACGGGATGCCGGAGGGGTCCCTTTGCTGCGAAAGGTTTTTTGCTTTCGCGACCTCATCAGGAGATAGAAAACAACGGAGCTCTCGTATGTATTATTTATTTACTCTCCGACGTGAGGTGCAAAGGAAACTCTGTCTTCATACCAACATACTAAGTGTGGCTCATGGCTCAAAATTCACCGACCTAAAGCATCCTCTGTTGTGGTGCTTGGTATTGAATAATAGATAGGAAATTTATAAGAGTGAAGCTACAAATTATCAAACAAAAACTTATCTATGAGGATTATACAGGGTATCCCAAAAGTAACATTTTGTAATAAGTAATTTTGAGATATCGAAGTGAAACTTGGAGAGTTTTTGGGGTGCCTGATACTAAACTTTAAGGCTGTCCGTCCAGTGGACGCGAATTCGCGCGAACGGTTGACCTCCCTTCGAACACACTGTCAACATCCATTTCGCTTGTTGACGCGTTGAAAAACAAACTGGTTTGATTCTCGTCGCGTTCGCCCTTTTCCGCCCCACTTCGCTCAACAGTGGCTCTCAGTTAAAACAGTGTGTTTGAAAGGAGGCGAACTGTTCGCGCGAAATTCGCCTCATTTCGCGCGAAATCGCGTCCACTGGACGGACAGCCTAAGTAAATACAAATCAGAAAAAAATCTTAAAGTTTCTGGATTATTCAAAGCGTGGAGTATAGGTTACTTTGATTCTTTTTTGCCGAGTGACACTTCGTTTTATGGCTTTTCTAGTGCCGAAGACGATAGTGAAACCAGAATTGCAATATTTTATATCGTTCTCGGATTGGTGCCCATTACCGTACCAATCTCTTCAAAATTACCGTACATTGTCGTACATCAATCTTAAAAACTATCTTCACCGTACGCATATTTCAACAAAATTTAGATGTTCATCAAATTAATTTAGTCGAAAATAACGAAATTTAGTATATTTTTGAATCAACAGGCAAAATGAAATAAGTACTTCACTTCAATAAAAAATCATAAGAAAGAGAAACGCTTGCATACGAGTCTGCAACACATTGGGACATTTTATGTCTTTAGTTGCAGATTGTATGTGTTGCAGACTCGTATGCAAGGTCTAAGAGCCACTCAGCTGATCCGGACCCTGGGCATCATCAAGTAAATGTCCTAAAGAGGCTACAAACGAAATTACAGCTTCCAAGACTGTAAAGTATAGAAATTACCTATTAAAGTGATTTAACCACCGCTTTATAAATCAAACCGTTCTCGCAATATATTCGGATCACCTGCTATGAATCAAATCATCGAAACACCAGCTCAATGAAATCATCAGAAATTATCAAGCGGTTGCAATCATGTTCACAATATCAATTATTGATCACCTGTGTGTACACAACTATTCAAATAACCATGCTTATAAATCAGCTTATTGGCCATGCACTTCGCAGTAGTTAACATAATATGTTTGGATAAATCGAGAGCTTTCGAACGAATGGTCAACGAATTTTGTGGGATGAAAAACGGCGAAGTACCATTTCTCTAGCAACGACTCGGTTGTAAGCGGAAATCATCAGAAAACCAACCGTAACGCTTTTTCTTAACGCATTTTATTAACGCTTTTTTTAAACGCTTTTTCGTTTATGTGCCAAAGTAAAGACATAAAATGTCAAAACGAAATAAGTTACAAGAAAACATAATCTTCACTTGATTTCTCAGGCTTGGATTATACATCGAAGAGGAAGCATCACATCAATATTTTTCACATATCAGTTGTCGAAATAGAGTTTAAATGAATCCAGCAATGGGCTTGTGCTCAATTTATTTCTCGGTTTCGTTTTTATCAGATCGACTTTGCTAAAAATCCTCTCGCAATGAGCGTTTGAGTGAGGAAGGGCAAATAAGTTCAATACAATTTTCGGCAGGATTAGCATATACATTTTACTCCAGATAATAGGTACCGAGGACAAAAGGTGTTCGTGCGTATATTTACGGTGGTTATCGTACTATTGGCGGCTCTAGATAATAGCACAGATTTCTTTTATAATAGTGTAGTAGTCCATGAAACAATAAATTGATCATTTGTTGTTGGTACCTAGGATATGCACCTAAGCACGAGTGCCGTGAAAAACAGTGTTGGCAACCCTTCAAATCCAACTTGTCTTTGTTGAAATCGATTTCCGACGTGATTATGATAAAATATAAAAACGATTACTATGCCTACATTAAGTGTACAAACAACAACCGTTCTCCTGAGTGGATGTTTGCGTGTTATGCGGAGGATCGATGATCTTTGTTATTAATGAATAGCCTCGAAATGTGTCACGAAAGAAACAAATTATCGAATGATATCAATTCTTCAGGAACACTGAAAAATATAAGATATTCATTAAGCTTTGAATCACTAAAACGATTCGTGGAGACTGAAATGTTATAAAGATTATACAATATTATCTTCCTTGACGAACGTAATATGAAATTACAATATTTTCATACAATTAAATATGAAATAAAGATTAGTTATTATTATTTGCCATTATTATGTATAGCGGAGTTGTGCGCATGCATTTGTATACAATAAAAGCTTGACTTCTCCCCCCCTCCCCCGCCCTCTAACTCTTCTATAATTGAAGCGTGGAAATGCAAAAGGGTCTAAGTGCTTACTGCCAAATTTTTCAGCAGGCCAATTAAAGGAACATGACTGAATTACAGAGAAAAACATTTTTCTCTTATATCCTGTGATTAGATGAATACTTAGACCAAGTTTATAATGGAATGCAGTTTACAATGCAGCAGTCATAGAGATTCACAATTTTTGAAAGTAGAAACTATGTGTCCCCAACTAGTGTGCCATGGGCTGATTTGCTGTAGGAACAGTATAACGGTTCCAATGGCACTTGTACCTGCTTTATACCCACTGGCCTTTATAGACCTGTAGAATTCAAAAAAGTCCAGTCATGCAGCATGACCCCATGAGCGAATTTTTGAAGTTCAATCTGAATTTGGACAATGTTTCATGCAAATATTAAAGAGAGCGACCGAGAGAATCGGAGGACGGAATATTTCACAGAGTAAACTCATCAATTGTGATTACATTTTTTTTTTTTTTTTTTTTTTTTTTTTTTTTTTTTTTTTTTTTTTTTTTTTTTTTTAACAAGCACCTACTACCTACGTTTTAAACAGCATGGTTCTAGGATTGGTTATACAGGGATACTTCCATAAGAGTAGTTCAATCTGAATTTGGACAATGTTTCATGCAAATATTACCGATTTTTACAACTAGCGAACGACATTATTTCGATTTTTGACTGATTTTTCAACTTTGAAATTTTTGAAAACTTGATACATATTCTTATAGGAAATTTTACGCTGATTCCGAATATACCACATGTTAGTTTGCTGAAAAAATTATTTCGCACAACAAATCGCAAAAAACAGGCTATTTTGAAATTTTTGACTACATTTTTGAAAATTTCAACCCGAAGATGTAATCCGATCATGCTGACCAACGAACTTGAACTTCCGTTTTGTGTCCTTAACATTTTAAAATTTGTTTGAAGTTTCTAGCACAATTATAATACATACATACATACATAAAAAAATGCGTTAAACTTCAGAATATGATCCAGAATAGCCTGAAACGGATTTCTGCATAAAATTTTTTCAAAAATTCACATTCTACAAATATTGAGGCGAGAGCAATAGCTTAATTTTCTTCAAAAATTCGCTAACAAGAGTTTCCTATTTTTTGGCACTAAGACCCTTTTGCATTCCTAAGCTTCAATTGTTCAAAGTTTCGCGCACGCGCCACGTCAAAGGGCCCCATGTGTATAAAAATAGAAAAAATATAAATTAAGCATCAAACCAACATTATTCTTCGAATTTTAACTCAACTTTGAAGTTTCCCTTGATAGAAATTTTGATAATTAAAAGTAGGAATTAACAGAAAAGAGCTTCATCAAATTAAACGTTACATCAATTGTGTTGGTCCAGCGTGAAACTTAGATATGTACTAGTACATAAACTATCAAGGAATTCCGAACTAAAACTCTTGCTTTGAATCCGATCTTGTTTGTCATCCGATATTGATGATGTACGAATGCACAGCAGCAGCAGAAAAGGGGTATTACACGGCTCAATATTTTTGTCAGAACACCTTCATCTAGAATTCTATCTCGAAAGAAGAGGAGGTTGGAGTCATGTACATCCACCGAGTCCAATCCCCTCCGGGGTTCTATCAATATGGAATAACTCCCAGCTTTCCATCTTCTCTCCTATTGGTCTTCCTGTAACCTTGCTCCGCGCAAACGTATTTAAGTTTATACATGCTTAAACGCATTGCAGCAACTTGGACTTCTCCGATATAAGTTTTCGAGATTTAATCTCGATTTTCTTCTGCACTGTAGCGGTGTTTTGAACAAGCAACTTTGTTACTGGTTTTAATTATTAGCATGAATATATGCTTTAGCCGTGACCTAACTACCGAAAAATGTCCCACGAGAGTGCAACGAAAGTAGCGCCAATAATTGTGATGATTTCCGCTTACAACCGAGTCGTTGCTAGGGATATGATACTTCGTCGTTTTTCATCCCACAAAATTCGTTGACCATTCGTTCGAAAGCTCTCGATTTATCCAACCATACTATATTAACTACTGCGAAGTGCGTGGCCAACAAGCTGAGTTATGAGCATGGTTATATGAATAATTGTTTACACACAGGTGATCAGTCTCAATTATTGATATTGTGAACATGATTGCAACCGCTTGTTAATTTCTGATGATTTCATTGAGCTGGTGTTTCGATTATGTGATTCATAGCAGGTGATCCGAATATTGCGAGAACGGTTAGATTTGTGAAGCGGTGGTTAAATTATTTTAATAGGTAATTTCTATACTTTACACTATAGGAAGCTGTAATTTCGTATGTAGCCTCTTTAGCCTCTTTCTATAATAAAGTGAATGTTTACTCGCGAGTTTCTATTAGGAGATCATCATCTCACAAGAGCTCAATCGTCGTGATCATTTCTATAATAAAGTGAATGTTTACTCGCGAGTTTCTATTAGGAGATCATCATCTCACAAGAGCTCAATGGTCGTGATCATTTCTATAATAAAGTGAGAGCGAGGAGCTAAAACATGATTCCATGTTTTAGGATTGATGGCAGAATGATAAACAGAGTTCAGAGGCCGATGGGGGGTCGGGTTCAGAGAATCGACGAGAAGTGAGTCGTGTACGGCTAAAGCATATTCATGTTTTTTAATTTTAGCCGTCAGGCTCAAAGGAACTGTGGCTTTTTAACACAGAATTTGTTTTAGCCATGGACTAACTAGCCGAAAATGGAACGCGGGATGGGAACGAAATGTGTGACGGATGATTTTCACGTACAACCGAGCCGTTGGTAGGGAAATGGAATTTCCGTCATTTTAATCGCACAGAAATCGTTCACCATTCGTTGGAAAGCTCTTGATTTATCACGAATTTATTTCGTATTTTTTTTCGTAGTTTCATACTATAACTATATAAATTGATGTTATAAATGAATAGTAAACAATGACGCTTGTTTGGTTGTCACTTGGTTGCGCGACAACGCAATTTTCGTAGTTTCATACTATAACTATATAAATTGATGTTATAAATGAATAGTAAACAATGACGCTTGTTTGGTTGTCACTTGGTTGCGCGACAACGCAAACACATTATGTGTTTCAATAATTTCGTCCGAAGTATGTAAATAGAGGTAACCGGGGGTCCAGGGGGCTTGCCCCCTGGCGAGGTGCGGAGCGCCAAGTTTTTTTTAAAAATTAGTATCTACAAAAATATGAACAATGTATGAATTGGGTTATTCGGGGAGGAATGTGGTCTTTATATAAAATATTGGTTATCTGTGAAAGAAATAACCAACATTTGTGTGTGAGTTCATAGCATCATTCGATTATCTCATGATCAGTCAATCAATATTAAGCTGGTTATTGCATAATCAATCACTCAGTATCAAGCTAAAGTGGAGCTAATCGTACCCGCAATTGTTGGTGCGATTTTCACCCAAATTTTCACAGAAAAGAGTATTACAGCAGTCGGCACAGAGCCGGCGGCACATGGGGGTGGGAATGCATTTTCTTTGCGTTTCAGAGGGTGTAATACACGTTTACAGTGATCATTCACTCTTAGATTTCTTTATACATATATATATATATATATATATATATATATATATATATATATATATATATATATATATATATATATATATACCACTGTATATATACCACATATATATGTATATATGTATATATACCACTGTATTGGTTATTGTTCTACTGAACTATGTATTATATAAATTAAATTTAATAGAAATTTCACAAATAGAAAGAGAAAAGAAAGTTCTGATATTTCGATTTAAATCTTTTTCAAAGTTAGAAGAATAAGTAATGGTTTTTTTGAATTTAGGGAATATCGAAGCCATACATATTTACATGGTTACTTGCTTCCATGATACTATCCCAGGTCCCTAAATTCAAAAAAACCATTACTTATTCTTCTAACTTTGAAAAAGATTTAAATCGAAATATCAGAACTTTCTTTTCTCTTTCTATTTGTGAAATTTCTATTAAATTTAATTTATATAATATATATATATATATATATATATATATATATATATATATATATATATATATATATACATATATATGGACAACATTTTGTGCTCACTACTCCTACAAAACCGCTGGCCCGATTTAGACCAAATTTTGATATGCTGTATTACCATGTCGGAACTTGTGCCTCGCTGACTTTGGTGAGGATCCGCTGACCACCAGCCGTAATATCAAAATATTTTACCATAATGATGGTAAAATCGTGCTAAAATCTCTCCTATTCACCGTATTACGTCGAAACATAATAGGGAACCTCTCTAGGAACAAGAGACGAGCAAAGTGGAGGCACCATCCTGATCAGCTCAGTGAGCTAAAATCTCTCCTTTTCACCGTAAGATGTTGAAAATTGATAGGGAGCCTCTCTGGGACTGCAAGAGTCGAGTGAAATTACGGGCTCCACCCTGATCTCCAGCTGACCGATCCGCGTGGCGTGTTTTGCAACATCCTCCGCCCAACAACCCTTATACCAAAAGGTTGGTTCTGCTCACGCAAATTATGTAAGTGTTTTTTTTTAAATTGCGTTTAGTTGAGTCATTGCCAAAAAAATGATACGGATAAATAAACCAACCAAGCCTTCTTGGACGCTTGGACGGGATATTAGAGTTATTTTTGAGTACCTTAGGCATTTACTAGATGGAATATTTTAAAGTTTCTCTTGGTTGCACCCGACAAACGAGGATACGTGAAATCATAAAGCTATCACTGAATTTCAGGGGCCGTTGGGATGAAATCCAATATTGCCTAACCAACTTCCTTAAGGTCGCCGCCACATTGTTTTGACAGGAATGGACTCAAAAGTTAAGAGGTTTAAATCCGTGACGGCCTCTCACCGCTGCTCGGAATTAATATTGCGGGTTACTCAGAAAGTCATTTCGCTCGCTGTCACTCGGGCGAAGATGGGCGTGGCGGGATCGGGCTTAGAAAGAGCGAGGAGCGGAGTTGAGCTCAAATGGAAATTCCCAAGAGGAGGATCCGAAGTTTTCGCGAGGACTAGCGCTGTAAACATTGAACTTAACAGTCGCCCACGCTACGCAACTCCTGCATTATGAGCACTTAATGGAACGGGTGGACTGGGGACGGCTGCAGACTTGAAATGTACAGTTACACGACTACAAATACCAGAGGCTTATTTCGGGATTTCGCCCCTGCTGCTGGGGGCATTTTCTTTACTCCCCTAATGAATTGGACAGACAACTTTGTTCTACTAGAATTTAGGCGTTTTCGCCATCGAACGGTTACTATTCTAGTGTAAATAACTTTCTCTCATGCTCGCAATAAAAAATAAAAATCGACAGGGAGCCCCGAACGGGCTGGGAATGAGTGAGAAGCCCTCGTATAATGAACGTATAAATAACGGACGTTTTTTCAAATAGTCTGTTTTATTGAAATGTATATTTTCACTTCACAGCTAATCACCTCTTAACGTGTTGTTCCTTTCGTACCTGAAACGCGGAAGGAGATAAGTCACTTGATCAGGGTAAAGAGATATCTCAGAAAGTACTGGCCGACGAACTCATCCTTTCGTTTGGAAAGCTTGATTTTTGGCGCAAGAAGGGAATTTTTATCTCAATCCTAGGGAAATTTATCGTCTGGAAGGACACACACACACACACACACATATCTTTTTGAAATCTTCCCTCAAAGACGGAGGGGCACGCCATTAAGAAAAAGAAACGAAAAAACTAAATTAAATACACTGCCAAGGAAATGGAACATGAGCTTCCTCGTGACCTTCACAGTACGGTTTGGTATAGGGGACCATGTAGAGCTATACCCACACGATCCCTAAAAATTTGAAAAAAATCGCATCAAAATTGTGGAAATTACGGCTGTTGCAAGGACCGTAACAAGAATATTTCGTTCACGCATGAGCAGAGCGTACCGCTAATGCAATTATGATGATTGTCCTATGCGACCTCAAGGGACCTTCCCCACATCATCCCTGAAAATCTGACCGAAATCTGTTCAACATTGACCGAGTTATGACCGTCACAAGGAATTCATGTTAGCGCCTGCGCAGAAGCTACCGTTGATTCGATCATAATGAAGTTGATAGGGGACCATCTAGAGCTTAACCCGCACGTTCCCTGAAAATTTGGTTAAAATCGGATTAAAATTGTGGAAGTTATGGCTGTTACAACAGACAGACACGGAACCAAATTTGTTCAGGAGGCTCTGGAACGCAAAATGCGAGTGGAAATTTTGATTTTGGAGCAACAAATTTTTTTTTCATTTCGAAAGTGAAAACATAGCTTCTGCTGCCTTGCAGTCTCGGAAGCAAAAGAGGGGAGGTCGCCCAGGTTTACCCGACGCCGGCCCTAGGTATTAGGGAAGTTGAGGAAGGTGGAGGAGGGAGAGAGGAATGAAAGGAAGTGCCCCTATAAAATGACCACCAATTAAGGTAAGAGCCCCGAAGGACGCGGGTGGTGATACCACGGAGCACTCCTGCCGAGATGCCCAACTCGAGAAGCTCCGTGGCACTTTTCCCGCACCACACCCCGCGCCATGACACGGTCGCGGCCATGACCTTGATGTTATTAGGCGCCACTCCTTTTAGCTCAGATATCGCTTTTCGCGCGCACAACACACACACAGACACACACACACACGCACACGCATATATATACTCTAGGATTCGTTTCAGAATGCCTCAAAATGGATTTCAATGATGAAATTTTTCAAAAATTTTTATTTTAAAATTTTCCAAGCCATTTTGACGAAAATTTGCTAAAATGAAAAAAATAAACGTAGTTTGTTCGAAGCAATATTTCACAGTCACACTGATATAAAATATATAGGTAGCTAAAAAGACCGCAGTACCAGCTTTATATTTAACGCGACACCCCTCAACCTTTTGTGTTTAATGATAAGAAACCCAGATTTAAAAGAGGATCAAATATTTTATTCGAGAGGAGGGAATTGTTTTTTTCCAGTTCTCGTTCGTCTTTTTATTCTTGGGAGATATCGTCGGTATAAAAATGCACCGCATCGGACTCCGCTGGGGTAAGACGAAAGAGATATTGCGAGCTGAAGCAAAAGAAAAGATTTAGAGGCAAAAGTACCTTAAGTCTGGTTACTATGCAAGCGACCTGGTCGGACTTCGCGTGGCGCACCGCTCGGGAAAAAAACTTATCGCGGCCCCTTTAGCTCCTTTCTCCTTGTTATATCTTTTCCGCTCTTTTTATCTCCATTTTTCAAGTTGACGGCAAGAAACGGAGGTTCAAACGGTTGGTGAGGTTCTTCTTTGAAAAGGGGATTCCGTTACCGAGACACCAGATACTTCTAGTACAGTAAAACTAAATTTGCTCCTCAAACCTTCATCAGAATTAGTGTTTTCTTGATTCTTTTAGTCAGCCGTTCGGTCAGATGGGCTCAAAAGAGGGTCTTCCTTACAAAAATGTTAAATTTTCCTCATCACCGAAAATAGGGAAACTTGAAGTTGAGAAAATCTTGGTTCTTCTTATTTACAATGTACATTTCAAATATTTCTCAAAACAATTTCGGTTCCACAACTGCCTTGTTCTTTGTCTATCAGAGATTATTCTTTTGATACAAGGAGAATTAGGTATAGGTACTAAATTTCAGTCCATTACATGAATGAAAGAATGGTTTATTTTTGCCTATATAAATGAAAAATACACATTTTCTTTACTTCGATACCTTAAAAAAATATACGTTATAATTATCTTACATCAGATGAATAGTAATTATAATAATGAAATAATAAAAATATTCATATTTTTTAGCAGAATGTAGGGAAAAAGTTTATCAACAATGAACCAGAACGTTAAATGATGATCATTTATTTTTTTCAATCGCAGAATATTATTCAGAACCAGTGTTTTGCCATAAAATTGGTTGTGAAAGTTTTCTTTGCACTCAAAGTGTTCAATGTCAAAACACTGTAACATAATAGTATACGAAAATTTACAAAAATTCGCTCATACGACATGCTGCATGACTAGAACTTATTTTGGATAGGGAGTCCAATTTGCGCTCAGAAGAATCGTACATGTGACCGAGATAAGTATTGGCTGTCCTTCAAATCCGCTGAAGATACTATAATAGCGACCTTTTAATTAAATCATCCCTACGATTTAACTAGACGACTCTGATTAGGTTCAAACCAATCAGTAAAAGCAAAAATAGCGACGAAGCAAGATACTTAAGGTAATAGAGAGTTTTTGTTCTTCCCGTAATTTTCGTTCCACCCGTTTACGCAAAAAGACTAAAAACACCAACGGCACATGCGCGATTTTTCGCGTCAACGTGTAGAACTACGCGTCTACGGGTAAGATGCCTATCTACACGTAGGCGGGAAAAATGCTTCCGTTGGAATCCCGTCCTACGCGTAGCCATCATAACCTGACACAAAGGTGACCACAGTTTTAAGAGTATTGGTTCTCCCTCTGACTGCCGTCTAATAACTATTTCCATTTAAAGTTTAAACTATGACAAAATATAATTGTACTATTAAATAAAATTCCGTTGATTACGTAATCAAAGTTCCTACATCCTCCAAAAGCCAGCTGTCCTGTTCACCTTCTTGGGAGTGAATGCAGTTGTCAATACTTTTCCGATTTTAAAGTAGGTACCCTACCTGTTCATTGAAGGCATCTGCATGTACATTTCGTACAACTAAGTTGTATCTGCCATCATAAAGATTCAGACAACGATTTTATACGAAAGCTGTTGTCAATATCAAATTGTGTAGGTTGGTACTCAGTTGAATTTGAACTAGTTACCCACTCAGATCATGGAAACGACGATTTGATAAGCAGGGAAGGCACTCAAAACGAACTATTCCACGAGGCCTGATTAAGTAAACTTGATGTAGAAAGATGAGAAATTGAATGATGAGACAAAAAAAGCCACAGTTCCTTTGAGCCTGACGGCTAAAATTAAAAAACATGAATATGCTTTAGCCGTACACGACTCACTCCTCGTCGATTCTCTGAACCCGACCGCCCATCGGCCTCTGAACTCTGTTTATCATTCTGCCATCAATCCTAAAACATGGAATCATGTTTTAGCTCCTCGCTCTCACTTTATTATAGAAATGATCACGACCATTGAGCTCTTGTGAGATGATGATCTCCTAATAGAAACTCGCGAGTAAACATTCACTTTATTATAGAAATGATCACGACGATTGAGCTCTTGTGAGATGATGATCTCCTAATAGAAACTCGCGAGTAAACATTCACTTTATTATAGAAAGAGGCTAAAGAGGCTACATACGAAATTACTGCTTCCTATAGTGTAAAGTATAGAAATTACCTATTAAAATAATTTAACCACCGCTTCACAAATCTAACCGTTCTCGCAATATTCGGATCACCTGCTATGAATCACATAATCGAAACACCAGCTCAATGAAATCTTCAGAAATTAACAAGCGGTTGCAATCATGTTCACAATATCAATTATTGAGAATGATCACCTGTGTGTAAACAATTATTCATATAACCATGCTCATAACTCAGCTTGTTGGCCACGCACTTCGCAGTAGTTAATATAGTATGGTTGGATAAATCGAGAGCTTTCGAACGAATGGTCAACGAATTTTGTGGGATGAAAAACGACGAAGTATCATATCCCTAGCAACGACTCGGTTGTAAGCGGAAATCATCACAATTATTGGCGCTACTTTCGTTGCACTCTCGTGGGACATTTTTCGGTAGTTAGGTCACGGCTAAAGCATATTCATGCTAAAAAGATGCCGAAATTGCGGCGCTCCCGGACGGTCACCCATCCAAGTACTAACCAAGCCCGAAGTTCCTTTACTTCGGTGAACCAGACGAGAACCGATGTGTTCAACGACAAAAGGGCGTTGGTGAATACTATTTTAGCGAATTTTTGAAGAAAATTAAGCTATTGCTCTCGCCTCAAAATTTGTAGAATGTGAATTTTTGAAAAAATTTTATGCAGAAGTCCGTTTCAGGCTATTCTGAATCATATTCTGAAGTTTAACGCATTTTTTTAATGTATGTATGTATATTTGTATGTATGTATGCATGTGTGTATGTGTCATTCTAGACGATAACTGTCCGTAGAATTGTGCTAGAAACTTCAAACAAATTTTAAAATGTTAAAGACACAAAACGAAAGTTCAAGTTTGTTGGCCAGCATGATCGGATTACATCTTCGGGTTGAAATTTTCAAAAATTTAGTCAAAAATTTCAAAATAGCCTGTTTTTTGCGATTTGTTGTGCGAAATAATTTTTTCAGCATACTAACATGTGGTATATTCGGAATCAGCGTAAAATTTCCTATAAGAATATGTATCAAGTGTTCAAACATTTCAAAGTTGAAAAATCAGTCAAAACTCGAAATAATGCCGTTCGCTAGTTGTAAAAATCGGTGATATTTGCATGAAACATTTTTAAAACATTGTAACTTGATATAGTACGATAATTTACGAAAATTTGCTCATACGGTCATGCTGCATGACTGGAACATTTTTTTCTTAGGTAGTAGGTCTGTATTCGAACCTAGCTATTCGATACCTGTGAAGATAACGATAAAGCAGCCTGTAAATGTAAAATGAATTCAATCTTCTTTTATTCGATCTCGAATTCAAGGGAATCGTTGACATTGAAATACTAAGGAGACTTTTGCGTGACGATAGCGTTTGGTTATTATAAGATAAGACCTTTATTGGCAATCATTTTAAAATAGGCCTCATGGACCCTTAGGCATGTAAACATAAGAATAGTAACAATAAAGATATTCTGGCCTAGAATAATAACACAATGTGAAATTCAAATAATTTCATAAATGAAAAGACATACTAATTAACAAAAGAAAAAAGTGAAAATATAAAATTGAAAGGAAGAAATGAATGAAACGAAATGGTGGAATTGGTGGGGTCGACGAGTTAAGCATAATGAAGGAGGTTTGATGCAACACCAAAGTGCTGCTCAACCTTGACGTTTTCGTTATTCGTGTGCTTACGTGTAAAATTACGTGTAGAAATACGCGAAGAGCTAGCATCTGCAGTTGCTTGTTCTAGACCAGGAGTGCTCAAACTTGAACTGCTGGCGATCTACCTCAATATTTTTAGACTACTTAGGATCGACTCTGAGAGGCTGCAAGTATGTGTGATGCAGGGTTGTCGTACATACACGATACACCCTACCTACCTAGGTAGGGTGTACCGTAGCATATATAGATATTAGCTTTCCGCACAATTTACATTATTTTAGTCAAGGTTTGGGTTAGGTTTACTTAAGTTCTTCTCTACAATACCAATGAAAAAACTCCTAGTTATTCAAAATTGCGAGTTTATTCGTTGTTACAAAACAAAAGAGTTACATATGGTGTTAAACTCAACTAAGGAGTGACTTTGGATGTTGAAGCGTGGCACTGCATGTCCTCAGCATACTTTTCATAAGATGGTGCGTAACCACTGAGTGCCAATCGCAAGCATGATGACATATGATCGTCAGTTAGTCGATTGCGATATTTTGACTTAATTATCTTCATTTCAGAAAATGCAGACTCGCACAAGTAAGTTGACCCAAACATTGTTGAAGGGCAATTTGCCTTAGATTCGGATATTTATCTTCAGATATAAAACACCAGAAATTTGTATCAGATGCTGTAGCTTTGAGATGTATATCTGATATAATCTGCACCAACTCATTTTCAACAGAACATGAGTTCATATTAAACTGACTTGCTACTTCAGTAGCTAATTCCTCAATGTTTTTACATGAAAAAGGATAACTCATAAATGATGCTATATTTGCCAATTTACTGCAATCATAAAAACGCATTTCGAATTGTCTTTTCTTTGACGAGTACCGCGCGTTCCTTTGATAAAGCCGCCTTTTGCCGCAAGCAGTGTTATTACGTAATAAATTTTTGTAGTTTAGTTACCTACTTATTAAAAATTTTTTTCTTCTCGAGATCTACTCAAAAAGCACTCGCGATCGACTGGTCGATCGCGATCGACCGTTTGAGCACCCCTGTTCTAGACGCTGTTCTACGCGTTTACGGAGGAAAATCGTACGGGAAGAACCAAAAACTCTGTAATGAGTTGGAACGACAAGATACATCTTCCGTGACCAACCGGCAGAGCGTTCAAGTTTTCAATTAACGTATCCCGCGTGGCTCTTTCTTTTCCATCTTCGTCCCTCTGATTTCGCCGTCTCTTCCATTTTACGTCGTTCCGAGAGCCGGTGAGCAATCCATCTGAGAGATAGTGTTTTCTCCTTTCCCCCTTCTATTTGCACTAGACGGCAATTGTGTCGCGACCCGGGCGCTGAGCGGTGGCTTTACGGTGCCTTTGTAGGAAACCAAACAACCAGGCGATACATCGTTTCATTCGCCCACTATTGTTCTCTAGGGCCAAATATCCCCTGTCGTCTCTCCGCTGCGAAACTCCGTGAACAAATTGTGTGCACTAGAAATTGTACCTGCTTTCCGTATGTGTGACCAAATACTACAATCGTACCATTGATTTTTACTGCAAATTATTATCAAATGGTTCATTTCATTTCATCAACTAAACTTATGTGTATACATTCTCCCTCACTACTGGATGTCCAACTTCAAATTCGTTATCACTCAATTGAATGCCTGCATGGATTAAAACTGTATAGTTACGATCATTGTATGGCCATTGAGTTGGTAGATAAATTTAGATATCTTGGAGTGATTATGGACAATAAATTCAGCTGGAAGGAACACATAACAGAATTGTGCAAAAAACTTCGATGTTGTGCAGCTCAGGTTTATCTGATTAGGCTAAACATGTCAGCGGATGTGGCAAAAATAGTTTATCAGGCTTTGTTTGAGTCACATATTCGGTATGGAATAAGGGTTTATGGTCATGCTTCTCATTATCTGTTGAACAGGATTGAAGGTATCCAGGCCAAGACTTTGAAATGCCTGTTAGCCAAAAGATATGGTAATATATCTAGAAAAGAAAGATTTGAAATTTTAAATTGTCTCACAGTAACAAAATTATTTGATTATGTAACTATAGTGGATCACTTCTTTTCAGATAAGTACAAGTACGTCAAGTACAATAAATATCCAGTTAGGCGAAATCTGTACCAGGTGGAGAGAACTAATAATAAGTATGGTGACAGATGCCGGGGGGTCTTAGTCCTAAAATTGTTGAACGATCTTCCTGACGCCTTTAAAGATGGTTCAATTAAAACCTTCAAGGTACTTAAGCAGAATCTGCGAGTCCACCTGTTAAAGAAAGAATGACTGGATGTTAAACGTTAAATGTAACAATGTCCCCGAACCTTTTGATTTCTAACGAGTCGTGGTTAACATGAGTAATTTAATATTCATCAGCAGGCTCACTTTTTCTTTTCTAATTATACACCTTTTCAACTGACCAAGAACTAATCCAACCCTTTAGAACTTCTAACTCTCCTGAGAACTTGTTGGTTTGCGTTTCGAGAAGGGCAGATTCCTAAACCGTTGTCCTCAGCTTTTCTCTTTAACTACCGACTCCATCAACGTTTTGTAATGCGGATAAAAAATAGACAATATAGGGGTGAGGCTTGCAATATGCAAAAATAAATAAATGTAAAAAAAAAAAAAAAAAAAACTCAATAACTTTCAAAATAAGAATAGTGTCTTTTGTTATTGATAGATGTCATTTCAAAGAATGAAATGGGAAGTAATGGATCGCTGGGCGTTCGTCTGTATACTCTAAGGCAGGGAGAAAGAACGTCAACATAGATGTGAATACATGTTGAAGACGTTTGAAACGAATGAAGATGAATGAATGATGTTTGAAGTTGAAACACGTTTGAGAATACGTGCAAACAGTGAAAATCCCCTTGTAAACTTCAACAATCGGATCATATGATATAATGGGGCTCCGAACTAATAAAGTCCGCCGCTAGGAGCGGTAAGGGGCGAACGACCTAAGGAGCATGGTGTTTGACATGGCTTTCCCCTTGTTGATACCTTGCGTCACCACTTTTCGCTCTACAATTCGTTCCCCTCACCATCAATCTCACAAAATGAGAATTTTATTATTAATAAATAAATAATTAGAATAAAATGATAATAATACTATAAAAAACACACAAACAAACGAAAAACCGACAAAACAACAAAAACAACTTTAGTCCATCACAACTGCCCTTATAGGCAACGAAAGAATAACAAATCGGTGAGGTCATTGTTTAGGTGCTGGGCTCTTTCACGAGCTTCTCAAGTACGGAGTCTCATTTCAACAGAATTCTCTATTAATGAAATCAAGTTTAATATTATTTAATTAATTTTGAATAACTATTTATTAATTATTATTTAATTTATTATTAGACTTATAAAAACTGTCTAGTGAAGTGGAGGTAGGTGTTTTATTTTATTAAGCCAGTTTGCTCCCGATCGGTATTTACATCTAGGTATTGTTACTGAGATAACGACGTACCTAATACAGGCACTGTTTGATAATTATTAAGATTTGATAGGACCTATCTGATACAGAAACCACCTTTGCGTAATAATTTTCTGATTTTCGGTATGCCTGACAATCTTCTAAAATTGTCAGGAGGTAACCATTAGCAATTTTTACAGCGTCCCAGAAAATAGCGTAGAAAAAAGCTATCCAAATTAAAAAACACCCCCCTTTAATAAAAGTTTTCAAGATTTTGGTTTTGGGAAGTGTTAATTTTTAAATGTTACTCTTTTGGTGAGGGGGTTCGGTGCCAAGTCTCTAGGTTACAACCGATAAATGTGTTGCAACCTTTCAATCATATTTTGTTAATTTACAATTAATCGATTTTTAAAGGCTATCGAGGCTGATTAGCCTTATTATCCAATATATTAAATGTTGTAATCGACGAAGAAAACGAATTTTCAATTCTTCCTCCTGAATGGTATAGTTGGTTTACATTTTTGAAGATACGTAGATCTATTTTCAAATAGAAAGTTTTAATCAACCCCAAGGGGCAACGTTTAAGGGTTGAAGAGTTAAAAATCATTATTTCGAAAACATTCTATGAAATGAGAAATGTTTTCTTGTGAGCTTAAAATGGAAATCATTATAATGTACCCGATCGCATCAGCAGCAGCCCAATTAGCTGTTATTGCTCTACAAGGCTTTCAAAGTTAAAGAAAATAGTATTGCAAATCATTTATGAATATTAATACTTCTTTACTGTATAAAGCTGTAGGTAAGTAACTACTTCAGATTAAGAGGGAAGCATATTCGTGTACAATTATATGATGTCTATCAGGAAACTATCTAAGTTTATCTACCCGGGTGATTCTTTTAATTTGATTTTAATTCTAAGTAAGAATCTTCGGACTCTAAACAACACGCTTTGAAAATATATACTTCTGAATTATTTCCTTCAGCCGAGAAGAAGAACTCGGCAAGTAGGTCCCGACTGGTCTATCGAGATTCATTTTATTGCTTCCACTCATCCAAATTATCTCATTCAACACTCTTTTCTATAGTCAAACATACAACATGATTTCAACATTCATGATACATAAAAAGTATATCAATGAAAGCCAGAAGAATTACAAATAGTTACAAAAGATGAGTCATAGACCAACAACACGACTTTACTGAATTATAGCGGTTTGTACCGAACTTTAACAGCAGACGTCAGCTGTGGAGAATTTTTCACAGCCCGCGCGTCTAAGTCCCCTCACTAACTCTCAAGTACATTAGAACTTTTTGAACTAAAATAAAATCCACCAACTTAGCTCCGTTGCGATAGTAAAAACATTGTACAAATTTTTAACGAAGGAGGAATTTCTCAGTTTACGGCTGAAAACTAAACGGTCGTAGCAAGGGACTGCGGAGAAGACGGTAAAGATTAAAAAGTCCATTAACCGGAAAAAGTTGACCCGATTAGATGGGGATCCCAATAAATGTCTATCCATTATCTCCAAAGGGTTAAATAAACGACAACTGGCTTTTACAAGTTCCTGGGGTGTTTAGCTTAATAGCATGACGTTAATATATTTAATTCAACAATTTTGTTTTATCAGTGATTTTCCTTGGTAGATAGCTTTCCCTGAATGATGATTTGCTGTCTGCGACGAACAAAAGTACCGTAATATTCTGCTATAATTTACCATCAACGTTAATCATCGTTTATACAAAGTCACCAGGTTTACCAACTCCACTGCAACACATACTAAAGATAACTTTATGAGTTATATCTGAAAACAGAAAGACATTGACGTAGATATGTCAGGCCTGGGGGTCAGTCAAACATTTGTACTATCAAAACGAATGCAACAGCTTTATTTTCGGGAGACTTTTAATCTTCCGGTTACATAACACGTTGTTAGGCTATTTTCCACTGATTTCTGCCTAAAACGGTGAGGTTCCAAGGAAAATATAACTCCGACAGTATCTGAAGTTCAGCCAAACTCATCTTCCCCCACCCCCTCACTCTTCATTTCTCCTCATTTTAATCATCGTTTATACAAAGTTACCAGGTTTACCAACTTCACTGCAAAATATACTACAGATAACTTTATGAGTTATCTCTAAGAACAGAAAGGCGTAGATATTGATATGTCAGGCCTGGAAGTCAGACAAATATCTCTGAGAATGAAGGGTGAGGGGGTGGGGGAAGTTGAGTTTGGCTGAACTTCAGATACTGTCGGAGTTATATTTTCCTTGGAACCTCACCGTTTTAGGCCGACATCAGTAGAAAATAGCCTAACAACGTGTTATATAATCGGAAGATTAAAATTCTCCCAAAAATGAAGCTGTTGCATTCTTTTTGATAGAACAGATATTTGACTGACCCCCAGGCCTGACATATCTACGTCTATGCCTCTCTGTTTTCAGAGATTAATCATAAAGTTAACTTTAGTATGTTTTGCAGTGGAGTTGGTAAACCTGGAGATTTTTTATAAACGATGATTAAAATGAGGAGAAATGAAGGGTGAGGGGCGGGGGAAGATGAGCTTGGCTGAACTTCAGATACTGTCGGAGTTATATTTTCCTTGGAATCTCACTGTTTTAGGCAGAAATCGGTAGAAAATAGCCTAACAACGTGTTATGTAACCGGAAGAATAAAAGTCTCCCAAAAATGAAGCTGTTGCATTCGTTTTGATAGTAAGTACAGATAATTGACTGACACACACAGGCCTGACATGTCTACGTCTATGCCTTCATGTTCTCAGAGATAACTCATAAAGATATCTTTAGTAAGTTTTGCAGTGGAGTTGGTAAACCTGATGACTTTGTATAAACGATGGTTAAAATGAGGAGAAATGAAGGGTGAGGGAGTGGGGGAAGATGAGTTTGGCTGAACTTCAGATACTGTCGGAGTTATATTTTCCTTGGAATCTCACTGTTTTAGGCAGAAATCGGTAGAAAATAGCCTAACAACGTGTTATGTAACCGGAAGAATAAAAGTCTCCCAAAAATGAAGCTGTTGCATTAGTTTTGATCGTACAGATTTGACTGACCCCCATGCCTGACATATCTACGTCTATGTATTTCTGTTTTCAGAGATTAATCATAAAGTTATCTGTAGTATATTTTGCAGTGAAGTTGGTAAACCTGGTAACTTTGTATAAACGATGATTAAAATGAGGAGAAATGAAGAGTGAGGGGGTGGGGGAAGATGAGCTTGGCTGAACTTCAGATACTGTCGGAGTTATATTTTCCTTGGAATCTCACTGTTTTAGGCAGAAATCGGTAGAAAATAGCCTAACAACGTGTTATGTAACCGGAAGAATAAAAGTCTCCCAAAAATGAAGCTGTTGCATTCGTTTTGATAGTAAGTACAGATAATTGACTGACACACACAGGCCTGACATGTCTACGTCTATGCCTTCATGTTCTCAGAGATAACTCATAAAGATATCTTTAGTAAGTTTTGCAGTGGAGTTGGTAAACCTGATGACTTTGTATAAACGATGGTTAAAATGAGGAGAAATGAAGAGTGAGGGGGTGGGGGAAGATGAGTTTGGCTGAACTTCAGATACTGTCGGAGTTATATTTTCCTTGGAATCTCACTGTTTTAGGCAGAAATCGGAAGAAAATAGCCTAACAACGTGTTATGTAACCGGAAGAATAAAAGTCTCCCAAAAATGAAGCTGTTGCATTCGTTTTGATAGTAAGTACAGATAATTGACTGACACACACAGGCCTGACATGTCTACGTCTATGCCTTCATGTTCTCAGAGATAACTCATAAAGATATCTTTAGTAAGTTTTGCAGTGGAGTTGGTAAACCTGATGACTTTGTATAAACGATGGTTAAAATGAGGAGAAATGAAGGGTGAGGGAGTGGGGGAAGATGAGTTTGGCTGAACTTCAGATACTGTTGGAGTTATATTTTCCTTGGAACCTCACCGTTTTCGGCAGAAATCAGTAGAAAATAGTCTAACAACTTGTTATGTAACCAGGAGATTAAAAGTCTCCCAAAAATGAAGCTGCTGCATTCGTTTTGATCGTACAGATTTGACTGACCCCCATGCCTGACATATCTACGTCTATGTATTTCTGTTTTCAGAGATAACTCATAAAGTTATCTTTAGTAAGTTTCGCAGCGGAGTTGGTAAACCTGGTGACTTCGTAAGCGATGAGGAAAAGGAGAAGAAATGACGGGTGAGGGAGTGGGGGAAGATGAGTTTGGCGGAAGCGTCAGAAAGCGATAATTTATTGCCGGTAGTTACCGGGCGGGGCCATCAAACCGCGGAAATAACAGTCGGCGAACGGGGGGTCCGCGACTTGACGGCGGGACGGGATATCTGACGGCGACGGAACAGGGGAATATCGCAGAATCCAACATCCCCCCTCCTCACCAGGGCTGAAAAGACGAAGGGAAAAGCCGACCGTCTATCTCCAACGCCCTACGAGGGGATTTATGGTTTCGAGTGCCCTCTAACGATCTGCCGGGAAACCTCAAACAATAAATATCCCTGAAAAGCCTCCGTCGGCCGGACAAGGAAAACAAGATATTACTTTTGGGGCGTTTGAGGCGTAGAGGGGAAATTACTGTTTTGGTGAAGATTCCCTCTCGGTGGTTAATTGGTTTGTTCAACCTTCATGTTTGATTCCAGTATGGTTCAAATGAGATCTTCCAGGAGAATTAAACTTAACACAAGGTGTTCTAACCAGCCGAAATTCCCGTTTCTCTGATTTACATCTTTATTCTTAAGTTTACCATTCATTGAAGCGTAAGAACCATTCCAAAGAAATTGAAAGAAGGTAAGCTGTTTCCCTTGCTGATACGAACTAAATCACTGGCGACGAAGTTGTGGAAACCAATTTTAAAACGGAAGTTAGTGAAAAACGGTTGCCTCTATTTCCTCGAAAAAACAAAAGTTACAATGTTAAATCGATTTCGATTTTATTGTTACTGATGATGGCCTAAACGCTGAAGTCGATTTAACGTCGTAACTCTTTATTTTTCGTGGAAATGGACAACGTTATTTTCACTAACTTCCTTGCTGATAGGTGAAAACCCTAATAAGTTAACCGTTAGGTACCTATTTAATTTAGACGTGATCTGTCCATCTCCTGACTCTATTCATTATAATATGGCCTTTGTAGAAAACGTGCTGACGTTTCTCCGGAGTACCTCTCAATCTAGGTAAGAACAAAAGGTGTACTTGATCTCCTAGGGCCATGTTAACACCATGTTAACACATTGAAAATACCGTAAGTTGATGCTTTCAACGAAATGATATGTTTGAAACAATGTTAGTTAGAAAGTGAGAATGAAGAAACTAAGAACACAGTTCACCGGTAGGATATATTAATACATCCCTACCTATCTAAATACATAATTTAGTTATTTGAATGAGTGTAAATGAAGACATCATACATCATCATAATCAATTTTACTCAGCTGATTTAGCTACATTTCAACTCAGCTGATATGTTCTCTAATTGCGATTCAGCTGCATTTTTTTCCCTTTGAGTTAAGAAATCCTTGTTTGAACTTAGTCAATAGAGTCATTAAAGACGTAGCTAAACGAAGAGCGTCAGAGAATGGGTGTTTTGAGCCTTATTTTTTGACACAGCTGAACTTAGACTTACAATTTTTATTCAATTCAGTTGAGCGGATGACGAAACCTGCAACTGATATAAGAAGATTTCGATTCGGCCTAACCAAGAGTTTAAATTTTTAGCTGAGAAAATGGACACTTTTAAAAACTCGACTCAGCTACGTTGAATCCTCAACAGTAACAAACAATAACTGAAGACACATTAGAAAGGGCCCAGCTTTTATAGTCACAGGTGAAAGGAGATTGAATCCCATTGGTCAAGAGAAAGGAAAGGGGCAGGAGCTACAACCAATTAAGTGCAAACAAAGTGATGGGTGATTTATCAAAAGAAAAATCCATTATCAAAAGCATAGCGGCTAGTAACGGATATGGAGGAGATCTCGTTGATACCATATGGGATAAGGTTCTTAGGAAAAAGAGTAGCTGAATTCTGGCTTGGGAGATGTAAATTTAGAAGAAAAGCAATGGATAAGTATACCTTATTGTGGGAAAATGTCGGATAAGATCGGCAAAATTCTATCATCGAGAGGTTATAGGTTTTAGAACTAAAAATACATTTGCGAAACATCTTAAGGAATCCAATCATAGTTACAACTTTGATTTGACAGAAAGGCAGTTTGTAGAATTTCTTCATTTTTGTTCAAAGGGAGGTATGTTGAATGTACTTGAAAAAATTCGAAATTATCAAAAGTGACAGATCTGGTACATGTTTAAATGAGGATATATCTCAATATATTTCACCACTGATAGGTCCATTTTTATAAAGCTTGGAATTATCCTTTCACAATGTTGAAACTATATTTAGTTATTTTTCCCCCATTCACTTCATCTGATTAGCTATATTCCACCGTCACTTTGTTGCACTTAATTGGTTGGACCTCCTGCCCATTTCTTTTTTCTTGACCGATGGGATTCAATCTCCCTTAACCTGTGATTATAAATAAGCTGGGCCCTTTCTAGTGCGTGTTCAGTTATTGTTTGTTACTGATGATGGCCTAACCGTCGAAATCGATTTAACATTGTAACTCTATTTTTCGTGGAAATAGACAACCTTTTTCACTAACTTCCGGTTCGAAATGGGTTTCCACAAGTACGTCGCGAGTGATTTAGTTCGTTTGATTACCAAGACAGCCCAACTCAAAGTTGTTACCATTAGGATGAAGTAACAAAACAAGTTGAAAATACTCAAAGTTGTTTATAATTAACATAGTCGCTAATCATATTGATCTCGGAAATTTCTTAGTGATTCGATTTACCGACCGCCAACTCGATCGCCAACTAACTAACAGGCTTTTATCGCTCTGCGGAACCGTCATTAGAATGACGTTGGGCGAGTCTATGGAACAAGTTGAGCAAATACAATAATGTATGTGAGCGGGGTAAGACGTGAATACAAAGAACGGGCGGAGGCCTTGTAATTAGAATCGGGAGAGGGGAGCGGACGAGCGGGGAGGGCAATGTGCCATGAATGCGAATGAGAGTGATTTACTAGGAGTAAGTTTTCAACCTTGGAAATGGGGAATTCGGCGTGAGGGGGTTGGAAAAGAGAAGAAGGGGGTTGGAAAAGGGCGGAAGGGGGTCGAAAAGGTCGGAAGGGGGTTGGAAAATGGTCTGAGGGTGATGGGAAAGAGGCGTGAAGTTGTGAGGTAGGGCGGCGGCAACGGCGGCGGCACAGCAACATCCGATCACAACACAGCCCTGTGCACCAGCTTTGCATGTAAACCTTTTTCTCAGTAGCAGTTGTGCTAGCTGGAAAATAAAAACTGGAAAACTTGGAGTTTACGTACTTTGTTCCATTGACCGTTCTGAGTACTTTAATTTTTAAATTAGTTTCATTTTCAAGTAGAGCTTTAATCTTCAGGTAGGTTGAAAAGGCCCTATTTCTATATCGCAAAATATAAATAAATATTTTTCTAGTGTAATCATTTACAAAAATCATTATATAACGGCCACTCCCCAGAGATTCCTCAGACATGGGTCCACACATTAACCCAAGTTTCCCTGTAGCTCGATTTTCACTGTGAGAAGGCGGAGAACGATTGAGTTTACCTTTCAAGCAAGAATCAGCGTCACTCCATCGACCAATCCATCTCTCAAAGAACACATGGACTTCTGGTTGACGTGGCCAAGGCGCTTGTGCCACAGTGCATACTAGGAATCGTGGTGGGTCACAGCCAGGAAGGCTGTACAGAAGGTTTTGAGCAGGTAATCCTGAATACAGCACCCGATTCAGATCCAGTAGAAGGGTTTTGGGCAAGCGCAGTTGAGTTGTTCGCAGTGCTAGAACCGGCAGTTCTGGAATTCCAGTTATGCGTTCGCAAAGTTCTGTGAACGCGGTTGGAAAGGTTTCATTTTACAAGTATTTTAGTGTTACAGGGAAGGGAGAGATGGAGGGATGGAGAAAGAAAGGGGGGAGGGAGGGAGAGAGAGAGAGAGAGAGAGAGAGAGAGAGAGAGAGAGAGATCTTAATCATATAAGTTGATTGATTGATGGGGATTGTGAAGATTGATTGCCTCATGGAAATTCTATGAGGCAATTTCGGTCCGTCATGATGGTATGTTCCACATCAACTATACCCCTTCTCCTGCTCCCCCTCGTAGTCTGACGAATGTGGAAAGAAACTTATGGGGGTGGTTAGTGGTTATCCAACGATATAAAATGAATATATATCCGACTAAGTAATCTCCAGCAGAATTAAATAGCGGAAATTACGTATAATAGGTGTCAATAAAGTGATTAGTCCAAGTAACCGTACCTAGTTCTGGAGGGAAGTCTTGCAGACACGCGCCGCATTATCACCTTCGCGTGTCAAGGGCAATTAATTCAAATCAGACCTTGCAAACGTGTTTATTGGCTCCCATTGTGCACCAGATCAACACTCATTCTTAATATTATATATTTTCTCGGACGATTTTCTATTCGTATTTTGGTTACGATCAGCCGAAATCTAGAGAGACAAGTACGAAATAAAACACGCACCTCCAAAATACACTTTAGAAAAATTGATAAAAAAACAGATTCATGACGTTAAAATAGGTATATTGATTTGATGTTCAATATTGAAATGCTATAATATACATCCCCGTCCACTATCATAAAATAACATATAATATCAATATCATATAAATCATTGTCCAATCAGAATATTCGCAATTTATTTATTTATGCCTACTTTATTTAAACGTACGACAGTCAAGTACTTTGTCACTTACTCAGCACTTACTCAAGCACTTACTCAGTCTTTCTACGATTCGCAGTCAAGTAGTTGATTGCTGTTCGGGCTTTAAATGGTCGGAAGATTCTATTATTGGAGGTTAATTATTGAGTTTCGCCAATCCTAACCCTTCTGGTTAATTAATCAATACCTAGTGATGTTAAGATTTCAGACCCATATGCAGCCAAATTGTGGGTTTTGAACCGAATGGAAGCGGATTAATGTTTTATTTAGTTTTAGTCTATCAAGTATTTTGAAGCTTTATCAACACATTTTGGAGGATTAGCAATTTTTGTGGTAGTCGATAACACTAAAATAATAATACTAGGAGATAGTATTAAATTACTATTTACTATCTACTATCAACTAATAAATACTTATCAGTGCAAATGAAACTGAAAATTTCGTTTTTGGGGTACTTATCTAGCTCAAGGGGTAACATATGGTAGGATTTTAAATATTGATCAAGGCATTTGTGATGGTTTCCGTCTCAACCTTCTACCACGCATTTAGCCTGGAGTTCAACGCACTTAACTCGCACCTTTGAAATCCGGTAATTTGGGGATACCCTAACCTCGAGGGAACTCTTGATAGCCGCACAATGATTCACTATTAAGGTTCTATCGAAGTTGTCACATTTTTCAAACTTTATTGATGTCGGATTTTGTGATGTGGGCTTTACCTCATCGTCCAAGCACGTCGTGTAGTGGAATCCAGCAGCTTTCTGTATTTTCTCAATATGAGCTCCCGTTTCAATTGAATCCACAAGAGCTGTGCGGCTTAGGTACATGATAGGTTGACGAAGACGTGACATACGAGTAAAATCAATGAAGTGCGTTGTGGAAGAAAACCTAGGCTAGTGGGAGTGGGTGGGAGTTGGGGGAGGGGGTGTAAGTAAGCGATAATATTGAGCCATTTCTCAGAGCCAGCCGCCTTGGAGCAGAACAATCAAGTGACTGCAACCTGATTTATGATTCAGTCAACGTCTCCGCTGCATTATTGATCGCCTCCCCATTCATTTCACAGCTTGCGTGAACCTATATAGCGACACCGGTCTCGAAAGAGTCGCGATCGAGTTTATTTATACCGAACCTGATGTTGTCATAGTTGCTACTCGTGTTTGCTAAACTAACAAGCTGCAGCTCTATTTTCTGAAAGACGTTGCAAGGTAGACAAATAGGCAATGCAGGCATATTTTCATGGATATATAAAGATAAGATGCCATTTAAGTACCTATTTGGCGTCATGAATGAAACCATGAATATGCTGGGACATGAATGGATCGGTCAGGAATTTCTGAAAGTCATCAGGTTGAAAGATAATTTGAATAGGAGCAGAAACTGCTGACTCGATTCACCGATTGAAACATCAACATCTTCCCAGATGTTGCTGATTTATCGGCGAGCTGACGTTTGGGATCACAAGAAAATGATAAGTTTCACGGACTAGAAATTAGGAAGTGTAAATACACTAAAAAGTAACGAGAGAACGGGATTTACCAAATCGAAGCCAAAACCTAGATTATTTTTATTATTGAAATATTTCGGCATACCGTAACGTTATGTGATGCACTTTTCCAGATATCCCTAGGGCTCTAAAGTAAACATAATTTTCAAAACAATTTTCAGCTTTCCATTACGGTTTGTGTGACGCGAATTGTAATAATTCCCCACCGGGGGGCCATACTAAAGACATGGAAATGTCAAAATTGATGGATATCTATAAAAAAAAACAACAGGAGCGTTCGCCGACGTATCGAATTTAACAAATTACGTATCAAGGTAATTGGAAAGCTACAGGTTTGAGAAGTGAATTCAACAACTGAGGCTAAAAAATGAGACTCAACACGAAAGAGAACTGATCTCTAATTGAATTGCATTGCAGATATAAATCACAGCCACGAAAATTACTCTCATTACGAAAGCTGTTGGGATCTCGATTATTTAATATTAGAGCCTTCAAATTATTACCGTTTAGGGTTCATCAAAAGTGATGCCGAAGTTATTGGTATACAATTTACGATTTTTGAGCCAAATTTCATAAATTTCGGATCAGTATTTTCGGCGAAAAGCTTAGCACTGTGTATGGAAGGGGTTTTAAATTTGTGTTTTTGGAATCTACGTATTTTGGAACGTAAGCCAAAAAATGTTGAAAGGGGGGTTGAAACATTTGCTTTCTTGGTCGATTACATCAGTTCTTTATTGAAATTAATAAACCAATCGCAAGCTTTCAGTTATTTTGTTGTTGTCAATTTTCAATGAATAACAACAAAAACCATAACCACCATGTAATTAAGATTCCATATGATAAGGTCTCACTATGTAATAATTGCATATTCATCAATATTAGTATTTTGTAGTATATTCTTCTTGAAATGAGTCTGAAGACGCTATATGCAAAATATAAATTTTTTTATTGGTTTTGATTTTGAGGGATTGCTCTAACGAAAGACCATGGAGCGATTTAGATTTACAAGCCGAAGGTGGAAAGAGGTTTGGAAGGAGGCCAAAACTTTTTTTTGGATTTACAGGGGCAATTTTCTCGCTCAATAACTCAAAAGGGCCTTAAATACTGCGTAAAGAAGGACCTGCGAATAACCGACCCTTATTCTAAGGGAAAGAGAAATCGTGTTCCTGCCAGTGTTGGTATCTTTCAAACAAAGCTAATCTACTTGAATCCTATTACTTCCGTGCTGACTGCTCCATTTTAATAGCTTCACTGTCGGGCTGTGCGACTAACCCCGCATTCACAGCAGAACTGCGAAAATTCCGATTCCATTCACCTCCTGTCTTTTGAGCATGACATTAAAATTCAAACAAGGTACTGGCATAAAATGAGTAGTATTTAATAAGGTTAGAAGCATCATGAAGTTGAAAACGATTATTGTACCAGCTTTATTTAGAATTTTCTATTTTAA
This sequence comes from Adelphocoris suturalis, assembly GCA_030762985.1. Classification (NCBI taxonomy): domain Eukaryota; kingdom Metazoa; phylum Arthropoda; class Insecta; order Hemiptera; family Miridae; genus Adelphocoris; species Adelphocoris suturalis. Next base: position 108,546,156 of record CM061043.1, read on the forward strand.
AAACTTTTCTAGATTTTACCTAACTTAGATTCCAGGGAACGGGGCACATTTAAAAACCCAATCTAGCTAGACAAAATTATATTTTCGAGTTGAAAGGTATGGCCTCTTAGCAGGTCTTAATAGAATTCTAATAGGTCCGGACTAGTGGAACTCAAGGTCGTTATCAATTCTTTACAATCTGACTGAAAAATTGAAATTAGTGGTATACGCTTAACATTCAAAATGTCCAACGAAGTTCTATGAATTTTATTTTATTCAATGTTCCATTGATTCAAATGAAATTTAAACTATGCATTCTCGTTGGGATTCAAGGGTGGAGTTTGCTGAAGAGGTTTCACCCAGTGGCGACAGGTGGGAAAACTCACGGGGCAATCAGCAAGATAATCGAGAATGTGAGAAGAAAGCTATTGACAGCATATCAGTTGTATGTAATTGCAAAGGCTATTGAGATGGTAACTGGTATCTAATTAGTGTAACGGTAATTGCTTATGCGTTCATGACAAAAGCATTGAGTAAAATTCAATTAATGAAATTGGAGTCCCATCATCTCGATTTTTTTGGAGATCGAAATGAAATAGAGGCACATATAACTGACTCCCATAATATTTCTTTGTGGTAGGTATTTATTACATTGTTAACATCTGTAAACCCTTCTTTGGCCCACGAATATCCCGAGCGACTGTTCCCAAACAGGAGACAAGGCCAACAAAAAAGATAAGCACCTAAGTAGGTGGTACCTACCTATTGTTTTAAAGGGCGCATGCATCTAACGACGAAAACCTATTTGTCATAATAACTCGATATTTTTCCTTCTTTCCTCAAAACTTCTGGTATGAAACGATGCATTCAGTACATAATGCACTGAGCACGATCAATCCTACATGCTAACCGTATGTAAAAACGAAAATATAATGTAAAGAGAACAAACCGACTCGAAAACTATCGAAATTCCCGAAAAACTGATAATGGGGCTTGAGGGACGGATGATAATTGATAGCTAATCAGTTTTGATTGGTTATTCGACATCTCTGTGGGTTACGGTGCTGCAGCGAGCAGTCTGTGAAACTAATATTGTAGCCTTGAGTGCCTACTCCATGTTCTAGAGTTCGCTAGGACCGCTCGATCGCACATCATTTCGCGACCAAGAAAAAATAGTGAATACTGGAATTTCAAATTGTTCTGCATTCATGTCACTAAACCCATGATCTGGTCAGGGAAATGGTTAAAGTCTTCATCTGTGAGCGATTAACAACGTGGTTCTCTGATATATTCGTTTTATCCATGCCAATGAGGTCATAACTAGCAATGCCGAACTGTTTTGATTTTGCTTTGCTTACCGTCACAGTCGACTCTACCAATCAAGAACCAATAGGAATGGTTCATACAAAGATCTTCGAATCAGATCTTCTGTTTAGCTTTCTGGTTTGCTATGTTGCAAATCGAGCTCAAACAAGTCGGCCAAAACAATATCAATACTAGGAATTGGAGAAATAAATGTGAGACTCAACTTCAAAACATGAAAGTAAACTTTTTCTCTCGCTTCTAACAGGCCGATCACTGTTTGCCCTGAATATAAGCCACTGGTTTCACCTGTATATGAATTGCATGTCTTGTTGTCGGTAACAGGAGGACGGCTACAACGAACAAAAGTTTGTATAATACAGCGGCCGCTTATTTTCATGTATTTTTGCCGGTTTACAGTTGAATAGAAGCTTATACGTATGCGGTTAGGGGCAGGAGGCAAAATACAGTATACCTACACCCATCATTCGCCGCTTCCGGAAAAAACCATCGTTAGAGCGCAGTTCATTTCAGGACGATATCTAAAAAACAAAGGCCCGTCCGGTCGTTTTTAACTCAATGGTCGAAGCGGCTACGCTCCACTTCCCTATCAATTCTGAAATGCACCATCGACTGTTTCGTTTGTCGTTTAAAACAGGAAAGCTGGAGTTTTAATAAAAACATTTTTTCCCAGTAAAATCCCGCGTTCTCCCGAAATAAACATTAGAGGCATGACGAGTTTCATAGAAATGAACGTACGTATACGAGAATATACGTACATCCTGAATTGCTTAGGAAGTAATCCGATTACACAGTTACTAGTATATGCAGTTTTATGAAGCCCAATCCCAAACTTGCCTATATAAAATATACGTTCATATGGTAATAGAACGTGGGGAAGGCTTTTTCGCATTTCTTATTTCAACTCTTGCTGTTAGTGGATCAGTACAGCTAACATAATCGTAATTATAGGTGCAGAGACGACATAAGGACAAGGCACGAGACTAAACTTGCCGAGAAAGCTCTGTAACGCAAGTTGAATGTTATACATTTTTAGGTGGTATGTAAAATAAATTGACGATGTTGATTGCGCTAATCTTCAAGAAAAAATGATGCTGTTATTTGGGATTATCACGTTCCCTTCATCGCATACTGCTCAATCTTGACCGAAGCTGAGCATTTATAATACATCATACAGCATAATGTAATTAGTTTGGGATTTCCAGGTAATCTATTTTATAGATACCTTGATGCTTAGATATCTATCTGTTCTAGGTTATCTATTTTTAGGTGTCTACCCATAATAAGGGCGGTGACTGAATTGGTGGATATTATAAACGTTGTCGGTTGTTTCGTTTCAGACCCTCATGTTAACAGAAGTTAACAGGGAAGTCAAATCGAGTAGTTATTTTTATCTGGTCAATGTAGAGGTTCTGCATTATTCCGATAATTTAGGAAATAATAATAAAGTGTCCTAAAGAATGTAAATGTCTCAATGCTTATACGTCATAGATGTAGGTCGAGGTGTCTTAGGGCAGAGCCATTGTAGTGATAAAAGATTCCGGAGAGTGGATTGAACATACAATTAGTGAACTTATAAATACAAGCGTCTGCATCGACCCAATGATTTAGGCGCTCGTTCTAGCTCGTGCTTCCAAACTACGTAGGTTTAAACCCGAGCTTAAAACTCATATATCAGGGTCCACATGCGGAAGAGGCCTGCATTGCCAAGGTTGTAAACCGCTACTGCCGTGAAACCAACACCAGCCGAGGGAGAGGCAGGAGAATATCCGGTATCTCCTCCTGGAATGCCAGAAGTTTTGTTTGGGAATCCTGAGGCAATATGTCTAATCCTGGGTTAGGAGGAAGCACTTGGTCCTGTGACAGAGGTTGGTAGTCTAGGGCTCCACTAGACCTTATTGGTAACAAACCGAAAGGACCCGAAATTGGCCAGAAACGTTCTGTCGTCTTCAGGTGTAATAGTGAAGGAACTGCTTTTGAAACAAGGTTAACTGATAGGAGCGCTGTACCATAATTCGGGGGTTTAATGAATTTATACATTTGCGCCTGTCTTAGGAAGGTTAAGTGTGTTGGTTCAGGGGCGGTAAATGTCTTTGTGGATTTGTAAGACGTTGGGAAAGTATGTGTAGGGATGTTTAGAGAAGGGTATGGGAGGCCCAAGCCTACTGCCAACTTCTCTGGTGGGTAGGTAACCATCAACCACCTCTAATAATTTCAAGACGTTTCTAATAACCTTTTTCCAATGTCTCATCGAATCCAAAAAGACTTGAATATTGAAAATTGTGAAATCGGGGGAATCGAGTGTAGTCACCCATTTTTTGGACCATTGGGTTCTGATCTCAACAAGGGCTAGTTGGGGACCCCCTCCCCACCCGTCCGCGGCACCAGTTATGGAAAAGAAGTTCACAGGTTTCCTAACTAGTATACTTGGATGCCTGCAGGCACGGTTTAGTTATTTGTTCCGAAGAGAAGACTCCTCACTCCTATCTGTTTACTTCCATCTCTATGTTACTCAACAGCCTGATTAATTACAGGAGTATGAAGAGACACAGTTCTCTCGGTCGAACCTCTGCTAGTTTTGAACGCAGGCCGATAACGTCTTTTCAGCATGATTCTTGCGTGCAACTATTAGCGAATTTACCTAGAAAATAAAGCAATTGAAATAGCTCCAAACATTTTGAAATAATTTTTCTTCTTCAGAGATTCCGTCATGAAAATCCGTTTGAGGCATTCTGAAACGATTTCTGGAGTGTAGTGCATTTTCATTGTGTGTAAGTGTGTGTCAGTGGGTCATTTCTGACGATAACAATCCTTAGGATTGAGATAACAATTCCAAATCAAGCATTCCAAAAGAAAGTAAGACTCCGTTCGGCAGCATTTTTTGAGCACAACAAGTTGGCCAAATATAGAAAAATGTGCTGAAAAATCTCTAAAAATGGCAAAAACAACTAACAATTATTAAATTGATATTCTTAAGCTGAATATCACTCCAATAAAGTTTATCAACCATGAACCAGAACATTAATAAGTTTATTTGTTTTAACAGAATTATGCTGAAAAATGAACTCAAATTTCATTGATTTGTGCTAAAAAATGTACAAAATTTTTTAAAAAATCTGAAAATCCAAAATCTTTTTTTAAATAGTACATTATTCTTTAGATTAGGGTTTTGTCATACAATTAATTAAACATTTCATTCCACTCTAAGTTTTCACATTTCAAAACATTTTTAACAAAATATTAAACGATAATATTTACAAAAGTTTGTCTATATGATCATACTGCGTGACTGTTTTATCTCACTAAGAGATCATTATTGGTTGTGTTAATATTTACAGCACCAATTATTGATCTAAATTAATTAGGTGATAGGGTGTGTCGGTCGGAGACCGTTCGTTGATTGGCGGCCGTTAAAACTAGCAACGTAAACCAAATGGCCAAACTGTACCTACTGGACTTCATAAATTCTCATTTATAATATTAAAACGAGGGAACTACCAGGAAGCACGAGCTCAACTTTACCTCAAGAAATACCGCTGAAGTGTAACATTCAAAAAGCGATGAAAAGGGGAACAGGGGCAGTGGTGATTATCAAAAACCTTTCGTTGCAAACCTTTTACAAGCTTAAAAGCGAAAGAGCAATTACTTTAATTAAGATCTCAGCTCAGTGCCCGTAATTTTCCGACCATTATTTACACTGCTCTCGGTCGTATAAGAGCGAACATGAAATTATGTCTTTAGGTGGAAAACACTTCATCACAGTACGAACCAAATTTATTGTTAGTCGTATTTTTCAATTCGTGCATTCTTCGTTTACATAGGCGAACCATTACATCAATAGTAATTTCGTTATGTTTAAAAAATGCAAATAAAAGTTTATCGTTTCTGAACTAGATAGCTCTTCAGCGCAGATCATTGGAAATGGCAGATTAGTTTCATCTAAGTTTAAAAAAATCACACGTTGGTAAAAATATGCCATTAACTAACTTAGAATAGCTAAATTTGAAATTATTAATAGCGTCATAATTAAATATTGCTTCAATTTTGGTTCCATTCCCAACCTTATGGCTTTGTTGGGTTTCGGGATTGCGTCATGGGGATGATGATGATAGAGGCATGGAGTTGAAGTATTTCAGTTTGAAACCGTTTGAGCAGGTGAAGAAAACTCGGAGGGAAACAACCCAAAATCCGCAAGCCATAACTTAATCAGACAATAAATTGAAACAAAAAACATAACTTTAGGATAAATATTAGTTCCTAAGCATTAAGGCCTGGACACGGAACTATGGTACTACAGCAATAGAGAATTTTTACTTTCCACAGTGTCCCCCGCTTGGCCCTGCCTGTGAACGTAAACCTAGGGAGAACGCCACATGAATGCTCACCTAGACGATAAACTCCACGATCCCGAGATCTTATCATAACCTGACAAATTCATTCCGCTTCCAATAAAGCAAATATAATATATTTATGTGTCGTTGGAATTAGTCGGGATGCGGCCCAGGGAGAAAAATGAATCTATTTCATATTGTTTATTAGGCGACGTTCCGTCCTCTTACTGAGGACATCTTCAGGTTTGGTGTGTCCAGGAAAAATATAATCTTCCGAATATAACGAAAATTTATTTTAACCTTTCTTGATATTCTCAATAACATGAGTTTTTGACTTATTTGACTGGGTGAACCACTGTTATTGTTACATATTTGACAAGTCCGTTATAAAAACCACATGAAATAAATTCATTTTTTTCCCTGGGCCGCATCCCGACTAATTCCAACGACACAAGTACTTTCGGCCGACTATACTACTAACATCAAATATAATATAAATGAAAACAAACCAAATGATGCTCCTGTATCTCTGTTAAGAAGGCAGGAGTTCTTAATAGTTCTGTTTCACTAGGACGTCTACTGTACTCATTATTCATAAAGTTAGATTTTGTTGAGATCATAGATTTTAAAAATGTCAAAATTACGCATCCCGCAATTGCGCAAACGTGCGCAGTTGACATAAACTTCGTTTTTTTAAAAATGGGAACCCCATTTTTTATTGCAGATTCAAAGTTCACGTAAAATTTCATGAAGAAATGACCCATAACTCGATTTTTAAGTGTGCGCAAACGGGCGTTATAATTCTACCGTAAAAATGAGCAATTCCGCTCTAAGAGAGCAAACATTATGAAATACCTGCTGGGTTTTTGAAGATATTGAATTGCCACATCTAATACATGATTTTAGGGTATTTTTTCGTGTTGAATCACGAAATGAAGATCATTCATTGATATTTGCAGCACCAACTTGGAAAAACCCAGAAAAACTACATTTTACGCTTTGTGCTGTGTGGAAAGTACTGAAGAATGTGCAATTCCGGTTGATTTTTCGGTGCTTTTCCATGTTTGTGTTGAAAATATTAATAAACAAACATCATTACGTGGCTCAGCACGAAAAAATAGCCCAAAATCATGCATTACATGTGGCAATTCAATATCTTCAAAACTCATGAGGTATTTCAAAATTTTGCACTTCCAGAGCGGAATTGCGCTCTTTTGTGTGTACTAAAAAATCGAGTGATGGATCATTTCTTCTTGAAATTATATGTAGAATTCGAATCTGCAATAAAAAATGGGGGTTCCCAATTTAAGATAAAATTTGTGAAGAAATTTGCTTGTCCAAATTCTTTACTACTACAGTTAGAGAATATGCGGGGAGGGGGGAGGGGGAGGCTATCTCGTGGACCACCCTGTATAAATGTACCTAAGCCAGAAAACCAGTGGTATTCACTAAAAGGCTAATACGGGGGAAAAAAAAAAAAAATAAAAATAATAATAAAAAATTAACCTATACGTGTCGTGCATTACACTTAATAGCTTATCGTCTGAAAATTAGCTAAAAGGAAAATAGTTTTTATTAATATTTGTCTGATTACAGCTTATAAAAAATTACTCAGATGAATTGTGTAGGTCAATCAACACAATTTTTCAGGGTAGAGTGAAACACGGGTGAAACGACAGAGGGAAAAAAGTGGACTCCGGGAAAGCGGTAGACTATTTTCCTCAGCTCCCTCAATAAATAATTCAGAGGTTACCGAGTTTCCTAACGACTTCAGGAAACTCCGCTCGAGGCCGTTGGCGTTAGGTTCGGTTAATTTTCATTAAAATAAACTCCCTCCTGTATCATACATTCAATTTATATTTATGCAGAGGGCGAAGAACCGGGCCCGGGGTGGATGAAGCGAGAAAACATTAATAAAGTAAGGGGGGGAGCTTTGAGGAGATGGAAGGCTTTGGTTGAGCTAACCTACATCGCTATTCTCCGCGATTCCTCGGGTGTCTTGTGGAGAATTCATCGGCAATTCTACCACACGGGAATGGATTACACAAGAGCGATGGTTCTCATTGACTCCAGTTGTCTCTTTTACCTCTCAATTCTTCGCTACTTTCATCTGTCTCTATCTACCTATCAAGTTACAACACATACATTGTTTTTACCTTTTGAAAATTTTTTTTCTCAAGTGCAAGAGTTCAATTTCTTTTCCTCACTCCTCGGCCGCTGTAAAATATTGGACGCGAGGCTTCACACTACCGATGGTTGTTTTTCTTGACTAGTGTAGTGAATAATCAGAATCAGAATCGTATATAGCATAAAACTTTAGTTATAACAATAGCCAATTCAAAGAATGGTAACAGGAATTGTTAAAACTTTTTCCATTTAGGTTAGTGAGTTCTTTAGCATTTTAGGTTTAAACCTTTTCCACTTAGGTTTAGACCTTTTCCATTTAGATTTAAACCTTTTCCATTTGGATTTAGATCTTTTTCATTTAGATTTAAACCTTTTCCATTTAGATTTAAACCTTTTCCATTTAGATATAAACCTTTTCCATTTGGATTTAAACTCCATCAAAACGTCAGTAGTTAGCCCCATCATAGTAAGTAAGTGCCTACCTACTAAAATTTCATTAGGGTAGAAGTAAAAAAAAGGAAACGGTAAGAGAAAATACGCATTTTTGAAAGCTTGTTATGAATCGGAAATCTCGGTAATGGATAAGGAGCCGAAGGCGTTTGGTTGAGAAGGAATTTGTTAATTTATAACTTCCGTTCATGAGAAATTCTTGTGTTCTTGTGTTCAAAAAACATGTGTTCATTATTATATATATTACATTTCTGTGCATAAAAAAACACTTGCATGATTTAATTTTCAAGTTGTGGCATAATAACGTCGGGTTAGAGGTAAAAGTACCGAAGAGGTAAATTCATATTGTGCGATAGTCAAATTAAAATTTCAAAAGTTAGTTTGGTAAATATGATAATAAATTATTTTCTTAGGTTGGATACATAGTTTGATGATAATGATCACCAATAATAACAACAGTTAAATAATCATAATATTCTGCATTTGATTTTCCCACGTGTTGAATTTTTGTGACTTGGGTACTTTTACCTCTAACTCCACGATAATTTCCTGAGCTTAAATCCAAATGGAAAAGGTTTAAATCCAAATGGAAAAGGTTTAAATCCGAATAGAAAAAGTCTAAATCTAAGTGGAAAAGGTCTAAATCTAAATGGAAAAGGTTTAAATCTAAATCGAAAAGGTCTAAACCTAAATGGAAAAGGTTTAAACCAAAATGAAAAAGGACTAAACCAAAATGGAAAAAGTTTAACTCAATTCGGAAATGCTATATATTGTCATAACATTGTAGAATGTAGTACAATTGTTAACGTAATTCGTAGTAGGTAAATTAACGTTCCTGTAGCCAATAAAGGAGAGAGAATTGATTGATTGATGATGAATGGATTGAGAGATTTTGTTTGAAGTTAATTTGGGTTCACTTGATGTTATGCAATGCAACATCAAGTGTACAATCCATCGGGAAACGAAAACAATCGATTTCATTTTATAAATTGGCCATTAGTAAGGTAAAACTATGTTTTTTTATTCGAATTTCAGCCTTAAAGTTTGATTGTGCTTAAAAGCAAGATTAATAAAATATGAACTCCAGGATAATACGGGACCACAACGCTGTTTTAAAACTGATGTAAAACGGTCCTGCAATATTGAAAACGCTGATGTAACGATGCTAGCAAATTTTATGAATATTGTTGGATGGTAGTCCAGAATATGCAACACGATTATGTCGCCGTAAGTTCTGGTCTCTTTAAATACGTTTGAGTAGAATTGAGTACGACGTATGAGGTCCGGTGCAGTGTTCATTGTACGTTATGCGCCAGTCTTGCGGAGGTCATAGCCGTCATTCCTAGACGTATCACGGTTTAGTCTGCTCCGCTTAATTAACTAACGGTTGGCCGACGAGCCGGATAGTACAGTGGTGTGAGGCAGGTCCTTGTCTAGGAACGGTTTATTGGCTTCCGATCAGCTGCGACTCTACATCAGCTCATCGGGAACTCCGAGTTATCTCTCACTTCATGGGCTTCCACATACGCGGTTATGAGATAACAGGCTTCTGCACAACCACCGTCCAGCCTACCATCAAGCTGGATAAGATATCTATTGCGGTCGCTTTCAGTTGTCTCCAAAAACCATAATTCGTCCAATATGTGGAAAGGTACGACCCGTAAACGGAAAACTATCAGCCAAGTGAAATTATCACACTTTTCTTATATTCTCAACTCCATTATGATGGTCAGAGGAGTAAAAGAGTACGTCGGATGATTGCAAAAAGAGACGAAAAGAATCGAATCTACACACAAATTTTTTTGAAATTGAGAAAATTTTGAGAAATCAATTTTTAAATAGTTTTCATTTCAAAGAATCGAATGAGAAGGAGACCACCCAGATCGCTGTTTATCCATTCACTCTTCTTAAGCCTCAAAGGGCCTTTGACATGAAAAAGTCCAGTCATGCAGCATGACCCCATGAGCGAATTTTTGAAGAAATCGTCGACATTTCAGTCGCTATTGATCGTGTTGAGAAATTTTAGTTCATGATTTTGATAGACAAACATAGAATCAAATTATTAACACATGCACAGAGTAAACTCATCAGTTGTGATTACATTTTTTTTTGAAGTACCTACTACCTACGATTTAAACAGCATGGTTCTAGGATTGGTTATACAGGGATACTTCCATAAGAGTAGTTCAATCTGAATTTGGACAATGTTTCATGCGAATATTACCGATTTTTACTACTAGCGAACGGCATTATTTCGATTTTTGACTGATTTTTCAACTTTAAAATGTTTGAAAACTTGATACATATTCTTATAGGAAATTTTACGCTGATTCCGAATATGCCACATGTTAGTATGCTGAAAAAATTATTTCGCACAACAAATCGCAAAAAACAGGCTATTTTGAAATTTTTGACTACATTTTTGAAAATTTCAACCCGAAGATGTAATTCGATCATGCTGGCCAACGAACTTGAACTTTCGTTTTGTGTCCTTAACATTTTAAAATTTGTTTGAAGTTTCTAGCACAATTCTACGGACAGTTATCATCTGGAATGACACATACATATATACATACATATATACATACATACATATATACATACATACATACATACATACATTAAAAAATGCGTTAAACTTCAGAATATGATTCAGAATAGCCTGAAACGGATTTCTGCATAAAATTTTTTCAAAAATTCACATTCTACAAATTTTGAGGCGAGAGCAATAGCTTAATTTTCTTCAAAAATTCGCTAAAAGAAAGTTGAGTGAATGAAAAAAAGGGGAGAACATTGTGAATATCTCCATATAAACTGCGTTGATTGGATCTTTTTAGTTTATTCTAACTTTTGTGACATATTGAACTACGGACAAGTGAAGCGTAGGTAGCAGTATAATATATATTTTATTTTGCTTCTTGAAAAAGGTGCCAACGTATGCATTTGCGTAAAGTCTTGTAACGTATGTATAGTAATATATAGCATTTAGAAATGAAACCTTTTCCAAATCAAATGAATCCTTTTTCCAAACCAAATAGTATACTTCTGTAAGATAAGCAGTAAATATATAAATCAGTAGGTATGAGCATTGACTTAATTAATTACAACATCTTTGGAATTCAGTCAGAATTAGAGACTATTTCCAAGGAAGGAAAACAAATACCCGTTAGCCACAAAAAAGGACATAGTGACATATTATCGCATTAGGTAACTACTTCTACAGTTCAAAATTCCTCACATTAACGTGTCCTAGTAAGTAGAGATTTACTCCAATAATAATACCCAATAATTCATAGAATTTCCAGTTCGTCAACTTTTTGTATGTAAACTTTTGTCTGAATTCGCAAAGGTTTCATTCACTCCCTTTGGCTGACTTTTGCAATTATGATTTTAGTTTGGTTTGGCGTAGGTTCCATTTGGTTAAATAGGTTTCATTTTGTTTGGAAAAGGTTTCATTTTGTTTGGAAAAGGTCGATCACAAAGGTTCCTTATTGTAAGTAACAACCAAAAGGACTTCTAAATCGAAATGACGAGAAGAGAGGATGATTGGTTGCTAGAAACAACTGAAGTAAGTTTTTAAAGACGAAATAGCACTTTTTTATTTTAAAAAGTGGTGAACTTTGGAAGACTTATCTTAAAACTCGCAAAATGACCATTCATTATGTGGACAGTGTTTTGTTATTATAAAACCAACTTTTTCAAATCCCATCCGCATTCTCTTCACTCTACTTGAATATGGAGAATTATGACAATATTTGAGATTTCAATCGATCGGGATTATGATATAGTCAATTACCACAGGAGACGTTTCGTGTTGTCTGTATCAATATGATTTAATACAATTATACAGTGGTAAAATTCATCAGCAGGCTGATTCATTAGTTTGAAAAATACCGAGGTCCCCCAAGGAATACCCAATCCTTGTGATTCTCCGTTCCCACGTTCTGACAGCATCGTGCAATTCTCACCGCTCCTTGTAACCTTCAGAGCCTTCTATCGACTGTTTGTCGAACTACCATCGACTTGTCAATTAGGCATCCTTCTCCCCCTCCGTACACAACACACATATCGAAGACTCGGACACTAGTAGCCCAACGTGCCTATTAATTGGGTAATTCATGATCTCGTCGCCCCAATAATACCTTCACCAGAAATAGCTCGTTCTAAATGAGAGGGTAGCGTGGTGGAGGGAAACGAATGAAGCGAAGGAGAGGGCGAGAGAAAGAGAGAGAGAGAGAGAGAGAGAGAGAGAGAGAGAGAGAGAGAGAGAGAGAGAGAGAGAGAGAGAGAGAGAGAGAGAGAGAGAGAGAGAGAGAGAGAGAGAGAGAGAGAGAGAGAGAGAGAGAGAGAGAGAGAGAGAGAGAGAGAGAGAGAGAGAGAGAGAGAGAGAGAGAGAGAGAGAGAGAGAGAGAGAGAGAGAGAGAGAGAGAGAGAGAGAGAGAGAGAGAGAGAGAGAGAGAGAGAGAGAGAGAGAGAGAGAGAGAGAGAGAGAGAGAGAGAGAGAGAGAGAGAGAGAGAGAGAGAGAGAGAGAGAGAGAGAAGAGAGAGAGAGAGAGAGAGAGAGACTGTTTTTATTATTTATCTGTACAATTTCCAGATTCCAGATTTCCAGAGGCCCTCTCTTACAATTATACAGAAATGTAGAATAAAATACATTCACAAATCGCTGTCAGTCTTCACGAAAATTAATATATAAAACAAAATATCACAAGCATAACGAATGTGAATATAAATAGGTGTATTTCTCAACAAAATTAATCATCGCTTGATCATTGTCATATATGGAGTTGCTCACAAAATTTACTTGTTAGTTATATCGGCTCAACAGTTTTTCTTTTAAAGTTTTCTTAAATGTTGCAATAGAATGGTCAAAATTATACAAATTAGGAAATTCATTATATATTCTAATGGCTCTCACTTCAAATGAACCATCATATAGTACAGTTCTGTGTTGCGGACACACCAGTGTGCTTATTGCATTTCTAGTGGCTTTCTGATGGACATCCATTTAAAATTTAAATTTTGTTCTCAAATATTGAGGTTCATTTAATTTCAGAATTTTAAATAACAATGTCCCTATCCTAGACTCTCTCCATTCTCGAATTTTTAGCCAGCATAACTTTTTATAAAATGGAGTTACATGTTCCCATTTTGGAACTGAAAAAATAAATCGAATGCAAGCATTTTGAACTTTTTGAAGACTATCGCATTTCCCAGAGTTCAAGTTACATAAGCGACTGAAGCATAATCCATTATGGGAACTTTGAGAAATAACTTTGTGAAATTGGCCGGAATTTACCAAGATTTTTGATAGATTGTTCAGTCTCAATCAAAACATGGGAACCAAAACACCTGTTTGTTTGAAAACTCAAAAATAACTGTAGCACCCGCTACAAGTTACCCCTTTGGCTTAGTACGGGTATGTTGAATGAGCGACTAAATCGTCCAGTATTTCGTATATTCGAATGAGCAGACATAAGCACACACAAAGAGGAATAGTAATAGGACGGGAAGCTTAGTTTTCCGAAACATCAACTTGGTCTTACACAAGCTCCATTGTACACAGGACACATTCATTGCTGGTCGGCGGGTGTATCATTGTTGTTGCCTCTGCTGGACAAAACGTTCAAGATGGACTGCCAGTTGTCAGAGGTCATTTTCACATGTGTACCAGGAAAATTTTCCCAGCAACACCCTAAGCCCGCTTCCAACCCCACCCTAAAAACCGGCCCAACGGAATTCCGACCAAGACACAAACTTTTGCTTTTGTTGTAAAACCTGGTTTTTTCGAGGTCATGACGATGGGCGGGATCTCTCGAAAACAGTTGAAAACCCCCCGCGGGAAAACGTGAAAGGCTCAAGAGTGAGTGAGTTTTGTGCTCTGGTAGAGTTGAAACAATAGGCGCAGTTCCTATTGTTCCGCTGCCCGCAAAACAATTCCACAACACCCCTCCCCACGTTTCTCTACCTCTTTGACAAATATCGCGAGTTACTCAAATAAATTTCAGAAAGTCGTTTCGAGGTGAATTACGTCTGCAGGCCAGCTAACTACCTCGTATTCTCAGTTGGGGCAGACTCAAATTGTTGACGTGGCCGAAAACGTGACAACAGAGTTATGAGCAAGATCCCTTTCAATAGAAAAAACAATTTCTGGCTGGTTCGAAATTTCCACTATACCTGTGTAACGAAATATGTAAGTTAAGTTCCAATTCAACTAAATTTTATTACGAGTACATACAATGTATTACTACATCGTCTTTACCGCATACGGTCACGCAGGAGATAAAAAAAATTACTGTTTTTCAAAATCAGAGTCTGATTTTGATGCATTTTCAGCTTGTGTCATCCAGTTGCGGCCCGATCCCATCAAAAGGTATCAATTGCGGCCTCCGCTCTTAAATGAAAAGCACCAGTTGCAGCCCTCTGACTCATAATCGATAGGTTTGTGTTGAGGAAAGAATCTAACCGACTCTTGAAATAATGCACTGAAATGACCCCTTGATTTTACGCCACCAACTTTGGCCCAAGTGAAATCAACACCGTTGAAATGCTTAGGGCAGCACTGGAACGTCCTATCAACGTATGTTGACTGCACTGAACTCAGCGCTTTCAAATTTATTGTCATTAGTCGAAAATATATAACATTGTCGTTTCCAATTACAAAGTTTTCGCCTCTGTTAGTTTCCAAAGTCAGTTTACTTACAGCCTCGTGTGTTTTTTGTGCGGATTTTGGCAAAGCGGGTCGTAGTTTTGCACGTGTCCAGGATATACTGTGGCGTATCAGAACCGAATCGTCGTTGTCCAATATTTCCACGTCTCCACTCTTCAACACTCCACGGATCAAGTTCGAAGGTTTCATGCAAATATCTTCAACTGCCTTACGCTTGAGGAAACTGCTGATTATTTGCCTTTTCATGGTATTCTCGTCGCATTTCTGATAGTTGTGGTCGGTAATTTTATCACGCAGTTCATTATTCGCCGAAAGCTTTAAAAATGACTTGCACTTCTTGCCAGTAAATGGCCATCTCTGCACGCCACGCCTACCGATTTATGAAACCGAAATTTGTACCCTGCATATAAAATAAGGGGTACAAGGGGGGGGGGGGGGTTATAAGGGGTTTTGTTTTTTTGCTACGGATAAACTACATTGGAACTGCTCACGGCTCGAGCGATAGCTAAAAATACACAACGATACGAGGTACGATCGAGGTGAACAGCGATAACACACATTCAGTAGTTCTAAAGGTGCCTACAGACCGGACGATAACATTGTTGAAAACATTGTTATTAACATTTTTCAGTAAGATTTCTTTCAGACCGGAGGCAACACTGTTGACGACAATGTTATCGACATCGGGCGAGTGGAATTGTTAATAACATTGTTACGGCGCACGAAAAATGCTGACAACAATTCCTCCTTCGAAATGTTACCGAAAACATTGTTGGCAACATTTTCGGTAACAAAGTTATTTTTTCCGTCAACATTGTTAGTAACACTGTTGTCAACACTGAGTTTTGTTATCGAGCCATGAGCGATAACAAACCGGGATTTCTGGTAACATTGTGTTTCACAGGATTTTGAGCCTTTGAATTGGTGGGAGAAGGGTAGACTGTGATTCACACTGTTGCAATGACGACGAACTGTGGAGGATATTTTGGTTTCTTTGATTAATTATGTGCAGTAGTGACAAGGGAAGTAGTGAAGTGGGAATAATGAATTGGGAAAAGGACGAAGTAGTAAGGTTGATTGAGGAATATAGAAAGCAGAGATGCTTATGGGACGTGCAGCTGCCTCAGTACAAAGACAAACAGAAAAAGTGTGATGCTTGGAAAGTGCTTGGGATTGCCGTAAATCGTACTTGGGTGGAGGTGGAGAAGAAAATGAAAAGCCTAATCGGACAGTTTCAACGTGAAATGAAAGAGTACTGGAGAACACCTACTTGTTCACACCCAAATGTTATTACTTTGAATGTTAACAACATTGTGGATAACATTTTTAGAAAACTAGACCCAAAAAAGCAGATGGATGAATTTTTGGCAACAAAAAAGTTGACGACATTGTTGCCAACAATGTTGGTAACTAATTTTCCAGATCATCACTTTTTGTTTCCAACATTTTTGTTATCTACAATGTTATGTTAATAACAATGTTTTCCGCTAACATTTGGTCTGTAAAGGCCTTAAGACTCAAGGCGATGAATAGAAGGGCCTCAGGAGTCGGTTAGACTCTCCGCAATACTCGCCCAGCCAGGGAGCCGCAACTGATACTTTTCAAAGTCGCCTTTCACTAATCCTGCCGCAAAAGGACTGCAGTCTTTTCAGCGATGGTAAAGCTCTTAGAAAATCTCCTAAAAGTTAAATCACAGTAGGGTCATTAGCAAAGAATAACGTAACTTTCCCTAATAACATATTTTTCATGATTCAATAGATCCATTTCGCTGAATTCTGAATAAGACTTGAGGGTTGAACGTCTATTGGTACTTTGAAAATTTCATTACGATCGCATCAATAGCTACTGCACAATCGCTAACGAGACACGTTAGCTTCCCGCAAAACTATTGAAATTTGGATCCAAGGTTATATATACAAATATATAAAAAAATTTCTGAGCTATAAAGACTGGCAAGAGGAGTATGAAGTGGGTGAAGGTTATCAAGAGAAACGATAGTATAAAACCGACTAGTAGCCCGTTCCACAACGGAGAATCACGGATTAATCCAGAGCTCACCCAGTAATCTCACGGGTGTTTTAGAGGTATAACTCCCTACTCTGCGGCTAACTCCTCTTTAGCCCACCATGGTAGAACAGGCCTCAAGGGAATCAGTTGTATATGAGGGTGGGCAGAATCCTGTTTAAGAGGTGAATAGTACAATATCAGCCAACATTACGGTGGGCAGTACAAGGTCTAAAGAGCGAATGGGCTGTACTGGTATGACAACGGGCACGCATAATACAGAGGGGAAAATAAGTGATGAAAAAAGTCCAGTCATGCAGCATGACCCCATGAGCGAATTTTTGAAGAATATTACCGATTTTTACAACCAGCGAACGGCATTATTTCAATTTTTGACTGATTTTTCAACTTTGAAATTTTTGAAAACTTGATACATATTCTTATAGGAAATTTTACGCTGATTCCGAATATACCACATGTTAGTATGCTGAAAAAATTATTTCGCACGACAAATCGCAAAAAACAGGCTATTTTGAAATTTTTGACTACATTTTTGAAAATTTCAACCCGAAGATGTAATCCGATCAAGCTGGCCAACGAACTTGAACTTTCGTTTTGTGCCCTTAACATTTTAAAATTTGTTTGAAGTTTCTAGCACAATTCTACGGACAGTTATCGTCTGGAATGACACATACATACATACATACATATATACATACATACATACATATATACATACATAAAAAAATGCGTTAAACTTCAGAATATGATTCAGAATAGCCTGAAACGGATTTCTGCATAATTTTTTTTCAAAAATTCACATTCTACAAATTTTGAGGCGAGAGCAATAGCTTAATTTTCTTCAAAAATTCGCTAAAAAGGGTGGGGGGAGGTTGTGGTTAAATGGAATAGTTTGGTCATCACCGAACAAACTTGTGATTTGATATTCGGACGAATGAAATCGGATTAGTCTCAATGTTCTTTTGGGTTATCTATCAAGAACATTTTTAATCTGAAATATGGAGGGTATATGTGAAGAGGGAGTGGGATTGATCTCAGCAGTTTGGTCCTAATGGGTAATTTATAAGCAAGGACTTTTAGCGAATTTTTGAAGAAAATTAAGCTATTGCTCTCGCCTCAAAATTTGTAGAATGTGAATTTTTGAAAAAATGTTATGCAGAAATCCGTTTCAGGCTATTCTGAATCATATTCTGAAGTTTAACGCATTTTTTTATGTATGTATGTATGTATGTATGTATGTATGTATATATGTATGTGTCATTCCAGGCGATAACTGTCCGTAGAATTGTGCTAGAAACTTCAAACAAATTTTAAAATGTTAAGGACACAAAACGAAAGTTCAAGTTCGTTGGCCAGCATGATCGGATTACATCTTCGGGTTGAAATTTTCAAAAATGTAGTCAAAAATTTCAAAATAGCCTGTTTTTTGCGATTTGTTGTTCGAAATAATTTTTTCAGCATACTAACATGTGGTATATTCGGAATCAGCGTAAAAGTTCCTATAGGAATATGTATCAAGTTTTTAAAAATTTCTAAGTTGAGAAATCAGTCAAAATCGAAATAATGCCGTTCGCTAGTTGTAAATTTCTCTACACGATCAATAGCGACTGAAATGTCGAAGATTTCTTCAAAAATTCGTTCATGGGGTCATGCTGCATGACTGGACTTTTGGTTTATTATTTCCAATAATAAGCCTATGTGATCGTGTAGCAAAAAATTTTTATAACCCCCCCTCAAACTTTGTCACTTTACGTTTCAAGGTGCGTAGAATCCAAATTTGAAATGTCCGTCCGCCGTCCGCCGTCCGCCGTTCGCCGTTCGCCGTTCGCCGTCCGGGCCATAAAAGGCCTAAGAATTGACTTAAAAAACCCGTTCTTTCGCACATAGACTCCATTTGGGGTCTAGTTGGTCCTAACGTTTAACCATCCCGATCGCTTTACTCGCATAGATGCTATGGGCCAAAAACGGGCAAAAAAGTGTGTTTTTCTACGCGCGCACGCCTGGCACGCTTGGCAGGGGGTCACGGTGGGTGGTGAGGGGGGGTGAGCGGGCGGTGGAGTGAGAGGAGGCGCCGGCGCCGCGGCACCTTGTGGTGGGTACGGCGCCGGCGTTCGTTCGAGGCATGAATATGTTTTTTTCAAGGTCATATTTGTGTGTTAATACCAAAGCTTTTCCTACGCATATTTAATAACATATCAGAGAGTTCCTAAAACGATATAAAAATAGAGGTAAGGCGCCTTATCGTGAACGGAAAACACTACTGCGCATGTGCGGGCAGATGAGGCGCCTCATCTCCAATAAGACAAATTTATTTCACCTAAACATAAGACGCTTTATCCCGAACCTACCTATCTCATCTCTTCCTCTCTATCGCAAAGTAACCTTACACTTCGATAACAGTGATATTCATTTCTTGTTGGTATTCATGATTCATGAAAATTATATTCATTATCTTGTTCATAAATTTTCTAAATCTGCCAGTGCGAAACCTTTTCGTGAATAAGAAAAGAACTAGGAAGCGTAGAAATGCTGGAAACTGAACACACGGTATAGGCGGGAAAATCCCCTTGGTGGTTCAGCGTTACTTGAAGATAAGTAGCGTCACTCTAAGATGAAATGCTAATTCGACCCTCTTGACCTCATCTGGTTACTATGCGCTGTGGCTCGCCCCAGATGATAAAATCCCCAAGCACCAAATCCCAATTGACTTATCGTTTAGGAACTCTCTATCCTCTCGACTTTTCGTACGTGCTTAGATAATGATATTATTAAGGCAATAACTATTTGAATAGATTGGAGCTCAAATCGAGAAATATAAACATGCGTATATAATTATAGAAGTATAGGTTGTGGCAACTCGAAATAGGATACGCCGAGGAGTCTGGACGGGCCTTATGACGTACGCTAGCCAACTAAAACTATGATCATACTCAATTGAAAAAATAATAAACCTTTGTGAAATAATTTGCAGCGTTTTTTGTATCAAATCCATAAGGGTGTCCCAAAATGTGATGGGTGAGGGGGGGCTTGCGTATATTCAAGTCAACCTGTGCAACGCATGAGTGAACCAGCTAGTGAGTGAATGATTTTCTTTTATGTCAATCAAGTTTCTTCTTATCTTCTTCTTCTTAATACGAAAAATGTTCAAAAGATTGCTTACGAATTTCGTCGCTATTGCTCTCATGCACCAACGTAGATGTTACCGGCAAAAAGTCGAAACTACGTGTACACTAAATTCTGAATACCTTAAGACATCGCAAGGGTAAGCCACTATACAGTACTTAATAGTGTCATCCGTAGGGCCCTTATTACTACCTGCTCTTAGATTTAAGGTAGACATAAAAAGCGCATAATTTTTATAATTTCTGTCTGTTTCTGAAAATTGTCAGGATTCATTTGTACTAAGTTGCAGTTGGTACATTCTTATTCTTCAGTTTTAATGTAATGACTCCTAGACCTTCTCGTAATGTATCCTGAATAATACTGTGGAAATCATGGTGGAAAAATTCAACTGTTGAATTTTGAGACCTCCTTTCTATCACTCAATTACCCGATCCCACCGCCTAATTTTCCGTACTTCATAAATTTTAAAGTCGAGATACAGAAATTACGTGGGGTTTCAAAACCCTTTCATTTAGGAGCGGCGATCATTTGCGTGGATCCCCAGCTGAAAACGGGGTGGAAAACAAACCCCTTCCGCACAACTTCGCCGTTTCGCATAATTTCAAATTAGCCCCTTGAGGTGAGCAAGGTGGAAAGCGGGAACCGCACCCCGGGAAATGGAAGGTGAGTAGGTGAAGCCATTTTCACAATTTCCTTTTATCAAGGCAGCTGCAATACAGCAACTTGTCTCATCGCTAACTTTCGAGTCCATTACCAGTAACGTGATACAAACTTGAGCATTAGTTAAAAGGAGCTCAACGTTGACCACTCGCTAATGGCTTCTTACTTGAACCAGCTCTTGAATGACACTGTTCAATGATAAGGGCGCCCAAAATATTTGCAAGCAAATGAAGGAAATCAGCAAGCATTTGCTCAGTGCTCGGCAAATACCGCTGTGTGCGCATGCTCTTTTTCTAAGCCAATTAAAAAGAAAAAAAGAAAAAAAAAATCAGGGATACTGTTCTTGAAAGTCATCCATTGATCGCCTTACCTTCTGAAAATTCGGCAGACATTCTGTTTGAGCTAAAGTGAAATCTTAGACGCGTGAATTTCTTAATAACATTCGGCACAAAGTCGAAAGTTAGGCGAACTCAGACTTTTAGCTGTGTGATTCTCTTGGATTTCATTGCCATTGCATCAACATCCAAATTTACTCACCGTTGCATGATATATAAACATGTGTATCTACAACTTAATTTCATATTTCGTACTGTTGATGGCTGTAGCACCAACCATCATGCTGCTATTGACTCTGAGCGATTGGCAGGTTAGTTTATTAACATGTATCATGTTTTAGCCCTGGGGTCCTAGCAAATTTTGCGAGTCAATTTTTTTCCGCGCACGAAACATATAGTGTTACAGTGATTTCCGCCTACAACCGAGTCGTTGCTAGGGAAATGGTACTTCGTCGTTTTCCATCCCACAAAATTCGTTGACCATTCGTTCGAAAGCTCTCGATTTATCCAACAATATTATGTTAACTACTGCGAAGTGCGTGTCCAACAAACTGAGTTATGAGCATGGTTATATAAATAATTGTTTACACACAGGTGATCATTCTCAATAATTGATATTGTGAACATGATTGCAACCGCTTGGAATCGAGGAGAAAACATGATACATGGTTGAAATTTTTGGTTCTAGAACAGAAATAAGCATCGTATGTTAGATTTATTTGAATGTTAACATACAATATCATGCTAATAATGATGGGATCCGATTTGCATTACCCAATCGGCATACTGGTTTTCCCTGGTTTTCATTTGCTTTTGTTATTCATTCGAAAAGTGAGAAACAATCTTTATGTTATTCTTTTTTCCATGAGTAGGTACATTTGAATTTTTTTTTTTGAATCTATGTCACGAGTTAAACTAGATCGATGGGGTTTGGTCTGAGGTGGCAAAGCATTCATTCGTGACCTATCATGACTGGATTTGATTGAACTGGCGCACCCTGGTACTGGGGATTCGACGTGATTAGCCTTAGATTGGATGCACCGTCATGGATCAACCGTTTGACGTATACTCAGACGTACAGAGATTCCAGAAACAAACAATCGTGTTGACTAATGGCCCGCAGGTTCGATCAATGCAGAGCGAATCGGGTCATAAATACTGTAGGTAGTAATCAAGGTAACTAGTAGCAGGTGTCTTTCAAACAATCGTAGTCATGCAGTAATAATGTTTTCCACTGAAAATTGTGTTTGATTGGAATATCTCTGCAGTCGAATTCACTCACCGCCTCTTGGACAGATTTAACATACATTTACAGTCCTCGTTATGAGAAAATAGTTTAAGAAAAAATATCTGCAATTTATGTCTGCATAAATCTGCGAATAGCTGCAATTTATTACATAAAGGTGTATTATTTATGTATTACATAGCCCTTCTGCGCATATCACTGGCTATTATATATTCATAGTAAGGCATTATGCGTAATCTTTGAAAAGTTGAAAACCGATTATGATCAACCCGAATCAGCATTAGTTCATCCTAATCCTGCGTCCCGAAATCTTTTCGGGATGTAAAATCGTGTAGGTTATTCTATGAGAATGAGACTGTAGACGTAATGGCTGATGCAGCCCGTCAGAATGGTGAACATTTAGTTATAGGACTGCCGTAGACTGACATAGACTGGTCGGTATGTACCCCGGAATTTTACGCTTTACAGTAAATGCTAAAAAATGGTCGATTGGTAAGGAAAGAGTATAGGTTCAGAGGTCACACAACTGATCATTGCGCCTCCATACCTTGTTATTGTTTCCCTGGGGTCCCAAAGGAGCTTCATCTAAATAACAGCACAGTGAGTTGATCAGGAAAGAAATTAGCCACAGAGGTTCCGAAGCTGATCTGAGTCCCTCCATGCTTTGTAATTGTATTCCAGATCTCCAAAAATGAGATACATTTCAGGTTTTAGTATCCTAAGCCGATCAAAAAAAATTTAGGCTCTTAGACCACACAGCTGATCAGTGTGCACTGATATTAAATTCTTGGTATTATAAAGGAGGTCCATTTCAAATTGCAGAGCCGTAGGTTGACATCAATATGCCTGCGTGGAAATGGGCACCTGCAGAGGGAAAATTAATGCAATTAATTAAAACGTTTACATAAGTCCCTCTGTTCTCAATTCTCTGTTCCAACTGAAAATAACATAAATGTATAGATCACTGAAATGGTTTTAATAATCACGAAACCTTCATAGCGGAATATAGTAAATCAAGATGCAGATGACGTGAAACTTCAAAATCTGTCATTAGGAAACGAGGAAAATAATGCTTGAAGTTATTTACAATAGCACATAAATAGAAAGGGGTAATGATTTAAGAAAAATGAAATTGGCAGAGGACAATCTTCGCAGAAAATGTAATAGAAATCTGATAAAAACAACAAAACAATCTTGTTCCTGGGGTTTCACTTTCGCACATGCGCGGGAGCCACCAATGATACAATAATGTTGAAATTAATATGGAATAATCAAACCGTTGTTCACCAACTATGCACCAAACTCGAGCGAGATTAGATTACTAGAGCGTGAATAATTATTGCTTGAAGTAATTTACGTTTGCGCATGCGCAGAATCGGAATTCATTTTGTAAAAGGACGAATTAATTTTTAAAAGGACGAATTCGATTTGAAAAAGCTATATAAGGCTAAACTGTTGTTAATATTCCTTTCTGATTGTAAATACAGAAAATCCCGCTCACAGCGGTTAGATTCGATTAAATTCTCGAGTGTTGACCCGTGGCAAACCCTTCGCAGCTGAAACTTTCAAGCCACACTTAATAAGGGAAACCGATAGTCGTAAAAGGGGGGTATTTAACCGATGTTTAATCCCCAACGCAAGAGGGTGCATCCAAAGTTATAATTTAACGTTTTAAAATAACATGGTTGTACTGCTGACTAGGTTCCTCACGAAGTTTGGAAAACTGGTTGTCTACTGTAACGTTCTCGACTTCGCTTCTTATTCACGATTCTATGTGACGGAAATAATTGAAATCGATACCAAACTCGATTTTTGATGACTTGACAATGACTGACGTCAGTGACGACGACTACGACGTCATATTGTCGTCAAGTTCAACTTTAAAGCTTTTATAGTGGTTTCAGTCGATTCTGTCAGGCG
This sequence comes from Adelphocoris suturalis, assembly GCA_030762985.1. NCBI lineage: Eukaryota > Metazoa > Arthropoda > Insecta > Hemiptera > Miridae > Adelphocoris > Adelphocoris suturalis. The sequence continues at coordinate 108,570,345 of CM061043.1, forward strand.
AAAACTATTGAAAACTATACCAAACTCGATTTCCGGTTGATATGACGACGACAAGTTCCTGTCATCAGATCGTCACCAAAACATGCACAGCAAAATTGCTGGTGTCTAGAGTCTACCGGCCAAGTTTCAAGTTGCTAGTTCCGAATTCGCAACCTGCGAACACACACGTACGTGGGCAAATGCCAGCCAAGTCAAAGAATTAGGGACTCGATTCGTTCATAAATTATGTAGCGTGAGGGGAACAAACGCAATATTCGAGATGGAGCGCCCATAAAAGTTTCAGTCATGCAGCATGATTGTATGAGCGAATATTCGTAAATTATCGTATTGTATAATGTTAAATTGTTTTTAAATTTGAGCTTTGAGTGAAAGGAAATTCTTAACTTTTAATTTTATGGCAAGAAACGTATTATAAATAATAATCCCCTATTCAAATTGAGGTTTTGAATTTTTATCTATTTTGCAGTTTTAATCGATTTTTTTTTTAGCAAATTTTAACGAATTTGAAGTACATTTTTCAGCATAATTTTGAACAAACATTTTTGAATGTTCTATTTTATAGTGTATGAACTTTATTTCAGCAACATTCTGCCAAAAAATATAAATTCAACGATTTTTAGCCATTTTTAGTCATTTTTTGAGTAAATTTTTTGAAATGTGACCAATTTAATGTGCTCAAAAAGTGGTGGCCATCTCATCCTTTCATTCGGAAAGCCTGATTTTTTGGCGCAAGAACGAAATTTTTATCTCAATCCTAAGGAGAGTTATCGTCGGGAATGACACATATACATATATATATATATATATATATATATATATATAAGAAATGAGATATATATGAGAAATGAAAGTCATTTGTCTAATTTCTTTGACAAAGATCAAAATCGAAATAGGTATCAGATTCTTTCTTTCCTCTATATATTTGTGAAATTCTTTCTATATTTAAAACGAAATATATATATATATATATATATATATATATATATATATATATATATATATATATATATATATATGAAAAAGTCTTTAACTCTAGGATTCGTTTCAGAATGCCTCAAAACGGATTTCAATTAAGAATTTTTCCAAAAACCTTGATTTTAAAATTTTCTGAGCCATTGCAATAGCTTCATCTTCTACGAAAACCCGCTAATTATTCATTTAAGGGGCGCCGGATGGAACATATGTGGTTTTTTACAATTTTTCTAGGTCAATAGTGGACCGATTTTGATGATTCTTGCGGCAATCTACTGATTTTGAAAGCCCTCATTGGATGGTTGGATTTGCAAATACCAAAATGTTTAAATCTAGATACCATTTAATAATTTTTTATTCAAATTTCGAGGTTTGCAGGACCCAGAGGTTTCTAAAATAGAAAAAACGCTGCAAGAATCATTGAAATTGGTAAATTATTGGCTGAGAAAAGTTAAGTAAACCGTTTGGTCGTATTTTGAATTTGGGAGGAGCTTTGAGCCGTTTCCTGGCGCCAATCGGTCTGCTTTCGGAGACCTTACGGCGCCCGCTCAAATCATTGTAATTTATATGTTACTTATCAAAGGAGCCTGCCGAGTTGGTGTGATCCTGAAGTTGATACAGTGGAATTAATGGTGAGCCAAGAAATCGTCGAAAGTAACGAGATCATCCGCTGTTTGAAACGCATTTCAGGAAGAATTAAATTCCTGTAATAGGGTGACTCAACAGAGTAGGAAGTTTTTGAAAGTGTTCTTAACCTCTCCCGAAGTTAGGGTAAGGCTCATTGTATTCAGGACGAGGGAACGTTTTGTTTTGGTTAGTTACTGTAAGATGTGGACGAAAGATCAACGTGTTTTTGCGGTCAGACGATTTGTATTGAATTTGAGCCTGTCGTTCAAAGTTGGCGCGATTTTTGCACTCACGGTCTCTTCCACGTGGTGTCGTCCCACACAATCTCTTGTTGTGACTAACGTCAATGAACTGGCGGTATGGCGGTATTTCACAAAAAAGGACGGGTGGAAACCGTACAAAATGGACTCCAGAAAATGTAGATAGGGTGCGTCTCGCAGCCTTGACAAGCCCCAATCGTTCCATTAAACGTCAAGCTTTGAATCTCCAACTCAACCCTTAAACGTCTATCGCATTTTAAGAGTTTTTCAACATTTAACTAGAAATTCCAACCATATAAGTTTATAATGCTATATCCATTCCGTTCTGTACCCCCCCCCCCCCCCCGACCACTCCTCCAATTTGTAGTCAATTTCGTCTAAATTGGTTTTGCCCCATTTGTCGAGGGGGGGAGGGGGAGTTCAAGGAAAAGGTTACAAAGATAAGCCGCGATTCCTGGACCACTGAAATCACCAACATTTCTCGGGACACATTGGATGAAGTGTTGAGGAGCTTCAGCTCACATGCTTGACCCAATTTTCAGAAATGGGAGGAAACTGGATATGTCCACTTTTGAATGACTTTTCAAGACCCATAAAAAGATTTTACCTTTAAATGACCAAGTTATGATTTCTCAAAATCCGTCCTACTCTGTTGAATCACCCTTTTCTATCTTCCTTTTCTGCGAACTTGTAGTTTTCCAAAACAATGAATCATTGTGGTGAAATATGAAATTTGAATTAAAATACCCTAGTTTCCATATAATTTGAAGTAACTTAGATTTATATTTAAACGACAATTTCTGTACGAAATTTTATTACATTCACTGCTACTTAATACCGAATTTAACGAACGCTGATAGAGACTAGCCTGGACGACCCAAGCAACTAAATTAAGTTTTTTAACTGTTTGCAATTAATGCAATATATAAATGCGTATTGGGAAAACATGTATGAATAAATATTCTCTACTTACACTCAGCATTTGGAATTTCGCCAAAGTCAGTTTCACAGAAGTTCCTGCTTTTATTGTTAATTTCATTATTCATTTGTTTGCCATAACAGAGGAGAGGCCGGTAGATACACTATCAGTCATAAACCTTCTCATCCAGCGGTTGAAGCGTTTACATGGCGTTGCCAGGGTTTTGAGTTCAAATATAACTGAATATTCTACAATATTTTTGAGTTACAAATGAAAGTGATTTTCAAAAACATAACAACGGATAATTCTCTCGTTCATCTGGGTAGCTTTTCCAATGTAGAAAGCGTCACACTGCTTGCAACGCAATTCATAAACGCACATCCTGCTTTGACAGTGTGCCGTTCCCTCTACTTTGTATGTTAGTGGGGTATTAGGAAAAGAGATTTCCATTCCTGCTTTGACAGTATAATATATATATAAAGATGGTTTCATAATATTGAATCAAGCTCTATGCTACATCAGTAATAATTTTACACCGTTGTTTACGCCGTAGTTCGTTGGAGAGAGAGGTTTTTGGGACGCCAAAACCTACAGGTTATATGTAGAAAATCAAACGAGAAAGTTTGTTTTAGAAAATGAATTACGAATAAAGAACCAATTTCCCTTCGCAGTTCATAATTAAATATTCACCAAGTTTACTAAAAAAAAATCAAATGAAATATGAGAATTGAAAGTGTTTTATACTAATAGAAAGAACATTTTTCTCTAATCAAAACCTTATGGTATAAAAGCTTCCATCCACCCTGTTTCCCGTGTCAATTCACCCCGTTATTTTACGAGGAATAATGCCAATTCGTTTCTGTTAATTTCTGTGCATACCTCAGGGATGAAAAGACACTTCTGTTAGCGACCTTTTGGTAAATAATGAACTTATTGCAATGGCTCCAAAAAATTTAAAATTAAAAATTTTCGACAATGTTCTTCATTGAAATCCGTTTTGAGGTATATTTAAACAAATTCTAGAGTTCTACGCTTTTCTTATGTATAAAAACGCGCAAAAACGCGCGTATTGAATATATACGCGTGTGTGTCCTTCCAGACGATAACTCTCCTTAGGATTGAGATAAAAGCTCCGTTCTTGCGCCAAAAATTCAAGCTTTCAAACGGAAGGACGAATTCGTCGGCCAGCATTTTCCAGACGAGATTTTCATGAACAACATTTCAGAAAATAATCCTTAGGTATACATTATTCGAACCGTTAGCTTCACATTTTTAAATAATATAAATTCACAAGTTTATCATCCCTCACAAAAAAATGACGGTGACAAGAAAACTAATGGAAAGTACATCCAATGAATGGAACAACGGAGAGCTATAAAATTACTTTTTCCGAATTAAAGACGAAGTTGAACTCGAGGGGCTGTTTCCTCCAAGTCGCAAAAGGAAGTTCTCGGACTTTGGGAGCAGCCCCGTAATTGCCAGGAGTTAGAGAACACAGAAGCGGACATTAATTGTTGAGAGAATCCGGCTCTAATTCACAGAGCTCATTTGCGCTGAAGTAAAGCTCGTTTCTGTAAGGCTAGGTAGTTATTTTTGTTTTTAATTCGTCCGTTTTGTTTAGAATATTAAAGAAGAAGAAGAAAAAAAAAAAAAGACGCTGAGTAATTTGTTAACGCTGAGTAATTTGTTAACATTTTAAGGATTAGATGACTTCGAAATTCCAACAACTTGAAATAATAATTATCTGTCGTAGTCCTTGATATTTCCATTTTTTTTCTACTAATCAAGAGAAAAGTTAAACTTTCATAAAAGCCAACTTAGTTTGTTTGTGGAGATGTTTGATACTTATTCGACGATTTTATTGAAATCTGAAAAACTTAACTACGAGATACGCTGAAAATAGCTACTAATCGTAGACTTTATAATTGTAGAAAAATGTTGTTTAAAAATGAGAAGGTTGTATTCATATCGATTTCTTAAAAAAAGTTGGTTCATTTACGCGTCACATACTCAAAAAGTTCTGTATCGATTGAGCTCAAATTTTGACAAGATATACATAACGTTTCTAGGATTGTTTTTATATTGTTTATATATTTTCACGTCAGTAGCATACATGTACAACTTAAGATGCTGAACTTTGGAACGAGACCCCTCTGGGTACAGTGGTGTATAACTACAACTTCAAGAACCACTCTAATCAGCAGTGACCTCCGTGACTGATTATGTTCCTACACAGCTTAAGATGCTGAACTTTGGAACGAGACCCATCTGGGTACAGTGGTGTATAACTACAACTTCAAGGACCACTCTAATCAGCAGAGTGACCTCCGTGACTGATCGTGTTCCTACACAGCTTAAGATGCTGAACTTTGGAACGAGACCCATCTGGGTACAGTGGTGTATAACTACAACTTCAGGAACCACTATAATCAGCAGAGTGACCTCTGTAACTAATTATGTTCCTACACAACTTAAGATGCTGAACTTTAGAGAACGAGACCTGTCTGGGTACAGTGAGGTATAACGACAACTTCAGGAACCACTCTAATCAGCAGAGTGAACTCTGTACCTACTTTTGTTCAATCCAACTTCAGATGCTAAAATTTGGATTGCGACTTCTCTGGGTGTTGTAAGGTATAAGTATTAAAGTTTGAGAAATCATTCTATTTAGCTGAGTGGGTTCTGTATCTTATTTTGTTCCTATTCAGCTAAACACACTGAACTTTTGAAAGGGTTCTCTCTGGGTGCGCTAGAGCATAATGAGCGTTTCCCATGTGTGCGAGAAAGGGGTTTTAACAGTCTAATGATCACGTGTCTGTTCCAACAGCAGTCCTCACCTGTTGTGAACAACTCGACTGTTCGATTCGAAAATTTTGGGAAGTTGAAGAAGTGGAGATAACCTGCCCAGAAAATCCTGATGGCGTCTTCTATGAAAAACGTTTTTTAGAATCCCACTTACGAGACGAATTTGGTCGACATTTAGTAAAATTACCGTTCATACCTGGTAAGTTCACGCTCCCCGATACTCGCGATGTCGCTGAAAAAAGTTTGATGATTAGTCTTGAAAGCCGGCTGAAACGTCAACCCGCCGTATTCGAAGAATATCGTCGCTATATGAATGAATTTATTGAGACATTTGCGTGGTTTTGATTAATTTTCGTCTTGGTTCAGTTGTTATTTGTTGTGATCTCCGCCAAATGTATCGACGAATTAATATACATCCAACTAAACGCAAGTACCAGCGTTTGTTCTACCGCTCGCAAATTGAGGGTGGAATAGTCGAATACGAGCTCAATACATTGGTATTTGGCATGAAACCCAGTGCATTTCTAGCACAACGGGTTTCAAACCTCAAACAAACTAACCTTCGTTGACAATGTTTGTCATAGTGTGAATTCAATCGAACTTGCCGTTAAGATGCAGGATGAGTTGACAGAGCTTTTTGGCTTAGGCGGATACACCCTTCGAAAACGGGTAAGCAATCGTCAGAAAATTCTTGATAGGGTGCCAGTCGACCTTCGTGAACACGCTCTAGTTGTTCGAGATAGAGATGATGATCAATGTATAAAAATATTGGGACTAACGTGTGAACCTTCAAACGATTCATTCTCATACGTCATATCTCTGACTGATGTTGTAACCACTAAAAGAGGTTTATCGTCAAAAATAGCACGAATTTATGACCTAACAGGTTGGTTGACACCGTAGTTTTTGTTTCCAAAAGTTTGATGCAACAAATATGTCAAAAGGGAATAGACTGGGACGATCCTCTACCCTCCTAACTGCAAGACGCTTTACTTGCGTGTGTGAAAGTAACACGGGAATTTCATTATAGTCAGGAAATGGCAAATTTAAAACGAAATTTGAAAGTTTCGCCCATTCTCAAAACTCACCCCTTTTCTCGACAACCTGGGTTTTCTTAGGGTGGGTAGAAGGTTGAGAAGGTCAACCCTTCCCTATGGTACCAAGCAACCGCGTATTCTTCCACGTGAATCCCACCTAGCCGCTCTGCTTTGTGATTATTATCACAAAATAACTTTGTACGGTGGTCCAAGATCAACCCAGGCACTATTGCAACCCAATTTTGGATTGTTTCATACGCCAGTGTTTTTGAAAAAGGCTGTCTAAGGATTATTTATTGACCCTAATACCACGCGAAAAGTGGTTAAGTCCTCAACGCAACGTAAAAGGTAGGAGACGTAGTGTATGTCCAAACGCCCAACACTGCTCCACTTCATTGGGCGATCGGAAAAATGACAGAAATTTATCCAGACCAAGACATGTGGTGCAAAACACAAAAATTCGTACCCCCACAGGAACTTATGTTCGACCAGTGCAAAAAATAATTGCACTCTCCTTGGTGGACAGAAATACTGCTCACACCAACTGATTAATTCGATATGCCTATGCCTTCCTTTTTCTACTAATCTTAGTCCCATTAAATTATTATGTTAAATAAAAAAAAAAAAAAATCTTGGCCTTAGCTATGCAACGGTATTAGCTTTATATAAAGAAAACGCTTGCATACGAGTCTGCAACACATTGGGACATTTTATGTCTTTAGTTGAAGACAAGTATGTGTTGCAGACTCGTATGCAAGCTCAAAGAGCCACTCAGCTGATCCGGACCCTGGGCATCATCAAGTAAATGTCCTAAAGAGGCTGCATACGAAATTACACCTTCCTAGAGTGTAAAGCATAGAAATTACCGATTAAAATGATTTAACCACCACTTCACAAATCAAACCGTTCTCGCAATATTTGGATCACCTGCTATGAATCAAATCATAGAAATACCAGCTCAATGAAATCATCAGAAATTAACAAGCTGTTGCAATCATGTTCACAATATCAATTATTGAGAATGATCGCCTGAGTGTACACAATTATTCAAATAACCTTGCTCATAACTCAGCTTGTTGTCCACGCACTTCGCAGTAGTTAACATAATATGGTTGGATAAATCGAGAGCTTTCGAACGAATGGTCAACGAATTTTGTGGGATGAAAAACGACGAAGTACCATTTCCCTAGCAACGACTCGGTTGTAAGCGGAAATCATCAAAATATTTTCGTAAGCAATTTTCCGTGACGTTTTTTTAGTTTATGTGCTATAGCAAAGACATTAAATGTAAAAAATTAATCTTGTTCTCACTAGTGCAAGTTACCATTGTTATTTGTTGTGTTAACTTATTTGTTTGCAGAATTTCGTGTTTGTTCTAAACTGATTTTCAACGCTTATTAAATTAGTTACACGCTCACTAAAAATCCAAAATTATTTAAATTTGTATATTTAGGGTGGGCGGTTTATGGATGAAACTCTTCATCGTCTAATAAGTTGAGAAGGTCTCCGCTAGATCGGGTAGGCCTTCACTCGAGTCTTGCACGAATATTAAATTGGTGCATTTTATACAGCACCTGAACTTGGAATACGCTGGCTCTACCGGACAGGCTTTCAAGGAGGCCCCCGACATCAACAAGTTGGTAGGAAGCTTATTTCGCATTTATTCAAGTTTGAGCCAATTCCCTGGTTATATTACATAGCTTGTGAAATATTTTTCAATAATTGCTACCCCTTTCCAGCAATAACTGTATTAATACAGTAGAACGGGTTCATTTCACTGAGTGTTGAGTCTTATAGAAAACCTTCTGAGCTGTTCTGATAAGAAACGAGATCAACATGTCACCAATCCACTCAGAACCGTCTTCCCTCTGAACCAATTTATTCTGACCGCCGTACAAATATATGGGGGAGAAAGTAGAAATGGTCACCGAGAAGGTCATAAAAATGAATGGGAGGACTCAGATATTGCTTCTTTCTTTACGGCGAGAGATGTAGCGTCGATTCTCTCCTAAGCCCGACCGGCTTTATTTGCCCTTGGGACCGCAAACACGAAGCAACATTCCCGACCTCTCATTTCACAAATTTATCATCTTATGGTAAGGCGGATTTTGATTAACCGATTGTTATTCCAATCTATTTGATAGCATGATCTATACATCAACCCTAAACTACTCTCCCAAATTAATTGGTCGATTAGTTAAGTAGGGAGTAAAAAATTATTATTGGTTGATTTTCATCAACGGAGGGCCACGTAAAGAGGCAGATTCGATTTCGATGAGAATTAAGAGAGGCAAGAGTTCAAACTATTTCTGAACAGGCCAATAAATATCTGAGCTTTGTTGTTATCTCATTTTCATTCGGGGATGCCGTTGAAAAATAAAAGAAAGCACCTAAATCGGCACATTTTGAAAATCGTGGGATTTAAATTGGAGCAAGAGATTTTACGTTTTGGAATTGGTTGTGTCAATCATTGATATCATTTTAATGAAATACAGTGCTTAACCCGATTCATGGGAGTTATATATGTACCATATAGAAAATGTGTCGGAAACAGACTATCCCAACTACAGTAATAAACACAACCATTTCCGAAAACAATCTCGAGACTTATTATTGGAAGCAGATAAGTATATCTTGCTTTCTAAAGTCCAATTGCTTCAAGTCCAAATCAGCCAACCGCTCCTCCAAGCGAGGCAACTTGACCTCAAGAGAACATCGCGAATGTGCAAGAATCCAGATCAGTTAAGGTATAGCTAAGGAGCAACTGGATACAAGATTGTACCCATAGCACCAACTATAGGAGCAGTTAATCACCTAGTTTTGTGTGTTGAAGAGCTATATCCTGTAAAATTGATTCACAACAACGTAGTTTGCAGGTAAATGATGTTGCTCCTACTCGCTCACTTGAAAAAAGAAACTAACGGATAGTGTAGGTGGGTAAATTTGTTTACTCTGCTAAGCCCAATTGGTTAGATAAGAGTATGGTTGGTACTTTATTTAACGAAACCATGAAAGGATGTGGCGTAATAGGTACCTAATAAAATACAAGGAAGGGCAGTAAACGACAGGAAAGAGAAGAAAAGGAAGGTAAAATTGATGATGAAGCAGTATTAAGTAAAACATCAATGAAGGTTAGTCATAGATATCTACTAGGAGATGACTGATGCTGCTGCTGATACTGATGATGAAGAAATGAGCAATGAGTGCAACCGATCATCAATGATTTTCATGGTTATGCATGTGCATATTTCGCCAAAAAGCCTTTCATTGAAACTATCTACGAACCTAAAATTAGAACCATGCAATATTCATACGCAGAAGCTCAAGATAACAATGATAGGGTCAATACCGGAAACCAACCATAGCGATATTAGCGGTGTGTGTCATTCCGGACGATAACTCTCCTTGGGATTGAGATATAAATCCCATTCTTGCGCCAAAAAATCAAAGCTATCCAAATGAAAGGATGAGTTTGTTGGCCAGCACCTTTTGGGTACTTCAAATTGGTCAAATTTTAAAAAATATGCTAAGAAATCACTAAAAATGGATTTTTAAACCGGCTAAAAATTGTTAAATTTATTATGTTTAGCTGGATTTTAGTCTACTCACAATCATCAACTAACAGCTAGAACATTAAAAAATGTTAGCTCAAAGTTATGCTGAACAGTGTACTAAAATTTCATTAATATTTGCTGACAAATCTATAAAAACTACAAAAAATATCTAACAATCCAAAATTGTTTTCGAATCGATGAATTTTAGTTAGTCCGAGTTGTTTGTCATAAAATTAGTTTTTAACAATTTCTTTGCACTCAACTTGCTCAAATTTTAATACAAATCAACATACTATAATACGATAAGTAATTTGTGAAAATTCGCTCATACGATCATGCAGCATGAGTGGAACTTTTTTTGAGGGTATATTCAAACAACACTAGTGTAACCCATTGGCTAGATAAGTACAATAATTGTAGTCATCAGGCCGTGATAAGTAAACCATATCTACAATCATATTAGCAACCCGCAATAACGCTGGCGAAGCCCTACGGCTGGAAGTTCGATAAACGATATGTATCAATTTCTACATTTACCTCCTTGTCATTACTCCTGAGTATTTACAATTGTAGCATGACATTCTTTCGTATCTATGACCTTTCTTTCAATGGAAAACTTTAATCTATTGGAATTTCAAACTTTTGACTTCAGACTTGGATTCAGCTTACTTGAAAACACTTTTATAGAATTTTCGGCTCAAAAGGGGGTTTAGTTTGGCCAATAAACGGGTAAGAAGATCACGCGGGACGTAGTAGGGCAAAGGAGGTGAGGGTTCCCTCGTGACCCCAATTGCAAATGAATTTCAGGAGCCTTTTTACTAGTAAGATACTCATCATATAGCTAGTTTTCGGAAAGTTCTTGAATTTAGCAAATAAGAAATAAACATGAAAATTCCCCATCCTAACGGCTTCTTGATTGGTCAATTTCAGGCTTTTAGCTGAATCCACTCATTTTACTGTTCTTTGTGTTTTAATATGGACATGTTCTTGGGCTGGGGGTCATTCTAAAATTTGCGTAACGAAACCAAAATTTGTGACGACCCGGTACTTTAGATTATTATTAACTCGAAAAGTGAAGGCTAGGTAGAATTTCTATTGATTTTTCACGTACAACCAATGAGTTACTAGGGAAGAGTAACTCCAATAGTTTTCATAGTAGGAAAATCGTTCGCCACTTTTTGGAATGCTCTCATTTTATCACAATATTTCATGACCTCTAAGCCATTGTAGTGTCAAGGAATGCTGATTTATTACTCTAAGTTATAAACTAATATTGTTTTGTAACCATAATGGAATAATCTTGTGAAAATAAGGCACTACATGGTTGGTATACAATTGAGTAGTAGGTACCTACTGGTAAGCAGTAGGTACTAGACATATCCATGATCTTTTGTTTTTCCCATCAAGGGAGAAATTAAATTCTTTAACATGGCGCCACATTTATTAAAAAATTCACAGTCAAAGAATGGCTATTTTGCCCGGTTTATTAGCTCAACTGATTACCATTAAATTTGCAAGAGTGCTCTGCAAATGTTTAAATAGCTACAGTTGAAATGTTCAGCTGAAATTTGAGATTTTTTCCATCTGCAGTTGGTTCTAATGCTATTCTGGCTCAATAAGTAGGTTAGGTATAGGTACTTTTATTCTCGAAGCAGAGATGGTAGGGCGGGAGGAGGGGGGGGGGGGGGGGGGTACGTAATAAAATACGAGGCGGATTGAAAGTTGGGCGACAATGGACCGTCAAAGGTAGGAAACGGGAAAGAAGAAAAGAACAGAAGAATTGCTGATGGAGAAGTATTACTCGAGACGTCAATGGGAACCAGTCAGAGGCACAAGCGGTAAAAGGAGGCTTAAAAAAAAAGAAAGAAAAAAAAAAAAAAAACCCCCTGAGAGAATGAATGAGGGGGTATGAGGGAATGAGGCGTGAAGGGGCTCCCAAGCTCGTATATAAGGCGAAAAAAAGACGTCATCGGAGCTGCTGAGGCATTCAGCTGTACGGATGTGCCAAGTAAATTGAGAGAGAGATGCCGGTCTCCAACCCCTCACTACCTTTCGAGGGCGAAGGCCGATTTTATAACAGAAAAGAACGCTAAGGTCATCAAAGCCCTTTTTCGTCCTTCACCTTTTTTTACTTCCCTTATTATTTTGCTTCGGTGCTCCGGTTCGTGGGGGGCTGACGATACTGTTGTCAAGTAGCAGTTCTCGGATAACGGGGTCACAACCCGAAATGCATGAGATTGAGACGCTAAAAGAAGAACTAGTTCAAATTAGAAGAGGATGAGAGGGAGCTTAAATACTCTTTGAACGCATTCTTAACTTGTCAGCTCTTTATATTGCTTTCTCTCTACCTAAGGTGGGGAAGCTTTCTGATATGAGTCGAAAAGAATATTGTCCTCCAAAATCATAATTTCAACTTGCTTTTTGCGTTTCAGAGCTTGATGATCAATTTTGGTTTCGTGTCTGTCTGTATGTGGTCAATCCTTGTCTTGCCCATTTTCAGGGGTTCTGCGGGTTAGCTGTCAGACAGTCCCTATAATTTGCAATGCCGGCTAATCAACAGTAGCCCGTACGCATGCGCAAACGTGAATTTCTCATAACGTAGATTTTTTATCATCTTTTGGCCCGATTTCGTTCAAACTCGGCAGGTAATTGGGTATATGTGTTCTAATAGAATGCACTATAAATTATGGAACGAATTTGATGGAATTGTCAGAAATTGAGCGGGATAGCTTTTATAAACGGTCCCATATAAATTTCATTTCCGTCACATAAATTGTAGTATATGCGCATGCGCACAATTTAATTTATTATAACGTCGATTTCTTATCAACGATTGGTCCGATTCCGTTCAAACTCGGAGAGTAGATGGGTATATGTTTCAGGGAAGTATCGCAACTGGTGAGGTAATAGTTATATCACACGTGCAAAACTAAAATTGATCGACAAAGACAAAACTCCATGTCTAATAGACCGATTTTTATGAAATTTTCTAAGGTTGTGCAGTTTAGCTCCAAGACGTTCGCCTATAAATTTCATTGCCGTTAGAATAATAGTAGTCAGTGCGCATGCTCAAAAATTAATTTCTTATAACGTCGACTTATAAATCATTTCGACTCGTACTTGGGTCCATCAACTAATTCTAAACGTCCATGATACAATATGTGAGGAAGCTATACTTGGAGGTTGTTTTTTTTCTATGTATGTAATTCGTGCATGTTCGGAAGGGAAATAATATGCTAAAATGAATTCAGAAATGGCAAATGTTTTCATATTCAAAAATAATCACAAAACTTTCGAACCTCCAACCGTGGTTGGTTGATTCGAATAAAATATGCGAAATGGATAACTACAGGGTGCGGCAGAGAGGACGGACGGTTAAAAAAAAAATCATAAACTAGTTAATTTTTACTCAAAAACAAATTTATTGATGCAATCAGGTTCGCAAGGAAATAGCATTTGAGACAGTCAAGTGTGAGACTCTCTCCAACATAGCGCTACGCCGAAATGATCACCAACTTCTTTTTCCCTGAATTACGACGGTGACGTGTTCCAACCCGACGCGTGTGGTTCCAGCAGGATGGGGCGACCGCCAACACAGCCAGAGCATCAATGGACGTTATTCGCCCTCTCTTCCCTGGTCGCCTTATTTCCAGGTTTTGGCGATGTTCATTGGCCTCCTCGATCCCCAGATTTATCCATATGCGATTTTTTCTTATGGGGACACCTCAAGGCTAGAGTATACAGGAACAAGCCCCGAACTCTGGACGAATTGCAGGACACAATTCTCGTGGAACTCGCCCAAGTTGGGAGAGCTATGTTGGAGAGAACGCCCAAGAACGCCTCCAGCACTGCATCAACAATTTTGGCCACCACATGCCTGATGTGATTTTTTACACTTGACTGTCTCAAATGCTATTTCCTTGCGAACCTGATTGCATCAATAAATTTGTTGTTGAGTAAAAATTAACTATTTTATGATTTTTTAAAACCATCCGTCCTCTCTGCCGCACCCTGTATTTCGTGATATTTTCTGTCCTAAAAAGTCAACATTAGATGACAACGTAACGTGCAATATACAAGAATATTGAGTGAAAATTGTATCGCAGAAATGAGTTGATTGTTAGAATGTTCCTACTGTATGCCAATACCGAAATATCTTCTGATTGCTGAAGGGAAAATGAGAGCAAAATACTTCGATGGATGTCGTATCAGCCTGAAAGCTACAACAGTGATAAGATGTCATCTCGCCGCGTTTTTATTCGGCAGAATGATATTGGAGGGAATGAAATATAAGGGTGCTAGACGGAGGAAAGGAATAGGGGAGGGGAGGGGGGGGGGCTATGGCAGGGCGACATAGGAGGAAGGGAGGGGGTAATGACTCGAAAGAAAAGGAGAGCTACAAACTGTTTCGGGGCATCGTCCCCGGATCCCCTTACCAGAGCCGAAAGATCGAATCGCCCAAATGCCCTGACTAATGGAACCCCCATTAGCTGGCAAATTGCGATCTTCGCTCCTCCTGCGGTGTTTTATTTTTTTTTCCTTTCTCCGTTTTGAAATCTCCGCCTACTATCGCCTCTCTTGAATTCATCCTCCGTCAAATGATATCACGTTTCCAACTCAGCTTCGGTAAAATACTTTGGAAGGTTTTTGTAACTAATTCCAGCCACTAGACAGTTATTGGCGTCAGTAGAGTACAAATGGGCGTTGTGGCTCAAAACATGAAACTTTTAGTAACGCTAATTTTTAAAAATGGATTTTTGGAATTTTTAAAATTATTGAAATTAATGAAATAAAATGAACGTACTCAACTTGGGTGCAACCCCAGCAGAGTATATTGGATTGATAAAGTGAGAATCACAACTTAGTTTGCATTCGTAATGAAGTTTGTACCTAGGACTTTTCAGGAGGGTTAAGGAATGGAAAATTGGCCCATTAAAACGTGAAGTTATGTGTAATAAATCTAAAGCTTTCCAACCAGTCGTGAAAGCTTTCTTTTGGATTGGAAAGGAGAAAGTTATATTCTCTCTAGCTACGATTGATTGTACGTGAACTATTATTGAAAAACGTGACATTTGTTTTCTGTCGGACGAAAAATTGGAATGAAATCAAGAGCTATGTCATATTTTATCGAAACTCTACTTCAATTGGAGTTACTGGAGATACAGTCGGCATTAATCAGTTGTAAATGAGCTATGTACGGAGCTTTCCCTACATGACGAAGGTCGGTAGGGTCTACATCACCAAAGTCCGTACTGGGACCCAATTTAAAGCTTGAACAAATGTAATGAAAACCAACACCACAGTTAGAGTTTCTTCATAACGCGAAGCGATTTTATCCTATGATGAATGTTATGACCTCGTCGTAGTTGGTGTTTGACTTGAGAAACTCCGAAGGGCTGAGCGGGGACCTATTAGCTCCCCCGGTAATTGTTTCTCGAAAGGGTGCGTGCTAAGAAAGCATACACCATTTCCCAAGTATGATCAGATTGTTATTACTGCCAGTTTCTTGGCTTGGAACTCTCCTCGTTTCCAGCTAAATGTCTCCAACTTCCTCCCAAAACTGTCATTCGGAAGGATCTTGTTGAAAGTCAAGCAGCTGCTCTCAGCGGACACGACGGAAATCTCCCTTGGTAATTTGCAGTTTGCAAGTAACATGAAGTTTAACGTGAACTCTTTCATTATTTTAGTTTATTATTTCCAATAATAAGCCTATGTGATCGTATAGCAAAAAATGTTTATAACCCCCCCTCAAACTTTGTCACTTTACGTTTCAAGGTGCGTAGAATCCAAATTTGAAATGTCCGTCCGCCGTCCGGGCCATAAAAGGCCTAAGAATTGACTTAAAAAACCCGTTCTTTCGCACATAGACTCCATTTGGGGTCTAGTTGGTCCTAACGTTTAACCATCCCGATCGCTTTACTCGCATGGATGCTATGGGCCAAAAACGGGCAAAAAAGTGTCTTTTTCGAGGTTTGAGTGTTAGACTTACGCACGGGGGGGGGGGGGGGGGGGGGAGGGGGGAGTGAGGGGAAGGGGGGGGAAGAGTGAGAGGAAGAACATGGAAAAGAGACAGGCGAAAGCCCCAGAGCATGCTGGTTACTGTAGCTGGTTATCTGATTCAGAAATAATAAACCATTATGTAATAATTTGGAGCGTTTTTCATTCATGTACAGTTCTCCAACCAATTGAATGACATACTGATAATTCCACAGGCAATTCAGGAAAAAGAAGAGGAATAAAGACTTTTCTAATGCTATAAATGTGCAAATAGATAATATGGTCCTTCTGTATCAAGCCGAGTAACAAAAACGATGACTGATGGCAGTATCGGTGTCAATTTTTCATTTTTAAGGCTTGCTTTCATTTTAGATTCTTTTCCTGGCTGTAATATTTTTCGGCCAGACGATGCACTGAGCCATTCAAATCCATATGAATCCCACCGGTGAACGGACTTCCATTTGTCTTCCATCAATGGTCACAGTTCATTTATTCATCACATCATTTCGAAGTTAAAAAAGGAACCTCTCTGAGATAAGATCCTTTCTGAGGGGATGAAACATTGAGAAAAGACTTTGAATAAATAATTCATTGAATGAAGGAATGAAAAGGAAAGAGCATTTTTTTTCTTCTGTCCCCTGTTTTTATTAATGTTATTTGAAAACCGGGAAACTACTTGGAACAGCTTCTCGCTTTTCTCGGGAATATTTTTTCCCTCCATTGAGGAGCCAAGAAAGGATCTGAGCTTAAGAAAAAGGGGTTTTGACAAGAATAAGATGTCAGAGGATCATGCAGTAAGGAGTGTAGTGAGGGTAAAACAGATTATTCTCAATTCATAATAAATTCATCAATTTATCGTAAGTTGTTTACGTACAATAATTGTGTTCGTCGCTATGTGAAGATTGCGAATTGAGGCACGCAAAATAAGGGCGCCGCACGATGCTGTAGGTCTGATCAATTTATAGAAGAAATACTGGACATCTTTATACAATAATATAATCTCATGATCTCAGAATACAGGACTTTACCTATAGGTTTATCCTAATACGTCCGTTTTCTTCCATCAGTAAACTAATTGCTTAAAAATCATTCACTACAACGGTGATCATATTATATCACGGAGCCGAATCAGCAGAAGGAATTTGAGTTAGTACTTCCATCCATGAATGTATGAATACCTACTCTCACAAAAAAATACATAATATATGTATGAGATAACACACCAATTCCACTCTTTAGTCTAGGGCTGAGATACAGTACAGCTTAAAGACATTTTACTCGTACATAACTGAAAGAGAACATAAGAAGGCGAAGCAACACCTTCCGAGAAATAACCAGAATTGAGATTTTCTTACTCATTTCCACACAGCACATTGTGCACTAAATTGCAGTTTTTTCGGTTTTTCTCCTAGTTGGTGTGACAAATATCAATAAATGAACACCATTACGAGGTTCAGCACGGAAAAATACCCCAAAATCATGTATTACATGTGGCAACTGAATAACTTCAATAACTCAGTATTTCACAATTTTTGAACTTTTAGAGCAGGATTGCGCGTTTTAAAAGCTTAATCGCGCCCGGTTTCGCGCTAAAAAAGTCGAATGATGGGTCACTTTTTTAAGGAATTTTACGTAGAACTCAAATCTGTACTAAAAATAGAGGTTCCCATAAAAAAAAGTTGATGTCAATTGCTTATGTTTGCGCAAGTGCGCATTGTGCAAATTTGTCATTTTTAAGATTCCTAAAAATAGTTAAGTTTGGAAAAAAAAAATGTTTTTTTTTTCTATTACCCATAAATAATGATTTTAGAAGGGGGAGGGGGGACGTTTTTGGGGACACTGTATATTTTGCAACGATTCTTTATGTGGACATTTTAAGTTATTACAAGAAAGAAGAACAGAAATGCCTTTTTTGTAAGACGTTTTGTAAACTCTCCTTTCTCTTCTAGGATCGGCCTCGTCGGATTCGTATCTTGTTTATTGGAAGAAACTAAAAGTTTTCACAAGCCGGGCCCAACATATGCCATTTCAGCGACTAGAAATACCACTAGGTTTTTCGAAAGGTATGAGCAAGGAAGCGAATACAAGTTCGTATCACGTGACAAGTTGCGTTGGTCATGGACTTCCAAGTTAGCGACGTGACTAGTTGCTGTATTGTACTTTGATAAAAGGGAACCGTGAAAATGGTTTCACCTTCTCACCCCTATTTCCCGTCTGGTGTGGTTCCCGCTTTCTACCTTGTTCACCCCAGGGAGCTAATTTGGAATTATGAGAAAGCGGTGAAGCTGTGCGGAAAGGGCTTGTTTTCCACCCCGCTTTCAATTGGGGGTCCACGCAAATTATCATCGGTATGAAACGAAAGGACTTCCGAAACTCCGCAAATTACCTGAATCATCTCGATTTTAAAATTTACGACCTGTGGAAAAATTGGGCGGAGTAATTAGGTAATGGATTCCGAATGAGACAAGCATAAGGCAGGGCGCAGCACAATTTTTAACGCACTCCGCCGGCACTAAAGAGTAGCATAACGAACTTTTTTTAAATGTTTCTCTCCCTAGAAAACTGCACCTTTCTATTGTAAGTATATTTACGCACACATTTGTAAATTAGAGACACATACCTAATTGAAATGTAATTCTGTTAAAAACATGGTTATTTGGCAGAAAATTAACTTAAATTAAATAAATATAATAAAATATTAATGATAGTGACACAATAAACAAGAATGTGAGGCTAATCATTTATAGGGCTGAGAAGGGTGATTGGTGAGAATTGCAATAGCGGTTCAAGCGAAGAGATTTGTTATTTCGGAGCCCGATTAAGCGTCGAAAAACCTGAGAAAAACTCAAAACATTAGTGTAAGTCAACCTCTCTGCAAATAAGTTGTCTTAAAAATATATTTGTTTATGGAATCATCCACGAAGTTGTTGGACACGTCTAACCCAGCACTCGTACAAACACGGTGGTAAGAATGAACTGCGACAAGCAATTTTCATGTGTGGCCGATAATAACTATAAAATGATAACTAGGAAAAACACCTTGCGCCCGAAGGCTGAAGAGTGATGAGCGTAGATCACGTTTTTCACCTCCATATCAAATTTTAGCTTCATAGTGTTTTTGACATGGATATGTCTTTTGGCTGGGGGTCAAGGAATATTTCGCGACACTTTTTTTTCCCGACCGACACTTTTTTTCCCGACCGGCACATTTTCTATTGATTTTCACGTACAACCAAGGCGTTACTAGGGAAGAGTAACTCCCATAGTTTTCATAGTAGGAAAATCGTTCGCCACTTTTTGGAATGCTCTCATTTTACCACGACATTTCATGACCTCTAAGCCATTGTAGTGTCAAGGAATGCTGATTTATTACTCTAAGTTAAAAACTAATATTGTTTTGTAACCATAATGGAATAATCTTGTGAAAAGAAGGCACTACATGGTTGGTATACAATTGAGTAGTAGGAACCAACTGGTAAGCAGTAGGTACTAGACATATCCATGATCTTTTGTTTTTCCCTCAAGGGAGAAATTAAAATGCTTGATTTACACTTTACAAATAGAATAATTTTAAGTTGTGCTTTATCTATTTATTGAGGTATATAACCAGTACATTTGTAGATTAATATTCTATATAATTATTCCACAATATTTAAAAAGTTTCACTAATTGATTATACTATGCGATGGTCACTGTTAATAATTGGTCACAGCTTCATAGGTTGAACAGCAAAGAAATTAGCTCAGGAGATCACAATGCAACGGTTACACTATGTATGTCGTGATTGTCGTTGTCAGATGCGAATTTCCGGCAACAAGGTCTCCAAAAAAATTTCTGTTGAAAAAATTGCACAAATTTTGTGGGGAGAAAAAATTAAAACAAAAAATCGATTTGAAGTCAAAGCTTTTTAACACCGTATTTAGTAGGTATCAGTCACGTAGTTTGAGGAGGGGCAGGGTGGGCAGAGCCCCTCCATGAATTAGAGGACGCAGAAGTTCATGGTATGCGGATACAATCAAAATTAATAATTTTACGCTTCCGACTTCAGTACCTGACACCTTCAATTGGAGAATGTAATTGGGAAAACACAATCACTACTATTATTATAGGATCCGGTTGCCTAGCAACTTTAAACGCACTTAGAAATAAAAACATTTTCATTAAGGTTCGTTTGCGTGGATATTTTACAGTCCCTCGGACAGGAATAAAATCACCTAGTCAACGAAACGGAAATGTGGATACTGCAAACTGAAATCAAGTCGCTCCCCACTAACCTTTGGGGATAGCCCAAATGCGATTTTCCCCTAGAAAAATATCCATTGTTCAGCATTCACCAAATTATCCTACGAACTTCCCCTACTTTTCACTGCTTACTTGATCAAGCTTGGTTGTTTCCCGTATTCTTTTATTAATTTTTGGTTGTTGGTATATCGTTTTTATTATACCATTTACGATTTAAAAACAGTTAAAATACTCGCAAAGCAAAAACAATTGACGTTTTCTGTGGTGATTGAATTAGTTTAATAGAAAAGGTAGTAAACAATCTATCGTAGCAGTAGGTATTTCTATTCTAACCTAGCATATTGCTGGTTTGAGTTTCATGCCCTGTTTTTTATTCCGCGTACTTATATATACAATTTATTGTGTGATATCGTCCAGATCAACAAGTAGGAAACAATTTATTGAGGATAAACCTGTAAGTGAGAAACGAACACATACATGAATATATGATTTCGCAGGCAGTAAGTCTAGTATAATATAGTATATAAACCTAGTGGTCCACAGTTCATCCGTAGGTATTCCTATTTATCGTAGTTTTCAACGTTCTGATTATTAGTTAATTGGACATTTTTTCTACACAGTATTAGGTACATATGCTTTAATAATCCATAGGTGGGTTTGTGAATATGAAAGCGTACGTGATTTCAAATCATTACGAAAAACCATTGAACACCTACTTATATGAACGTTTGGCAGTTTATAGAAATGAATACTAAAACTATAAAATAAAATGTAGTCCTTGACTGTTGCCCCTCCATGTGAAATGGAGTACTGGTAGGTATTAAAGAGAATTCAAAGACCTTTTTTTTGGATTGATTCAGAAATTGTTTCTCTTGATTTGTTTTGAAATGTTTATTTGTGTATTCCTAATTTTTTTTTGTTTTCTCGTTAAGTGACAAGTAATACATTTTTTTAATAGAGACTTTACAACACAAGCTCTTGTTGATTAGGGGGAAAAAGTTGTTTTGCTTTACTTTCTTGAGCCCTCAAGATATTGCACATTAATTAAACATCCTATGATAAAGACGCCTAATAACTGACCATAAGGCCTTTATCTTAATAACATCGTTAAATGGTCCAACTTATTCTTTTCGACTTACTGGCACTTCGTAAAATTCGGGTTTCTGGTAAGTGGCTAAGATTTTAGGATTAATAATCATTTGTTGAAATCGTACCTGTTCTAGGGGTGAAAGCAGAAATACAGAGGTTCAAGAACGGAGCGGATTTATTTACGATCCAGAAGAATTGATCCATCATGAGACCCTAAGAATAAGATTTATGACGTCATTGTCTCGGGAAAGAGCTTTGAGTACATTACGTAATGATTTTGTTAAAAGCCGGCCAAAGTGGGCAAAAGCACGCAGACAGGCGTCCACGTGGGCCGAGAGAGAAAGGAACGCCGGCGGGGTCACTAGGGAAGCAGTCCCCTAGCCAATCAATAGAAAGGAGGTGAAAGGTTGGCTTGGAAGGGGCAGCCATCTGCCAACTCAATGGGAGTCGTCCTCGCCGGCGAGTTCCGCTCACGTGCTTTCAGTTGAAAGCTACGTTATTGAAAAGTGAAATTTCAACCGAAGCTTTGTGTGCATTCCCCCCCCCCCCCCCCCATTCATCAATACCAGTGTGATTACCAATTACTCTATTGAGGACCACTTTTTACAAAAACGTAAACGATTTTAAGCTCGAAAATATTATAAACGGAGATTCTACCTCATCGTCTTTCATCATAGCGGTTTACGAGTTTAAACCCCTATATTCCGGCTGCTTACACTTTTTAATTTCCATCAGCGGTGATGTTAATATGGTCGCGTAGCTTTCACGACTACTTTTTATTTATACTTACGACAATTTACACTTTAATGAACTAGTTTTATCCCTAAAAGCACATACAATTGACCGTACCAAATAAACTAAAAATATGTGAAACTTGGTTATAACGGAATTGGAGAGATCTGCAACTGTTACTATTCGATTCAGCGTAAAAAAATACGTGGAAACGACCCCAAACTTGTTGGTTCCTAGTACTCAGTTATAAAAATTGGAATTAAAATAAATTCGTGCAGAGGGAAGTATTCTGAATAAATCATAATTGTTTGAAACCTAGTGTAACGCTTAGGTACGTAACTGATATTTTTTTGGTAGGTATAAAGTAGGTAGGTATCTCTCTAGAAATCTAGAAAGTAGGCAAAAATTCTGCCTCCCCACTCCTCATAATGAGATCCCTGAATTTCGTCACTTAAAATAATGAGGAACAAACCATGTTCCTCATTAATATTATCAATATTAGTTATTAATATACATTGTATATAATAGAACAATACAACGAGCTCTAAATTGAAGAAGTAACACCCTCGTTACATACACTACCGTTAAGGATAAGAAGAAAATGATGTATAATAGACATTATACAAAACTTCCCAATTTTGTGAACAAATGTCTGAAATACGTTTATTGATAATTAAAATCGAAGCCGGACGATACCCAGTGGTTGGTGGTTGTGTTGTTGAGGCGGATAATTGTCCCAGCTTCAAAGACTCCAACTTTTTAATATTTTTAAAGTTACGTGTCGTTAATAGATGACAGTTTATGGCACGGAGGTCTCCGTAAAAACGTATTCTACGTTAAAGATCAGAGCTTTTTTCAAAAACTATCTACTGGGCCAAAATGGATGAAACTTGGGATAAAAATCACATATGGGGTCCTAAAAACTTGGCATCAATTTTGATTTTCTCCAAGGGGTAGAATTAAAAAGCCGAAACATTAAAAATTCGAGATCTTGAAAAATTTCAAAGTAAGATAAATGTGTTTTTATTATAATTGATAGATATAATGCGAAGAATTCGCGATAAGAATGTTTTACGGATATTAGAATGGAACAACCCGGATCGCTGTGCGTTAACCCATAGG
Source organism: Adelphocoris suturalis (assembly GCA_030762985.1). Lineage (NCBI taxonomy): Eukaryota > Metazoa > Arthropoda > Insecta > Hemiptera > Miridae > Adelphocoris > Adelphocoris suturalis. The sequence continues at coordinate 108,593,701 of CM061043.1, forward strand.
CTTGCCTAAGGTCTAGAACTATTACAGGTAAAAATAACATTATCATGGTTCCACAACTGGTGGAACATAGAGAAAATCGATTTATAAACTGCGACGATAGCATCAGCTGATATAATTCTAATGGAATTCTGACTTCGCGAAATCGAGTTTATTGTAACTTTTGTATCTTATATAATATTCTATCTACCTAACTATTATCTCAATAATTTTCAGTTGGTGGGTCAGTTTATGTTAAATACATAAGGACTAGTAAAGTGGAGGTGTTTTATGTAATTTAATTAACTTCTCCTTGGTAGGCATCTACGCCGACGCAGTTATATTTAGATAAGGTTTAATAGATATAGTTAAATAATTATAGACAAGTGTTCTGCGTAGAAGAGCTATACAATACAGAAATAATGCACTTTGGTGTTATAATTTTGCAGTATTTCGTAAACAAAAAAACGGACGGTAGACCTACGGTTCTACAGTCAGATCATTTAATAATGAATAATTTTACACATTATTAGTTCGTTATGGTTACTTAGCAATATTAGTTTATAACTGAGCGTAATAAATCAGCTTTCCTTGACACTACCGAGGCTTAGGGATTATGGGATGCTGTGATAAAATGAGAGCATTCCAAAAAGTGGGTTACGATTTTCCTGCTATGAAAACTAAGGGAATTACACTTCCCTAGTAACGCATTGTTTGTACGTGAAAATCAATAGAAAACCCCACCGTGACGTGACGCTTGTGACGAGACGAAAACAAATGGAAACGTCCTGTTAATCATCTATATCTATAAATTAAATGATAAAAATGTTCATCTTATTAGCGAATTTTTGAAGAAAATTGAGCTGTTGGTCTCGCCTCAAAATTTGTAGAATGTGAATTTTTGAAAACATTTTATGCAAAAATCCGTTTCAGGCTATTCTGAATCATATTCTGAAGTTTAACGCATTTTTTAAATGTATGTATGTATGAATGTAGGTATATATGTATGTATGTGTCATTCCAGACGATAACTGTCCGTAGCATTGTGCTAGAAACTTCAAACAAATTTTAAAATGTTAAGGACACAAAACGAAAGTTCAAGTTCAATGTATTTATGTATGCATGTATGTATGTATGTATGCATGATCGGATTACATCTTCGGGTTGAAATTTTCAAAAATGTAGTCAACAATTTCAAAATAGCCTGTTTTTTGCGATTTGTTGTGCGAAATAATTTTTTCAGCATACTAACATGTGGTATATTCGGAATCAGCGTAAAATGTCCTATGAGAATATGTATCAAGTTTTCAAAAATTTCAAAGTTGAAAAATCAGTCAAAAATCGAAATAATGCCGTTTGCTAGTTGTAAAAATCGGTAATATTTGCATGAAACATTGTCCAAATTCAGATTGAACCACTCTTATGGAAGTATCCCTGTATAACCAATCCTAGAACCATGCTGTTTAAAACGTAGGTAGTAGGTAGGTGCTTGTAGAAAAAAAAGAAAAAATTAATCACAACTGATGAATTTACTCTGTGAAATATTCCGTCCTCCGATTCTCTCGTTCGCTCTCTTTAATGTTTTACGCTCAACTGTTTTAGGACTTGATGTAGCTTTAATACTGACTGTGGCTTAGAAAATATCAGCCATGAAATTATGAAGAAGTTCTATTTATTTACGTACTAGCACGCAGACCCTCCTCAGAGTATGAGTACCTCCTAATTATTTTTAATAATTTGATTCCATGTTTGTCTATCAAAACCGACTGAAATGTCGAAGATTTCTTCAAAAATTCGCTCATGGGGTCATGCTGCATGACTGGACTTTTTATAAATACAGTATTGCTAACCCTGGATCCATACTTCAAACTAGTTGGATCGTGGGTGGAAGTTTGCCAACCCACACCAAAGTCCTGTCACGTCTAAGCCTGAAGCTGAGCTCCACGAACTATTCGAAGGTTTCGCTAGGTAGAGGTTGTGGAATAGTGTAGTGTGGAGGCTTGCGGTCGTTCAGTAACAACTTGGACATAGTCTTCCGATGAACTATTCTAGAGACGGAGCTTGTGAGATGAGGCGAATGAATCAGAGGAAATAAACAAAACAAACATCGTATTACTTCATGTGCATTCCACCAGTACGCGTTCCACGCTACTAACACCTACTCTCATTGGCACTCGTAGTGCAGCTTTTATTTCTTGCTTAAGGTTCAGACCTTGATAGGCAATCAGAAGTTTTGGAAGTTTTCGAAGAACTTCCATGTTTACTCTACCTATTACAAAATTAGTACAATAATAGTTATTATTAATTTTTGTGTCATTTACCATAACGTTTCTTTATTTGGACAGTTTTATAAAAAAGGCCTTCTATCCTTAAAATTTGATTTTCAAAAAACTCATAACTTTAAATTTGACTTAAAAAAAAAATAATAAAATAAACAAAAAACTAAAAAAATAAAAAATAAAAAAAACCTAAGTAGATATTTTACTTTTGAATATTAATCTCCCTGAAGAAACCCCAGTTCCTGGAGTGAAACACTGGAGTTTAATATAAAACCTATTGAAGGACAGCTTTTTTATAAAGCTTATTTACAAAGACTGACATTGATAGAGAACTAGATCATCGGTTCTCTAATTCACATCTCAATTGATTAATCAACGATTTTTTAAGGTTATTACTACGTAACGTAATGATTCTCAATAGGGACAATAAATATTCCAAAAACTTCCAAAAATTTAGGTTTATATTTCGAAAATCATTTGATCCCACCTATTAAAAAGGGGGGAAACCTGGCTATAATAATATATTGCAGTCCTGTGTCTCGGACAAGCGGTGACCACCACAGTCAAGGTATTTAAAGTAAGGTAAATACACTCACCGGATTCGTAGAACAATTTGAAAAATAGTTAACAGACCATGTTAATGATAAAATCACCTTCGGGTGTCAGTAAGCATAGGCCGCACAATATCCCACGTGGCATTCGTGATTTTGAAATATAAAATGGATATAGATTATATGCACGGATGACGACTGATTGTCGTGCTTGGATCTCCGATGAGCGGAGGTGGTAGAAGGGTGGGAGAAGTGACGGTAAGGGTGAAGGGTCAATCAAGTCTTCGGATTATTCCTTATCAGTGTCAATATTCTTACAGATTCAAGCTGGGAGTTAGAGACAAGTCGTCTGTACACAACTGAAATATAGAACTTAATTTTTCTTCAAAGTCGATTTAAAAAAAAAAAAAAATAAAAAAAAAAAAAAAAAAAATGAAAAAATAAATAAATAAAAAAGTTAAATAACTTCTGGGTTTTATTTGGTACTAAAAAATTTGAGAAGTGTGCTGCAGAGAGATACAACTCTCTGTGATGAGGCTACCGCTTCAATCAAAACCCTAACTCATCAGACCATAGAAAATTTTCATTCAAATGGTCGGACGCAACAGAAAAGAAAAAAATTGAAGTGGATGTTCACAAAAGACGAAACAGTAACAAGAACAGAATTTTAATCTCCTCCGGAGATTTATCTTGGTCGATATCAACTTGTCTGAAAACAAACAGGTACCTCGCAAAGTCCAAATTGCTTTTCTGAAGTACAAGATTAATTCCTTCTTGAATTCGAAGCATCGGGCTTCACCGCTGTGGGTGTTTTTTTTAACCTCAAAATTGGTTCCCGCCTCCTTCAAGCACTTCAGTCCTTCGCCTCGCTCCGATCTCAGCTCTTTATTATTATTTTTTACCGTGTTTGGTTTCGCCTGATAGTGTGTTATTCTTGCAAAAGACTCTCGGGGTTAATCGAATATCAACATCGTGATTTCCCTACCCAGCGGGAAAACTCGAGGGTTTTTTTTTCTTCACGGCTCCGACGTCGCTCGATCTCTTTCACATTGAAGATGCAGTCTCCCCCTCCTGCGGTTGTCAGCATCTAGATTCTATGAATAATGACAATGCCGTCTTGAGCTATTGTAGTTCTACTATGGAAGCTGGATTCTTCTCCGGATCAAGAATTCAAGAAATCCTGCAAACACGGAAACTATTCTCAAAGAAGCTTATTCTTCTGTGTCGGGAGGATTCAATTTTCCAGGCGGGTAACGAAATTATCCGATATGAAGAACTTTTAAGAACGAATTCTGTACTGTGCTGTATAAACAGAAGGTACTGTACCAATGAACCTACGGAACAAATATCAATGCTGACATCCGCATAGCCTTCCCAGCGATGAAATTTAGATGATTTGTGAAACAAGGATAGTTAGGTACTTATATGTTCGATAAGTTTGCTTTAAAAGTGCTTTAATATTGGTTTTTATATATGTTTGAATACACTTGAAGTTATAAATTTTTTCAATCTTGAAACATTTGTCCTCCATTTGGATGTTTTGTCTTCCCTCAAGTCCTCCAATCGTGTTTTTCCATCTGGTAACTCCATACTACACCCAACGGAGTCCCATTCCAAAGTTCAGCATCTCAAGTTGAGTAAGAACAAAATTAGTTCTATAATAAATAACAAAAGAAAACTCGGCGCTCCGCGCCTCGCCAGGGGGCAAGCCCCCTGGACCCCCGGTTACCTCTATTTACATACTTCGGACGAAATTATTGAAACACAGAATGTGTTTGCGTTGTCGCGCAACCAAGTGACAACCAAACAAGCATCATTGTTTACTATTCATTTATAACATCAATTTATATAGTTATAGTATGCAAATATTACCGATTTTTAAAAAAAGCGAACGAAATTATATTCGTGATAAATCAAGACTGATTTATCAACTAAATGAAATTTTTGAAATACGTGATACATATTCCTAGAGTGTAAAGTATAGAAGTTAGCTTTAAAAGCTCATCTGATCCGAATATTCCACATGTTAGTATACTGAAAAAATTATTTAGCTTTAAGCCACACATCTGATCCGGACCCTGGGCATCGTCAAGTAAATGTCCTAAAGAGGCTACATACGAAATTACAGCTTCCTAGAGTGTAAAGCATAGAAATTAGCTTTAAGAGCCACACATCTGATCCGGACCCTGAGCATCGTCAAGTAAATGTCCTAAAGAGGCTACAAACGAAATTACAGCTTCCTAGAGTGTAAAGTATAGAAATTACCTATTCAAATTATTTAACCTCCGCTTCACAAATCAAACCGTTTTCGTAATACTCAGACCACCTGCTATGAATCAAATCATCGAAACACAAGCTCAATGAAATCATCAGAAATTAACAAGCGGTTGCAATCATGTTCACAATATCAATTATTGAGAATGATCACCTGTGTGTAAACAATTATTTATATAACCATGCTCATAACTCAGTTTGTTGTACACGCACTTCGCAGTAGTTAACATAATATTGTTGGATAAATCGAGAGCTTTCGAACGAATGGTCAACGAATTTTGTGGGATGAAAAACGACGAAGTACCATATCCCTAGCAACGACTCGGTTGTACGTGAAAATCATCCGTCACACATTTCGTTACCATCCCGCGTTCCATTTTCGGCTAGTTAGTCCATGGCTAAAACACATTCTGTGTTAAAACAGTTTTCTCGCGGTTGCGCGTATGTCACTGAATAGTCCCACGATTTTAGAGTCAGATAATTTAATAATGATAAATTTTACACATTATTAGTTCATTATGATTACTAAGCAAATTAGACCCTCCCTCTCAAATTTTAGCTTCCTGCGTTGAACCATATGTGATAGCGGCTGTAATTTCGTAAAGATAATATCTTCTTGAAACTATAATTTCGTCTCGTAACGGTAATTTCGTCTCATTTTTGGCCGGTTTATGATGGCAAAAAAACATGTTCCAGTTTAAAATTGTTCATATAGTTCAGAGCTTGTCTTCCCAACAGGGTTACATCATGAATACATAAATGGATGTATAAGTTGTGACAGTTCCCGTCAGAATCCAAGAGAATGCGCTGCGCGTTCGTCGCTTTGGCGCCAGGCGTCATTCTCAAGTTGTTGAAATGCTGTGGTTGGCGATAGGTTGGAAAACCAATCTCTTCCTGAAAATAGCACTGCACACTGGTATTAGTAAGGGGATCTTTAATGGATCTGTCACACTCCCCTTGTTGGAGCGAGCGTGGTTTCCTGGATTACGCATGGGTAATACCTAGTACATCCAGGTCCACTACTATTGAGGGCTATGTTTCAGAAGAAACATGGCCCGGGTTTTCCAGAAGGAATTCCCATTATCACCCTTTGGTACATATATAATTTTTATTTTTCATACCTATGGTATCAGGCCTTTGCCTTTATTATACACATATTCTTTATTCAAGGGCATAGTTCCCAATTATTATTTCCAAGGGTTAGTTCCCAATTTAAGTCTCCAACGTGGGCACATATTTTTATATCATTTTATGATCCTAAAGGTATGTCTCCATAGTTGAGCCACCGTTTATTCCCGATTGTTCCAATCTTTGATTGGGGGTTAATTACCTAATGAATACTTCATATGAAGATTCATTGACAATCCATCCTGTTTTAATTTCTGTTTTCTCATCCTCAATCGCCAATGCAGCTATTTATTAATGAGCATCAGTTCTCAACCAGTAAACTATTCCACCTAGTTTACATACTTGCTCTTCAATCAAGTATGTTTTTTAAGGGGGGGAGTGTGATAGTTCCGGCGAGATCCAAGGGAATGCGCTGCCGTCGCTCCGTTGTTTCCCAATGGGCGTCGGGCGCTTCTTCCCGTGTTTTCAAGAGCCCGCGTTTGGCGATGGATGGGTGATCCTAGAACTGGAAAACCTAACTTCTCCGAACGTAGCATATATGCTATTAGTGCAAGTTGTATCTCTTATGGTACTGTCACTCTCCTCTCTCTCGCTATGAGTGTGGATTTAGGCCCCCATTGCACCTTTGGGGGGTATCTAAGTCCTTGATAAAGTAAAATCTAATTTTTAATTCTTTCAATGAGGTAGAGGAATTATTCGGTATTCGATGAAACTGTCGGAAAGGACTACTAATAATTCATCATTTCAGTTCCAAATTCATTTGTTAAGTTATACTTATCAAATTTTTACTCCTTTAATGCGTTTTTCACAATATCATCAGTGATCCGTGATTAATGTTGTAAATGCCTCATCTCTCGCTCTTTCATTCCACTCTGATTAAATCGCAATTTTAAGGCATGCCGAATAATTCCTCGTCTATCTCGTGAGGTTTCCCCTCTCCACATAGAATACTGGGACAAACCGAGAAGCCCGGATATAATTGAATTTCCGTCGAGGCAATGATGCTTTAATATCTGCTCCAACGGAACCTGGCAGCCAAGTTCGGCTGTTTCCAGAGAATGTCTCTGGTTGTGTACTTTCCTGATTGCAATCTCCCACAGCGGTTGACCTCCATTCAGAAGCTCAGAATAAATCAACGAGGTAGATGAAAACTTGGTTGGAAACGACTACATTGATGCCGTTTTCTCCCGATGTTTTTTTGTCTTATGAGACAGAGGTTGTCCACTTGTTCGTCTTTATGAAATGGGTAGTGTACGGACAGACCGTTTGTGTTCTATTAGAAGGGAGCTTCTAGCAGCAGAATGAAATGGTTTAGCAGAATTTTGCTGAAGAATAGAGAGATTTCGTACTTCTCGTATACGAAAATTGCCTTTCTGAAACGAGGTTTTCTATACGTGGAAACGCTCTCCGGAACGGGAAGAGTCAGCTTTACTGGTGCTCAGCTTTTTCGGAATCGTAATTACGAGACGACAAGTGACCTTCCTCCAAGATAACCCTAAATTAGCATCCACCATGAATTTGGTATGAACCCACACACCCACACGTTGAAATAAACACACACACGACGAAATTGCCCGTGTTTACCCACTTTTGTGCTGTTTTTTGTTGTGGTTTTAACTTTTGTATTTGTCTTTTGTTCGTGTTTTTAGGACGTCCCTCTGAAGCCTGTTTTGAGTGGAGAAAAGTTAAAATGAAAGTTTTCTAAAAAATGTCTTCAGCATCTAGGGTGGTAGGTAAAGTTTTCAAATCTATTACATTTTCTTGGAATAACCTTCTCTGGATAACTCTGTGCCCACACTTGAACTCACCAAAAAGAAAACTACTGTGCGGAACCCCTTAGGACATTATTCCTCAGAAATCTAATATTTAATTAATCCCCTTCTTCTGATCATCTTGGTTTGGACTGAAATAATTCTCCCGAAGGTTTTTACGAATAACATTATCTACTTTTGAATATTAATTTTAAATTTCTATCTCATCTTATCAGAATACGGATATTGAAAACCAGTGGATAAAGTTGTTAATGTGAAAATATATGAGTACCGGGTTATCAAGTCTCGAAATTAGGAGCATTCTTTACAGAATTTAATGCAAAATTAGAATTTTCAACCCGTTTATTCATGCATGGTTCAACCTATGTCTGCAGAAATATTCCCAAGTCACTTTCTTCTTTTTTGCTCATGTGCGGAGGGTAAAATTGCAATTTGCATAATTTGATAAGGGAAACTATGATGGCAAGATTAGTGGAAGAAGGAGTAGAACAACCAACAAGAATGAACTGTGTATTAAAAAATAAAAAAAAGTTATAAACATTTAGTAAAATTTATAAAAATTAACAATATCGTACTATAGGTAAAGTGTGAAAATAATATTTTAATGATATACTGAATTTGAATGTTAATTATGTTGTATGTGGCTTAATAGATAAATTGTTTGAGGGGGAAAAAACGAAACGATTTGGCATTAAAATTATTTTTCTTCTCTATTTATTTATCTTATTTCTATTAGTTTCTGCTATTAGTTAGGATAATAGAACTGCAATATTCATTACTATCAATTTTTGTGGTTTCGGAATTTTTTTCACCAAAACCCCCTGGATCGAATCACTGTGCGACGTCCGAATGCATTTTGTCAGCTGTGCTCAATGGCGAATAGGAATTTTATTTGCTCTTCCGATCTTTAAATCAAGGTTTCGTCCGCCAAGTTAAAGGATCACATCCAAGGGTGGTGAAACTATTGTTTAATGTCCGTTCTGAACAGTTACCTCTAAATCGCAAAATATGGAATACAGGCTCGCCCGAAGCTAAATGCTCCATATGCAATCTTGGAGAGGAGGAGGATTCATCTCATTTTCTGTGTCGTCGTCCGATCATTTTAGACAAAGGGAATTTCAATAATTTATATAAGTTTTGGACTGAAGCGCTTAAATACAGGAATCAATAGGGTTGGTAGCCTTTCCATTTGTAATTCAATTCCTAGCGCTTTCGCCCTAATGGGCCTCATCAGGGAGTTTTAGATAACATGTTGTTGTAGTAATCCGTGAATTCATTCTATGTCTATAGGTTTACTTTGGTATCCGTTTCTTGGGGAGTATGTCGCAAAGCGCTTGAAATATTAATAATCATTACTATATAGTGAATTAGACCTATTATAAACCGTTTTATTTTACTTATTTTATACATATAAATACGACGAGTTACTATTTAGTAATTATTACGAATTATTACGGAAATAACGAATTACTACAACAACATGTTATCTAAAACTCCCTGATGAGACCCATTATTACGAAAGCGCTCTCTCTAAATCTCTCTAATCTCACTCTCTATCTATACTCTCCTCTCTCTAATCTCTCTCTCTCTCTCTCTCTCTCTCTCTCTCGCTCTCTCTCTCTCTCTCTCTCTCTCTCTCTCTCTGTAATGAAGCAGAGAGTCGATATTAAGTGAATAATTAAGATCTCGTTATAACTAGGCAGTATTGTTCAATTTTCTGAATCTACGCAATTTTTATCACTATTGGCACCTACATTGGGTAGTAAAAAGTTTAGTGATCAACCAAATTTTGGTTTAGAGTTTTGTCGGTTTCTTGGTAACCTCGGATTCAAGGCTCAAATGAGCCAAAATCCTAAAATGTTGGAGGTAATTATTTATTTTTTCATCTATAAACATCTCTCTCTCTCTCTCTCTCTCTCTCTCTCTCTCTCTCTCTCTCTCTCTCTCTCTCTCTCTCTCTCTCTCTCTCTCTCTCTCTCTCTCTCTCTCTCTCTCTCTCTCTCTTAGCAAATAACTGTTCTCTGACAGCTATTCAGAGGCTGAGTAGAAACTCGCTGTAGATAGGGACAGTTGCGATTTTAAGGAAAATGTGTTCAATTCAAATTTTCAATACAATACTATCTATTCAATACTATGAATTTCAATTCAATACTATCAATTTCCGTGGTTTCGGATTTTTTTCCACCGAAACCCCCAGGATAGAAACACTGTGTGACGTCTCAATGTATTCTGTTAGCTGTGCTCAATGGCAATGCTGTTAAGTCAACAACGTTGTCATTGTGGGCAGCTCGGGAACACGAGGTCAGGAGGGCGTTGAGTCAACTAGCACGACAATATTCCTCATCTAACCGCCGGCGCCGCCAACACGGAGCGGCGGTTAGAAACACATCCCATCCCGCGGGAATCGGCATTGAATACAGCCTGAGACCTGAGGTCACGGGATCGAGGAGACCCCCGCGCCACACCAAGTCGGACGCCCTTAAGGAGGGTGTTCTGCCGGGAGAGCGCGAAAGACGGCACGCAATTCCCTGATTCGCTTTCCCGCAGCATTCAACACGTAAAACTCCCACGCGACCCCTTCACCTCGGAGCTGCGGAGTGGGAGCTCAACTTATCATTCAGTCAATAAACCTCCCCCACGTCGCTACCCACCAACTTTCGTTCTGATCCACGAATTCGCGTCTAAACTACGAGTTTGGTTAAATTATTTTTATTGACCAACCTCTTGTAAATTTGCACATTTCAAAACGGGCTATCACGCTGGTTTAAGGCTTTTTCAACTCTTCGTTTCCAGCTGTTATAAAAACGAAGATATCTGGGGAATCCCACAACAATAACATTAGAGAGTTCCAAGTAGATGAAATTGTCAGAGAATGCGTGGGTCCCCTATCAGTTTCATTGTTGCAAAATTACTACTTCATTCTGCGCATGCGCAAACGTAAATTCCATTATGCCACATTTTTTCACACTTTAGTTGTTCGATTTCGCTTAAAATTGGATGATAGTTGGAAGAAGATGACATGATTACTTCATATCAATTTCAAAACGACTGTATCATTAATAGCTACTGCGCATGCGCTAATGTGAAATACTTGTAATGACCTTATTTTCCCCTTATCAATGATCTATAAATTCATGATAGGTAAACGAGGAAGCTATGTGCCACACCCAAATTGGCAGACATTTTTCCCATTTACCGCTAAAACTGTCTAGACAATCTCGTTGAACTGTTAAACTGTCCTACCGAGGGGCTAAATCAATATCGTGAAATCAGTTTAGTGAACTGAAAGTAGGGTAGCAAACCCAGTAAACATTCAGATTAATTTTTTTTTCCAACTTTGGTCAACACCATTTTCACAGAGACCCAGAAGATATCTGGGCCCTGAGAGATATTTGTCAATCGTGTCATAGGAACGAACGGTCAAATGTTTGTGTTGGTATTGATGGCCGAGGAGATTACTTAGCGGGACTCGGTATTTGCTTTGCCATAACCTGGTCTTGTGAAACCTCTCTGTGACCACCCGGGGGTAACAAAATTCAAATCGCAGATCGCATTACATCCTCTACGGTTCCGACCGTTTATTTGACTTTGCCTTCCTGGTAAACATGGCATTTGACCAGCATTTGCACAATAAAACTGCAGAGTTCATACCTCAACATTCTGTTGAAACTAACCATTTTCAGTATTGCACCACTATGTGCTTTACAGCCAAAGAGAACCAGAGTTCTCTGAAGAAATGTTGACCATTACTTATAAATGTTCAAAATTCATTACATTAAAATGCTTTTTCTGCTTCTTAGCCGCATGAGAATCCTTAACGTTACGCAATGTTTAAGGCAAAAAGTTCCAGTCAATCAGCATGATCGTATGAGAGAATTTTCTTAAATTATCGTACTATATTAGGTTACGTTGTTTTGGAAATTATGGACTTTAAGGGAAAAGAAATCGTTAACTCCCAATTTTATGGCAAAAAACTCATTCTAATTAATATTCTGCTAGTCAAAAAGAGATTTTGGATTTTTAACTTTTTTGGAGTTTTATAGATTTTTAGCACATTTTAATGAAATTTAAGTGCATTTTTCAGCATAATTTTGCACATCAACTTTTTAATGTTCTAATTTATAATTAATAAACTTTATTTGAGCGATATTGTGCTAAAAATAGAAATTTAAAGATTTTCAGCCGTTATTTGATATTTTTAGTGATTTTTTCAGCACTTTTTTGAAATTTGACCAATTCAATGTGCTCAAAATGTGCTGGCCAACGAACTTGTCCTTTCGTTTGGAAAGCTTGACTTTTTGGTGCAATAACGGAATTTTTATCTCATTCCGAAGGGAAGTAATCGTCTGGAAGGACATTTATAAATACATATGAAAATATGGTAATCTCTAGGATTCGTTTCAGAATATCTCAAAGCGGATTTCAATGCAGAAAATTTTCAAAAATTTTGATTTAAAAATTTTCCGAGCCACTGTAATTGCTTCATTTTCTACAAAAATTCGCCTAAATGCAGAAAAATCGAAGAGACTATTAGAAACATTGATGACATAGTAAAAGTAGTAAAGTAAACAACCATTCCAGGTTGGGGCTTTTCGTTCGACTGCCTCGGGCGTCACGGACGTCATCAGCTGTCCTCCAAGGAGGATCAGAATTAGTTCTGATGATTTCGCTTAAGCTACTCATTGCCTCGCCCCCTTGAGTGGAGAGGGGTTCGCCGTACAGAAGCGAGACAATTACTTGGACGTCTGACCCTTACCTGGGCGGTCACCCATCCAAGTACTCACCACGCTCGGCGTTGCCTAACTTCGCTAATCGCATGAGAAACGGTTCATTGCAACGCCTAACCCGTACGGCTTTGATGACATAGATCGGCTCTTTCAATCACCTATATGATGTCCCAAGGCCTCTTGCCTAGATCTCCAGAATCTGTCAGTTGCACAAACAATGTTCAGTTGAGTCTTCCCCGTTTTCACAATCGCAAAGTGGAGAGGATAACTACAATAGAAATACAGGGTCCCGTTTAAGCTAAAATGCTTTGAGAGGGCTCCGATCATTTGTCTCATTTGTGTTCTAGGCTGATTTCTAATCCAGTCTGAACGAATTTAGTCGTAACCAGATTTACACATCCGAGATTGTTGGTTTATTATTTCCAATAATAAGTCTATGTGATCGTGTAGCAAAAAAGTTTTATAAACCCCCTAAAACTTTGTCACTTTACGTGTCAAGGTGCGTATAATCCAAATTTGAAATGTCCGTCCGCCGTTCGCCGTCCTCCGTCCGGGCCATAAAAGGCCTAAGAATTGACTTAAAAAACCCGTTCTTTCGCCCATAGACTCCCTTTGGGGTCTAGTTGGTCTTAACGTTTTTTAACCATCCCGATCGCTTTACTCGCATAGATGCTATGGGCCGAAAACGGGCGAAAAAGTGTCTTTTTCGAGACTTTGAGTGTTAGACGTGTTAGGCGCACGCCTGGCACTCTTGGCAGGGGGTCACGGTGGGTGGAGTGATCAGGGGCGTAGCAGAAGGGTGTAGGAGAATGGATATTTATTACTTCTACGTGTTATACCCATATAATACACCGCGGCACCATGAGGTGGGTACAGCGTTCCTTCGAGGCATGAATATATGTTTTTTTCTAGGTCATATTTGTGTGGTTATGCTTTTCCTACGCATATTTAATAACATATCCTCTCAACTTTTCGTACGTACTTAGATAATGATATTATTAAGGCAATAACTATTTGAGTAGATAGGAACTCAAATCGAGAAATATAAACATGCGTATATAATTATAGAAGTATAGGTTGTGGCAACTCGAAATAGGACACGCCGAGGAGTCTGGACGGGCCTTATGACGTGCGCAAGCCAACTAAAACTACGATCAAACTCAATTGAAAAAATAGTAAACCTTTGTGAAATAATTTGCAGCGTTTTTGTATCTATTTACCTTTTTTCTCCGTATCTCTGGACGATTCCAGCCTAACAAGGTGATCCACCGCCAAAGTTTCCCAAGTGTCCCATGACCCAGTACCAAGGTAAGGTGGTACACTTTGTTATGTTGTGTTCCCAGAGTCGTCAGTTTAAGTATAAACTCGTTTAGCATCTTTGAGGTTGTAACGGGATTCATTAGTGCTTGAACGCAAGCCTGGCTATCTTTTTAGTAAGCTATTCAAGGACCTGATAATGGCGTATGCCTCACTCTGGAAAACAGTGCTATGCACATCCAGAGTGAAGCACTCAGCTATCTCCAGTCCTGCTATGTGTATGGCAACACCTGAACTGACTGTGCTTTGAAATTCACATGAGAGCCACCAGTAAAGATTGGAAATCTAGTCCGTTGTGTGCTCGTGACCATCCTGCCCAATTTTCTCTGTCACCTTAATGACTAACCTGTCACCTAACCTTTGGGTTGCTGGTGTAGGGTTTGAGTCGGTTGTCTATTGTGAGTGCGTGTATGCAGTATAAAGTGAGTACAGATGATTGATTGCATAAACGCAATCAAAATTGATAAGCAAACTTTGAACCTCAGTCAAGTAAAAATTATAATTTAGAAGGACTTGATTTTTAGCGAATTTTGAAGAAAATTAAGCTATTGCTCTCGCCTCAAAATTTGTAGAATGTGAATTTTTGAAAAAAATTTATGCAGAAATCCGTTTCAGGCTATTCTGAATCATATTCTGAAATTTAACGCATTTTTTTATGTATGTAGTATGTAAAATATGTAGCTATTGCTCTCGCCTCAAAATATTGTATTGGGCGCGGGGTACGAATGTGATCTCGCCCCTGGGGTGCGAGTAGGTGCACTGGCTTTTGCCGATGATGTAATCCTACTCGCCGAAACCCGTGAGGGCTTGCAGATTGCCCTCATTGGTTTGCACTTCCTTTCATCCCATTCTTCCTCCTCGTCCTGCAACTTCCCTTATCCCTAGAGCCGGCGTCGGGTAAACCTGGGCGTCCTCCCCACTTTTTTATTTTATTTGTTTATTTTTTCAATTTAATGGCGTGCCCCCTCCGTCTTTGAGGGGAGGTTTCTTAAAAAAAAAAAAAAAAAAAAAAAAAAAAAAATGTATGTATGTATGTATATATGTATGTATGTATATATGTATGTGTCATTCCAGACGATAACTGTCCGTAGAATTGTGCTAGAAACTTCAAACAAATTTTAAAATGTTAAGGACACAAAACGAAAGTTCAAGTTCGTTGGCCGACATGATCGGATTACATCTTCGGGTTGAAATTTTCAAAAATGTAGTCAAAAATTTCAAAATAGCCTGTTTTTAGCGATTTGTTGTGCGAAATAATTTTTTCAGCATACTAACATGTGGTATATTCGGAATAAGCGTAAAATTTCCTATAAGAATATGTATCAAGTTTTCCAAAATTTCAAAGTTGAAAAATCAGTCAAAAATCGAAATAATACCGTTTGCTAGTAGTAAAAATCGGTAATATTTGCATGAAACATTGTCCAAATTCAGATTGAACTACTCTTATGGAAGTATCCCTGTATAACCAATCCTAGAACCATGCTGTTTAAAACGTAGGTAGTAGGTGCTTGTTAAAAAAAAAATGTAATCACAACTGATGAGTTTACTCTTCAAAAATCCGCTCATGGGGTCATGCTGCATGACTGGACTTTTTCGAATTTCTGCACGACCAGGATCCGCTTTTATCGACTTGGATATGTGAGCCGTATTTCCCGATTTGCTGAATTGTGAATAATAGGTGTTTCGTTGCGCTTAAATGAAATAACCAAGTATGTGAGGTTTAACATCCAGTATCAAACGTGTTAGTGGAAAAATACAGAACTTTAACTCAACAGGCTTGTCCACAATTATGCGACCTACTATTGGAAGTGATTGTTAATTTTGTTTCTTTTTCAAGAGGGAGTGCGTGGGGGATAAACGGACCGCTTCATCAATAATAAGAGCGAGATGGAGGAAGGCGCGGGGGCTTAATCGTCGGTAACATGCGAGAGTGCTATGATATTACCGACAAACGGATCAGCGGACATGGGGTCTAATAACGCTCTGTTACTACCACTCACACGAGACGCTTACACGAGATCGATGAAAATCGGATCCCCGATCGCATGCGATTTGACTGTTGTGCGATTCTTCGTAGGGAAATGGGTGTGAAATTACCAGAAAGCCCCGGGCTTCAAAAGCCATTGCTGTAATGAACGGCTGGTTCCAGGTCACAACATGCACCTTACGGGTTTCGATACTTTGTCACCAGTAATAAACATTTGTAACGAACTGGAATTACATATCCATTAAAATATTTGTGTCACCAGACTATCTATATATTATATGACTAAAAATACACATCTCAAAAGAATTAAGGGATCACTTATCCTTGTAGACGCCAAAGACTTCAGATCAATCGGACAAAGTTCATATTACATCTCATGATTAGGTACCTAATAGAGATGGAATGCACCCTATTATTGCTTCCGAGTCTACCTAAGGGTGGTCCTCCACTGGAAGCGACTATGCGACTAAGCGTATTCGTCCGTATATAAGCTACTAATCCCATAAGCTTGAAACGTATTAGAGCTCCTCCACTGCAAGCTACATGAGCGACGCGACTTCGCGTATTTTGAGGCGACGAGCGACTGATCCCATCCGGATGGGACCTCGCTTCCCCCTCCCATGTTTTCTCGGCGCACCCTTCGACTGTGAATGGCGAACTTCAACATCTACAGGACTATTATGTTAATTTTCCAGAAGAGTTACGTTGAATTTTTCACTTTTGCTCCTCAATTACGTTACCTTGTTAAAATTAACACTCACTATCAAAAACGTATTTTCTTTAGGAGTTACGCTGAATTTTTGTTTCTGTACTTTCATTACATTCCCTTATTATGATTAACAACAATAATTACAAGTAAAAATGTTGGTAATAATTATCTGGTTTTAATACTTTACTACCTGAGAGTCACACACGCGTTCTGCTGGTGAGATCGTGTCCCTGAAGTTGGACGATTTGGTGATCGAAGCTTGTATAGCATTCAAGATGTAATCGTACGTTTGTAGGTCCATCCTATAATAATTTCGAAACTTCCCTGAATCTCCCTTCAGCTCGTCGTGGAGGTGGTTGACTTTACCCAAACTTTGCCTCCTTGTCAATATTGGGTTCATCAAGAACATTCGTCGTTTCCTTCTCATCTGAAGGAAATTTGCGAGAGCATTATCCAGCAAACAATAACTATCTATGTCGTCCATTTTACCAAAAATAAATGCAGTCTACTACACACTACCACAGACTTCGCGCGACTAAGTCGCCTCCAATGGAGGAGCTCAGTCGCGTCCCAGTCGCCTCGCGGAAGTCGCCTTGTCGCTTAGTCGCTTAAGTCGCTTCCAGTGGAGGACCAGGGTAAAGGTAGCGGATGCATTCTTTTCACTTTCGGGAGAAAAAAAAAAATGTTGGTCTCCAAAATCAAAATTTCCACACGCATTTTACGTTTCAGACCATTCTGAACAATTTTGGTTCCGTGTCTGTCTGTCTGTCTGTGTATGTGTCTGTGTGTGTTTGTGTCTGTCTGTCGTGTGTCCGCAAATCCTTGTAAGAAGCTTATTTTCCACAATTTTGATCCGATTTGGATGACATTTTCAGGGGATGTGCGTGCTAATGGGAGACGTTCCTCTATCAGTTTAATTGTTGCCAAATCAATACTTCACTCTACGCATGCGCAAACGTAAATTCCATTATGCTCCATTTTTTCACGCCCTAGTCGTCTGATCTCGCTCAAATTTGTATCATAGTTGGGGGATGACAATTTGATCATCCCATATCAATTTCAACATGATTGTATCATTAATAGCTACTGCGCATGCGCCTATGTGAATTTGCGAAATGTTATGGAAAACGGAGCCTTCCCTATCAATCCCCTCCGTACCACCAAAAATTGCCCGGTTGCTCTATGTTTACTTTTGCTAATATATTCCTCATGTTTTACGATGATCGTGACCTCACATCAACTAGGTCTGAGTCGTGTTGAACCAGTTCTATTCCGATTATCAAATTCCGAAACGAACAAAAGATTTCTTAACGAAGAATAACAAAAGGGAGCGCAACCAATTAGCGGAGATGGGTTTCACCAAGGATCCGCCATTTCCCTCCCACCGGTGACAGGATGATGTATGACGGCCCGACTTCAAACTTCGAAACATGACTGTAATTATCAGGGTAAACAAGTTAGGTTCAAGAACGATCTCTTCGTTTAATCACTTCGCTAATCGAAATGTAAATTTCGGGGAGTTCACCTTCTCTAGTAAGCGCTTCTCTCGGATTGTCTGTTAGGTGATTTCCCGTTTGAGAATTGAGAACCCAAAAGGTAATAGAGTTTTTGCATCTAGTACGACTTAAATTAAACGGAGCTCGTCACCATAGTGAGCAAATGAAGATGCTAACCCAAATGGGAACGGGTATGAGGAAAGTCATCGAAAGTACCGTAATCGAAAAATAATGGAATTAGTTATTCTTCGGTTCCCCGTGGAAACTCGTCGAAAATCCATGTACATGCAACTCATCGAAAAATTGCGTCAAATTACTGCGGTCCAATTCATCGGGTCTTTCTTGAAAACTGGATTTAGAGCACCCTTCAAAAGTAAGATATTGATTTTATTGTATGTTGAACCAATCTGAATTTTTACAAAGGGATTGACAGGGATATTACGTGTTTTTTATACAAATACATGACATTACATCTAAGTAAAAAAATGATTGCAGGCGAGCTTTCACAAGTTATGACTAGTATCCTTTCAATGGCGTTCACCTTACCAGTTTCTGTTAGGTAGTTTCCGAAGGTAGCAGGAAACTCATCGAAAATAATTTTCATCCTTCCGATTTACATCTTAATGTTAGATTTCATATTTCTGTTGACTTAGGTACCCAACCTTTTAGGTTTGACAACAGTCCAAACTAGTCCTCCAAGAGGAAACTAATCAAAAGGTCTCGAGTTCGCATTATCGATGATTTTACTTTTGATGAGTTTGTAGGAAAAACCTTATGGGACTGGGGGGTAGGGTCGAATAGGGAGAAGGGTAGGGTTGTGGTTTAATTAATGAGGTTGAATAACGCGATATTTTCTCAAGCAGTCTTGTTGAGTATTCTTTGTTAAATGCACTTATTTTGACATGAAACGCCGAACCTCAATCCAGAATTCGAATTCCACGTTAGTTTCAGAATAAATACGGGGTAATTTTTCACTTCTGGTTTCTAATTCGTAAATAGGGCATGAATTAACGAAAAACAAGGAAGCCTCAAAGGAGGAAACCCGCGGTTTAGATGCTACCTGTTGGTAATTATGGTCGTTACGAACTTCATTTTTTGAGTTTTCTTTGGGGTAAATCATGAACACGCATTTATCACGAGGAAGGAAATCATGTGTAATGGACTTAGGTGCCCGTGGTGGTGCAATGGGGGCTCGCAGGAACTGTCACACATGTGACTTGGGGGAGGAGAAATTAGCGAAAGATTATTATACACACGGTAAAGCGCAAACAAATGCAATTGCTAATTAATTCAATGAGGGCCAATAGATTTCACCCAAGTAGCTAAAGTTTCTCTGATTAGATTGAAGTACACAGTATGTCGATTTAATACAATGGACAATTAAAAGGGTGCAGCGATCCGGCCACCACATTGTTCCATTCTAGGACTAGAATGTAAAACGCTGTTTGACAGTGGAATGGATTTTAATATGAAATATGGGACCAAGGGAGTGAAAATCCATTATACCCCGCCTCTATTATACTCCAGTTGGTGGTGAGAGGTCTCGTTATTATAGCATGATAGGAAATTAAAAGCCTAAACCGCCATTGATACTCCCACGGGACCTCAATGAAAAACACGGCAAAGGATGCCAATGCATATGGAACGCCGCCGGCAGGTCTTCCTACGAAAATAATCGAAGCTTTTCCCAGCACTTTCCACGCGAAGGTTAATTAGAGCTCGGAAGCTCCTGGGAGGGGGTTGCATAATTCCATGGGAAGAGCCGTTCCACCCCGAAGGGCGGTTTTATTCCTAGCGGGGGCCCCATTTTCCGATTAAGGCTGAACACGAGAGGTTCCAGGGTTCGAAAGAATGATCATCAATATGTTAAAATCTAGCGCAGAGGAGTTAAAACGTTGAATTGAGAGTAACTAGCGTCCCGTTTTAACTGCTACTCCATTAGCCGGGGATATCAATAAAACTAAGATAGTCTAGGTAAATCTTTTTCACTGAAACTAATGAATGTTTAGAATCGAATGTACTAGGTATACGAAAGAGTAATATAGAATTCAATATATACTTTAAATCCCTACAACACAGAATTGAATAAAATTTTACCACAATTAAACTTAACAATATAATGTCAGCGCTGAATTCAAATGTTACGTTTAAGGAAAACTTCCGCAGACGCAGAGCTTTGAATAAAACGGCCTCACAGCTCATATCTGATTGGAGCAACGTCACTAAAGAAGTTCTTCTTTGTAATTAATGACACCAGTTCGAACTCTGTCGAAGTGTGACTTTTGGGCCGTCACTTTTGGTGCAAGTCAGTAGAACTTGAAATAATACGAAACAATTAATCCCTCTCGAGCGAAGACTATAAATATCACATTCCCTGACGTATCCTGTTTCTTTTCCTCACTCAATTGAGTCAAAACACCTACCGTGACAATGACGTCGTTTGACTACTGGTCTTCTTCCAGCGAGCATCTGCTGGGCCAGCGTCCTGCATTTTCGCGTAATCGGTCGTCCGATCCCAAACCGATCGAGACGGCTGGTACGGAGACGGCTCAATTCGGGGAAATGTTACGTTCAAGGAAAACTTCCACAGTCGAGAGTTTTTAATAAATTGAGCTCATAGCTGCTCTGATTGGAGCGCTGTTACTAAATAAGAGTTTCTCCTTTGTAATTAAGGACCCGAGTTCGAACTTTGCCTAGGTATCAAATATTCTTGGGCCGTTCTACAAACATAAAACTAAAAACAATTCAATACACCTAATCTATTCTTGATTCATACCGATCTGCTAGATACACTAGTTTAACTAGACGTTAAACTTCAATTCTTCATAGGGAGGCTATCATGACTATCACGAGAGAATTTTGATTTCCTAATAAATAACTACAGTGGGAATAGTTTATAACGACATTTTTTATTACGATGAACCGTCTACAAAGCAACCCCAACTTGACCGTAAAAACCTTAACTTTTTATCTCTTATAACTTCCAAATCGTGAATAAAGGAAACATTTTTGTAAAGAATGGGTTTCCAACATCGTTTATAACGACGCAATGAAAAACTACCCCACTAGGCACACAACCAGATCCAGATTTTCAGGATTCGGTTTTGCATTTTTTTTTTTTAATTTTCTTTCAGGTCTAGATTTCTACCAAGATCAGTCCAAGTATCTGCCCCTGAAGTCGAGTCCCACGCCTTCTATTTTTATGAAGCTATTACATGAAAGGGTTTTCTCAAAACCATGTTTCACGTGTGCCACCAGTTTTTATGAATTCAAACAACTGGCTTGCGCGTGCACCATTGTTTTATGTCTATTAAAAATTTAAAAATTCCCGTGAAAGAGATAGGAAGGCCCCGTAAATTTGAGGTCACCTTTGGATTTACTTTCAGTTGTTTTACTTAATTATTGTGTGTGGTAAGTTCTATCTAGTGCTCTTCCTTTTTATCTACAAGATGTCTTAGAGAATGACATGATGATGACGGTGATGATGATGATGGTGATGTGATGTCTTGGATTCGTCTGTATTCCATTACTTCAATTTTTCATGTATACATATGTATGTACAGAATGTGTAAGCAATAAAAATATACGTGCCTCCTTACATTCTTCTCAAAAGTTCAGTTTTTCTCTTTAGAACCACAAGTGACCTGCTGTACCCAAAAAAACTGTTTCCATTCGAATTCAAGCATAGATCTTATGAATTTGGGGGCTACCGGTAATAATGACTACCGGCTATAGCAACCAAATTATAACTGGGTTATACTGGTGAAATTCCAAGACTTATAGACCTATTACATGGAATTTGCAGGCATTATATGAGTTAGCTGTTGGATGATTCCCTATAAATTTCATTTCAGTCGGATCAATAATGGTGTGTGAGCATGGAAAAACGTGAGTTTCTTATGACCCCGATTTTTACGATCCATTGGTCAAACTTCATTCGAACTCGGAGGGTAGTTGGGTATCGGCAAAAAGAAGATGCCCTATGATTTTTATCGCAATCGGTTTTTTGTTTGGTTAACAACTATTGCGCATGCCAAAAACTAAAGTTGGTAGACGCACATGAGAACCGAATGCACTGGTTTAGTTGACATTTTTCATGAATTGTACGGGTTAGCTTCTAGATGGACCCTGCAAATTCCATTGCTGTCAAATCAATCGCAGTGTGTGCGTATGCGCAAATACAAATTTCTAACATCGTCAATCTAGTATAGTAATTGTTTTTTCAACTAATTCTATACACCCTCGTTGCTCGAACCGAGGAAGCTATACTGCCCACCCAACATGGCAACAGTTATGTCTGTAAAATGTAAATAATAGACAAAAATCAACCGTGTATAACAAAATCACGTTCCTGATACAAGTGGAAAACCAAACTTCTTCTACACTTATGAAAAAACCATTTGAGAATAAAGATGAAAGTGGAAGAAAATTTCATAAGATTCAATTTGTTCCGTCTTTATTACGCATGAAACGAACGAGAATTAAATTAGAGCTACTTTTACTCTTTCGTCTTTTCGTAAGTAAACCCGTAAGAACATTTACCATTTCGCTCGGTTGTTAGGAGGGCTGGTGGTGCGAGAGTATGATTAACTTTTTAAAACTGGGGTAAAATAAAAGTTTCTTTGGCATTTTAAAATAGCTTTTTAACCCAAGTCGGGCGGAAGTAAGTACTGCTGAATAAATTCGCCGGACGATTTTTCAAGTTAAATAGAGTTTTTTTCGACTTTTTTTCTCTTTATTATGCTCGTTTAACGTGGAATGGCCGGAGTGGCTTTGTGTTATGGTGGTATGAATAGGAGGGACACAAATATTTCGTATAGTAAGTTCTGAATGAGTTTTATCATGGAAAGCACGTGATGGCTCACAGAAAAACTCGTCAAATATTAGTATGTAGAAGGCCCGATAAGGCCAGTCCAGAAAACCATTTTTCGGGATGAAACATGCGTGCAATTTAATATTTTATATTAATAATCTCGTGTAATTATTATTAATGTTTTTTCACAACTAATGAGAATAATCCTGCGAATTATTGAAGTCGAGAAAAGAAAAAACTAACTCATTATTTGTGAGTTGAAATGTTAAATGTAGTTTAAAATGTTTCGTCACAGAATATATCGTGATGCAAAAAAGCTTTATGGCAAAAAACTTATTCTAAATAAAATTCCACTGATTCAAAGGGATTTTTGATTTTTAAATTTTTTTGCAGTTTTCATAGATATTTTAGCAAATTTTAATGACATTTAAGTACGTTTTTCATCATATTTTTGAGCAAAAATTTTTAATGTCATAGTTAATCGTTGAAAATTTAGTTTTGACTAAAATTTTGCAAAGAAATAGAAATTTAACGATTTTTGGACGTTTTTAGCCATTTTTAGTGATTTTTTGGGTACATTTTTCGAAATTTGAACAATTCAATGTGCTCAAAAATTGTTGTCCAACGAACTCATCCTTTCTTTTGAAATGCTTGATTTTTTGGCGAAAGAACGAAGATTTTATCTCAATTCTATCGAGAGTTATCGTCTGGAATGACACATACATATATATATATATACATATATATATATATACATATAAAAAAGCGTTAAAATCCAGGAATCATTTCAGAATCACGAAGATTTGTTATGTACACATTTCAAGCTCCTGATCCCTCTCTTTCTACGATCCTGAGAAGTATAGGGTGTTTAGTTACCCAATATAATCAGAATATTTGTTACTTACTCAAATCATTAAGTTTACACATTCATCCGAACTAGGTATTCACTTCCATTTTTATGCAAACCAGAAACTCTTCACGAAATTATATTCGTACCATTTATGTTTTTCCTACGTTTTGAACGGATTTCCGTTCCTATGTGTATCTGATTTGAGGCAGGAGGATAAAGGTCAACGCGAAAACAGTGCATTAGTGTCTATTTTTATTTGTTAGCCTCCTCATTGCCAGAACCTACAATGAGAAAATTACCCCTCTGTGCCAGAAAATTTAACTTTTTTACAAACTACTTAATAGTTTAATTTTTTCATTAAGCACCAAGGTTGCACACATTACTCTTTGAGGCCCCTCGCAGCCGTCAAAGCACTATCGATAGTCTACACTATAGTAAATTATCGATAGTTGACGGTTTGCAATCGATAGTTTTCGATAGTGGAGGTAATCACAAATCTGAGGTTATAATGCGTACACGTTTCTCTTCTTTACATAAGTTCTAATTGATATAATAGTTTTGTGTTTCTAGGGCATCTAGGGTTGTGTTTAATTAATTTTGTGTTTCATTATTGCATGACAAAATGCCGAAACGTAAAATTTCTGATGTATGGAGGTGGTTTGGCAAGAGTAATGATAAAAAATTTGCCAAATGTAACACGTGCGGCAAAGAATATAAAACTAGTGGCAACACAAGTAATTTGCTTGACCATGTTAAAAGAAGTAGCTAAAAATGTAGATATGTTAATTTTCCTTAACCAAAATAAATGGTTAATTTTATAACTTTTTAATGTACCTACCTACATATTTTTCATGAATAAAAAGTATTTTCGCATTTAATAAGAACTGTGTTGTATGTTGAAGCTTTTTTATTGTAATGAGCCAAGAAATTTATAAAAGGGTATTCATTATGGTTGAATATGTTATTACGCCAAGGCTTGATGACGATTGCCATACCAATATATGAGTTAAATGACCAAATTATTCAGAAGACTAATGTAAATTTAGCATTTTTTGAAACTATCGATAGTTATCGATAGTTTGCATAAAAATATCGAAAACTATCGATAGTGTAGACTATCGATAGTTTTCCGGCTCTACAAAGCACATCGAGGAAACAGCTATGTTGGGTTGCCATGAGGTCGCCGTTGGACTCACTCTTTAAATTTAAACAAGTGATACTTCAGAAGAAGAAAAATCCAATCATTTGAGTCAACTGTTCAAACAAAGGAGATTTGTGCACTGGTAAAACAAACGAAGACTACAGATTGTAGCGTTGGTACTAGAAAACTGAAGCCATAAGCAACCTCTTGACTCAGTAGGTAACTCATCATGTTAGGAACAGTAAAAATGCTTCAGATGCTCTAGCTTACGAGCTATTCTTTACTACTGCCACCAATATTTACGTGAGATTTCTCCCATTCAAAGCATAGCTTCCGCATTTTGAAAATACGGTTTGGACTTTTCTAAACTCCCGCTTTTTTACTGATATAATTTCAACCATCCCAATTAATTATTTATGCTTTTAAAACGGGGGGGGGGGGGGGGGGTAGTAAAATTTTTGGCAAGGAAAAAACATTTAAAAACTTTACTACTGCCTTAAGGGCTTAAATTTGATTGATTCAGGATATTTTGTTATGTTTGAGATGGTAGCTTGCGAGCATCCAGACAACTGAATTATACACACAACTCATTATATACATCCAATTAAACCATAAAATAACAATTTATTTCTTACAAATTCCAAATATTTGAACCAACTGCTTTAAATGATGTGTATAGTTTGGTGGTCTAGATACTCTCAAGCTCGCATCTCTAAAAAAAAAAAAAAAAAAACATATATATATCCTAAATCAATCTTTTTGGTAAAATATAGGTTAGTCATCCTGTATTGTATTGCCCTCCAATTTTTCGAAACCATGATTAAATAATGTTATTCATACTTGAGATATTTCAAATGATAATAGTTGAAAAGAGGGAGTTTTGTAGAGCCAAATCGTATTTTCAAATTGAGAAAGCGATGTTTTGAATGAGAGAAATCTCATGTTGAAAATGGTAGGCAGAAGTAAAGAACACCCAACTTACAAGCTCGTGCCTGGTTACCTTGGTAATGCCGTAAACATAAATAACTCACGGAAGATTCAAAAGTTCATGCAGTGATTGAAAGAAAACCTGTGGCACCGACAACCTAATGGCGATATTGAAGTTTCGGCCTTGAAGTTTCCGGTGACGTCATGGCAGTGAGAAGGAACATGTTTAAAAACAAAACGTGAGTTCAAGTAGAGTCCATAAGTTGTTGTATTTTACTGCTCAGAAATTGACCTGCAGATCGTTCTTCGGGGAAGCAATTTCATTACCAAGTCCGATTAGCCAATGAACGGGTAATAAAAGGATACAAAACCGCCCCATATCTTACTGCTAATTCAGATCAGATTCCAGAATGAACGTAAAATGTAAATTATCGCCCAACGGAAGGGGGCCAATGGGGCGAAGTTTGTAGGGAGGGTGAACGGACGTGGTTGCCTTGTAGATCGATATCCCGCTGGGGCAACAATAAAGAGCCCCTTTCTATTTAATTCATAGGCCTAAGGCAGCTGACTCCGCCTCGCTGAGTCCACCTCCGATTCTGTTGGAACTCGGTCATCAACTTTTTACCGGCAAACCGAGTTTTGACCCTTCGATCTCAGGGTTGCTTCCATTGCCTAGGCCCTTTCTTCCAGCTGGATGCTACAATTAAAAAAAGTTCGTTGCAGGAGAAATCAGCAAGAATACATGCTATAGAACATGAATACTTCTGCATCGTTCGCCATGAAATCTATAATTACGTAGGGAGATTAATTTCATCCCTAGCATTGGACAATAAATTATGTATTACCAAAGAAGAACATTGGTGATGCTGAAAATTCATTCTGATACTGAGCTCTTAGTTAAAATGCAGTTGCGAGCGAAAACTATTGGACAAAATTATCAAGAGCTGTTGCTTCGTAGGCCGGTTGCAGAATGTAGTTCACATCCAAAAATGATCAACATGGACTTCATGAAGAAAGGGCCTCTGAGATGCGTTACCAAGTCTCAAGTCAACTCCCTCGAGCCATGTATAAGTGTCCTAGGTCAAACTTAACGATTTTGGTTTATTATTTTCAATAATGAACTTTTGTAATCGACCAACCCCCTCAACGACTACGTTGGTTTACGTTTCAAGATGATTAAAATCCAAAAATTGGAAAAAAAAGCCACAGTTCCTTTGAGCCTGACGGCTAAAATTAAAAAACATGAATATGCTTTAGCCGTACACGACTCACTCCTCGTCGATTCTCTGAACCTGACCCCCATCGGCCTCTGAACTCTGTTTATCATTCTGCCATCAATCCTAAAACATGGAATCATGTTTTAGCTCCTCGCTCTCACTTTATTATAGAAATGATCACGACCATTGAGCTCTTGTGAGATGATGATCTCCTAATAGAAACTCGCGAGTAAACATTCACTTTATTGACATTTTCATGTCTTTGCTTTGGCACATAAACTAAAAAAACGTCACGGAAAATAATTGCTCACGAAAATTGCTCACGAAAATTGCTCACGAAAATTGTCCCAAGTGGCCACAACGATGATTATGACCATCAGAAATGACGTTTTGACATTTTCATGTCTTTGCTTTGGCACATAAACTAAAAAAACGTCACGGAAAATAATTGCTCACGAAAATTGCTCACGAAAATTGCTCACGAAAATTGTCCCAAGTGGCCACAACGATGATTATGACCATCAGAAATGACGTTTTGACATTTTCATGTCTTTGCTTTGGCACATAAACTAAAAAAACGTCACGGAAAATAATTGCTCACGAAAATTGCTCACGAAAATTGTCCCAAGTGGCCACAACGATGATTATGACCATCAGAAATGACGTTTTTACCTAATGATCCCACGATTCTGAGATTTGGTATGTGGGCCCTTGAGGGACTTCTGAACACAACTGACCGATTGCAGATCAGCTGAGTGGCTCTAGAATCCAGTTTTTTCCCTAATGATCCCACGATTCTGAGATTTGGTATGTAGCCCCTTGAGGGACTTCTGAACACAACTGACCGATCCAAGATCAGCTGAGTGGCTCTAGAATCCAGTTTTTTCCCTAATGATCCCACGATTCTGAGATTTGGTATGTGGGCCCTTGAGGGACTTCTGAACACAACTGACCGATCCCAGATCAGCTGAGTGGCTCTAGAATCCAGTTTTTTCCCTATTGATCCCACGATTCTGAGATTTGGTATGTAGCCCCTTGAGGGACTTCTGAACACAACTGACCGATCCCAGATCAGCTGAGAGGCTCTAGAATCCAGTTTTTTCCCTAATGATCCCACGATTCTGAGATTTGGTATGTAGCCCCTTGAGGGACTTCTGAACGCAACTGACCGATCTCAGATCAGCTGAGTGGCTCTAGAATCCAGTTTTTACCCTAATGATCCAACGATTCTGAGATTTGGTATGTAGCCCTTGAGGGACTTCTGAACACAACTGACCGATTACAGATCAGCTGAGTGGCTCTAGAATCCAGTTTTTCCCCTAATGATAAGAAAATAATAAGAAAACACACATGAAAATGTCCCAATGTGTTGCAGACTCGTATGCATTTACCTAATGATCCCACGATTCTGAGATTTGGTATGTGGGCCCTTGAGGGACTTCTGAACACAACTGACCGATCCCAAATCAGCTGAGTGGCTCTAGAAACAGTTTTTTCCCTAATGATCCCACGATTCTGAGATTTGGTATGTAGCCCCTTGAGGGACTTCTGAACACAACTGACCGATCCAAGATCAGCTGAGTGGCTCTAGAATCCATTTTTTTCCCTAATGATCCCACGATTCTGAGATTTGGTATGTGGGCCCTTGAGGGACTTCTGAACACAACTGACCGATCCCAGATCAGCTGAGTGGCTCGAGAAACCAGTTTTTTCCCTAATGATCCCACGATTCTGAGATTTGGTATGTAGCCCCTTGAGGGACTTCTGAACACAACTGACCGATCCAAGATCAGCTGAGTGGCTCTAGAATCCAGTTTTTTCCCTAATGATCCCACGATTCTGAGATTTGGTATGTGGGCCCTTGAGGGACTTCTGAACACAACTGACCGATCCCAGATCAGCTGAGTGGCTCTAGAAACCAGTTTTTTCCCTAATGATCCCACGATTCTGAGATTTGGTATGTAGCCCCTTGAGGGACTTCTGAACGCAACTGACCGATCCCAGATCAGCTGAGTGGCTCTAGAATCCAGTTTTTTCCCTAATGATCCCACGAATCTGAGATTTGGTATGTAGCCCCTTGAG
This sequence comes from Adelphocoris suturalis, assembly GCA_030762985.1. Taxonomy (NCBI): domain Eukaryota; kingdom Metazoa; phylum Arthropoda; class Insecta; order Hemiptera; family Miridae; genus Adelphocoris; species Adelphocoris suturalis. Next base: position 108,622,947 of record CM061043.1, read on the forward strand.
GGACTTCTGAACACAACTGACCGATTACAGATCAGCTGAGTGGCTCTAGAATCCAGTTTTTTCCCTAATGATCCCACGAATCTGAGATTTGGTATGTAGCCCCTTGAGGGACTTCTGAACACAACTGACCGATTACAGATCAGCTGAGTGGCTCTAGAATCCAGTTTTTTCCCTAATGATAAGGAAATAATAAGAAAACACACATGAAAATGTCCCAATGTGTTGCAGACTCGTATGCAAGCATTTCTGATGATTTCCGCTTACTTTACTAAGTTTACATCAAAATTATGGTTTAACTTTGTGTAATTTTCCCTAATGATCCCAAGAGGCAAAGAGGCTACATACGAAATTACAGCTTCCTATAGTGTAAAGTATAGAAATTAGATATTAAAATAATTTAACCACCGCTTCACAAATCTAACCGTTCTCGCAATATTCGGATCACCTGCTATGAATCACATAATCGAAACACCAGCTCAATGAAATCATCAGAAATTAACAAGCGGTTGCAATCATGTTCACAATATCAATAATTGAGAATGATCACCTGTGTGTAAACAATTATTCATATAACCATGCTCATAACTCAGCTTGTTGGCCACGCACTTCGCAGTAGTTAATATAGTATGGTTGGATAAATCGAGAGCATTCGAACGAATGGTCAACGAATTTTGTGGGATGAAAAACGACGAAGTATCATATCCCTAGCAACGACTCGGTTGTAAGCGGAAATCATCACAATTATTGGCGCTACTTTCGTTGCACTCTCGTGGGACATTTTTCGGTAGTTAGGTCACGGCTAAAGCATATTCATGCTAAAAACCCTACCGACCAAAGCTTTTTTACGAAACTACTTGACCAATGACTATGGATCTTGGGTAAAATGTTACATTTGAGATCTTGTTAGCACAAGAATCTCGGCATCGATTTCGGTCAACCCCAAAGGGTAGTATTTATAATGTAGTATATATAATAAAACTGCATGAAATGGCTCTACAAGAGCATATACATATTCAATCAATTTTTAAGGAAAAACAACAATTGACAACTAATTTCATGTTGTCAATTGTTGTTTTTCCTTAAAAATTGATTGAATATAATTATATATATATATATATATATATATATATATATATATATATATATATATATATGTATATACCTATATACATATATATATTTTGTTGGGTCTCATTTATAGATAACATTCTAAAGAGCTGAATTAAACTGCCCGGGTCGCTGTGCTTTCATCCGTTTGTACTCTCTAAGGGCTGAAATTTTGACAGGAACAAATAACATCAACATGGGAGTGAATCGGAACATGCGAGTGTAACTAAGTAAAAATTGCCTCATAAACTTTAAACTTCCAAACTTTTGTAATCTATAGAGGGACTTATGAAGCGTAGTTAGGTGATTTATTTTATAGAATTAATTTTCAGTAGGTGGCTCAGCTCGTGCTAAATACAGATGGATTAGAAAAGTGATGGTTGTAAATTATTTTAATTAATTTCTCTTTGACAAGCGCTGAGGCTTATGCAGATATACTTGGATAATGTGTAATGCTCCGTTTAATAATTATAGACGGGTAGTGCCCGAAGAAGCCCGGGGGCCGGGGGGCCTAGAAGGGGCTATTCACTACAGAAATAATAAAATTTTTAAAAATAATTTGCAGCGTTTTCTCGCGATTTCGTTGACCTGAAATCCAATGATCTTAAGGTACATAATATATTATCAAGATAATTTTCAGTGTAGTTGGTGGGAAAATTATCATCACCCAATTGAATGTTTAGTGAAACAGTACTTTCAGATTTGCTTCCCTTTCTATTCATTTCATTCAAACTCCTAATGTTGACTTGGGATTATCACATACATATTTGATTAATAGAAAAAGGGAGATCATCAAATAGCACTTTATCGAAAACGCCTTTGTCAAATTGACAGCAAGTTCGAATCGGGTTTTCTAAACGTAAGTATGAAAATAGAACCGCAGAAATGAATGGTTAATTCCTAGTGTATCACTTTCAAAATCAGCAAACAGCAACGACATTAAACTTGATTCAAGTATCGTAAATCACAGAACAAAGTAGTGGATTTGGCGGTGAAACTGATGGAAATCTGGTGGATGGATGGATGGTTATCTTATTGACAACGGTGGCCGAACTACGGTGTGTGAACTCTCTAATCATGGACCCGGTGTAGCAGGATATCTCAATAGTGGACGCAAAGTGGTTTCAGATAGTAGACAAAACATTGGTTGCACACTAGACTGACAACGAAAAAAACGAAAGTTCGAATTTTTGAGGGGCTCAAAGCTCAGATGATATCATCAGATGCGAGGAACAACTCCTGAAAATTTCAGTCCGAACCGATAACCCCTTGAGGTCTCCTAAACCCGATGTTCGATAATTGAATTATCGATTTTAGAACACTAGACGCTTAGGACAAAAAGACGGTTAGGACATGAAAGATCCAAGCGTCTGGACACTTTTTATACTCTATTCCTATGTTTTCGGTGTCGCGGAACACGATGCCGCCATTATTGCAACCGCAGAAGCTGTATTTCTTTTGATATTCAAGAAATCAGTCCAAATAAGTTATGGAAAAAAGGCATTTTTGCTGTTTTTACCTAGATTTGACTGAGAAAAAAATTGTTTGCGGGTCTTTTCTGCTTCGGACCTTGTTTCCTGGCTTGTTCCCAATGTAACAAGACCAATTTCGTCCTATAATATATTATCCTTCTGAAAATATCTGCTCAAGAGCCAAGTTAGCTTTTTTAATGGTAACCGCTCTGTACTTACCAGTGGCTACCAAATCAAAATTTAACGCCATGAAGCCCTTTTTATCCCATTATTTTATGTTTTTGGGCTTTATGTTTTGGGCCCTTAGGTTTTGGGCCCTTTCTATTAATTTTGTCAACTGATTTTTTGAACATCAAGAAAAATTCACTCTATTCAATGGTTTTTGACACCTAGCTCTTGATTATTAACCGAAATACGAATCCTACGCCTCCACTACTAGCAGGTAATGTTCAACGAGCCCAAAAACATAAAATAATGGGATAAAAAGGGTTTCAGGGCGTTAAATTTTGATTTCGTAGCTACTGGTAAGTATAGAGCGGTTACTATTAAAAAAGCTAACTCGGCTCTTGAGCAGATATTTCCAAAAGGACAATATATTATAGGACGAAATTGGTCTTGTTACATTCGGAACAAGCCAGGAAACAAGGTCCGAAGCAGAAAAGACCCGCAAACAATTTTTTCCCAGTCAAAACTAGGTAAAAACGGCAAAAAATGCCTTTTTTCCATCACTAATTTGGACTGATTTCTTGAATATCAAAAGAAATACAGCTTCTGCGGTTGCAATAATGGCGGCATCGTGTTCCGCGACACCGAAAACATAGGAATAGAGTATAAAAAGTGTCCAGACGCATGGATCTTTCATGTCCTAACCGTCGTTTTGTCCTAAGCGTCTAGTGTTCTAAAATCGATAATTTAATTATCAAAAAACGGGTTTAGGAGACCTCAAGGGGTTATCGGTTCGGAGTGAAATTTTCAGGAGTCGTTCCTCGCATCTGATGCAATCATCTGAGCTTTGAGCCCCTCAAAAATTCGAACTTCCGTTTTTTTCGTTGTCAGTCTATTGCACACATTCTCTACTTCAACCTGGCAGCGCCGGCTAAGTAACTGGCATGTATTGTATCATGTTGGTTTCAGCCTGATTTAAATCGTTTGGATGAAATAAGTATGATTAATATAAGATAAGTACGTGAGTGATTATCACATGGGATGAGTGTGCAATTATTTCCTTCTCCCAGTTTTGGAATTACGTGACTGATTTCACAATGCACAATATTGATCGCTTCGAAGTTGGAAAAAAATGAACATGAATGCCGAAGCCTCATTCAGACAGAACCAATAAACAACAGCATTCTGGAACAAAATAGAACGAGAGGTGGATCGTATCGAGGAATTGGAAAAATCCATTACAAGACAATCCCGCGGTGTGAAGAGTCCATTTATCTTTGATGCTGCTCCGAATCCCAATCACGTTCCAACGGGTATAGCGCCCTGCTGATGGGAATACACGCGGAATTTATCTATTGCTATTAATTGGAATCCATTCCGACCGATCATATTCGAGTCATCCCACGCGAAGCGATAAATCGTCTGGGACCATCTTGGCATGCGTTGACAAATCCACAGATCCTTAGTTAGGTTGAAGGATCACACCCGTGGGACACTTCCGCGGAACATATCTCTTATTAGGCTTCTCAACTCCGGCATGTCTCAGTTTCAGCATTGATTTGTGAGTTATTTACGGAAACGGAAGATACTCCCTCTATTGGTTTATTATTTCCAATAATAAGCCTATGTGATCGTATAGCAAAAAATTTGTATAACCCACCCTCAAACTTTGTCACTTTACGTTTCAAGGTGCGTAGAATCCAAATTTGAAATGGCCATAAAACGCCTTAGAATTGACTTAAAAAATCTGTTCTTTCGCACATAGACTCCACTTGGGGTCTAGTTGGTCCTAACTTCTCGCCAGCTCGATCGCTCCACTCTCATGGGTGCTATTAGCCAAAAATAGGTGAAAAAGTGTATTTTTTTTTAATGTTTCAAGTTGTATAGAAATTGGAGATTTATGAGTGAAAAGAAAATGTTAGCTATTAATTTTATGGAAAAAAAAGTATTCTAAATGATACTCTTCTATTCAAAAAGAGATTTTGGATTTTAGGCTATTTTTTGCAATTTTATAGATTTTTTAAAACAAAATTTAATGAAGTTCAAGGTTTTAGCATAATTTCGTACATAAATTTTTGAATGTTCTATTTCATAGTTGATAAACTTTATTTGACCAATCTTATGCTAAAAAATATCAATTTAACAATTCTTAGCCATTTTCAGTGATTTTGTCAGCACATTTTTTGAAATTTGACCAATTAGATGATATCAATATACAGTATAGGTAACACTTTTATTTGTTGGAAAGATGACTTGGTAATAAATTGTTTTGTTTATCAACTATATTAAAAAGCGTAAAATTGTGAGATTCCGCTGCTGTAATGGATTGAACCCATTTGTGAGGTCCGAAGCTCCGAGTTCCGATACTAAATATACTATAAGCGGCGTTTAATAATTATGGACCAGAGATCTACGCAGAAGGGCTGTCTAATACATAAATAATAAACCTTTGTGTAATAATTTGCAGCGTTTTTACTTTGGCGGTAGTTCTAACTTCCTCATTTGACGTTATTTCGATGGTGAAGAAACCCATTTTCGAATAGTGCAGTTTTCCCAAAACTCTCTTCAGAAATCTTCTCAAGCATTATATACGTGTATTTCATTTACAAAAAGTGTGTAAATACAACCATATAATACCGTGATGGAGATACTAGATCGTCAGGAAATAGTAATACTAGTATCGCATTCCTCGATTATCATCTTCCGACTTAATCAGATTCTGGGCAGCAATAATCAACACCTATAAAACGTTTTTATTCATTTATTTCATTTGATTATTACTTGTCATTGACAACTGGAAACCAGTGTAGAAGAAATAAATACAGGTTTTGGGACTTTGTAAAATATCTTCTTTTCCAGATTCACAGTCAGATTATAGATGGAGTAAGTCAAATGCTGATGAAACTACTCCAATCAAATTGATTTCCGGAATTCGGGATACATGTTGCCGTTAGAAAAATCTGATCTTGCCAAATTAGTTATAAATCCAAACATTTAGAGTTGAGTGAATTTTTTCAATTGTTTCTGAATTAAAGTGAATGTTCGATCGATAATAACGATTTAATGAGGAAATTTCTTTTGATTCCACTGATATAATTATCTTATTGAAAAAAGACAAATGTTAACTTGAAGTTGGCGCATGCGTGGTCTCGACAAAATCGAGGTAATGACGAAAATCTTCAATATAACTTATGAGTAATCAACATAATTCTGGGTATTGTGAAGACAATACATTTCATATGTTTCCTAATTAATTGGAATTTGTAATATTGACAGGGAGAGACAATGACATTTATTCACCCAAACCCTTTGTAAGACAGCATTTTATGGAGTGTCTAGTTATTTCAATGCAAAAAGGTGCCTCATTTATGTGATACCTCCTAGGAAATGATCCTAGAAAATGTCATCATGATCAGGTGAATAGTTTTTTGGAATTAACAATGATTTCACATTGCAATGATTGCTATGCTCCTGATAGAAGTAAAACTTCGTTAGGAATCCCTGAAGCGTAAAGTGCAAGTAGAGATTCATTCGATTTGACGGCCAACTAACTTGAAGACAAAGTTTATTTATCTTCAATAAGAAGGAAGCAGATCAAAACCAGAATATGAACCGGGATAGCACGAAAACCACAACTATGCCTTTAAAATCTCTAAACAGTGTAAAGTCCTTTACAATTCTTAGTGGTAGATAAAATAATTCCTCAGCTGTTCGGTTGCATCGACTGTTTAAATTATGTATTCAACTTTTCCAAAAGACTTATTCGTAGTTGGATTAGGGAAATCGCCAAACCTAGGCTTGATCTTTGCTGATATCCACCGATCCTGGTTAAGTCAACCAGGTTAAGTGTAATCGTAAAAATATCCGTTGGCGACACTAAAAAAAAGCAAATGCAGGAGTTCCGCAAGACTAGCTTATTGATTTTAAGGACAAATCACATTTTTTCTCATTTCAATGACTCGGTAACTTTGAAGTTTCCCTTAAAATCCGCCCCAAGAAGCATTAGAATCTACAGATAGGGTTCTCCGGTCGTTAAAAACTTTCTTCCGCCCTAATGATACGGGAAGGGCTAGGTGTTGCCATATAAATACAGTTCAACTATAATGGGCGTTGCGAAGACACGTTATTTAACTTTGCCTTCGACTTTCTGAGAGACCTCCTGAACTTTCAGGTTGGTAAACTGAACAACTAACAATGAATTCATCCTTCCACAAACGGTTATTTACAACAACACAAACAACACACCTGACCTTTTATTAAGTTTTCATAGATACACAGGAACTAACTCAAAGTGAGAATGAACTGATTGAGGATGAATTATCGGGCTAAGATGGCCAAGCATTGTACATAAAATCTGGGAAAATACAGCCTGTAAGTATAATGGCAATTCAAACATTCTTGTAACTTTTTTTTTAAATTACAGATCTCTTTTTGGGCTACCGAACAGATAAAATATGACGTTCGGAAATAAAAAGAAGGAGGAGAAAAATTGAGAGAATATACGCGTAACGTCATTTGCCATTGTCCTCTTTCTAGCGCACCGTACACTATTGAATGCTTGGGGCTGTCAGTTGATTGAGTTAGCCATAACCCAACGTTCTTTGGTAAAAGAAAATAGGTTCTTGTAATATACGTTCGGCTGCGATCGACGTGGAAGGGCTTAACGAAACCCTCTCGAATCCGATCGGATTACATCTAAATGTCAGGAGGGTGATATCTGCGAGTTCTATAGGAGAGTTGGATAGGTCTAAAAACACCAAGACCTTCACATTTCTGAGCTTATCGTGAGACGTTATTGCTCAATATCACTATAAATCTTCTTTTCAGACTACCATTTTCTACTTTCGAACGAAAGATTAACAGGGAATCTTCTTCTTCTAGTTTCCGCATTTTGTGACTGATTAAAAATGTAACGATTGTCCATGCTTTGCAGTCATTGGTGAACAGACCCCGATGAAATAGGTCATTGTATAGTGACTACTTCAATTTCAAACAAGTTTGAAACATTTTACAGTGTGAATTAAATATTAATGAAGTAAACGTTTGTATGCGCACTCTTTCCCGACAACAATCAAACATATGATGGGCTCTTGAGAGAACCCAACAAATTCTTGAACATATTTATAAGGAAATCAGGCTGCTGAGGTTGAGAAACTCAAAAAACGGACTCAATATCGCATACACATAGCTGGAGAACACAAAATACAATGTGAGCATGTTGATTTAAGAGGCAAAAATCAATCATAGGCATTAAACAAGGGGGCCATCTTTATTTCATTTATTGTTCGCTGATAGAATTCGTTGTTGCAGAATTGGTACTGTCTTGAGTTAAAATAGCATGCACGATATTTTATGTTTATAAATCAGCGAGGGATGAAAAATGATGATCTTCATGCTGAAAGCGAAGTATGCCGTATAGAAGAGGGGTGAATGGCATGAAGTGCGTTTAAGGTGCAGATCCCCTTCTCTATGTTCCCTAAATGACCAGCCGTTTCATCTCTCAACCCCAGGTAAGATTAGGTAATACCAGATAAGGGATGCTGAGATCGTGCACGGTGGGATCACAGCCTCGGGTAGGTAATGGACGGCACGTGAGCCGAATCTTCACGAAAAATAAAGTTCGGTTCGGCAGCGGAACCGAAGGGTTTTAGAAGCTGTCCCTAACTCTCCGGCATTGGGTGTGGATGGTGCGGTCAAGTCAACTAGTCATTTCGTTGGTACGTGGGACTTGGTCGCAGAAGGGTGAGAAACGGGAGGAACTTTTGTGATCCCTGAACCGAAACCGCAACGGGGATCTGGGCCGTTTCAAAGGGGGCTTTGTGGGTTTCAACCCACGTTCTGAGATCCGCCGAGAGTTTCAGTGGCAAGACGTCCTTGAATGAATGTCATCACACATTAAATGTCCCTGCATCTCTGTCTTCTCTTTCCCAACACATGTCTGGGCGTTATGGCCTGAGTACTTGCACACATAATTTTTACATTTTCATTCCTCCAAAAACCCAAAAGATAACAGAATAGTTAAGCAGTCGTCTAAAATGTGAAAAGTGACCCACACTAATTTCGTTACTCGAAGCCGTCACAACTTGAGCGTTACGAAAATCCGTCACAAATTGTGATTTCTCATGAGACCAAAGTTCGACAGACTACCAGAGGCCTCAAACTGGTACACAGCCTCTTGGGGAAACGGTGAAAGTGATTGCGAGGAAGTCAGATCAGCTGTGTGAGAGATAAAACTAACTTTTCTCCTGTACATTCTAGAGCCGTGAAATTGGCACATAGCACCTTGGAGACCGCTGTAAGTGATGGCTAGAAAGTTATATCAGCTGAGTGAGCGATAAAGATATCATTTCTCCTAAACAGCCTAGAGTGCTGAAATTTCGTACATTGACTCTTGGGGACCACTGAAAGTGATTGGGAGGAAGTCAGAGCAGCTGCGTAAGCAGGCGCGAGATAATCAAATCCGATTTCACTATTTTTGATATCTCCAAAAATAGAGAAAATAAATACCTGGTCCATTAAAGTTAGGCATATATATATATATATATATATATATATATATATATATATATATATATATATATATATATATATATATATATATGTATGTATATGTATATATAATATATAATTTGATCGAATATAAACATCGCATGTTGAATATATTACTTTCAGTTTTGACTTGGGTAAATTAAAATTGCATGTAGATCAATAAACATTGGAAATTTCTCACTTCTTCCTCTTGAGTTGTTTTTCTCTGCTGCTTCTTGGGTTTTTGGACTTAAATAATGAGAAATTTTTATGTCAATCACAACTCACATCTACGATGCAGAAATGTTAGGTGTAGAATCTATGGGGTCCTAAGTAACAATGGGAATGTGGCAGGTGTGTGAATAATTTGACTCTTCCCCGAACAACTCTCAATCATCAGGTAAAGGTCAAATAGAAAAAACTGATAATTATGTGAGGAAATCGAAAAATTTAGCGAGAGAGACATATATGTCGAGTATACGTTATTGCTACGTTTAAGGTTTGTTGCAATAAACTATTAATGATATTCAATTTACCGCACAATTTCTTCAAGGCGGGACAATAAGAAAAGGCCCTAATGATCAAGTTCCTTGCACAAAAACTGCAATCCAAATGCAACATAATAAAAAAACGAAGTTTCTTCTTTCATTCATTTGAGTTGGAATAAACCTTATACAAAATAGTTTGACACGCATTGTCATAAAAAAAACCCTTAAATAAACTGACTGCGATGATCTGAAGAATTCAATAATATCTCGTTACATATAGATGAATGTGGATTGCGTAATTTGAACAGCAACAAAGCAACTTAATTTATTACTCTTGATTAACACAGGTAAATTCAGACAGCCTTAATTGATCCAATTGAAATTAATTTAATTACTAAGACTTCATAACAGCCACAGTTACACACATTTAATTAACGTTGAGTGGGTAGAAATTGTTATTAATCTGAAAACTAATTGACTGAATGAAAAGCTTGTTACTACTTAACAATCAATCCATAGTTATTCAATAGATAGCGATAAATGATGCTCACGACCTACTTTGAACTGCAAACTCATCGTTCAATGATATCGCACTACTTTTTAACAATTCTGATCATTGAACAAATGTGAACATATAATTTGGAGATCACAATAAATTAAATCGAGTAGCGAATGTTAACAGAAAGGGAGATTTCGAGACAACTTCAACGTAAAGAGGAGACAGTATTGTCCGTAGATTCTAGCGATAATAGTGTCGAACGGGAGTACCTATCTTCCGATCGATCTTTGCTTTTCCTTTGAAATCGGGTTACAGTTCCTTGAGATAGGCTGTATCTTGTAGGCACGTCGTGGCTGAGGATGGAAATGCTGTCAATGGTTTGGAAAGAGAGAATAAATTGTTATTTGACGTTTCAAGAGTCACTGGTTGTGCATTGATACAGACGGTTTATTTATAACAAACGGAATGTACGGTGGAAAAAGTCCATCTCAAATATCTTATTTTATATCCAAGAGTTTTTTGGTATATCAACGGATCAATTGATTTTAATTTCTGAGTACTTTGTCACGGTTGCTTTATACCTGACAAACGTCAATGGGTAATATCTCCAAGAACATTGCCAGGCCTCTCCAGATTTCATTTCTTCTTATCATACTTGAATATTACGTACAACATCATTAGTGTTGATACAATTTTTGGAAGAGGAACTTGGGATCTCCTAATCAGAACGTTTGAGGAATATACATACATTTTTAATTCCCCTAACATTTCGGATGGATAAGACGACGTTATACACAGATGTTGTGTCTCAACAAAAATGTATAGAAACCACCAAAAACATGGAATTAAAAAAATAAAATAGAATCATCTTTTCTCAAGGCCGAATCACTGGAAAAAAGTCTTTTAAAGCTTGAAAGTAGTTTTACGAAATCTTGCAGTTACTTTTTAGGTATATTCAAGACTTTACACTGAAACTTGTGACCTCTATCATCGAATATTGGGGAGCAAAAATAGCTATTTTCTTAGTTTTACAGAGAACCTTTTTGCTTTGTGAAGAAACTCTCTATTGAAGGATTGCTCCTCTTTTTTCAAAACGTCAACTGATCGACGACGTATACATAATAGAATAGCAAAATCATGACCAGGTTAGTAGTAATGTATATCGATGCCGATCATTTCCCCGGTCTTACAACAGGACAGCTGTGCATAATACATGTACAAAATCAGTCAAATCTAACAAATTAAGGTGGGAAGTGGAGTCAATTTCAAATACAATAGTGGCAAAGTAGTAGTGTTGCTTTGAGTGCTGTTCAAATTACGATAATTATTATGTCAGTAAAATTATACTCACTTTTTCCACGGTGGCGGTACATTTATAACCTGGTGACGAGCCCGGCACATACACTCGAGGTTCAGACCAACAGTCTAACTGCATGGACAAAACAAAAAGTTCACAGCAATTAAAGGATGTAAAATCGATAAATACCTACTTCAGTAATCGAAAATTCGTCAGTAAATTCAACTTGTTGCACCCAATCTCATTGCGACCTTCTAGTTGACTTAATAATTTGAAGGTTGTCCCTTTCTTCCTTTCGATTGGAAAAGGGAACAATGGTTTAGCCTCTTATTCAGTGTGAATTGACGACAGAACTGTGAAAAGGATGGGACTGAATGGGACCCCTCTTAGACTGAAGGATCAAGCTCGTTTTCTATTGGACAAAACCCCCTATTTACAACGCTAACAACTGACGTTGAAGCTGTAGTAGTCCAATATCGACGCGGAGTGAATGGATACTAACAAAACGGAACGCCTTTTTAGTTCTTGAAGTGTAATTGTGATTATTCAACACATCTAATCTATATTTGGCTGTTCATTTGTCTCAAAAAGCTATTGCTTGCAGTTGGATTAAGGCTCACAGACATTAAAGTATCAACCATCTCAGTAATTTCTGACATAAAATTCCTAGGCCAGCCTAAAGATCCTAAGAAGATACCCGGTATTCTTTTAACATTTCTTAGAGTACAATATGATAGTGTGTAACTTAGTTGTGGTTTCCTGAATAAACGAAGCGTCGTACCGAGTCTGACCTAGTTATCCACCTTGGCCATCCGGCGCGAGAGGGCGACACAAGCGGATGATCGAAGATGTAGGTATAAGAGAATGAGACTCGATTTGACCATTCATTCTATTCGAAACATCTCTTGATATTATTTCAACTAGCTCCTACTTACCACATCACCCCTACTTACGTAGATCACTTAGCTTACAATGATAGCTGTTACCAGAACCCTGTAATCCTCATATTTAGTACAGAGAGTGAACGGTGGTACTCTAAGGCAATATTGTGCCGCCAGACTGTTCCTACCAAAGTCCCACCTCCACTTTTCAATTCGTACATGTCTAAAGTACGACAAATAGTAGCTAGGTAGCCAATTTTAATATTAAACCTAAATTCATTCTCGTGCAAGTTAAATTCACAACAGTATTATAAAAATAAATTAGAAAAATATAAAAAACGTACACCAACCTCCTGGGCTGCTTGGATGTTCTATACTTGACGTTAGTAAAAATTATACCTTTTCCGCCTAAAGCTGACTCAGCTGATCAGGGTGAATGGTCTTTTTCTACCACCCAATCAATGTACAACAAACCGGTCCGAAGATCCAAAAGATCTTTTACTAAGTAGACAACTTTTGTTGGGTTATAAATCGAGAGGATTCCCACACGTTCGGTAGGGTTGAAAAGTATAAATTCTATTTCCCTAGCAACGGAAAATCTGTTTGTGAGACACAGTATGGAAAACCGACTGCCGTGTTACTTTAATAAAAACTTTGTGACGCTAAGTCGGTGTCAGTCTGATCATGGTAACGGGTAAGGCTCTATTTATATCGCAGTATCTATCACAGCCGCTGAGTCAGAAATCGAATCTTCAGATCAACTGAGACGACATTAAAAGCGGAGAACTGCTTAAAAATAATGATTCTTAATAAACTGAGTGATTAATATGGGTTCAGAAGAAGTACTCGTAAAAGAAGTTCACCCGGATTGAGTAGAATGTGACTGTGGCTCTGCGCGATCAGTTCCACCCAGAAAGGTTTCCATGAAGTTGGTGATACCTTCAGCTAGAAATTGGTGGCCACCATATAAGACAAGTTACCTTCATAATTTCTCCATAGAATACCCCTCTTTTATACTAGCAGGTTTTTGGTGAAATTTCTCTTACTTAAATGAAGTTTTGCTCAAGCTCCTAGCTGCTTATCCAGCTTATGATAGTGGACTCAGATTTCTATTCAGTCTACAGTTAAAATCAAACAAGCCAATAGACCCTCTTCAGCCTTTTCGCCTAGACCAATGGATTTTATTTTCAGCGATTCGTTTCCAACCGAACTTTTCTCTCGGGGAACTCGATTAGGAGAGCTAGACGGTACAAATAAAAGCGACCCTCAGGAAGACCGGCAGGGGATGGAAGAGCCATGAGAACTTTTTCCTTTAAAAGGATGACAGAACACACAAAACAAAAAGAAAAAATCTAGACGGAGAGGTTTAAATCTCCAAGTCCTCCATGCACTCCGCTATATCAGCTTTCTATTGAAAGTTAGATGAAAATAAGTGGAAATTACTTAAATGTTGTGCATTAGCTGTGATGTTCTCATAGTGCTTTAGCACAAATATATCGTAGACACATCGATGTCCATTTTTTTGTGATTTAAGATTTTTTAATTTTAAATAGTTTATTGAATCTATTGAAGTAGGGAGGTTTCCATCGTGCGATTTGTCTCTTCAGCTTTTCCATACCTCTCTCAATTTCAGTCGTTAGTCCGACTTCTAACTCAAGAGATCGAACAACATGCCTGTGAAAGAGGCCCCTTCACTGACTGACCCTATTTGGATGTATACTTTTCTACACTTCTCGGCTAGAGTACTATTCACCATCTTTAGAAGAACTATACTCCCGATGAACAACCCAGTCACGCTAATAAATCGTTGGTTTGAAAAAAACCTCAAAGATTCTCAGCAGAGCCGAAGTATTTGTCATGTTTTTGACTTGGGGTATTGACATAGAGATAGTAGGAGGAGACGTCTGTAAAATAATGTGTGTTTCAAAACTTATGACTGTTTCAATATTCTACAAGCGAATATATTACATGAAGTACTTTGATAAAAACATATTACAATTCATTGAAGAGCCTCATCATTGTAGGGCACGTTAGAGAAAAAAGATCAACAAAAAGTTGCAAGGAGAAAAAATCCTCATACATAGGTACGTAATGGTGTAATTGTTTGCATTCATTTGTTTTTCAGTCTTGCACAGATTTCTCACTTCTGAATGTTGAATCATTCCATTTCCCATGTTTCCCATGTTGTTGCCAACAAAATTAATCATTAGAAAAGCAAAAACTTTCGTTTTCTGGCCATAGACTATACCGTCAATTGTAGGATAGTAAGAATCATTTTACCTGAAGGTAGATACGAAACCACATAGGTACGGGTTAATCACCGCCTTAAACTCAAACCTTGAGCTGAATAGTGGGAGACAGGAATTTGTGGTACTTGGATTATATGGCCTATTTAAAACGAAGGGTTATAGCTCAACATGGAAACTCGAATTTCAACGAAATTTGTAAGAATCAATGATAACGCGAGATGTAGGCATCTTCAAGACTAGGAAGTTACTTTCGCAGAAAGTATCGAGCTGTTTGCAGTGAAACGCAAGAAGAAACTGGAGAGATCAACCAGCTTAGCAGCTGAATCTCAATCAGGATCGGATAAGTGAACTTACGTATTCAGTACCCAACAAAGCCATTGAACCCCTCAAAGTTCTCCTTCAATGAAAATTGAGTTTTTTACGCACAAACTGTGTATGAACATAGTTTCAAAGGATATGCGGTGAATTATTACACAAAGGTTTCAACGAGAATATTATCACAATGAGATAAGGGAATTCATATCAGTGTTGACATTTTCCATTTTCCAGCTCTTAGCTTCCTAGTATCACTTCCTCTCTTAGCCGGCCTTCCACTAATTTATTCGGAAAAGCGAACAATGCGGTAATTATGAATGAACGGACGTATGTTTACATTTCTATGTTTACATTTCGTCTCCTGGCTAGACATGTGAGGTACCTCACTGCGTTATCAGTTCCACCACAGCGATAGCAACTGCAAAACAACGCCCGTTGTTGAGGATCGCCCGGAACACGACCAGAGATGAACGGGAACAATGTTCCTCGGATGCTGGCGTCGAGCTGGTTCGAATGAGCCATCTAACGCTGAAATCTGACCACGGAGTGCTTCGCAATTTCGGAGGACGTTACGAAATTATGTATACCTAAGGATAATTTGAGAAAATTCGCTGATATGATCACGTTGCATGATTGGTTTCACAACCTTTTCCTTGCCTTGTCGATACATTCGCTTCACTAAGGCAGAGGCGGCCAGGTGCGGCAATTTCATCGTTATCGTCAGGGAGATTGATCGGTTCGCAATTCAACCCATTCATCGCAATTATTGTCAGTTTGACGAGGGCGCACGAGCATTTAAATTTTACGCGAAAAACCGCACGAGCGTCTGTCAGCCGTTACAACAGAATGGTTTTCGGTGAGGTGAGAGGATGATGAGGTGCGGGGCGGGAGTGGTAGGACAGACCAAAGCAACCGTGAAACAAGCGGAACCAGAAAAAAAAACTTTTCTCGCTGGATATAACCGGGTTACGCTCATATTTCACTCGGTTTTATCTCTATGGGGGTCCAAAGGTCCCAAGACCGTACACAGAACCTGGGAGATTCAACAACATAAGCTGTTACGGCAGTTACGAAGATGGTTACCATAACTAAGGAGGCAGTTTGCCATATACGACTCCGCTGACACTGTTTTTGCTTGGTCTTTTTTTTTTACAAACGATAATGTTCGCCTCGTGATCGTGAACATTTTGCGTGGACATTTTTTTTAAAGCTTTCACCCAGAATTTGCGTCTTTGATAAGCTGATATCACTTCATCAATCGTTAAACAACTTTTCCCTTTCAGTTTATTGGGACGTCCCCCTTATCTTATATACAAGGCTTCGGCTTCTTTAACAAGAGAGAATCCTATTGGAATTGAGCCAGGGGGATGGGGAACAACCCAACCATGAAAAAAAAAAAAAAAAAAAAAAAAAAAAAAAAATATATATATATATATATATATATATATATATATATAGTTTTGATGAAAGATGAAAAAACTCGCGTGTGATATTATTTTGAGTTGTTACAGAAGGTTGGAAAAGATAGGAAACACATAAATAAACTTCCAAAATTTAGAGAATATTTCGCTGTGTCAGCGTCGTCAGCTCTAGTCTATATATATATATATATATATATATATATATATATATATATATATATATATATATATATATATAATAAAAAATAAACATAAAAATAACCAATACAAATCCGTTTCAGACCATTCAAAGCCCCCCATCCCAGCAAAACCATAGGTGTAAAAGCCTGTGTGTGTGACAAATTTTGTCGAGGCTGCCCAGGCCACAATTGTCATCCGATTTCGGAGATTCTTTTTTTTTGTTCGAGCCCAATTTGAGACTAATTGTGCAACAAATCCTGGAAATTATGCATTTCGTGATGGAAGACTCAACATCAGTTTACTGTTTTCCCTAGGGTTCGGTTTGGGTGCAGAACGTCATGGACCAGTTTTACTGTTATCATTTGAAACATCCCACAAATGACTATCATTAATTAATTACGGTTTTAATTTATACCATATACTTATTCAGAAATATTTAACACTCATTTCAACTTGACGTGGACAAAACTTGATCAAAAAGTGCTCCAATTTCACAGCAAACTGACTTACACAGAGTGAACAATTGGATTTTATTCAACTGGAGCTTTTTAAAATCAGCTATCCGATTGCGATTTTTAACAATAAGAAAATAGGTGTTAGAAAAAAGATAGATCAGTACTCACGTAGTGGCACATGTTTAGCACACTTTCTTCAAAGTACATTAGCATTTCACGTGGAATGACGAAAAAAAGAGTTTAGGTGGGACGTCCAACGTTTGAACTGGAAAATTAGCGTTAAAAGCCCACTCAGCTGATTGGGGTAGTTCGGCAAGTTAACATTCTATTCGACCTGTCCTACAGAGGTCACGTTCCAAATTTCCGCGTCGTAGGATGAGTTGCATAGACATTAGCGTCAAGAACTCACTCACTCGCATACCGAAGGCTAGATGCCAAAATGTCAGGACACGGGAACATACTAATTGCGAGTATTCCAGAGAACCCACCACCACCAGATAGAAGACGACTCAAGAGGAAGAGGCCACAGGACCACTTAACAGATTGACATATTTTCATCATTTCGTTAACTTGTTTATGTATATACTTATTACCCCACATATCATATTTGTTATCAATACTTGTTATCAATACTTACTTGAATTTATTGTTCACTAAATTATCCATCGTTAGCATATATACAATAGTACTGATATAGGACAGCCAGTGGGCTGCACCTTGAGCGTGTAACAAGTTAATTAATCTTGGATTACTATATCAATTTGCTCACAACTGAAATGTCCATATAGACAATAAAGTTCTACATTAAAAAAAAAAAAAAAAAAAAAAAAAAAAAAAAAAAAAAAAAAAAAAACAACTGATTGGGGTAGTTCGGCAAGTTAAAATCCTATCATACTTGGTTCACAAAGGCTCCGTTCCGAATTTCAGCTTCGTAGGACAAATATAATAGATTGGATTTTTTGTATCACGAAATTAGCTCAAGCTGCTGATTATCAAAATGACGATTTTTGAAACCACTTTATTCTGATTGACTAGTTAATTTTTTGCGACTCATCCCGTCAACTTTAGTCCAGCCGTTTTCGATTAAAAGTGCTTTTACGAGGATACACATACATGCATAAACGATAAAGCGCATTTTTCACGAAGAAAGCGCCCTAAAAATACGAATAATAGTATCCAGTAGTAATGACCGATGTCAGTTATTACATTTACAACACTTTGTTCAGACTTTATCACGAAATGGTAAATGCAATAGAACTTCGGTTTGGACAAAGAGAAATAAGTGTTTGTACGGCTCTTTGCCCTCTTTGCCAAAAATGTGGTAAATAACCCGAGAGCTTGAACTTGATGGCTAAGTACTTCTATATTTCAAGCCTAGACGACCTGTCGACCGAACAAACTCAATTAAAATGAGGTTCAGAACTGTAGCAGTTCTTAGATAAACAAAGCAATAGCCTTAGTTCGAAATTGCTTCTGTTTGCAACAACAGTAAACCACGTTGCGGCTTTCAAAGATCGTTTCAAATGAAACCATCAACTCCATTCATGGAGGCACCTTCTCTCAAGTTTCTCTAAATCCCAATCTTACTTCTCTGTTACTGTGCAGATTAACGAAACAGGCTTCAACTGGCTTTTCATTTAAGGAGGAAACTATTAACAATGATGGGAAACCTAATACTAATCTTCACTCACAAAGGTCACAACAGGTAGGTTGGCGTTATAACTAGAATCAACTAATTAACTAGCGTTGTTTGATATTTCATTTATAATTAATTGTCGTCGCAATCGACCTGATGTCTTACGGTTACGAAGCTACATTCCGCGAGATATATACCAATTGCTAAATTGTGGATCCACTCTTCCAGGTTACGGAAGCGTTACACGTTCATTTGACGCGTCAAATAAAACAAATCACAGGTCTAAATTGATTGACGATTTACGATTGATTGACAAGTCCTAAATAAACCAATATGCTTACCGGTTAAGCGGTATTGCTCAACTCTGTTCATGTAAATATATATAATCTCCATTTCAACTGCATATAAGGTAGGTATAGCTTATTTCAGATTCCTATTACACAGAAAATGAATACTTTCTTTTCAGTGTATTTCCGCGCCCCGCCACACTCCGTTAAGCTGACGTAGAACTTCCTGTATTTGTTATATTCTGCTATCAATATCTTGTTCACAACAACCGGATTTGTCAATATTCGAATCTAATCTTGTAACGCCGGAAGGCTTTTAAAAATAAAAAAAAGTCCAGTCATGCAGCATGACCACATGAGCGAATTTTTGAAGATGTTTCATGTAAATATTACCGATTTTTACAACTAGCGAACGGCATTATTTCGATTTTTGACTGATTTTTCAACTTTGAAATTTTTGAAAACTTGATACATATTCTTATAGGGAATTTTACGCCGATTCCGATTCCGAATATACCAACAAATCGCACATATTTTGAAATTTTTGACTACATTTTTGAAAATTTCAACCCGAAGATGTAATCCGATCATGCTGGCCAACGAACTTGAACTTTCGTTTTGTGTGTCCTTAACATTTTAAAATTTATTTGAAGTTTCTAGCACAATTCTACGGATAGTTATCGTCTGGAATGACACATACATATATACATACATACATACATACATATATACATACCTACATATATACATACATACATACATAAAAAAATGCGTTAAACTTCAGAATATGATTCAGAATAGTCTGAAACGGATTTCAGCATACAAGTTTTTCAAAAATTCACATTCTACAAATTTTGAGGCGAGAGCAATAGCTTAATTTTCTTCAAAAATTCGCTAAAATGATTTCATTAATTCATTCAATATTCGAATCTAAATACTTGAATAGTTCAACTGACCGGACTATTTCTGAAACTTAGATATTATAATTTAGGTACTTATTTTTTTTTTTACCGGTACTCGGTTTCAAGGGCATTTATCTTAGAAGTGCACATTTAAAGGTTTGTTGAAGCCTGTACAGATCAATGGCTTGTGAAGTAATGTTTTTAGTTAGTTGAGTACAAAAGTCCAAAAGGATAGGAATAATATTGATGTTCATGTCAATAACCATATCGTAGGAAAAGATTTTGTGGCGAGATTAGTTTGAGGACAAGCATATAGCAATGTCCTTGTAGTTTACAATTGTTATAGGAATAAATGTATTGGTAGGTTATGCACGTATTCTAGGGAACTCTCTATCTACGGGTTGCCTGTAGTAGCAAATATTGATATTTTGAATTTTGTCTCCTTGAAGAAGCACCAGTTCCTGGGGATAAAAGTTGGAGATTGATTAAAAAAATAAAATAAATAAATAAAATTTAAAAAAATAAAAAATAAAAAACAATTTAAGGACAGAAATGCCTTTTGTTGTAAAGTCTTGTAGTAGAAAATGGCCAACATATCGTCATTTTACTGGTAACCTTCCATTATAACCTAACACTCACATGCTACATGAGTTACATGACACAACCCTCCCCCCTACCCCCTATCACACCCAATTGTAATGAAGAATGAACTGCTTATACAAATTTGTTGGAAATATCATGGTGATGATGATATGTCTAACTGAATGAAGTCTAGAGCCCCCAATCAGCTGAGTGAGATCCGTAGCTAAGTTCTTTGCTATAACACGTATGAAGCTGATAATTGAAATAGAGGCCTCTTGGAACACCTAGAAATATATATATATATATATATATATATATATATATATATATATATATATATATATATATATATATATATATAAATGACTGCCAAATCTGTTTGAGGACTGCACTACTTAAAAACCAGTAGTGGTTGGCACCAAATTGTGTGAGGTTGTTTGGGTTTAAATGTAGATAGTTTTTAAAAAGTTTGTACGAAATCGGTACAGCCGTTCATGAGATATGCATTTTGTGTAAATGCGGAGTGTTGTAGTCGGCACCGAGAAGGGATCGGGGCTACATAAAGTAGGTTTTGTCCGGCTGAGAGCCATTCAACAGTTTACCGTGGAGTATATTCGAGGGAAATTCGTCGGTGTGTTCTCGCAGTTTCACCGTACTGAGTCCCTTTCGGTCGAATAAATCTTATTTCACAGGTGAATTTTGATTTTGAAAGGTATTTTCCAAGACCTCTCTTATCTCTCTTTTGTTCCATCTATTTGACAATTTTGGTGAAAAAATGCCACCAGTTAAGCGTAGGTCGAATATCGGTCGATGTTAACGTCGCAGTGGAGGTTACTTAATTCAACGCAGATCGCAAAGTGCGGAAGAATATTTACAAATATCTACAATGTATTGAGATAATTATATTAATAAAAACACCAAAATTCCCCATGACAGATTGATTTGACATTTCATTAAAATTCTACTTTTATTGAGTTGAGCGAAGCGCACCGGGTCAGCTAGTGATTTATAAAGTCTGAAGAATCATAGAGCAGGTGAGACCGCTCCGGAGTTGATTTCTTCACTTGACATCGAACCCTTCACGTCAATTCTTGAGCCTTCTCTCGTCCACGGCAGAATCATTTTAATCGCTTTGCTCGCTTCTGCTCGCAATTTGACCGAGTTCTCGTCACTTTTTTCGATATCCGATTTCGGATTCAGATTCGGCGGACCCAAAGCTGTATTTCGCCCGCGAAAACCGTTCCGAAAAACGTACCTTTATGGGGTATATTTTAATCGGAAAAAACCAAGTTTTTCGGCGGACTTTTCGAGAAAACGGGTCCGTACTCTCGCATTTTTTTGACGCATTTCCCGATACTTTTTTCGCGACCCGATCGCGCCGTCGTCTTCCTCGTTCAAAAACCTACGAAACCGGTATTTTTCCGGAATTGTCGACGGCCGTTTAGAGGGGTAGAGGATGCGGGGAAGTCCAAAAAGCGCACATTAATTCTTACTTCGACCCCCCTCCCGCCCTACGGCCCATGGTTCGGCTGGATTAGAAAATTTTAAATTTGCTCGCTCCCCCATTCAACCTGTCAAGCTAAAATATGAAATGAGAATACATGGTACCTACGTCAAAAAACGAATCATGGAATCTAGAGGCCTCCCAGATCAGCTGATTGAGATGCGGAGCTAAGTTCTTTGCTACTAAACCTATGAATCTCAAATTTTAAGGGACACATTTCACACATTAAGGGACCACATTCCTCCAATGTTTAGCCGAGGCTCAAGGTGAAAGCAAAAGTGGGTCTGGGATCTCTCCAGCGCGGTCAGCGCCGAGTTATTCCTGATTTTGTTGTTGCTTTAAGCGAAGTAGCAGGTACCCCGAAAATGCTCTCCGAGTTTCATTTCGATATCTCAAAAATTGTGGAAAAAGGTTGTTAGGGGGGGTTATTTTTTGGACACCTTGTATCTGTTCCAACACTAGATCGACTTCTTGACTGAACAAAAAAGAATCTCGAAAATCGTTAGGAGAATTGCAGCCTGGGTAGCGTCGACAGAATTTGCCTAAAAATCCTTTTCTAGTATTTACCTACTCATCTGTTCCTTCCGCCGTAAAAATGAATAGTTCCGAGGTTTTTTCTTTCCACAACTAGACTAAAATTGGGTTCGATTACACTTACACCTCGTCCGATACCAAAACCATGTCACGCTTTTTTCCTCCTATAACGTAGCCGAGCCTATAGAAACGTGACTCCGTGAGTTTTCATCCGACAGAAATGGTTCACGATTCGTTAGAAAGATTTCTATTCAAGCTAAAATCTTACGTTGCCTACACCAGTCCAAAAATAAAATTACCTGAGATTCACTCAAAGTGGTTATGTAGGTAATATAAACAATACTCGAGGTATAATTTAACGCGATTTGGTAGTAACCAAATTTACTAATCATTAATCAGACATAAATTAAAGCAAATGTAACCGGTCATTTTGTTGTACTTGGTTTATTCTAGTTCTGTTTGATAAGGTACTGTAACGAATGAGCTGAATTCTCTCCTGTTCACCCTAGGAAGCTTTAATTTGATCGAGAGGCTCTTAAAAACATCAGGAGGCGAATGAAATGAAGGACTCCATCCTGATCAGCTGAGTGAGCCAAATTGTAACCTTGTCACTCTAGGTGGTGGGCCACTAACGGTGCCATGAAACATATCCATACAATGTACCATCATATAGCATTGATTATATTGTTTTTTCTAATGCTTGGGTGGTCCCTCAGTCCCCTGGATCAATCTCAATAGGTAGTCCATTTTATGTATGACGCCTTTCCTATATGGCCTAGTTTCAGAGGGACGCTCTAAAATAACTTTGTTGATCTTGCAGTTTAGAATGAACTGTCCAATATATTAAAGATATAATATTCAAATTCACCACTGAGCTCAGCAGAAACGCGAAAGGGCGCTACCACATTATTTCCAGCGAGCGCGAGACATGGAAATGACGTCTGCGTTGTGTGATTCATTCAATCTCCCCCAGAGGGCTCCCCCCGCCCTTCCTCAGCCTCTTGTACAGGGTTTCCTTGGGCCCCGGAGCCCTAGACCTGAAGATTAAATTAATGCCCTCGGTCATTACCGTTTCATCAGCGGGAGAAACTGCTCCGGGCCCCGCCAGCGTTTCTCCGGACGTCCCTTCAGGTCTTAGCTGAGGCTCAGTCTGATTTCCCTCGAGCCCCGTGCCGGAGGGGGTGGGGGTGGGGGGTACCCTTAAACCCCCTTCACGACCCCTCACACCCACTTCTCACCCCCTTTCATACTTTAGTTGCTTCCCTGCCACAAAGCTTTCTCCTTCGCTCTCATCCTGTCTATTTGCGTTGCCTTTTTTTTGTTTTATCTTCTTTCTCTCATTTCTATCATAACCTATTGCTTTTTCTATCTTGACAAGAGATGTTGTTTCCTTTTTAACAATGATTTTTTCTATTCTCTTCTTTTGTTGAGTAGCACTTTTAACAACGATCATGTGACGATTCTATATACATCGTTGAAAAAAAAAAAGAAAAAAAAAAGCAATTTACAAAAAAGCTTAATATGATGGTCAGTAACCACTGACTGGATGATAGTGAAATATATTTTACCCTCTTATCATCATTTGATAAGAATAGTTCCTCCCCCGTCTAAAGTTAAATTTCACTTCGTGCACCTAAAGACCAATTATGGAGAGTGCGAGGATGCTCATTCAGATTGACCCATATGCGTGTTCTATTCATCTCCTTAGTTTGCCCATTGCTGGATGATGCGTCTGTGGCCTGGTCTCCTTGTTATTTTGATGCCATTGAAATGAACGAGCATATCCAGTGGCTTTTTTTGCGATATGTTCGATTCAGATTGGGTAACGACTGGGACGTATTTGATTGCAGTGAAATGCAGAGATTAACGGACCTGGAAGTCCTAGAGAAGAGACGAGAGCTGGCAGACGTCCTTTTTATCCACAGATTGGTCAATAGTGGGGTGGATTGCCCAGCGCTGCTGTCCCGTTCGAACTTCTACGTTCCTTCAAACTCAACTTTTCTTTCCTCGAAACGGTCCCGAAACTACCTACTTGGCGGGCCTCTGATCAGATGCCAGCTGGAACAAGAACTAAATCACTCGCAAAGAAGTTGTGGAAACCAATTTTAAAATGAAAGTTAGTGAAAAGAAAGTTATCAATTTCCACGAAAAATGAAGAGTTACCGTTAAATCGATTTCGACGGTTGGGCCATCATCAGTAACAAACAATAAGCCGAAGTTATTGTTTGTTACTGATGATGGCCTAACCTTCGAAATCGATTTAACATTGTATATTTTCGTGGAAATAGACAACATTTTTTCACTAACTTCCGTTTTTGCCAGCTATAATTCGACCATTTAGCCAAATCTTCAGTAGATGACGATCTCCTCTGTGTTGCCGAACGGACTTTTAAAAGCACTGCCAGTGCTTTAAAGTTTTTAGAGTTGCTTCTTTAAATTATGATAGTCTCTATTTGGCTCAATTTATCGTTCTCTACCAGCTATTTAAATTTCTGTATAATTAAGCATAGTCAAATCTTTATTACTTCATGTTAATTGTGAAATTTTCCCGTGGATATATATATATATACAAATAAACAAATGCCAGGGTCACCGTGTTAGCTCCGAGCTATATGTGCTTGTCCGTAAAATGGTAGAGCTCTGTAGCTATAAGCGCTACAGCGCGAACAATGTGATGCGATGAGACAGGGTTTTGTTGCCTCTTAGGGCCAGTTTCACCAACGGGATTTTTCCTTGGATTAACCCTGGACCCTGAGTTATCTCGCCAAAACGATGAAATGACCGGTCCACCAACGCTGGACAATAAGAATAAACCTGTTGGGGAGGGTTAACACACGGATCTCCGTACCTAACCCCGTTTTTCCAATAGTTTCTTCATAACACGACCCCTCCGTATTTCTGTAATTATTTATTTTCTATTCCGTCGTGATAAAGAAGAAACAATAAATTTGACTTCGGAAGGCCATGTTTTCGTGAAATTTGACCGTGACAATTCGTCGGATGATAATAAGCAGCGAAAGAGTGGACCACTTGCATAAGTGGATGGGCACCGATTTTGACATTTCCACGCTTGTATTTTGGCACAAAACGGAAAATATCGACAGTTTTTACTGCGTTACTTACTAAAATTTCTTTCCGATGATTTTCACTTACAACAGAGCCGTTTCTAGGGAAATGTAGCTCCGTCAGTTCTTATCCGATTTCACCAAATTCTTATTGTTCACCACTCGTTGGAAACATCTCAATTTACGCTAAAATTTTATGTTGCCTACACCTCTCATAAAATAAAAGCAGCTGAGCTACACATAAGGTTATTGATGAACTATTAAGTTTAAACAATCCTCGAGGTACGAATGTATTAAAATGGATTGGTAGTATTGAAATATTACTCGAGTATTTCATTAACCAAATGAAAAATCAAGGCGAATGTTTTTGATCGTTATCCGTTATTCATTTTTTACCAGAATTGATAATGAAAAAAGTTTGTACAACACGAAAAAAAAAGAAAAAAAAAAAAAAAAAAAAAAAATCACCGAGAAAAGCTTGAAAGTTGTTGCCAAGTGGTCAGTCAGAAATGATAACGATAACCTACCAAAATAAACATTGCCGCCAGAGAGTAATATTTACAGCCAAACTGTACTTGGTACCTTTAATCATGAAGCTAGAATGGAGATGTGTGGCAGACTAAAAATACTATTACTCCACTGCTATTGTTCAGTGAGCTGTTGTTCACTA
This sequence comes from Adelphocoris suturalis, assembly GCA_030762985.1. Classification (NCBI taxonomy): domain Eukaryota; kingdom Metazoa; phylum Arthropoda; class Insecta; order Hemiptera; family Miridae; genus Adelphocoris; species Adelphocoris suturalis. Next base: position 108,649,184 of record CM061043.1, read on the forward strand.
ATTTTTGGTCTGAGGACAGTAACTCGGTTGCATATACATTTTTCAGTCAAGTGAAACCTTCTTTCTATCAAATGAAACTTCGTACCGACCCAATGAATCTACGTACCGACCAAATGAAACCTTGTTCCAATCAAATTAAACCTCTTCCTACGAAATGAAACCATGTACCAATCAAATGAAACCTCTTTTCAACCAAATGAAATTTTTTTCAAACAAATGAAACCTCATTTCATTCAAATGAAACTTTTCGGTCCACCATATTGCTGATCACCGCGACAGACTGCTCTAACTTCGTGATAAACATGATGAGAAACTGCTGCCGCCGCTTTCGGACACCCGCTTCACTAAATTAACTTGTAGTGTCTCTGTATTAACTTGTTTAGCAAAAATCTGAAATAAAATTTAATTTTCCTCTAGATGATTCGAAGAAGTTCCATTTGATCGAAATAAGGTTCCATTTGTTTGAAAAGAGCTTTCATTTGATTGGTACATGGTTTCATTTGGGAGGTACGAGGTTTCATTTGATTGGAATAAGGTTTCATTTGGTAGTTACGAAGTTTCATTTGATAGAAAAAAGGTTTCATTTCACTGAAAAATGTTATATATTTCAGTTATACAAGATCCACAGTGAATAGATCGCAACAGCTAGGAAGTTGAACTTTCAATTTATATAATCGATGAAGAAAATCGTATTGTCAGCGGAGACACCTGATAACGCCAGCGATTTGATATTAATGAACGATTAACGGCGAGTTTTCGTGTTCATTATGGACTTGGTTGTTATAGCTTGCAACCTTGGATCTTCGACGCCAACCCTCACAATGAAATGTTAACGAGGGAAATAGCGGCCATAATTCACCGAAAAGCAATTGTCGACTATCAATTATATTAGACGCCGCTCCAGTTACACGGTTCAGCAGTAACTCGGCGGAGAGAAATCGTGAATAATGGCGCCGCTTCGGCCTCAATTCCTTTTCGTTTTTCACTCCTTCCAAATATATCATGGAAGGAGGCCGCTTCGGTGATTATGCAATGAGGCTTAAAGGGAAATTCGTCAATTAGTACGAGCGTGGAAACTAAAAGTTTTATGTTCATCCTCTGACGGTAGGTTAATGATAATTTTTCGTGACTCAGATGATTGGAAAACAGAAAACTCAACTACTTCCCTCATGAAAATACCCTTCAATTTCACAAATATGTTGATAAATATAACTGGATATTCCAAAAGGCTAAAGAGGTCTGTATCTCCCAGTTTTCAGATGAATGTTACCTATGCCTCAGTACTAAGGAATCTGTCAAATTTCTATAATCCAAATTGATTGTACGAAAATTAATGGAGCGGGTCCAAGTCGATCACTTCAGGCCAGTGTGCGGTGGCAGACCTGTAGTTTGAGGATTACTGGGTTAAGAGTAGTCCAAAATCTTTTCTTTTTTCTTAATCAGTTTTTAGATGAAACGATTCTACATTTTGTGCAGAATCGCTTGATATAAATATGTTAGGGGTCTGAATCATTGGAAGTGGGAAGATGTAGCGTAAAATGTGTGGGGTGTGATGCAGTCATCGGATCTATGGGAAGCAGACAGCATCTTTTTAGCGAGCCTTCTGCTCGCCATTCAAACCACTACTATCATCACCATCAATTACTATATTTTTAAATACCTATAAAAAAGAAAGAATCAATAGAATAATCAGTTTATAATGATATTTAACGAACTTTTAAGAACAATACTAAATTACAACTCAACTTCTTACGACCAACACAAAAAATCTGTTACTTCAGTATTTCAAGTTCGATAATCTAGAAGATAACCTCAGGTGAAGGTTATCAACAAGGATACTATTTTGGAAAATATACCACAACCACCAGAAAAGAACATAGGCAGAATTAGGATATATTGAAGGACAATGACATACGTCAAATCGAAGCACGACAAATCAAATACGGTCCTCTTTCCATTTTTTTGCGTTTTTCTCGCAAAACCAACGCATTTATTTTTTTTTAGATTGAAGATGAGAGTTTTTCAAGTCGATCTAGTTTTGTGCCAGTAGCATGGAATTAAAAGGGCAAGAAATGTGGTAGAAGGAATTTTAGAAAATGCTTATTTCCCTCACCACAGGAAAAATATTTATTTATGGGCCTAGGTGTCTAAAAAACCAAACTGTTGAAAAAAATGCCTATGTACAATTTGCAAAAAGAGTCATCCCGATATCATGTATGGTTGCTGAGAAAACAGGTAATTTCCGAGATTCAAATTAACACAGACTACTGAACGTTCTTTGATAGAATAAGAATCGACTGCTTTCGGTGAGTAGTTCTAAATGGAACAAAGGGCTGAAATCTCTAGAAGGAATCCTGTTCTTACCTCTTTGCTATTTAAATATTCCTAACCAATTAGGAATCCTTGATTTTGCTATCACCTTCTAGTTTTCAGTTATCTTCCTAATTAATACAGGCGCCTTATAATTAATTTCACATTCATTTTTTTTCTTTCAAGAGTCAAATTTTCAAATTTATATTTCAAGGTTAGTGTTCCTGATTCTATGATTTCGTAAGTCTCCACTGAGATAAAAATTTGCCAACTTCTATATTCATGACGGATTGGAGCTGCGGAGCCTTGTTTTTTCACGACAGTTCGTTACACCTAGTCCAGCCATTTCTCTTTCACGAAAAATTGTTTGGTTAGTCATGAATTATAGAAACTGTGATTTTATTTTGATATTCTTTGTAGTGTCCGGGGATGAAAGTTGATAAATTGTAGAATAATTCGAAAATGCCGCCTTTAGCCTACGCACACTCTTTTAGTCATCTATGGAAGTACGCACTTCCTAAGATAAATTGCCAACAATCCAAAAAATGTAAGAATACAAATCATGTTTGACGAAAGTCAAAGCAGTTTATGTTTGACCAGAGTAAAAACAGCATTATACCCATTTTCATTTTTTGTTTTGCATTTTCGGTAATTTTCTTCAGGAAATGCGTACTTCCATAGATGACTAGACCCGGAAACCAAAGGATTGTGTGTAGGCTAAAAGCGGTAATTTCGAATTATTCTATAATTTATCAACTCATCAATAATAATAACATCATGATATCAAAATAAAATCACTCTTTCTGAAATTCATGACTATCCTTATGTCCAGAAACATGTTCTTCTTGTAACAGAACTTAGGACTATGTACTATCGAACCAATTAGTGATTTAATTAATTTTGGTCAATCCGACTAATTAAAATTGAACGAATCTTTTTCAAGGTCAAAAGAATAAGTTGGTTGAATACAAAATTCTTTCCATCAATAATGGTGTTTTCAGTGTTATTTGTGTTGAGGTTCCAAGAAAATGGATATGTTGGTGTTATCTGTATCGTATAATATCCATGGTATAAATCTGGTTTACGACCTGAAACTGATACGGAACGGTTGAATGAATTGAGTAGGCGAAAATCAATATAAGCTGTAGGATAGAGGAGGTATAATCCCATAGGGTTCAAGTTAGTAACTACCTTTGATACCTTCCTACCGGTATATATGTGTGCAGTTACCGTTGGTAATGGATTTATCGACTATTTATAGAATGTATTTATTGGAACCATAAACTTCACGTTCAAGTAGCAAGGACATGGATTGTAGTGCTGGAGTCAGTAGAGGTTGAAAAGGGAGGTGAATGGCCAAAAAGCCGATGAGGAAAATGCGTCCAATATCTTTACGAATCGTTCTTATTTCTGGTCAAAATTACGTTAAGAAAAGAAGTTATTCGTTCATAAAATTTCTCGCATGACAGCACTTCTAAACGTTCTTTCCTTCAGAGTATACTGCCGCTATAGTGTCGTTAAGGGGCGGCCGCAAGACCCTCGGAATTTCCGGGGTAAAATGGGAGGTTCCTCCATTATTCACTGAACATTATAATATATTAGTTAGGTAACATATTTCCAAATTAGTTTTCTTTCTTATCAGACCTCACCACTGCTAATAGTATCCCTCTATCATTTCTTACCTCTCTGGGAAAAAATCTAATTTTTATCTACATGCCCCACGAAAGAGTACCAAAAGTGAAGATGGGATAAAGAGTCATGGGAGAGTAGGTACTAGCTATATTTTAATAGGCTCTAATTATATATAATTGATGACGGATATATAATTAACTAAAATTATTGATAACGATTGATTCTCAAAATTCTAAGGTTCCATTTTTAAAATTTTCACTACCATATATACGTACAGGTTACACATAAAATATATGCTACATGCCTTATACACCTCCAGGGGTTGATTAAAAATATAATCTGTTGGGTTACGAGCTGGATATCACGGATGGACTCCGAAATGTTAAAAGTAGTCCGACACTAAGTTCGTAAATAAAAACAGTTGAATATACGGTCACGAATTTTGCGGGATTAATGCACCACTATGTTTCAGTTTAATTTTAGCATGCCAAATCCACCTTAACCTACGCAGTTTTTGCGTGCCTCATACTTCCGTTTCAATTTGCAATGTAAGCCGCCCTCGCGTTTTGAAGTTTTTTTTTTTAACTGGGTCAACCAGATCGCAAACACGATACCCTTATCGAACGGTGATCAAAACACGCTAAGTCCTCAACCCAAAAACCCACACGGTTCTAATATAGTTTGGAAACGGAAAACTGTCTACATAGTTATGCCTGTAATAACTATTTAGTAAGTTTAATTCTTCAAATTAAAGGGGATCCAAATGTATTTGTATGGTTAGATAAGGGAATGAATAACCGTCCAGTCAACTTATAATGGTAGATAGAAACTGTAATAATCAAATTAATTACCAAAGTACCTTTTACATTGGAGACGGTACAGGTTAGCGGAGGAGAGAGAACCGATAAATACCGAGCAAAGAAGATAATTATATGATGCTTGTTGTATATTCAGGTTTAGCTATAATGGAGAGAGCTATAAAGATATATTTGCCATTCTTACCAAAATGATATATACAAAAAGTGAATGAACGAATGAGTTCATTGTAACAACATCATAGATGCTTCCGTGTACAATAGTCGTGCGATTTCATACATACTGCAAACAGGTCAGGGTTCTCCAAACAACAAGCAGCTGAGAACAAACAGACCCGGCAATGTGAGGGTCCCCAATTTTTTAAAATAACCCCTGCATAACTGACGGTGATCGAGGCCATAGATTTATTCTTAATGTCACCTTTTGCTGAATGAAAATTGAGTGGTTGTGACTTGAGTTTCTCCTAAGCGACGTCCCTTTAATGCAAGCATTACTTACCAATAAGTTTTTAACACAATTCCCAGGGCGAGAAAATAACTTCCCATTAGCCGTTGGGGCTTTAAGAAAGGCTAAAAAACCAACGGAACTCGCACGTTTATGATATCGAGTAGGCACGTGAGAATGGCAGTCTCAAGATGTGAACAGCATTTTTGACGGCGATAAGACCGGCGGCAAACGATAGACGAGCCTCATTCGTTGTTGATAAGGTAAACTACAATTGATTGCGAAAGTCGTTAAGGGGCCGAACCTGTTGCATAATCGGTGCCATGCATCAGATCGATGTATCATCTCGCCTTGTTGCCAGCGCTCAAGGTGGAGTTCCACTTCGGCCTCTATATCTTCCCGCGACATTGTTGAATCAACCCTAGAGATGTGGAGGACGTTTCAACATCCCCGTTCCCTAGAAACTCCAATATTGAAATACTATTATTTATGATTATTTTCTATTGAGAAAGAAAAGAAGTTTAGTCATGCTACCTGGTCTCACGTACAATTTTTCCTAAGTTGTCTTCTTTTTTCCTTTTAACGAAGAATAAGTTTCTACGGAGACCTTCTTCCCGAAAAATTTACTCTAACAATGACACACAAAAATAACACCTAACAACGCAAAAAAATGTACTGTAAAACCATGTAAACAAGAAGGCTAGTAGCCGTTGCCTTGCAGCATCCGGAGCTAATTTCTTTGCTAATCAACATAATGAAACAAAATTATAGTGTATTCTACACTCATCTCCCTTTAGTCGTTAGACGCTATAAATTTTCTTTTCCTCATAGTTTTGTCGATTACAAAGGTTCATTAGGTTTTGAAAATATAAAACCAGAAGGTTAACGAATTCCTCAATTTTTCTCTTTCCTTTCAAATGAAGACCCACAATGAAGACAAGCCTTAATTTATCTTCATTAAATTGAAAAAAATGTAACAAACACCTTTCTACCGTTTAAAATAAATCACCTGCGCCAGTAAAAAAACAATCAAAATGAAGTTCACAGTTATTATGTAGGTACTTCTATATATCTAGACTCAAAAACACCAAAGCGACCAGAGAAGTTGAATAAACTTTTAAAAAAAGTTCGTTTTAAGCCACACACGTTTCTTCCAAGCCTACGAACAAACATTATCGATGTTTTCATAATGGATAATCCTGGGGTTTCAACGGTGGATTTCCGAGGTGTGTCTCATTGTTATCAACCGCCTGCTGGGCACGACCCCTCGAAATCCGTTTTGTTCTTTCAAACAAAACACAAACAGATTCGGGGGGATCCCAACAGGTAGCGGCAGCTTCTATTTGATTTGACGGATGCGAACGAAGCTGTGGGGAGCTTAATTCATGAAAGACCCCCGTAGAGATATAGAGGAGAGATTGGGGGTGTTCGGTTGTGTCCGGTTCTGCTTCTCTCCTAATTCCTCGGCTTGGAACGCCCCAAAGCAGTTTCCCGCAGAAATCTTCGCAGGAGACCCGTCAGAGCTTACTGTTATTATTTTGCTTTAACCCCTTCCGGTAGCGGTGAGAAGGGACAGTAATTCCTCCGGGTTTTGAAGGAATAACCACTGTAACGCGGAGAACGAGAATTTTCGACCTAAAAGCGACGTCGGAAACAAGATTTGGTCTGACCATGGAAATAGAACGAATGATTCAACTTAGTAACGACTTTACTTTATTTCAGGAGTTTTAAAACTCAAACTGAACGTTTTTCAAACCAAGGTGATCGATTCTGTGATGAAATCATAAACATCCAAATAACGCAATAAAACTACCAATTCCGATCAGAAATTACAGAAAGCCAGGAGGGTAAAATTTTCTAAATGACATGCTTGCAATGATTACTTTCTCAAAAATGACATAATAATCTTGTAACGCAAGAGAGACACGTAATTTTGAAACATAATATCTCATCTTTCCATCTTTCTTTTTAGAGTTCTTATTCCTGATTTCGTGTAAGTATACTTGATTATCTTCATTTCTCCGATAAAGAGAAAACATCAACACCATTAGAACCAAAATATTGTCACATCGCAAGGTGAAATTCAACTCATTGACTCACGAACAAATTTGAAAAACAAGAGAGATTATATTAGTTAATCACATACAAATGTTATTAATATTCATGTTAAGTTCCTCTTCACGGATCACTATCAAGAACTGGAGAATCAATTTAGCCAACTAAAGAGTTCTTAGAAGTAATTCCTCTACGTTCCAATAAATAATTGCAATCTGAATTTAATCTGTTAATGATTTAGAATAGTATCAGCTAAAATAAATCAATTACTGGTTCATTTTCTTTAGGTACCAAATTCACTAAATATTGTTGTCTAAAACAAACACTTGTACGCTTGTACGAAACAAAACAATGAGCTGTTGGAGAAAATTACAATATGAGAGCGATTTTTATGTTAAACAGAAAGTCGCTTTAAGATATAAAACCGGCACAAAATATCAATTAGGTTAAATGTTACTAAACTAAAAAAACCCGTATTTAAGATAGAAAATTATGTTTAAAAAAACTATTTTAAAAAACCCGTAAAAATTTCAAGTTTTCTTCTTAGTAAGATATAGAAATTAACTTCGACACAAAATAATTTGTCACAAAATATCCAATTTATTTCTGTTATAACTGTGTGGATAGTTGGTTACGTTGGTGAGGAAGTGATTATTCCTGAAGAAGCGAAAGAGGAGCACCATCTTCAACTCCAATGCTTCTTGGCTCCCAAGCGCTCTTCGCTTCTATTCACAGACGTCTGATTCGCAGATGTATAGCTTGGATAGAAGCGAAATGCATCTTCGAACTCATCCAGCCTATGATCTGACTGAATGGCCGTTCCCATTAATTGGGCAGTGCGCTTCCTAATCGTTTGAGAAAAATGTCACTCCTTGTGGAGCACACCTTCGCAGGTGATTGGTGAAAGATCCTCTAAGGTCCTCCACAACCTGATCATATTAGCGGTACTTTTAGTTTGCTGCATATTGGAGTATGGCTTAGCAGTCACGAGATAGGTACGAAGAGGTGTCGGCATTTTCATTTCTGACATCAAAGAACGCCACCCTCTCTCTATCTCAAACCCCCGTTGCCTTCAAATCTGCTATTAGCATAGGTATTCCATTCTCCGCCTCTCTCATAACTGGTTCAGTGATAACCCCCCTATATGCAAGAAGTGCCAACTCTGTAACCTCGCCTATCAGGTAGTCATGGCCATGTTTCACCATGCCTCCCTTTTCACAATTGACTCATTGGCGCTCCACATCTTTCGCAGCTAATGAGTAGGTTCAGAGATTATCGTCCAAATCTCATGGCTAGAGCATCTTGGAATTGGATCGACAACGTTAGGAGAAAATGTAATGCCTTTGGATGGCATAAGGTGGAAGAAAATGCTTTTATTTTGCTACTTACGCATAATTAGTTAAGGGGAAAATGCAGCAAATTATCACACAAAGGGTCATTATTTCCGTATTGGATAGCCTATCTACGCAGAAGACCTATCTATAATTGTTAAACGAAGTCTATTATTCATTATGTATCAAAATACATCTGAGTAGATGTGGACGCCTACCGAAGAGAAATTGATTAAACTAGGTAACAAACCTGCACTTCCTACTATTTAACATGAGTTGGACCCACCAACTATATAAAATATACACACCTCAAAAGAATTAAGGGATCACTTTTTTGGTTTATTATTTCCAATAATAAGCCTATGTGATCGTGTAGCAAAAAATTTTTATAACCCCCCCTCAAACTTTGTCACTTTACGTTTCAAGGTGCGTAGAATCCAAATTTGAAATGTCCGTCCGCCGTCCGGGCCATAAAATGCCTAAGAATTGACTTAAAAAATCCGTTCTTTCGCACATAGACTCCATATAACTATTTGAATAGATAGGAGCTCAAATCGAGAAATATAAACATGCGTATATAATTATAGAAGTATAGGTTGTGGCAACTCGAAATAGGACACGCCGAGGAGTCTGGACGGGCCTTATGACGTACGCTAGCCAACTAAAACTATGATCATACTCAATTGAAAAAATAATAAACCTTTGTGAAATAATTTGCAGCGTTCTTGTAAACGTCAAAGACCCCAGATCTATCGGACAGAGTTCATATTATAATTGAGAAAGACCAGCGATATGAAGCTCCGACGTGAGCCAAAAAAGAATGGAATCTAATCATTTTACTCAACAGAAGTAACCCACTTCACCCTAATTTTCCTCTCACAGTTTTTGAGATATCGAAGTGAAACTTGGAGAGCGTTTATGGGGTGCCTGATGCTAAGTTTTGAGCAAATAAAAATCAGAAGAAAAAAAAAAATCCAAAAATTTTTGGACTATGTACACCCCTCCAACCCCCCGGTTTTTTTATACTTAGAAAATTTGTTTTCCATTTTTTACCGAGTGAAGCCTCAGTTCAAAGATTTTTTAGTGCTGAACACGATGGTGAAGCTAGAATTGCGATATATTATTTCGTTCTCGGATTAGAGCTAACCACGAAGTAGCGCGATCCATTCTGTTTTGGCTCACGTCGGAGCTTGATGTCGCTAGTCTTTCCCCTTGTTTGAGAAAAAAACAAAAAGAATAGGGCGCATCCCATCTACATTACGCACCTAATCATGAGATATGAACTTTGCCGGGTTGATCTGGGATCTTTAGCGTCTACATAGAAAAGCAGGGCCGCCACATCTTCAATGCGGGCCCGGGACCAGATTCTAGCCACGGGCCTCCCCCTAACCCCCCTTTTTTTTTGTCGCGCCACTTTTACTAGAGATGGCTACGATAATTGTTTTAAAAAAACTATTAAACCTTCTCTAACCAAACGAAAAATCATTTATACTTCCTACCAAGGTTCAGTGTTTGAATAAGAACACTTGAGGGGCTGAACTCTTACTACTTCACTACGTTTTATTCAACATTTAATCAAAAGAAAAGTGTAACTTAAGAATTGAAAATTCAATTATTCATACTCTAGTAATTATCAACCAATTACAAAACCATAAAAATGCCATAAATTATACCTTGAAACAAAAATTCTATATCCAATCAGTCATAGGATTTTTATTTTAACTACTTTAAATACAATTGTTTGTGAATAGAGGGCGTATTCAGAGAAGTTCCAATTTACTCATTCCTCAACTGGACGATTGTGGCAGAAATTATGGTTGACTAAATTTCATATAATCATTAATCAACACATACAATCAACTTTATTTTAATGTTATGGACGGATTATAAAGGAAAGTCTCTGTAAACAAGATGGCTGAAGGAATTAATTGAAACAATGATTATGTTTGAAAGAATACATTTATTAATTTTGGAAAAATAAATAAAAATCTACAAAAATATAATTGTTTTATTACAGTTTATCTACTTGTAATGAAGCTATGCAGTAAAGAATTAGATTTATAAATGGCAAAAGATACAAGAATTATTTAGTGAAAAACTATCAAAAATATGAGAAGTAAAATGAGAAATTTGTTTTGTTGAGTTATAATAGCATTCTTTAATTGTAATTATAATTGTGGACAATTTTTTAAATATAGAAAACTGTAATAGGCTATAGTCTCATGTTTTATAAAATGAAACATTTTAAAACTAATAAAGTGAAGTGAGGAAAAGTGTTTTTGCATTTGAATAATACAAGACCACACTTAAAACTTTCGTGCCTTTTTAAGTGAAAATTCTTTTAATAACCTTAGAAAAGTCAAGTTTGGATGCTAACTTGTGCTTAATGCTGAGAATTGCAAGGGAATTCAACCTTTCTTGGCCCATGGATGCTCTCTCCCAAGTCTTCAGTCGAGTGCCTACTGGTAAAAACGGTAAAGAGTAATGTTTTGGGCCATCTCGCAATCAACTGTTTAAGAGAAACAGTCTGATGTAGTAAATCAAATATAATCTGATCAGGGCCCGTCAAGTGTAATACACTCTGTTTTATATAGGCCTAAAAATTCTAAAATACTTTATTTATTAAATACAGGAGGCCCGGGCCCCCCCTGGGCCCGGGCCCGGGGCAACAGTACCCACTTGCCCCCCCCCCCCCCCCCCATGTGGCGGCCCTGTAAGAGAAGTGATCCCTTAATTCTTTTGAGATGTGTATCACCTACAGATAACAAAAGTTATGATAAAACCGGTTACATGAAGTGAAAAGTCCATAGGAATTATATCAGCTGACACGAGCGACGTAGTTACAAGGTGCTAGGTGCTTGCTATGTTCCACCAGTTACGATTTGCTCCCATGTTGCTGATTTGTTTCCCTGCCAAAGTTGGGCTGTTGTCTTTAGGGAGACAAACCGGTTGATGTACAGCGAATCGGGTGATTTAATCCGATTCTTTGGATGATGTCTAGATACGAGACTAAAAAAAAAAAAAAAAAAAAAAAAAAAAAAAAAAAACATTACAGTTATCTTGAAAGTATCGATTGAATGGTATCTCGATTTTTCAGTATTTCAGCCCTTAATTACTGCCAGTTAGGATCGATCAAAATTCATGCCGATGTTACTGTATGATTTTTTAACCAAATTTCACTAAGATTGATCTAGTTGTTGCGGAGAAAAGCTTCGGACGGCAGACGACGGCGACGTTCGGCGGACGGACAGATTTCTTTTAAAATTCGATTTTTGGATTCTATGCATCCTGCAACGTGAGCCAGCAAATTTTGAGGAGGGGGCGTTAACAATTTTTTCTTGGTATATCACAAAGGTTCATTATTGAAAATAATAAACCAAAATCGTTCAGTTTTAGAAAATATGGGAGAAGAAAGCACAATTTTAGCTCTGACATTAATTTTTTTTTCCTGAATGTAACGTTAGAGTAAGAAAACACTTTTAGAAGTAGAAATTAAAATATTTTGGAAGTACAAAGTAAGAGAAAAAAATGTAAACGTTGATATAACCATTACAATTCTTTTGTGTCATTATTGGTTTAATTAGAATTTGGAAAGAACAAATTAGATAAGTATATTGTAATATCTCACTTTCTATAAAAGACAAGCATAATGGCGTAAATGAGGTCAATATTGGTCTGGAAAAAAAGAATGAAGATAAGAGGGGGGGTTGTTGTTAAAACAGGAGCTACAACCGCAGTTTTAAATGACTCCAAGTTTTTAGTTAAGACAACAAAGCGGAAGACCACGGCAAGGGAGGCGACCTTCATAAAGATGAGATACTTTTTTTGTGGAAATCGTTTATCATTTTCGAGTTTCTTTATTTTTCCCGCGACAAAGTCAACTCACGGCGGAGATATCAGCGGGACTGACCGCCCGTAATGTTCCTTTTATGGCGGCACCTCCTTCCACTGGGTCGTGAAATTTATATCCGGCCGTCCTTGGCAGCTGTCCTTGAGTTTCAACGTCTTGATGAGAAAAAACTTTCTAACTTGGTGCTACGAGACGAAGAAGAACGGAAAAGAATGAAACAGTTTATTCAAACGAATTTCTGTGGTTAGCATCAGACTTTGCATAATATCTGAGGAAACACAATATTATTTTTCTATTACGCTGCCCCCCCCCCCCCCCCCCCCCAATCACAAATCTAGTACTGGTCCTGAGGATTTTTGAGAGCACTGAAGACCGTTTTTCATGTAGACGTTTAATTTTTGAGGTCTGACACCTGCATTTTTGAGAAAATTACTAAAATTCCAGGATAATTTATGCTCAATTAAAAGGTGCTATGCTTGTTGGAAATTTAACGCTGAAAACGCCCATACCTATACGGTCTGAAATGCCTCCCTAACGTGCCTCATGTCTAAAAACTGCCAAAAAGTGGTTTTCCGCCGATTTTGACGATTTTCCCACAGTTTTATTGGCAGTTTTTAGGCAAAAGCCACGTTAGGAGGGGCTTTTCAAACTCATCATGCGTGGTATAGGCGTTTTAGCGTTAAATTGCCTACACGTGTACCATCTTTTAATTAAAAATAAATTATGTTAGAATTTTAGTGATTTTTTTCAAAACAGCAGGTGCCATACCTCAAAAATTAAACGTCTACTTGAAAAACGGGCTTCGGATTCAGCACCCTCGAAAGTCCCTAAGATCAGTACCAGATTCGTCTGGGCACGACTTTGATTTTTTTTATTTTTTTTTATTTTTTTTTTTTTAAATTGTTGGGCAGTGTAATTTATAATAACGACATGATATCAAGAGCACTAGGAGCACTTCGATTCTCCAAGCGAAACGCAAGATTATTCAACAGTACATCTGCCGATGTGCTGTATGTTTCCTTGACGAGAATTGTATCTGAGCTTATACAAGAAACGGTGATCTGGATACCATACTATGCTATACAGAGTGAACTGATTGAGATGGACCAGAACGTCTTTTGTAGCGAATTTCCGAAGAAGCACTATTTCTATTAAACATGAATGTATTTATTCTTATCGTTTTATTATCAACTTGATGAGTCTAATTCAGTACACTGTAATTAGGCTAATCCCGTATTAGTAAATAAATAATGATGAAAAATAATAATATATAACCAACTTATAAAGTAAAATTTCGGTCATGGATGATGAAGCAGGGAGCGTCCGTAATATAGTTGAGGTATTTCCCTTTTTAAAACAATGCTTAACGTCTGCGGGAAATGTTTGTAATTATTATTATATGTTCGAATTTAGTTGTTGTTATGACCTTTGAGTTCACCATCGTGAAATATCGACGAAAAATCTGAGATCTTAATAAATCAAAACTGATTGTACCAAAGTGATACAAATCTCCTATTTTTAAAGGTTTTTATAAAACTACCAAAAACGCGGCAGGCCGCTCGTACTTTCTCTCTTATGAGAGAAAAACTATGAGCATTGAAAATATCTCAGTAATTTCAATGCTAGTATACTCAATCATAACAACACCTATTTTGTTTATACGTTGCGTGACATTTTTTTCTTTGCGTAACAAAATTTCCGTAACAAATTTTCCGGTTGTTCCGTCGACTAAGACATTTTCAATGTCAAAATAAGAATCAGCGATGGAATGATGCAGGGATTGTTATTGTATGATTCTTTCATTCGAATTTCCGATGAGGATTTCCGAGACCCAACAATTGGAAAATTGGTAGGAATTGCATAATCTAGAACAGTTTTATCATTCCAGATAACTCAAAACTTTTCAAATACACTTCAACATACCCGTGAGTATGTGATGCAGTATAACTTACTAACATCGTATAACTTCTGCGTTTCTGAATGAAATCCAAAAAAGTATTTGATCTCAATTTAACTTGGACATTGGAGGAAAGACTTGCGTGTTCCCCATTATACCATAACATTATAGTATACTTTAACATTGTCCGAATAACAAAAAACTTTCGTTTAGCTGTAATGAACAATGGGAGTAGGCGGATGAGACGTGGGTCGGTTTGAATGTACACCAACTCGCCTCATCTCTTCCCACTCAAAGTTGTCTCAACCGCCATAAGCAGTCGGGTCGCTGGCATTTGCTTTGGAAATGGACGTAATAATTACCCCCACATTGTTTTCTCAGTCGCGGGTGATTTACCGGGGGAAAATCTATTAGGCATTGTAATTTATCAATTATGCAATAACGCAAAGTGATGCAGGTAGGTGTATAATCAACCAAAAATAAATTATTTAGTCTCCACTTTTTAAAAATCATAACCGATATCAAATACATACGGTTATAAATAAAAACAGAAGGTTTCACTAAGTTTATATTACATTATGCATGCTATAATAATGATTTATATCTATACTTATCTGTAGTGTACACCCGGACCCGTGGAAACTTGTCACCCTTATCTAGCCTGGGAAGTGTCCCCCCACCAGGCCAGCACATATAAAAGATCCAAGAGGGACACTGAAATATACCATTCTCTACCAAGACTTCACGGAGTTATTATTTCTCATATCCTGCATCCAACGAAGCTATCATTATACTATCTAATCCTCATATTAAAACAGTTAAATTGACAGTTTTTCCTCAAAATTATCAGCAAGTTCCAATGATCGTATTATTTCATATTGAAATCGTCTCAACATCTTCCAATATCTCAAACCGAACATTTCTTAACTACGTGATCTAGTTACACAACTTCGTAGTTGCAATGTACCACATGTATTTGATGAGATCTTAAGCTAAATCTATTTGAAACGATAGAAGATTAATCAATAGAAGCTTCCGTATATTTGCAATAGTATATTTGTGTCAGCGAGGTATCAATGGTGAGGTTCGGAGCCATTTGATAAAATAAGTATGTTTGAGGCTAATCTGCATTACCCACAATATAGGAGTTTTCAAATCATTGATTACCAAAATGATGTGCATGTTTCTTCTAATAAATCAGTGTCTAAATTGGAAACGTAAAGAAATTTAGTTAACTTTTGCCCGAAATAACGAATTTATTGTAGAAGGACATAGTTTGGAGAAAAATACATTTTTCAAGCTCGTGGGCGAGAGAGAGAGAGAAAAAAAAAAAACTTAGAACATTGTACGTTTAGAGCTAGTAGTAATTTGAATTCAACTTGTTATATTTCAAGGATGTATACGACAACATGAAAGGTTTGGAGGAAACTCGATTGTGGAAGAGATTGGATAACAAGTTTGAGGGGCGAAAAATTTTCATTGATCATAAAGATTTAGCATTGAAATATTAAACCAACACATCGTATTGAGATTGAAACTTGAAAGTGTACCGAGTTGGTTTGAGTTGTAGACGGTGATGAAAACCCCTCGCGGAAGTTATATATTTTTCTGATCACGACCGTATAAAGTTCGTCTTTCCATTTACATTCTCGCCGGGCCCCCGAGTTGAGTGAAGAATCCAGAATATCGAGCAACGGAATCGGCTTTCGTCGTATCGGGCTACAAAACCGAAACAGAGAAAAAAGGAACTCTCACCCGAACATCACAACGAATTTCCGGCGTATTTATGAGGGAGCGATTTTATAAGCGAAGCAGAAAGTAAAAGTACCTCGTCGCGTTCTCCAGCTGCTCCAAAGACCCTTGTGAAAGAAGTGGAAGGGGTAGGGGTATAAAGGCCGGAAATTTGTTCATCCTTATGCAGGAAGACTGAGAAGAAAAGGGGAGACCCAGAGTGGGGTATTTGGAGTGGATTTGCATAAGCCATTGCATACATTCATGGCCTCCTCTGAACCGGGCGCGGATGAGAGTCAGGTGAGAAGAAAGTTAAATCCTTGAGACAGAGAAAGCTTCTCGCGGCTGGGCTACGGCGGAGTTCTCAAGTTGCGGTCGTTCCCAGGGCGTACTGATTGCCCCTTTTAGGGGCGTTAAATTTTAATGCGAGGCGCGGGAACGGTGAGGGTCCGTCCACTGCATTACGGGTTTTAACCCATCGGGCGACACGTGAGACTGAGACAGCCCCATCGAATTTTTAGTTAGTTAGGGCGCCTGTCCTGCAATGGAATTGGAGATCCTGCTCTACTGTAACTTCGTAGCAGGTTTCAGAAGATTCTCAACCGAACAGTCAGAATCCAGTGACTTCACTTCTATTGCTTTTTTCATATTCACAGTTGGCCTCTTTTGAGTTGTTTTTCAATCCGTCACAAAGGACCAAATATAAAGTCCTGGTGGAAATATGCTAATTGAGCCATAAGCAACAGAACTAAATGTAACGGTTCCCATCTCAACCCAGAGAGTGGCACTTCTCGCGACTTAATTGTCGTGTCGAACACTTCCTTCACGAGCCTATCAAGCGGTAGCTGAGGAGGAGACCTCTACCTCAAACAATTGGGGAAGGTAATCTCTGATAGGTACTACATATTTACATATTAAATTATAGCTTCATAGAGTGAATAGCCTAGGTTTTGGGTATTGGAGACGCTTAGCAGATACAGGCCCATGCATCATCAAGAACAAGACCTTAGGAGGCTACATATGAAATTATATATTCATAGTTTAAATAGCGTAAAAATGTTGTTTATTTTGTTTTATTTATTTTTATTTTAGATATATATTGGCGAAGCCCAGTTTCACATGTTACAGATCATAGCATAAGTTGAAAAAAAGAGAGAAAGTTTGGGAAAATAACATCAGGACATGACGGAAAGATAAATAACTATAGACTAAGATTATTCCACCAAAATTTTTCAACGATATTTTTTCAATAATAATATTTTTCAATTTAAAAAAAAATTTTAAATCAGCATTATAAGTGCCACCCAGATGATACTGTTAGGAACATAGTACCTACTATTTACTCTACTAATACTAAGTTTACTGAAGCACTAATAATACATACTCAACTAATTCCCAGCCTGAAATATACTGGCAATAATATGGTGCTGAATGAAATGATTGCTGGACTCGATTTTCAGATCAGTAAATATTTTTACTCGATTAGATCACTGCGCCTTCTTTCGTGCTACCCAAGTTTAGCCAATGTACTATTATACTTTCTCCTGTTGCCACCTCGAATTACTCTGATTCTATTCTTCATGTAGACTATACTTTTCTTCGTCCCCTAATGTGACGCTTGTCCCAATGTTTGCTCCCTTTCAGTTGATGGAACATTCAGCCAGTGTTACGTTTAATCTCCTTTCGAAGAAGGAGAAAAATTGAAACGCTTTTCTCTCGTCGTAAAACATCTATTCCCACAAGTTCAATGTAAACATTCCTAGTATGAGCAGGTGCTGTGTACGACGATGGTACTGTGTTGTTCAAAGTTTACACAGTTTTGTGTAGTTTACACAAGAACATGAATCGAACTCGGTATAACGGCGCCGAGCAAATTCAATTACCGCTCTCCAATTTCCCTCCATCTCCGAGCGTTTTACGACGAGAAAAGGGAATTGTTTTGAGGTTGCAGAGCTTCGAGAGAACCTTTGACCCAATTAGTTGAAACATAAAGCGGCGGGAGTGATAAGAAAGTATTCCCACACGGCGAAACTAGTGCTCCGAGCGGCGACTCCCGAAGATAAAACGGGAGGGTGAAAATCCGGTACCCTTTGAAGGTTTCCAACAGAGCTTCCCGCCCCTATCGAAAATGTACCCCAAGATAAAATCGGGTGACGTTATTTCCAGGTTAATGGTCTCGTAATCCTCGGAGAGCTTTCCTCTATATCACTTTCCGCTCAGTTGCAGGTCATTCAACCTGCTTTCAGCCGATCTTCGAAGAAAAGAAGGTCTTTCAAAGAAGTTTATTTCATAACCGTAATCCGAGATCTCATCGTTGGACTGCGAGGTTTGAAAGAACTTTGTATCCAACTTTTACCCTAATACGGGATATTGGTCCTAGTTTTGAAAGATGCAGAAAAATATTGGTCCTCCCTTATATATGTTTCAGGCCAAACCCGATTTTAGGCGATGCTAGTTTGTCCTAGGCCAACGTGGTTCTTCATAAAAAGACCAGGCCAATCTAGTTTGGATTAGGACAAACTAGTGTGGCCCGTCAGGGCTAGGATATTCTGGTTTGGACTAGGCCAAACTAAATTGACTCGACCCCTTTTAGGCCGAACTGTCATTCATCTAGATCTATTGGGAAGGAGAAAGAATTCAATTTTGGGTTCATAATAAATGATAAAACAAGTTACTAAATGAGATGTATTTACTTCTTCAAATGTCGTATAGAAACTGGACGTATCTGAGACCTTCAGCCCATTTTTAACACGAGTTATCCTTCATCCACACAGCCAGCATGTTTTCTGTGTCTTGATTTGCTCATTCAGAGCCTTGAATCTGACTGTGCCTTCGCTTTCCATGAACTAGCTTCAATTCTGGCACAGGCAGGCCTGGCGACAGGCAGGCTTTGGCGAAAGAGTTGACGAACTCTCGGCTGTAATCGGAGTAAAAAATACAAGGGGCACCAAGAAGTAGGAATATGTCATTCAAATGATATGCCACTTCTTCAGCTGTTTTTTCATTCAGTGCAAGAAAAGGAATTTGGAGTGGTGGTCTAGGTATACCATCACAAAACGAAACTGGCCGTCTGGCTGAGACTTTGACGCCAGACCTATCTTTCTCTTCTTCCTTTTCTCATGGCATGTCTGGAACATCGACAACATTTTTGAAGTCTCAGACAACATTCTAGCTCGCCGACCATGCCCTACTGCAGTGTGAGCCGCGCTCAGTATGTCAAAAATTTTGCCCATCTCCGCGAAATACCTTATGCCTCAGTTTTTTGACGCTGCGCTCAACTTTTTCATACCACCTATACCCAGAACGCTGAATCTTTTTAGCCTTCATACCTTCTTAGGAGTCTTCTTCACACACTCTTAAGCGGCTAAAACCTCTTCCAATAAGTTGTTGTACTGGTCAGTGGTCAACACGTTGAAATGAGTCGGTTGGGTGTTGTTCGCTTCTAAAGCGGCGGCAGAAATTTCTCTTCCCATTCACTTCCAAGCTCCATGATTGTTGGGTGGTTCATACAACTAAAATATTTTTACATTCGATAGACCGTTCGGCCCATGGATGAAACGCAGACGGAAAATACGTGTGTGTGTGTGCGTAAATGAAAAAATATTAATATCACTAGACAACAAAATCCGCATCTTCCCGGGGGTGGACCATCTTTCTTTCCACCTTGAGCCAAATGGCTCAATATTGGAGAACGTGGAATGAATGTGATAATGAGAATGATTTCAAAATATCGTAATGATTCATAACCAGAGACAGTGGTGATGAGTGACTCTCAAACAATTGATCAGTGATTCACTTATCTGGTTACTGGCATCCGTGGAAACGTAATTTTCGTGACATGTTTTTGGCAAGTTATGTCCGACACACTAAAAGTACATACATCAACAGCATCTTACATGAACGTGGACCATAAATCGGGAAAGGTTATATACATAAGCACATCTCCGCAACAAAAAATCTCCTTGTCTTTTTACATAGGTATTCAAAAAAATAAATTTCGATGGTGAAAAATTGAATCTTCGAAAATACTAACAGTGACACTCAAGGGCGATTGTTTGGCATTTAAACGAATAAATATCTTCGAGAGGCTTTACATAGGACATGATAGCTAGTCAAAGCTACTCACTTACTGTAGCATGGACCCACAGTTGGTAGTAAAATGATATGACGACATATTTGTGTTCGACGTTTTTCCAAACCTCAAGTATTAATTTAAAAAAAATTCTCTCATTAGCCTACGCTGTTGCTGTGGGAGTTCTGCTCGAGAATAGTTCTTACTAGTCAAAATATCATGGAGTTAGTTAAACCTGAGTCCGTCTGTCACAATAATTGTTAACAAGATTTAAGTTCAGCAGAGAGCAAACACTGGGTGGCGCCATAGCAGCTGTGCTTACGGGAGTCTAGGTAAGTAGTTGAACAAATCCAAGTACTTCCAGCTACCTTTGCTCGACTTCTATCTGAAATCTCCAACCACAAACTTCATCGAGTAGCTTGTGATATGGGTTATGTACTTACCGCCGACTTAGCCGGTCCACTTGACACAAGCTGGAATTTCCAACATAAACCCAACATAGGTTGGTGTGATAGTGCAATTTAGTAAGGTTATTTATTTGAGATAGTAATAGGAACGAATCGCAGACAAATATAAATCAGTCAACAAAGCTTTTGTATCAACAGTGAAACATTCCCTCATAGGAGTTGTTGGTGTTGTTTACTCATCTTAAAAAATCCAAATTTCTACGCACGATTGATTTCCGCTAGGTTGATGTGGTTTTAAGCTTGGGTCACCTCTATTGTGAGTTTTAAACTGGCGAGAACTTGAATTTAGATTGTGTGATCAAAATTACTGCCTGGCAACTTTTTTATATTGATGGTCGAGGGACTTTGGGAACTGTATTTCAGTAACCGTCCACTGCGACTCAGAGGATCTATTGTGGATTGCATAGCAACTTAAAAGTCGTACCTGCTAGAGAGTTGAGAGAGAAAAAGGTTCAGGAAGGAACAGCATGGTGACAAATGTCATCGTAGACTAAGATAGAAAAGTACCTTATGTTCATCAGCACTTGCTATACATATTTTTTTTGCTATTCAACTTATGAAGCTGAAATTCGAAAGGGAGCTCTTGGGACGTCCAAAAACGAATCATGAAGTCTTGAGCAATGTTCTTTGTTATTTAACCTCTATTAACCTCAAATTTGAAGGCCTCTTGGAACATCTAGAATTCAAGTAGAAGGTCTGAAATCCCCCTAGATTAGCTGGGCCGTCTCCGGAGTTAATTTCTTTGCTATTCAACCTATGAAGCAGAAATTTGAAATGAGAACTCTTTTGGAACATCTAGAAACGGATCGTAATGTCTGAAGCCCCCCTGATCAGCTGAGTGAGATCTATTTCTCAAAGCCATTTACATTTTTTTAAGTACATATAGGCTAGTTAAGAAAGACAAGGTACAGAGCCAGCCTCATCAATTAAGTAAACTCTCATGCCAACTTTCTTATCCGAATAATACCCTGCAATTTGAAATGGGGTCTCTTTGGGACTGCTCAGTTATAATAACGTTGTATATAGCCAACATGATTAGCTGGTTAGGCACTGACCCTAATATTTTTCTCATTATATTTACGAAGATGAACATTTAAACGGCATTTTCTTTTATAGGGTCTCCTCATTCTAGCACCCGTTGGATTTTAAACAACGGGCTTTCCTGTTAGTTGCAAATAAATGAATAAAACCACATTCCAATAATACTTTTTATGGAATCCACCGAGATGTAAGAGTTCTTACATACACACTCAGAAGATTTGGCTCTAAAATATAATACCAAATACCTGAAATTCTACCTTTCGTGTCACAAATACCTGCTTACAATTATTCGCCGCAATGTCAAGCACGACTCTTATAGTATATTCGTGTTCCAGTAGTTTGTTGACATTGATAGCTGAGTACTTGTGAATTCATGACAAAAATTCTTCCTCAGAGGCTAGAATTCTTAACAAATACCCTTGCGTGCTTGAATAAATAAACTTCGCTTCTAGAGCTTTAACCACCTACACAGTTCCGCACAACTGGAGGATTATTATACATAGTTGAGAGAGAACAACTCTGCGAAGTCTTTTCGTGACCCGAAAACTTGGTAGATCTCAGATAAGCAGTTGTTTAATGATCACTTTGTCTCTTAGATTTAAAAAAATATATATTCCTAGTTAGATGTTTAGATTATAACTACGATACGACTGAACCACTAAGATGGAAAAGCCCTAGTCGTGCAACACACAGGTCAAGGATGTGCCTTAAACCTTGGCGCTTTTCTCCGTTCAACCCTAAACAGTTGAATTAAGAGGTATTTCATGTTGAGGTAAGAGGTGTTTCATGAAGAGGTACGTTTCATTTTGGAAATATTCCAATTTATTACACCAAATGAGTAAGTATGGCTGTATTATTTGCACTCAGCTTTACGGTACGTACCTAATGTACATCTGTCATTTTCTCACACACCTATCTTCAAATTTTAAATAATTTCAATCTCAATATCTCAATCGAATCATCAACAATGCTTCCAAGCAATATCATAACGACCAACAGTTCACTATCTAGGAGTTGAGGGAAAAGCTCCAGTCGTTAAACATGTCATCATAACCGAATTTTTTTAATTTTGACATTTCAGTTACGTGAAGTTATCTTGGAATTGAGCCTTCAGCGTAGAAAGCAAAATTGTTCTGTGCTAAATAATATTCCACCCCAGAAACTAAATGTAGGATTCTCAAACAATATCATTCCCTCTTTCGAAATGCTCGATTATTGGCGAAATAATGGATTTCTCTGCTCGATTTTCAGGATTGATATCGTCCGAAATTATGAGCTTACTTTTATTTATTATTTAACAAAACTCTACTTAAAGGCCGAAGGGAGGCACCTTTCGATAAAGACGAATAAATTAAATTAAAATATGGTCAAATTCACCCAGCCATGAAGATTAAGGATGTTAAGGAAAGTGGAGGAAGAAGAGAGGAAACTAATGAAAGAAACTAAGGGTGAAACTAACACTGCCTGTACTTTAGCAATATTGTACATGTAGGAATTACTACTTTAGTTTGTTAGTTCACTACTAATGCCACTTATGTAATCAATTTGACAATAAAGGATTCATTCATTCATTCATTCATGTGCCCAAATACAGTCATCGCATGTTTAGGGCATAACACCGAAGGATACGATAGATCCGCAAAGGAAGGTAATTTAATGATTTAATTATAATTTGTAATGGTGAGCAAAGGTTAAACAATGACGTCAACAATGCAACCAACTAGACCGTTGATAAATCATAAGTAGGATAGCTACTCATAATAGGAAAGTCCGTGGGTGTGGAAATTTCCAACATTGAATCTACCTTAATTTATAAGTATAAAAGTACGTTTTCCAGACCCAAGGGTAGTGCTCACTACCGCCACCCTTCAATTCTACGACGTTCACGGACTTTTGATAGAATAAGTTGTGAGGCGAAACTCAGTTCGACGGAAATTCCCACTCCGCCCCGCTGCCGCTGGTTGCCTCAACAACTCCGAAGTTCCGAGCAGCACAACGCTCCTCCCTCGCTTTCTCATTACGAAGGTGAAATTAGATGGAGCTCGTCATATTGGAAACGTCCTAAGGCATTCAGCCCCTTGTTATTGATTGCAATCCGCGGGAGCACTGGAATGGCTCAAAAACTGCTGACCCAGCGGTACAACGATATTGATCAACTTCCATGAGGGGGAAAATAAAGGTCGTTCATTACACTCTCTGTCCTGAACGAAGACAACATCAAAACGGGATAGCAATATCGACATGTTCGCATAAGGCCATATTCTTAATGAAAATCGCGACCTGATTATATTTTCGTTTATTTAGTTACGCAGCGTAAAACAACAAAATCACTTCTCAAGATAGCATTCAACTTTTCCAACGGATGAATGTTGGATGAATGTCACTTTACCTTACCTCGTTGATCAATACTTTTTTATGGCCCCTAGTTTCTTATGTGTGTCAGTGAGATCACATTCAAAAAGAAGTCAACAAAACAACATAAACCAATAAAAACATTAAAGCAAAATGTATATACCGGTACTGTTGATTTTCTAGACACACTTTCTGCCGTTTTGGTTTCCATGTTTCGCAAGGACGTATGGTAAAGAACTAGACCATTTAATTTCTTACATTCGTAGGCGTGATTTCATTTCGGACGGGGAGGGAGGGGGGCACCTGGTCTCCCAGATTTTTCGGGTTAGAAACAAAATCAAACAAAATGAAACAAAATTTTTCAATATAAATTTGCAAAATGAAACAAATTCAAAAAACGTAGAACTCGGTTATAAAGCTTATAAAACAATGATTCTGTAAAGCACGACCCGGCTCCTCACTGAATAGTTGATCTGTTAACTCAGTCCTCCATTTCATTTGTATCAAGTTGTCAAAGAGTTGTCAAATTTGAATTTGACAGTCTGAACGTGAGAGAATTAAGCTCACTCAGCTGATCAGGACGGAGTTCGTCATTTCATTCGGCTCTTGATATCTCATAAAGGCTCCCTCTGTCAGATGCCAACTTTCTAATGTGAACAGAAGATAATTTTTTGGAGTTTTGTGTTTTGTTTTTTAAGTGTGATCATTACCCATGAGTCTGGAAGGTTGATGAAATACGTTGAAACCACGCCACACGTAGCTGCAACAAATTAGTTTGCACTAGCTTCACTCTATTTGGACTATAAACTACTTCAAACCCGGTTAAGGAACAAAAACCAAAGCCCGGATCGTTTATTCGGAAAACCTTTTAGAGGCCTCTCCACGTTCAATGAAGCCATACATGATTACCTTCATAGAAAAGACGGGAGAGATTAAATATTCCAACCACGACCTTACTGCCATGTTCCACGTTAAAAGCAAATCCGACGAACCCAAAGAAAAAATAAGCCCGAATCGTGAGGTGAATTAATTAATTCATGCTTACGTCATTTTGTGGCTCAACCAACTCGTGCTTGGGACACTATTTTTACCCTACGGTATTTTTTTCTTTTTTTTTCTATGGGAATAAAGAGCCACGCAAGAAGAAAAGAGAAGTAGCGCGGGAAAAACCAAGCATCTCTTTCCCCGCACTTGCCCCACCAGTCTTTGCGATAGAAGGGATATTGGAATATCTTAATAAAAGAATATCGATAGAGAGTGTTGGCTAGGGGGTCGGACGGAATATTCGAGTGGGGTCCTTGGAAGGCAAAAAGAGGGATGCTTTCCCCATTGAATGGGAGGAAAAGGGCCGACGGTGAAAATTGCTATAGGAAAATTCCACTTTTCTCTGCGTCGAAATTCAGGTATCGCGTCGTTCGATTCGAGAACACGAGTTTGTGGTACCCAACCACAACAGTAGGTAGTAAAGAATCAGAAGACAGAAGAAATCACTGGCTCTACGAAGGAAACCGGTAGTGCGAGGTTTCATACAGCTTTCTCAACATATACCTATGGAACATTTACTGGTGCTAGAAAGAATAAAGTCCCTAACTCAGGATGGGAAATAGGGCTATAATTCATGTTTACACATGAGCAAACCCTTCAATTTATGCAACAGAACGTACATGGGGGACCCAACTAAGAGCTAACTGGCACAATCATTGGAATTTCATCGAAATTAGCAAGTACTAGCCTTGGAGTATTGCCTGTAAAACCAATTTCAGATTTATACATAAGCAATGGTTAGTACAACTGGAGAGCAAAAGTGAAGGATTGTAATGTGATACAGCTGATCAATAAACTCTGTACATTGAGATTGTGTTCTCGATATACCACACACATACTGACTGAAATGTAATGCATATAAGAGATTCTGAGGTAACATATAAGATATTCTGGATTCAAAAGAGATTTTGGATTTTTTTCCGGCAGTTTTTATCGATTTTTAGCAAGTATTGCTATTTTCGTCGGAATGGATGTAGAATGAAGAAACAGAGCCCAGAATTAATTAATTTAAATCAATTTTTTGAATTAGGAAGGTCGGTGCTATGGCACTTGATACAATTCAATTCAATGAAGTGGCTCTACAGCCACAGAGCTGTGAAATTAACACAATTGTGTTTTTAGAAAAACAATCAGAAATATATAATTTCCGACGATAACTCTTCTTAGGATTCCGATCATGCACCAAAATATGCTTTTTAAATGAAATGAAGAGTTCGTTAGCAAGCACTTTTGAGCAAAGTGCATTGGAAAAATTTCAAATAATGTGCTATGAAATCACTAAAAATTGCTGGAAAACGACCACAAATTGTTAAATTATATTTTTAGCTGATGCAGAGAATAAATCACTTTGTTAGGAAAGTTGCTCGCTGTACTAGTCATAATGAGTTCATTAGTCAGTGTCTGCAAATGGGTGTGATTCCAAATGGTTTACGTCTTGAAATACCTTTGCATGCGGCTCCGCCTCCAATGCGAAATTCATTAATCCGTTTTACCCATGTTAGCTCTCTACAACTCGCGAACCAATTACTACAAGAGTACATTCAACCACGTGTACTACTACTATTTTATATATATAGCTTTTATGTATATAGAGCCATTGCAATAGCTTAATTTTCTATAAATTCCAAAAAAAAAGTACATTTATATATATACATATATATAAAAATTGATTTCTTTCTTCACTTTTGAGGCGAATTCCCCTTACTGTTTCCGTTGAAAGACGACTTCCATGACGTTATGAAGAGGTGACCCTAAACGAATTGGAACAGCAATGTGACTAAACCCGAATCCACTCCGATAGTCAACACAGGAACACGGAGTTTCAATGACGGAATTATCGGCATACAGAGAGAGGACCGGTCTATTGAATAGATTAGGCTCCGACCATTCGACCTTCGGCTGATAACAGCAACCAAATTCCCTCGCTGCCGACCAATCGTTTTAGCGTCCGGTGTTTGGAGGCTCATAATGCACTCGATCGGGGCTCGTTGCGAGGCTATGGTGTACTCATTGAACCCTTGTAACTCATTTAGTGGGAAATTTGCCCACCCGACGTCTATCTATACAGCGTTTTCCCTTTATCGACCCTTCGGCGGCCTTGTTATTTGAAGCGACGCCAACGGCGTCGACAACATTCGCGTTGGGGATTCGGAATTCGGCATATTGCTTGACAGTTTACATGCGTGCATGTGGGATACGGAATGGTGATAATATTCTGATAGTCCCATCAATGAGTTGGCTCTTTCTTGCAAATTTCAAGTCAACCAAGATAGCGGAAATATTGTATGTGTTCCAGCTGTTTTGAGTGTCTAAACTCACTCTAGTAACTTGCGTCTGCGAGTTTCGATTGATTTTGTAATAGATCAGAATGACGTGTATAGATTGATGGTCTGGATGCTCGTAAACTCGCATCTTGAAAATAAAAAAATAATCTATCTAAATCAATCCTTTTAGTAACATACAGATTAGTTGGATGAAATAGGTGTTTTCTTTGTACTCTGTGACGAAATGGTGCTCTAAAAATCACTCACTACATCGCAACCCGTGGATTCAAATCACTTAGTGTGAATTCGGGGAAGGTAGATTCGTTGGTTTTCAGTGGAACTCCGGCAAAGTTCCCTTACTTAGATGTGACATCCAACATAACTGTAACAGGTCAATTCTATAACGTGGGAATGAAAGGTGAAACACCGCCAACACCCTCTAGTGGATTTTGGAGGTGGATTGGCTGTTTCTGAGTGAACAAGGTTTCAATAAAAATCGAAATATCCACTCACACACTTTCAACATCCCTCAAATAATATCAAATTGGTGTCGGTCTGAGTTAGATTCTGGAGGGGGAGTGTTCTGTAACTTTTGGAAATATAACGAACAGTAGACTAGTTTTCCACTGGACTGATTTTCCACCAACAGGCGAAACGCGGGCAAAACAACAGTAGTAAACTAACCAAGAGTATTTAGTTTCGGACATTACCGCCAGAATCGCCATGGTTCAACTTTTTTGGTGGAAAAATGAATTCAAATTTCTTTATTTCCTTCACTTCAACGTTAAGGACCACAAAACTCACAGATTAAATTTATATTCAATGCATGAATAATAAAAAATATAAATCAATGAATTACAGAGAGATATAGGACGTGGAAACACCAAAATCTCAGTGTAAATACACTTAACCTCATCTTGTACATCTGATGACCAGCTATGGAGGAAGTGAGAAAGTTTACTAGAGTGGAGAAAACTGCCTTACACAACACCTGGAGAAGTTATCCACGGTAAAACATGGCGGCGTATCTCTACTGTGGAATAGTTTTCCCATCAAAACAAAGTTACAGAACCCCACCCCCCCCCCCGATGAGATTAACGGGGTTACGCGGGATGGATCCTACACTGCGCGTCAATAGCGCTCATGGATTCGGCGAACGAGCACGTCCGCTTCTCACGACATATTGACCCGATTTCGCTCAAATTTTGAGGATAGTAAGCTAAATCGTAGACTAATGGATAATGAGATCAATAGTACCCACTGCGCAAGCGCGAATCTGGAAATATTGCAACAATCATAACTATCGCGTAATTAATCGAACTTTAGCTAAATTTCCAGGGAATACACATAAATATTCCTCAAGAAATTTTTCTTTTAATTAGCTTAGGATCAAAAATACAGTCTCCAAAAAATATGTTTTTACTTTCAGGCTTCTTACCAAAAAATATTATTTCTTCGAGTACCTAGTTAGTTCCTGCATAATGATTTGTGACGCTTTATATAGGTATTATTCTAAAGCGTCCAGAGTAAAACAGTAAGTGATTTATCAAATCACGAGTTGCATAAAACTTGGCAGACATTCTGTTTTCACCCCCTCAAAATTATTTAGCCTACATTTCGAGTTATTACTATTAATTCCTGCCATTGCGTCTGGGACCTAGAGACGGACACGTCACTGCCTCTTCATCCATGGTTTGTCTTCAAGTACATTTAAACCCTCTAACTTTTTTCAACCCCTAACCTGTACTAACTACCTGTTCTAGTGCCTTTCGAGTGCTTTTTTTTCTCATCCGAGCTATCTAGCTTTTAACCTAGTTGACCAGGCTTTTAACTTGTTTTTCTCCGTGATTCTACGTTATATATTTATTTGTGCCAGAAGATCTTTAATTTCGGACCTGAAGTTTGGTTTTGATGGCTTTGGAAGTGTTCCACACCTTATATTACGTTGAAATTGAAAATATGGGGCATGGTATTTTGAAAGATCATGCATCAAGGAGATGTTACATGAGCCTTGCTAGGCTACGGTCATTAGTCATTGGTCCTCCTGCTCAGATATATGAACTCTCCTACGTTCTAAAGCAGGGGTTATAGTTGCTAATTGGCGTACCACTTGATTTTGTTTAGAGTAATATTAACGTGCTTACTATAAGTTGTTGTACTATTTGATGTTTTTAAAGCATATTTGAAATCTTCGACAACTTTTCAATGTGATGGTTACGCTAGAATGTTGCGACCAATTTATCGATGTGGCTTTCGTAGGTTTACCTGCTCCGAGTACGAGAACGTGTTTATGAACATAGCTGCTAGCATGGATTGGTATTAGAGAACAGAGCTAAGAGTTTTAGCGCAATATCTGAATATCTCTGTTTGGGATCTCTTTGTGTTACGGCAAAGGACTTTTGTACCAGAACACTCCAAGGTTTTTGAAGCAGGGTAGTTATCTAAAGCAGTTCCTAATACGGAAGTTAGTGGAAAAAAAGTCTATTTTCCCGAAAAATAAAGAGTTATAATGTTAAACCTGTTTCAACGGTTAGTCAATCATCAGTGACAAATAATAACTGAATACACATTAGAAAGAACATAGCTTTATGTATGTATTTGTCATTCCAGACGATAACTCTCCTTAGGATTGAGATACAAATTCCGTTCTTGCGCCAAAAAATCAAGCATTCCAAACGAAAGAATGAGTACGTTGGCCAACAGTTTTTAAGTATATCAAATTGGTCAAATTTCAATAAATTAGCTGAAAAAATCACTAAAAATTATTAAAAACGGCTAAAAATCGTTACAATTTTTAACAGAATATTGCTCAAATAAAGTTTATCAAATTTAAAATAGAACAATAAAAGATTTATGTAAAAAATTAGGCTAAAAAATTTACTGAAACTTTATGTACATTCGTTATAAAATCGATGAAAACTGCAAAAAGCTAAAAATCCAAAATTCCCTTTTGAATGGCAGATTAGTATTTAGAATACGTTTTTGCCATAAAAATAATATTTAAGAATTTTATTGCACTCAAAAAGGTCAAATTGTAAAACAATTTAACATAATATAGTATGGTAACACGAAAATTCGCTCATATCATCATGCTGCATGACTGGAACTTTTTATATAAACGATTCCCCTGCGTGGTATATACTAACATTTAACAGAAATTTCTCTTTTCATGGTAATACATTTGAATACAGCTGGTGTCAGAATTTTCATTTTTTTTCAAAACATGTAATATTTTCATTGATTTTTCTTTTCAATTTACAATTGTAAGCTATGCCGTTTGAAGAACGGTCCTCTAGTGCTTTTCAGACCCTCTTCGTGAAAATATTTTAAAAATTAACTCGGATGAATTGAATAAAACTTGTTAAAGTCGTTGGGTAAAAGGCCAAAGTAACGAAATGGAAAAGCAAATTAAAAGCTCTATTCACCCCTTAATTATGAACCTTAAGAAATTATTTCAACGCTGAGCTTTGCTATTTACGTAAAACTTCGACGACGTGGTAGGTATTTCAGCATGCGGTTCCAAGGCGTTGAAAAAAAAAAAAAAAAAAAAAACATAAGTTCTTACATCTTACCAGTCCAATTAAGAAGCTAAGGTCGGCAGTTGCTAGAAGGGTCCGCACGAAATTACAAGTTTTAGTTATCCGAGCGGTCTCCCCGCGACTTTAAGACTCAAGAAGGAAAATGCGATGTAAAATACGAAATACGGATTTCAGGAAGTCGCGTCCCTCCCGTTGCTGTTAAAAAAAAAAAAAAAAAATATATATATATATATATATATATATATATATATATATATATATATATATATATATATGTGGGAGCGACAGTAAAGCATCATCAGGAGGACCAAATCCCAAAAATGGCACGGGAAATATCTACTTCTGAGTTGAATTCATTGTGAAAAAAAAAAAAAAAAAAAAAAAAAATATATATGTTATTCTAATGAATTACACGAACTCGATCTTCAATGAATATATATATATATATATCCGATATAGTGAATGAATATAGATATTAGTGAATGAATTGAATGAATCGGTAGTAATAGTAATAAATAAATATATAAATGAAAATAAAAATAAAATAAAAATTTTCAAAAAGGCAGAAGTGATACATTTATAACATACAAGCGATCTGGACATTATAATGGACACTGGAATGACTTTTGACTCACACATTGAGGAGATGAAGCTTTTGAGGGCTCATAGGTCCTTGGGATTCGTCAAGAGGGTGCCAAGGATTTGAAAAAAAAGAAAGAAATATATATATATATATATATATATAGGTCTCTAAGTTACCGTATGAGGCCTCTGCAGGAATTCTCTAGCCAGATCTGGTCCCCTCACTGCGACGAGCAGTTAAGACTGTTGAAAGTGTCCAACGAAATTTTTGACTCACACATCCTTTCGATGATCTACTGCGACGAGCAGTTAAGACTGTTGAAAGTGTCCAACGAAATTTCCTTTCGATGATCTACTTCAAGTTCAAATTAAACAATATACTCCCGGTGGTTGGTTTTGAGATCCCGCTCGGAGAGGTCAGGATGACATCAGGTTTGGAAACCTTTGATCGAGAAAAAAAAGGAATCGCCGATATACTCTTTTTATACAAAGCACTTCATGGATCGATC
This sequence comes from Adelphocoris suturalis, assembly GCA_030762985.1. NCBI lineage: Eukaryota > Metazoa > Arthropoda > Insecta > Hemiptera > Miridae > Adelphocoris > Adelphocoris suturalis. Next base: position 108,681,120 of record CM061043.1, read on the forward strand.
AGTGGTCTAGACGTTCTTGTCAGGCTTAATTCTCGGGTTCTATCAAGAGACACTCAAAATGAGAACATTTTCATATAGGCACACAACAGTATCAATTATTTCCAGAATTCGACCCTCCCCTAGGTGATGTGACTTGATAATGAGATGTATTGCGACATGTCGTTAGCTTCACATTTCATGAGATAGGTGTCTGAGCTAAAATATGGAATAGTGAAGCGTATCATATTCCATCAGGTAGAATCGGCTTTTTAGAGTCTACTCTCTACTCTCTAGAGTCTGGTGTTTCAGTCGGTGACAGTCACAGTCCTAGAACTGATTCTAGAGCTAATTTTATGATAGAAAATTTCTCTTAGATATTTTTTTAAACGCTTTTTTCCCCCGAGTTCTTGATTTTTAGTTTTTTCGAGTTTTCTACCCTATACAATTAAAACAACCATAACTCCCTCAATTTACGTGCGAATGCAAATATAATTACAGGTGGGAAACAGCGTAAAACTTTCTACTTTCCTGAAGGAAAACCACATTTTCGGAATCGGCAAAACTGGTGAAAATTGAACTTGAAAAGGAAAATTTTACAAAACTTGAAAATCTTTACTTTATTCAAACGCTCATTGGTTCTTGTAATCCGGCACGTGAAATTATGCCTATAAACTTATCAGTTGTGCCAAAACCTTAGCGTTCCAACGGTATAGTCAATATTACTTTTACTTTGCAAATTAGGGGAGAAAACTATGTTTTAATGTTGAAAAACATGCCTTTATCGTTGAAATCTTGGGTTTTCTTATAAAGTTTCTTTCAATAAATACTAGTCTGGGGTCGGTTCCTTCATATTTTTACCCTTAATCGAATGGTAACACTTGCAAATCTCTCCAACCCCTGTAAAACCGAGTTTTACACTTCATCTAACTAGTTTTACCCCTAAAATCACATAAAATGGATCATACCAGATGTACTCAAATTTATGAGATATTTGAGTTTTGACGAATTTTTCTTTTCAAGTTTTTTCACCCATTTCGCCGAATCAAAAAATATAGTTTTCCATCAGGGAGATAGTAAATTTTATGCTGTTTTCACTGGTGCAATTAGATTTGAATTTGGATATAAATTGAGGGAGTTAAGGGCGTTCTTCCGTCAAAGGGTAGACAGCTCGAAAAACATCTTAAAAGCGTTTAAAAAATCTCTAAGAACAATTTTTGAACATACATTAGCTCTAGAATCGGTTCCAGGTTTATGACGAATACCAACTGAAACACCCTGTATATGAAAAATTTGTGATTGGGCTTTTTCACGTTCTATAAATAAATACCTACCCATCCACCCAGTGATTTCGGTCCAGTAAATGTGGATTAATTTAACCTATATTTTCAAAGTTTATGGTTTGATGACAACCACCCGTCAGTTGCTCCACCGGAAACCTAGCTAAACAGTTTCTATGTGATTTCTTAAAGATTGCTCCACTTTTCATGAGTTTCGGCATCAAAAATTATTATAATCTACAAGCATTGATTGAGCACCAGCAATCTTGCTTTTCGGCTTACACCCACACAATAAAGTGTGTAGAGTAAGTCGTGAAGTTTCTCATCATTGAGACAGGTGTAGGACGTTCCAGCATGAGTAGATTTGGAACCTATACCTAGTTGTTCCAACTAAATTACTCATTCCTGTGAGTTATTGATGACCCCCCCTCCCTTCCTTCCGCCATGGTCACTAAATGGGGTTTTCCCCATTATGCGTGAAGGATGGTCTCTATTCGTAAGTTCTTAAATTAGAACCATGAAATCCCCTAAGGAACCCCCTAATAATGATTTCATGTGAAACTTCTCGAAATAGCTCCTTTCTGAATTGTTCATGTCGTTGTGAAAACTTCTGTCGTGCCCTGACGTGCCCGACCAAGCATCTTAATTCAGTTTCTTCGATAAAAAAGGTGTAGAGCCTGATAGATGAGCAGAACATGAAGAGGGGAGAGAGTAGCAAAGAAAGGGAGAAACCATAGTGGGGGTACTCGCATAAATACTTCTTCCCACCGGTCAGATCCTGATTCTGATAATTCTATCAACTAGGCAAAAACCAACTGCCATCTCTAAACACCTTCCTCAAACCTCATTCACAAGTTAACTCTTAGAATATTTGGGTTACTGTGTCTTTGATCGTGCGACTTTCTTTTTGTTGTTCAATCATTCAAGCCACTTAGTATTAGGTTTAGCTTTTGGGGTAAATAGGACTACGGTTCGGCAAAAAGAGCTACGACCAGAATACCTGGGAATAAAAAAAACGGAAGTTAGTGAAAAACGTTGTCTATTTCCACGAAAAATAAAGAGTTACACTGTTAAATCGATTTTGACGGTTAGGCCAACATCAGTAACAAACAATAACAAACAAGTTATTGTTTGTTACTGATGATGGCCTAACCGTCGAATACGATTTAACAGTGTAACTCTTTATTTTTCGTGGAAATAGACAACGTTTTTCACTAACTTCCGTTTTTAAATGGGTTTCCACAACTTCGTCGCGAGTGATTTTGTTCGTACCTGGGAATGTTGAGTAGTTAGGCTATTAGGTAGGAAGTTACGGTTTAGCACCATCCATTGAGGGTTATTGTCCATTTATTATGGATAAATAGTTGTATGAGTCTTTTGGTGTCATTAGAGAGTTCCTAGTAGATCCATAAAACACAATAAGTCATCCGATATCGACAATCCGGCGTCAACGTTCTTACGAATTGAGTTTTGGCGACGCATCCTTTCGTACAGATACTTTAACGGATCGCAATCCGTACAAAACGTACTCGTCTCAACTAACCTTATTTGCCAATAACCTCCATTGCGTTTTCCTGCTCGTTCTCCTGTCAGTTGACAGTTGACAATGGAGTTCCCGCTCTCGCTCGGTTTTTACACTTGCATTTCACAGTTCATTATAAACTTTATTGAAATAGCAATGTAGAAAGCATAAGAAAGGGATAATTGCCTCCTTCCATGGATTTAGCGTGACAACTATATCCGTAAAAAACTTGACGTGACTTTAAGGTGCAGTAAATTTTTCTCAGCTGTGGTTAGCATCCAGTTCGCTCACCCTACCCGTACTCGTTATTGCATGACGTATTGAGACCAACAGATCTACTAGGAACTCTCTAATTAATTCATTCACGCAAGTAGTCGCAATAACTTCACTTTACAGAAAACACTGCTAACAAGCTTACACGTTAAGGCGAGAGCGTTTACACTTTTTTGCTCAATCAGTGACAAATATTACCTAATTGTTGAAAATAATCTCAAATCGTTCGGAAACTACAAGCAATTTATTTGCTCGTGTAATACGACGTTAGCTTTGTGTTCCCAGATACACAATTTTTAGTACCAGATCAAAGTGACTATAGTCATTATAGTGACGTCGTTACCATGGTTACGGCCCGAGTTGAGGCCTTCATTACCACCTCGTCATCTCCAAGCCTCCACATCAGACAGACGTTTGGAGCGCAGGGCGATGTTGGAAGGTGGGATGGTTCATTCTATTTCACACCACCCAGCTGATGTGATGGAGGGGGCTGAAGTGGATGGAAGAAGCGTTGAAGTTAATTACCTCTTTCCACGAGGTGCCCATGGAGATTTCATTTAGGTCTCTCCCCAGCACTTGAAGTGATATCCTCCTTTTTTTTCAACTAACCTAATTAGTTGGTATAAAAATACCTTGACCTGCTTCCGATTTTCTTCACTCAGAGCGAGCCAATATTGCGAAAGAAAACTGTTGTGGGGAATGAAGTGAAATTCGCTGTGCTCTGCAAGCAATTCTATTTTCTAGATTAAATACTGCTTACCTTGGTTCATCAACATTACATTTGAAACTACTACCTACCGACAAGCGCTATAACACTGAATTTTGCACGTCCATTCTAATCAGTTTTGAAAACAGTGATGAATTTCTGCCTTTTTTAAATAGTACATTGCAGCCACTGAAACCACAACCACTGCCTCTGCGCATCATTGTAGATGTTTTAAATGTAAATAATCGACCAAGCATCTTAGTGTACTTCAAGCGGTAAGTTGTTACCAAATACTTTGTATTTCTGGTCAGTTGGTATTTAATAAATGTCCGAAAGGAAACTTTAATCTGTTGGAATTTCACACTTTTGACCTCAGATTCGGATTCAGTACTTTTAAACACCCCTAATAGCAATTTTCAGCCCAAAAACCGTTCAGTTCGGACATTAAAGGGGTAGGAAGATCATGCGTTACGTAATAGGGCAAGGGAGTAGAGCCACCCCACGGAGAGGGCCGTTACGTCAACCAGCAGATGAATTTTTAGAGCCGTTTTAATATTAGTACCTAAATGCAAAATGTCATCTCTTAAATTGCTCCCAAGTCTACCTATAGGTAGCGAAAGCATTGTTTTCACTTTCGAGAGATTGAAAAGTCTCCACTAAAATCAAACGGCTGTTTTTTCACAGTGGTAAAATTTCCACTCGCATTTTACGTTTTAGAGCATTCTGAACAACTTTCGTTCAGTGTCTATCTCTCTCTATCTCTGTGTTTGTGTGTGTGTGTGTGTGTGTGTTTATCTGTGTATTTATGTCCTCAAATTCTTGTAACAAGATTGATCTCCACACTATTCAACCGGTTCTTATGAAGTTTTCATGGTATGTGCAAGTTAGAGTGAAGATGGCCCCCAATGAGTTTCGTTGTTCCCAAATCTTCACGAAACCGCATTTATTATAACTGTTGCCACTGTAGAAGGACTTCTGAAGCAGAGGTAGGAGGTTCATTTCATATAATTAATTTTCAGTTTGTGAGTCAGCTCGTGTCAAATACTACGAAAGTGTAGGTGTATTATTTAATTTAGATACGATGATAGGTCTTCTGCGTAGAAGGTCTTTAAGATAAAGAATTAAATCTTTGCGTAATAATTTGTAGCGTTTTCTCTTGGTCGATCCCAAAGGTTCGCTTTTCATATCTTGATCAATTAAATTGCAATAAAACTTTCCCATGTTTTTAAAACATCTTTACTCTGAAGCGTCAAATTGCAGGGGTCTTGGAACTGTAAAAGTGTGAACCCTTCTCGGAGGCACGATGCGTTCTGATCATATATGTATACATACGGCGTTTAATAATTATAGACCAATGATCTGCGTAGAAGGGCTATCTAACACAGAAATAATAAACCATTGTGTAAGCATTTGCAGCGTTTTATTTATAATGACGAGTACCTAGCTATGTGAATCATACCATCATGTGGCATGACACATACCAATTTGTGGCCCTCAACGAAAATGATATAAATAGACTACCTATATATATGTAAGTACTGCCCATTTGACTGAGTTGTCACGGGTATTACGTAGAACGTATATCGCATAAGCTTGTTCAATGCATCGATTCAATTTATTGATTCAATGGATCGAATTGAGTTTTTTATAACATTTTTCACTTGAAAACAAACATCTTAAAAAACAAAAATCAATAAATTTGCAACGTTTAAACCCTTTCGGCACAGCATAGCGGAAGATTATGACGTGATTGCGATAGGTCGGGGTTAAAGGGGACCGACCGAGCCTACTGACCGGTTAGCATCTTCACGAGAGAAGCTATTAGACGATGAATTGCTCTCTTGGCTTTCCGCCATTCGTACTCTCTTCCGCCGGCGAATATTCCATCCACCTCCAACCCATTCGTTCAACTAGTTGAATGCTTTACGTGAAAGAAAAAACCCAGGGTAGCCCTCCAATAGACAATCACCATAAATTTCAATCGCAGTTTTTCTCAAGAGTTTACGGTCGGTGATTTATTTAAGGACGAGAATAAAATAGGGAAAATATGCCTTATTCTACTATGAAGGACTTTGTAACGTTGCCCGTTACTAGCACCCCTATGGCGCTACTCCTACAACGCTCGAAGGCTTGTCCATTCCATTTCGAGTTACTTAGCGATCCAGAACTAGTCAATGGGACTACGAGCACGAAAAGCTTGAACGTAATCAAGCACCTAACCGATTTGCTATTCTTTTGTTGCCTATTATAAGGGCAGTCGTGACGGACACAAGTTTTTTCTGTCGGTTTTTTGTTTGTGCGTTTCTTTTTGTTATAATTCATATATTTATTAATAATATAACTCTCATTTTTGACGAGGATTGATGATGAGGGAAGTGACTTGTAGAGCGAAAAGGGCAGGTACAAGGTGTCAACAAGGGGAAAGTCTTGTCAATCACTTTGTCCCTTAGGTCCTTAGCTCCCGACCGCTCCCAGTGGCGGACCTCGTTAGTTCGGAGCCCCATTCACGGTTAAGCTACGGTTAACGAAATTATTATTTATAACACAAACCAACAATCACACGAAAAAACTGGGAAAAAAGTGAAATTAATGCAAAAATGATGTTTGAATGAACTCGGAAAATACTGTCCACATGGTTGTTGACCATCTAATGATTCTGCTTTTTTTTTCATGGACGGAGCATGTCATATCTTCAACTCTTCCCCAAGTTATTTAGGACTTAACAAATCCTTTCTAAACAAATTTAAAATGAAGCATTTTCTTCATCAGAGCGAATTAAAATTATGATTTGTTTCCTCTACATCCCCTGGCATAACTAGCTCGATAGAGGACAATCAGTACATGCCTCCGTGCTGCGCTCTGCCTCTATTTTCTCATGTTCAGAGCTTCATTATATATGTCTCTGATTTTAGAGCTTCTCCAGCATAACGAGAGGGTTTTGGGAATTTTAATCCATTTATTTTCCCCCTGTACTAAGTTTATGGACTTGAACACATCCAGAATGTAGGGGTTAACTATTTATTATGAAAGTTAAGACTGCATTATAGCGCAGTCCATCATTGATAATAATTATTAGCTGCTGGCAAACCCTTGCATGGTATAGGCTGAATCATTATCTATAATATTGTTTAGAAGTACTAACATTAAGAATCTGTGCGCCAATTTTTTGATTTTGCCCCACTATAAATGACTACGCAGATTCGCTTTATCTTATCTGGCAAATAAAATATTTATTTATAACACTTATTTATCTAGCAAAACAAATATATGCATTACAGCTGCAAAAAATACTATCAATATTTCACAAACGATCTAACCCCGATCATAATCATTAACAAAGTTTCTGGTGAGGTTGCGAATGATTATGGAAAGTTTCTGATCGTGGCCTACATTGGACCTACACTCCTGGCCACGCCTCTTTACCGATACGAACGTCCTCCTCAACATCCTCCGATATCCTGCGAAAACCTAAAACCGATATTTGGCGTTTTAACACCGATAGAAAGCACAATCAGTTTCCACCAATACCTCCATCAGTTTAGCAATGTGAAACATTCGCTTGTTATGCAATAGCTTGTTATAATATACTTTCGAAATACCTATAGGACTAACTCAGTTACCAATGAAATGCAAGTAATTAGGGTCAAGCCAATATTTGGATGCTCTCACTCATTTTGAGTTCGTTAAGGCATGAGACGCTTCTTCAACGGCTTTGCCCAACTTGATGATATTATGCATCTTGTGGTGTGGCACCTTTTGTACGCGGAGCTTCTTTTTAGGGGGATATCACACATTTTTGAGGTCTAGGAGGAAAAGGTTGGGATGTACCGACTGGGTTATTGAGGATGGACTCAGTCATTTAATTCAACGTTTGTTGACCGAGAGAAGCTCCCTGTTCCTCTGGGCTAACAAGATAGAATTCAGCTCACATAGCTGATCAGGACAGAACCCGTAATTTTGTTCATCCCTGGAGAAGCTCCTCGTTAAATCTCATATTTCCAGGGTGAATAGGAAATAAATTATCTCCTATTAGCTCAGATAGCTAAATTAGCTCACTCAGCTTACCAGGAAAGAGCCCCTAAGTGTATCTGTATATTGATGTTCTAGAGAGCCTCGCTATCGAATTTCAAATTCCTAGGGAAAACAGGAGATAAATTAATTCACTCACCCGATCAATACTTGGTCGTAGCGGCTCCAAAACCCCAAAATACACTTCGTCGAATTACATTTAGCCTTTGTTTCAAATGCCATCAAAATTGTCTGAGAAGAATCGGTAGAAGTAGGTGGAAAAAAAAGTGAGAAGAGATTTAGAAAAAAAAACCCGAAAACATCCATTTTGACGGTTCGTTTCGGCCTATGTAGAATCGATCCACCGTTACATATTTAGCATCAGGCGACTCAGGGGGCATGCCCCTCCCAGAATATCCAGAGAAAATCAGGTTTGAGCCGACAGGGTGAAGTCGGCAGGAGAACGATGTTGGCCCGAAGTTCTACTTTGTTACTTATCTAGGCGAGTCTCGTTGAAATGGTTTATTGAATGCTATGCAATGCGATTACATAATGGTTTGTTGGAGGTTTAGCAAAGCGAGACAAGGGTCTTCCTGGATAAACTCCGTTTAATGGTTGTAGAGAAATATTCTGTGTAGAAGGGCTACAGTAATTTGCAGCGTCTTTTTTTCTCGAAACCTTTCCTTGTAACGTTAGTGGTTTTTTATTTTTTGGTTCTCATTTAAAGAAATCTTTCCAAAGAATCGGAGAAACCACCCGGGTTGCTGTACGTACATCCGTTTGCTAAACGTAAGGATTAGAACTTTGACAGAAAAAAAAATCAGCAACATGAGAGCAAATGATAACTAGTGAAACATAGCAAACATTGCTCTGTAACACCGACACCGGCTGATATATTTCCGATGGAATTTTCACTTCACGAAACCGGATACATTAACTTTTGTCACCTGTAGAAGAACTTCTGAAGTAGAGGTAGGTGGTTTATTTTATATAATTAATTTTCAGTTGGTGAGTCAGCTCGTGTTAAATACTACGAAAGTGTAGGTGTGTTATTTAATTTAGATACGATGAGAGGTCTTCTGCGTAGAAGTCTATAAGATAAAGAATTAAACCTTTACGTAATAATTTGTAGTGTTTTCTCTTGGTCGATCCCAAAGGTTCGCTTTTCATATATTGGTCAATTAAAAAGGTTCATTATTGAAAATAATAAGCCTAAAATTATAATAGATCTATTAAATAAGCAAAAAGCGTATCAATGATTGAATCCACAAACTTGGATACGTGGGGTATCAGTGCACGGGGCTAAGAATATACATTTCTTGATGACCGTACTGTCATGCGGAACTGTATAACGGTGCGCCGGGCTTTCCAAAACATTGATAGACCTTCGTGCAGTACCTAATCTTTATATATAATTCCGAACGGTGTTTGAAATTGTGAAGAACTTCGCGGTCCGATTTTAGTGTTAGACTGCTCATTCGAATCAGCTCGGCCCCCAAGTTTGTTGCAAAAGTGTCGCCGTTCGTCTCTATGTCCCTCCTTGATCTGTTCTAGGCGGTCCTTAACAACGAGAGTTGTTTATTAGGCTGTGGCGTTAACAACAGTTGCCATCAATTCACGGTAAGTAAGAAACGTAGTGTAGTTACAAACATCTAGGAGAGTTGTTTCTGAACGAAGAAATTGAAACTGAAGAACTTAGCGGACTTTACATATAATTTCGAACGGTGTTTATATAAAATTGGACATGACACAACACTCGAAATTAATCAGCTTTGCTGTCCAGACACATCAGAAGAAACGAAGAAGACTCGAGATAGAATTACACCGTCATCTCACCATGCCCAAATTCTGAATTCCCCGGTTCAACTTTTTGTTTAGTCTCATAGTGGCGAGGACCACCTCAACTGGTGATATTTATTTTATAACATTACTTACATTTTGATCGGTATTTTCTATTTTTTAATCATTTAATAACATCGCCTTAGCTTAGCACCAGGTCACATATCGTAACTATAATGTGCTGAGTTCCTATTACTGGGTACTAATGTTAGGTACTAGATTAGGGCTTCCCAATCCCTAACAGGCCTCTAGTAGTATATAATCCTCAGCGATTTGGTTCAGTAATTTGAAATGATTATTTCTGTGGATATAGGCTGAATCCCCAAGCGTCCACTTCAAGTGAAAGATTTGTGTACAACACACCTTGGCATTGGGTGTGTTATAATTGTTTTATAGCTATTAATAACACGAGGGGCATTTAGTGGAGATTTTCAGTTTCGGGGCATCTATTTTTCAGAATAGTTTTCCAACTGTTTTGATTTTATCGCTTTCAAGAAATCTATGTGGCTTCATGAGAAGATTTCAAAATTCGGTTAAACCTACACCACAGCTTAACAAGATAAGTCATGGAGAAATTGATTTAGAATTTTAGAATTAAAATCGGGACCCCTTGTAATCAGTTTGCTTTCAGGCCTATGATATTGGAATTTTTTTAAAGCCGATTGATTTACTTTCCTTCCTTCATTATGTTATCCAAAGAGTGTTAAGAAATGATATAGTTAGCAGATACAAATAAATACATGTACTGCTAACAAGTATGGCACTATATTTAAAAGGTAGACAAAAAATCTCGAGATAAAGGTAGACCAGCGGTTCTCGATGGTCGAACAAGGAAAATTCCCGGTCTGTTTTCTGTTGCACTCCTGCCCCTTTTATTTTTTCTTTCCGAGTCTCCGAAGCTTATTTTCCCCTCTCTGTCGCTCCTCTCCATTGCCCTATTCGACCCTCTCGCTCCCACGCACTGTAAATCTGGACCGCCCATTTACCGGATCCAACAAGTTCAGTTGATTTACCGGCGAACTCGGGGAGGTTTTTACCTCCAGCGAAAGGAGCCGTATTTCATAATTTCGAGTCGTGACGAAGAATCAGAAAGGCGGGGAGGGAGGGAGGCGGAGAATAAAGAAAGATAAAATGGAAGGGGGCGGAATCGGGAAATATTGAAGTTGTTCCGAGCATCGACCAATAACCACACATCATCGTAGGAAGAAACTATATGGGAGACTTATTTATCTCCCTTTCAATCATCGACACGATATCTGTAAATCATATTGTCACAAATACTTCCATACCTTACCATACATGTTACAGATCTACACGAAACACAGATCATTTACATGGTCTTGGCAGAGGACAGGTCAAGTTCATTAGCCAGCTCGATCGCTCCGAAATTTCAGGTTCAAACTTACAATTTAGTGGCCCAAAAAATGCCAGAAAAATGGTTTTATGAAAATAGGGCGTTTGGGGTATCACAGTCGAAGTATTTCTCAGCACTCTGTCGATTAGGACCACTCCCAGATCTCTAAGATTAATAAATAAGTGAGAAAGATCGATTTTTTAGGCGATAAATTCCCATTATTGACTCAAATTTTGTAGTTTTTTTTAATTGAGAGTCCTAAAATTTTCTGTGCGATCTCGTCACACGACTGTCCCCTCAGTTTCATTCAGGGCATAATTGGCCTCAATAATCAGATTTTAAGTGCCTAATTTAATTTTATTCAAAACTTTTCATTGAACTTTTACAACTTCGCTATAATAGCCCTGCGGCGTGAATGAGTATTTTTTAATAATCGTCTGGATCTCTTTCCTCATTCTCTCTTTTACCAGATATTGAACTTAATCGTGTGATCGCACTAAAACACAATAACGATAAACAAATATTCAATACTTTTCAATGTGAATAAATCTGCCGCGAAGAACAATGTTGAATTGTTCCTTGTAATCGTTGGAACCCTACACAAACTGATGTAAATGACCGTACATTTTTCTATTAGGTGGTTCTATAAAGAATTCAAGTTGATGTCATTCTCAATCTTATTTCGTTTTCAGCTAAACTTGTCTTGACTTGATATCATCATGGACTCAGTGTAAACGAAAATACTAAATTGAATCGAGCCACATCAGCTCTAGTCCACATTCCTGCTTCTGAAACTGGCGTTATGATTTACAGTCATGTTGGAATGTTTTTCATGATCCGTTTGTTCTATCCGGGTGCTCCCAATGGATTAATTGAAATCGAATCCATCAATGGTCAGCAAAGAAAATGTCTGAGCGTGTTTTGATACCTACCGTTTTTACTAAATAACCTTTGATCACAAATTATCAGTTAGACCGTCAGAGCAACACTACCGCTTCCACGCAACTCCGCCGATTGAATATATAAAAAAAAAACCGACTTTGAAAACATTAAAAGGAAGGATAATATGTTAAATTTGAATGGGTTCCCGTTCAATGAATTGAAATACACTTCCTGGGTGCTCTGCCACATACCGTTTGCTCTTATTAACAAGGAAGTTGAAAGTTGAACATGAGTATGAATTAGCTATTATTAACCTTATTTTATTTACCTTATTATTTACCTTATTTTAACAAACGAGGTAGGCATTCAAAATGTGACATTTTCAGAAATGATGATCAACAATGAAGATTAACATACACCTTGACTTCCTTAAACATTCTATTACAAAATTATAAGCCACAATGACTCAATGAGTGCACAAATGCACTTCAAACACGAAGCAGTGGTGAGAAGAGCTTGGGATCCTCCGTAGCTTTCCAGCCTGACTCCCTATAGGTGTTGATGTAGACGGTGACCTTCTCAGAGATGATTGGCCTTGTCAGTTTTAAAAATAGTAAGGAGGAACGTGTAGTGTTGGCCAATATGGCTTTACAGTCTACGCATAATCTATCATGTTTATGTTCTATATGTTCTAGACTGATCTAAATAGGTGTCCGATCAACTTCGCTTTTTTCTGAGAGCTGAGATAGGAAGTGTTCTTGGGTTTCCAGGGACGTAGGATCGGGCCCTATGCCTGATCTATGGTAGATGACATTTTCACGTATTTGCGAAGAGGAAATGATAGATTACCGATTAATGAAACATGAAAACATGTATTTCCCAGTTTTACTTCATTGCCTTTATAAACTCAACCCATGTTAACCGAACAGCGTACGTATCCACATTTCTTATAACTGAACTGATACAATTAGAAATACAAGTCGCATTTTTAAATTAGGACCCACCTAGAATCTATGTAGTTATAGCTCTGCTACTATGATGTTACGTTAGACGACATTTCCAGTTTATAACAAAAATCAGTTTTTATGATTGGCGTGATTCGGACACTGGATTGGTTAGTTCCGAAGTAATGGCTGATTATCTTTTGACAATTGTATGCTCACCCAGTAGGAATTTATTGATTTTTGCAGATCAGTTCTTTGTTAAATTTTGGAGCAACCCATAATGGCAGAAATATGACTCAATTGAATATTGATGGAGTTAATTGAGTTACTTTGATTACGTCCACTAAGCGTTTTTTTAATACATTTTGAAACACACATTTCAAAAATAATGACGGATTTCACCCATAACGTCAAATTTGACATTATATAGGAGGAGACAGGATATAGGTGGACAGGATATAGGTGGATTGCGGTGACATCTCCGTTGAAACTTTACGTATCTCTGCGTTATGTTTGTGGATATTAGAAATTCTCTTCCTCAGTTGTTGACAGTTGAGATCACCAATTACCCTTTCTTATGACTGGGAACAAGCGCGTTCAGTTCCACGGTAGGTCGCGGGGTAGACGCGCTATCCAGGTTGAGACGGGAACCGCAAAAAAAGAAAAAAGAAAAAAAGACTCTATGACATTCTGCTTTTGTTTTCATTATACTTCATTATTTACCTATTATCTATAGTTTCAAATATTTGTTCCTCTCATTATACCCCATTATTTCCCTATTATCTATAGTTTTTTTCAAATATTTGTTCCTCTCATATCCTAAAACGTTCCCTTTCATTTCCCCATCTGGTGTAACGGTCTAGCATTTATAAAAATAATTTTTGCATCTTTAATTTGTAGTATTCTGTATTTGTCTTGTATCTCGTCTTGCATCTGCCCGTAAATTTGTCAATAAGTGTCACACAGCGTCGCTCACTTTTGGTGATCGAAGGTTGCTACTCGTAAAATATAAGTCGTGTTTTTCCCTCAAAACTGTCTTTAAGCGTTTTTCCCGAGCATGAGAAAAATTGGATAAAATATTTTTATCCCCAGAAAGGCCTGTGAAAGTAATAAAAATCTCTCGATCCATTGAAGGGAAATTTCTTAAAAACCTCCATATAAATATATGGGTTACCGTAAATACCCAAAATTCGTCAAAACTAGTTTTAATTATTCAAAACTAGTGTAATCTCGTCTAAAACTACTCTTAAGAGAGATTTTGCTTAGATTAATAGGTCTAGATGGGCTTCGCTCTCATCTCAAAAATACATACTTAACCATCAAGTAGTAAAAATTCAGATTAGTTGGACATATAGATTATTATCTTGTTTGACTAATTGGAACTAGTTTTGGAGTCTGTATTTTCACGGTAGAACATTTATACAATGAGTTGGGTTAATTACAGAACGTCTTTCTTATTACGAAGTTTAATTTTTCGAGTTCTAACGTTCAGGTAGCGAAATACTCACATGTTTTCTGAAGATATGAGTTCTCATAATGTTAAGATCCACATCCTGGCAGATTTTCAGAGAACTGGTCACGTGAATAAAGTAAAATTGGTTAAGTACTTACTACCAAAGATTATGTTAACTTTATGGTAGGCACTAATACTAGGGAGACTGTATTCGTGTAGGTAAATACTGCCTCGAGTACATGATTATACCTGCAGTAATGTCAGCGTTATTTACTCGATGGAACTAACCAAGAGGGAAATAATATGAGATGTCTTTTGTGGGAAGGCTATCACGGATCCTTTTCACAAGGTGCAGCCCGCTAACTGTTGCTCGAAAGCCCGGCTCCCCCACAAAAACTATTGTTGGCCCCTATGCCATTGTAAATATCCGCAAGTCAATGAGTAGATGAAAAAACTGGGTGCAATAGTTATAATTATTGTCAACATTAGGTGCGATTAACGCGTTTATTCCCAATGAATTTCTATCACACAATTATAGTTAATTTCATAATTATTATAGTCTATGCTCGTATAATAAGTTTTGTGAAGTTGGCGTTAGATTGGCTGCCACACTCATATACACACGTGTGGAATTTCACATCAAATATTCTGCTAATACACATCACTTTATGCCCATTTAGAATGAATTAAATGCCAGATCGTAGTGAATTGTTCCTGATGATGCTAGCCAATTGCAATACCTAGTTTTTTTGTTACTACAGAAGTATCTTATAAATATTTCCAACACGAAGTTTTTTGCGATTCATGCATACTTAATAAATAAATATTCACGTAACCCCGTGAGGTCCTATTTTATGAGGTATCCAGTTATGTCAATGTAAAGTTATATTTTGCCCATGTCAAAAAATGATCGTTATTCGTTTAGATTCGTTCTTATGATTTAATGGTACAGGAGAATCTATTATTACGTTAGATTCTCCAATATATTTAGAGGATTACTGATAGTCAGTAGTGAAATAAAGGTGTAAATAATTTATATTGGGTATTGTTATTGTATTATTGAACAATAAGAATTATTCGATTGTCATACCTGTAACCCTAATAAAAAGCGCCATCATCTCATTCCTTGAAAGGGTCAAGCGAGGTGAGTGTCTACACAAAGGAGTGTATAGTTGTAAGGTGTATATCATTAATGTGTGTTTGATAAGAGTTTTGGTTGGATGATCGTATATAAATTTTACGGGAAGATGAGCAACAGATCCTGTGATCAGGGAAAGTCCCGAGTAGGGCGCCAGTTCCCCCTCACGAACGGCATATGAAAATAGCGGTCGTTGAGATTAAGTGCAACAAGTAAGGAAATTTCTGGATATAATTGAGGCGAAATACAAACAACTTACTTGGCAAGAATGGGTATCCTTTGTGGTGTTAATAGGGACAACAAATCTCACTCGTGAACGGGAAGCGAAAAAACGAGAAAAAGAGGGAAAAGGGGGAGTAAGGGAAGAGTCACTACATAGTTCACACCGAGTTGCCTTGGGAAAGCAAATGGAGAAGGGCTGCTGGCAGCGTTCAACACTCACTGACTCACTACCGCGGGGCTGTGGGCCCTGTGAGCGCTTCTATTGATTCCAGGGCCGCCATCTTGGCACCCCCTTCACCCTCAACCCCTCGCAACCCCCGTAGCGTCTCTGCCCCTGGACTCACAACCCGCTCAGGGCCTCATCCGAAGTTCAGGCAGTAGCCTCATTAGTGGACTACTTGAGCTTCCTAGAGGTCTATGAGTCCGTTGTCACTTTCTTCAGTACCCCGCCACCCCTCGGCCCCGCCGTTATTTTCTCCTCTATCGATAGCTCCTCCGGGATTCGATAGCGCTAACCTCTGAATTAGATCCGTAACCCTTTTCCCGGGTTTTCCGGTGATGGAGAGGTCAACATTTGGCCGCCCGCTCTCTCATTTGGACTTCCCCAATTGTGATTCATGACTTGGCTCGAATCCCGATTTTACTCGTATTGTGCCATACTCAAGGAATTACGTTGGTCAAAACATTAATGAACATTAAACCATGTAGCTACCTGTTTCCTTATTAACGACTTTGTCTCGTTAATTTTTACGAATTACGTATTTGGAATGCAAATTCAACCTCAGTTTTTCTATGTACCTACAAAACAAAATGATACCCAACGTACATTACTTGTAATACTAACTGACAACGTTCCTCACGAATTTCGAGAATAACCCAGAACATATTCGAAATGTATCTAGGTTTGCAAAGCACGTAAAATGTGTGGAGGATGACAGCACCTTGTGTAATTGCAAATAAGGAGACACATCCGTTTCTTTTGATAAGAAGGTTTTGGTCTGAACAGGATAAGTCCATTTGATTCGGCGTCTCAATAAAAATCAAAAATTACAACAAGCTTGTATATCTGATGTGTTTCATTTGACATCATCGACGAAATAACCAACTCATACGGAATACTCCGGGTGTCTGAGGAGTCTACTTAACAAATTTCAAGCCAACAGCACTGAAATTACGGCCTATCGTGGGGAACAGAGAAACCCAGACAAACTCAGACCGATTCGAAGTGGAGACTTTCTTCGCTACTCAATCATCCAGTTATCAATATTTAGTGGTTATTGAGCTTACTTCAGCTTCCTAGAGAGTCCGTTGTCACTTTCTTCAGTACCCCACCCCCCTTAGCACTGCCAATATTTGATTCCCTATCGATAGCTCCACCGAGATTCGACAACGCTGACCTCCTAATTAGGGCCGTTACCCTTTTCCCGGGGTTAGGGAGAGGTCAAAATGTAACTCGCTCTCTTAGTTGAACTTTTCCTATTGTAATTCAAGGCTTTTCTCGAACCTTAATTTTACTATATCATACCTAGCGGGATTGAGCCGAGGTTACCGTAAACCTCTTACCTAGAACACAAGGGAAAAAATAAATAAATAAACTACTCAAAACTCGTAAACGAGTTCCACTATCTGCTTTACAAGCAGATACCATGTTACATGGATATGTCTTTGATTGGGGATTTCATAACGGTTGTCCTCGAGAGTTGTAAACAAATCCTTTAACTTTAAACAAATCCCTGGGCCACATGGCCGCATCCCGACTAATTCCAACAAAACAACGGTTTACTTATAGAAATGTTGAAAATAACTGTGGAGAGAAGCCACTACAATGAGTTGTTGTTAACAGTCGACTGTTGTCAAGAGGATGAAAATGTTTCCTATGGAGTGAAGTAAATGATGCTATTGCTTTACGTTAAGAATATTGTAACCGTCTTATTAAAATTGTTTATAGTCCAATCAACTTAGTTTAGGAATGTAACCAGGTACGTAACGAGGGGGAAATTGGTAGCTTGAGATATGAACATTTATCACATAAATCAAGCGCTTTCCAACGAGTGGCGAACGATTTATGTGCAATGAAAACTGCGGAAGTTCCAAACCCCTAGCAACGGCTGGGTTGTACGTGAAAAACACTGAAATTGTGACACAAATTTTGCATCACGGAAATTTTTGGTTGACCCCCCAGAGCAAAGACATATCCATATCAAAATAAAAATAAATAAATAAAAATAAAAATAAATAAATAAAAATAAAAATGAATAAATGAAAAATACGGAACTTCAAATAGGTACTTAGCCATCTTATCAGTATCTAGAAATTTGTCTGGTTAATCCGTTTGAATTATTTTGAATCTATGAATCCGTTCCCCGGCTCATCTTCAAAAGTAGATTATATTCAATTACTTACGTATAAATATTACTACTTAATGCTACTACGTAATACTTCGTTATATCATCATTAGTATGTATTATCACATCATTTATTTATTTAAAGAAGCGTTTGTTTATTTTCTTTTATGCCAATAAAGTATTCCAGTTCTTATATTATTATCCAAGTCTCAACATTGTCACTTTCATCAGTATATCACCTCCTTGACGTTTTGTTAACTTCTGCACTACCGATAGCTTCCCTGGAATTTGATAGCTTCCGATTAGACCCTTCATCCTTTCCGAGTTTTGCGTGATGGAGAGGTCAACTTTGACTTCCTTCAGTCTACGAGCACTCAGACTGGAGGCAGTCAATGCGTCTGCGCGAACTGAACTACTGTGCCAACCCATTTCTCAGAAGTGAGTTCGTCCTTCTTACTCTCTGTCAACCGAAAAATTAATTCTATATGAGCACGACAGAATAAGAGAGGCAACTGCCCATCCAACTTGTCAGAAATTCAAAAAATACTTTAGAACGACGAGCTTATAACGTTCTAGTGCTGAATTTCGAAAGGTCCGCAAACTCTCACAGTTTTTCAAAACTTGTACTATCTCATCGCTCACCAGAAAGGAGTAACTAGAAGAACGTCGCCAAATCCATGAAAATTGGCCCATCACAGCATAAGCAAAGCAAGAAAACCTTTATACGACCTAGGCTTTGGAAACTGCTAGCAATATTGACTGTTTGAAAAGGCTTGGAGCAGAATGTAGCGCTACTCAAATCTTTTGCCTCCTGAGAATGGATTCTATTACATTCCAACGACTATTGGGATACCTTTTTCCCTTATCATACGTGGATATAGGCGAACGCTTTTTGAATGAGATCGCTGGTGGCAATACTTAACACAGTGTTATACTGCTGTAAAACATGGATTTGCCGCCCGCTTAAACGCGTTCGGGCGTTTCGCAATCAGGCGACGGACCAAATGGATTCGTGGACCAAATTGTCACGTGTCTCAGGCCGGGAGACGACGCTACGTCGTTGAACGCTTCAGTTTGATTCTCATACTACTTTGATTTTCATCGCCTTCGCTGCGCGTCAAAAGCGCGAATTTCACGAAGGTACTCGGATTGGTCCCTCATTTTTTTTCGATTGTTTTTCTTCAATTTTATTTGCTTATTTGTTTTTTATTGTTATCATGGAATTATTGAAAACAGAAGAGTAACATATAAACGTCAAGTACTGAGGACTCAACGCCATGAAGGGTACACACCGTAGATTGGACGGGAAGTGTTGAAGTGAGAATGAACGTGGCAAGTACTTCTGTATACATTATCATACAAGTTATTGGAGGTAGCCAAGGAATGATAACTTTTCGCAATGTAGCCGAAGGAGCCCACTGTCATTCGAGAATATACTTGACATGACTTCACTTTCACTCAAATTAGATTGTAAAAGACAGATTTCACAGAATTCACAAAACTTGCTTCCACGACTAACAATCATTTCCTCCACCGGACTCCGTTGTTCTATTATTAGAGAGTTTTTGGTGACCACTAACGTACCCTTAACGTCACCCTACCGTACCCAAGAGTACGTGACCTTGAGGGGACGTTAGCAACGTCGTACGTTAGAATGGCTCATTTAACGTCACCCGTTTGGGGACCTAAAGGCACACGTCACCAGCCTAACCTTCCTGTAAATGTAACACTACTGTGCACCTCAAAATTACTCGAATACTGGTGAAATAAATAATACCTAGTAGTTTTTCATTTCAAATGCCTCATTACCAACTAATTTTGTTGATAGCGGGTAGGTTTTTGAACACCCCTCAAACTTGGTTATTTTTCGTTTCAAGTCGCGTAGATAGAAACCGAATGTGCCATCTGAAGTCCGCCTCCGCCGTCGCGCTTTACTAGCCTTCAACTCGATCGGAAAAAATCCGTTCTTTTGCGAACAGGCTCTATTTGGTCGATTAGAGCTTTTTTTTTATTATAATTTCACATATTTTAAAAGAGGAACCTGAGTTTTAAGACACTACTTCTTCGCAGTATTGTTCTTAGTTAGCCTGATCTCAGCTGTTTTCTCGTGAACATTGCGTAAAGTGCTGCCTCCACTGATGATTATCAGGTAAAATCCTGGTTCATTGTCATAGAGATGTATACTTTTTCATACTTCTTGATATATTACCCAACCTAAAACCCAAAAACATGAATTTTGTAACGACTAAAGACCTAAAAGTGCAACTAAATCGCGGTGTTTCCCACTTGAGGCTTTCTATCTTTGCGTTAAATCCATGCCTTGTTTACGAATTGAAAACTAAAAATGAGTAACTATCCCGTATTTGTACTGAGACTAACATGAAATTCGAATTTAGGATTGAAAATCGGCATTTCACATCGAAATAAAGAAGTCGAATAGACAACCAGTAGACAACAAGATAGCTGGGAAAAAATATCGCGTTACCCAACCACCGTTAACGTGACATCAAAATTAAGGCAACCGTCCTCCCTGCTCCTTTTGGGTTAGCATCTTCGTTTGCTCCCTCAAGACTACGGTAACGGGTGACGTTGAGTTGAAGTCGCCAAAAACTCTCTATTTTGTGCTCTTACAATACATAATAAAAGAGAGCGGTTGTCAGCAACTTAAATTTTTTGAATGACGGCATGTGTGGCAATAGAAGTGATGGAAATGAAGTAGTTCAACCCTTCGGAGGGGAGAAGCTACTAACCAACTACATCCAGAGGATATCCTGAAGGTTTAATAACCTCAGGAATAACCCCAGTCGCAGAGTTTTCAAGAAAGCGAGGGGGGGGGGGGGTTAGGGACGCCGCTAACATATGACAATGGAAGTGATGGAAATGTTGTAGTTCCTCCTTCAAAAAGGAAATACGATTAACCAGCTACACCCAGAAGGTATCCTGAAAGCTGTTAGCCCAGGGACTATTGAGAAGGAGGAACTATTCCTGTCCATCTCATTCCCGGGGGCTTTCAAAAAGCAGGGTGGGGGTGGAAGGGTGGATCCAAATAGGCAGGGCTGGGTCAAATGTTTAATTGTTAAAAGTTTTAGGGTTCATTGATTGCCCATTTTTTCTGATGGATAGAGGGGGGGGTGGCATCAGGATAGTATGAAATGAAGGGGCTGGGAGAAGGGAGGTGATTTCGAAACCATGGAGGTCATGGTTAGAGTTTCAGGATGAGTTGTTGGACTATAGATGTTAAGGGGAAGCTTTTTAACCGATTTTCAACTTGGTGATCTCGAAAGGAGATGGAAAGGAGACATATATATGTATATATATATGTATGTGTCATTCCAGACGATAACTCTCGATAGAATTGAGATAAAAACTTTGTTCTTTCGCCAAAAAATCAAGCATTTCAAAAGAAAGGATGAGTTCGTTGGACAACAATTTTTGAGCACATTAAATTGGTCAAATTTCGAAAAATGTACCCAAAAAATCACTAAAAATGGCTAAAAACAGCCAAAAATCGTTAAATTTCTATTTTTTGCAGAATTTTAGTCAAAACTAAATTTTCAACGATTAACTAGGACATTAAAAATTTTTGCTCAAAATTATGATGAAAAACGTACTTAAACGTCATTAAAATTTGCTAAAATATTTATAAAAACTGCAAAAAAATTTAAAAATCAATAATCCCTTTTGAATCAGTGGAATTTTATTTGGAATAGGTTTTTTGCCATAAAATTGGTTTTTAACCATTTCTGTCAACTAAAATTGCTCCAATTTCAATGCAATTTAACATACTATAGTACGATAGATAGTTTATGAAAATTCGCCCATACGATCATGCTGCATGACTGGATCTTTTTTATATGGGGGGGGGGGGGGGGGGATTTTTTGATATGGTTTTTTTTTGTTTTTTGTTGGACTGTGAATTTGGGATGCTGGGGCGGCTTATTGGACATTTAGCCCTGCTACCATGTGACAATGGAGGTGATGGAAATGTAGTAGCTCCCCCTTCAAAGGGGAAAGGCTATTACTAGGCTATTATTATGGGGGGAGCGCTAAGCTGCAGCACCCCGAGAATATTTGAAGGTTGAATAACCTCAGGAATATCCCCAGTTGCAGCGTTTTCAAGAATCGAGAAGGAGGAACTACTCATATCCATCACAAATGAAATTGAATCGAAATGAAACACTGAGTTGAACACGCTTAAAAAGCAGGTATTGTTTACTGGCCTGCAAAGCATTTATGCGTTTCCACGTAGGAAACCATTTTTTCTTCCGCGTGGTGTTGCATTGACACGACAACGTTCGTTTTTCTCACGCGGGTTGACGCTCGTGGCGGAGCCACATAAGTCCAGCGTGCGGAAACGTGGAAACGCATAAACGCTGAATTCAAGTATTCAAGTGTATTCAACTTCGTGCTTCATGGAGATCATCCGAGAATATGATCTTCATGGAGATCTTCTGCCCTTTATTTGCCGAGGAACGAGCAGAATCTTTCCCAATTCCTGATCAAGACCTTGCGGAGTTTCTAAGAGCAACCGACTTTGCAGCTCATAGACAAATTGTTCAGTCGGCGTATTGTAAAAAGGCTAGGCTTTTTACAAAAAGGCTGATTTCACAATTGGGCTGCGACACCTATCTTTATATATAATTCCGAACGGTCTTTGAAATTGTGAAGAACTTTGCGGTCCGATTTAAGTGTTAGACTGCTCATTCGTATCAGCAGGGCCCCAAGTTTGTTGCAAAAGTGTCGCCGTTCGTCCCTATACCCGCCTTGATCGTGTTCTAGGCGCTCCTTATCAACGAAAGTTGTTTATTAGGCTGTGGTGGTAACAACAGTTGCCATCAATTCTCGGTATAGTGTCGTTACTAACATCTAGGAGAGTTATTTCTGAACGAAGAAATTGAAACTGAAGAACTTGGCGAAGTTGAAATTTGATAGGTAGACTCTCTGGGACATTAAGTGACGAGTGAAGTGATGGGGTCTTTTCTGATCAACTGAGTGAGCTAAATCCTTCCCTGTTCAGTGTAGGAAGTTGAAATTTGATAGGGAGACTCTCTGGGACATTAAGAGACGAGTGAAGTGATGGGGTCTTTTCTGATCAGCTGAGTGAGCTAAATCCTTTCCTGTTCACTGTAGGAAGTTGAAATTTGATAGGTAGACTCTCTGCGACATTAAGAGACGAGTGAAAAGATGTGGTCTTTTCTGATCAGCTGAGTGAGCTAAATCCTTTCCAGTTCACTGTAGGAAGTCGAAATTTGAAAGGGAGACTCTCTGTTTATTAGGCTGTGGCAGTATCAACAGTTGCCACGGTAAGTAAGAAAAGTAGTGTAGTTACTAACATCTAGGAGAGTTATTTCTGAACGATCTTTGAAATTTTGAAGAACTTCGCGGACCGATTTCAGTGTTAGACGGCCCCAAATGTCGCCGTTCGTTATATGGTTACTATAATGTGCTGGGTTCCTGTTAGGTACTACTGTTATACGGACTAGATTAGGGCTTTCCAAGCCCTAACAGGCCTCTAGTATTATACAATCTGATCAATAGCCTAATGAGTTGATGAAAGTGAATAACATGTCAATTCATTTTCTAGAATGACAGTGTAGTCTACAATGACAATGTATTGTAGTATTCCGACTAGATTGCGAAAAATAGACGTTCGGTCATTTACACTCGACAAATTATTATATTGTATTATATTTCACTTAGGTGGTTGCCATGCTCGTTCCCATTTCACCAGCTCGTCTCAACTTGTCTCTTCCGTTATACGATTCAACTACCCTACGTGGCGTTGCGTCAACAGAATTGGACGTTTATGCATATCCGCTCTCAATAAATCCATTATAACCATAAACACAAAACTATAATACTGCCAAATTACGATACATAAACAAATGCAAAACGAATCTGAATACTTGAAATTTGCACGTTAGACGCGACGTGGCGACGGCAAAAATCAAACTTTTTTGAAAATTAGACGCGAGTTGACGAGTGATGGGTATGAGGGGGGGGGGGGGGGGGGGGGGGGGGGGGAGCATGTGGCTATTTCTGCGGTTTTCATTGGTCCGCAGCTTTATTAACATCTTTTCTCATTTCCGCAGATTCTCATTGGTTCTCATTAGCCAACGTGCAACCGCGAACCCACGTTTAATTTCTTATATATTATGTAACTGTATTTTTGCCAAATAACACACTGCGTAAGACTTCTTTTGGCGTGAAACATCATCAGTGCTTAGAATTAGTGATTGAACACGCGACTTGGATCAAGGTTATTTAATTCAGATCTTAATTTCCAAGCTGATGCCTTCTCGAGATACCTCCACGCGTTTCTTGGACCGTGATTCCCTCCGGAGGTCAAGAAGGAGCCTTCGGATTTTCAATTTCACCCCCCGTGAGAGAGCTCAGAGTTTTCCGGAAAAGCTCAACGAACCTTTTAAATGTCATAGACAGATCTCCGCTCGACTGAGCACATTCGCGCCTACTTCAATTAAATCCAGCTTCCCGCGATTTCTTGGAGAAACTCTCCAAGGAAGAAGAGTCCCTTCTATAAAACCATCTTTCATCTCATCTGACGAATTTAATCTCGGGAAAATTGAATATTTTTCTTTACCTTTGGGAGCCGGCTTCCTCCTTCGCCTCCTTGACTCGAGGGTTGGTCTGCCGTTATTGTTCGAAAAGTACAGACGGTTTAATTTGTTCCATAAAGCGAAGTCTCCCTTTGAAGCACCGTCATTTCCCCGAGACGCACAAAAGCTAAATTGCGAAAGTGCGTTTTAAGACATCATTGTTAGAAATGTAAATTGTTGAACAGCGACTTTCAATGTAGGTATGTAATGAATTAAAGGATCTATTATTTCACCAACCATAGTGAGTAGGTTACTGTGCTTTAATTCCCATTTTGCGGCGTGGTGTAGTAAGCGTAAGGAAAACGTATAAGTGTGGATAAATTACTGTATAGATGGAACAACTTGAAACAGAAGATTTATGAGTCAGTCCGATGATGTTTTCATTACATTCATTTAAGCTTTTTGAATACCAATTTAAATTTAAGACAATTTAAATCCCAATGGTCCAAACATCAAAAAGTGTTACTGTATGAACAAGAATCAAACCCGTTTGGACCTATGGTTCCAAGAAGGCCAACCTGAATAACATGTACATAAACAGTACAGAACAAAATACTTAGAGGCATTGTCAATGCTCCCTGGTATATCAGAACGGATGATCTCTGTTGTCGCCTTAAAGTCGATACGATGAGAGAAGTAATTAAAAATCGAGCTACGGATAAAGAAATTCGTATCCAGAAACACATAAATGACGGAGCACTAAACTTCCTGAACAACAGCTGAGATTTGTGAAGATTGAAAAGGACCAAACCTCTGAACCTAGTTAAAAAACCTAAAGTTAAAAAAGTAAAATTAAAAAAAAAAAAAAAAAAAGCTTCATTAAAGAATAGGAAAAAAGCGTCCAGCGCTTAGTCGGGTGACCTGATCTTCATTTCTATTCATTTTTCATATGAAAAGTTGAAAACCTTCAATATTTCTTTCAGTGTGAAAAGACTCATGGAAAGAGATTCACTAAAATCTGAAGACATGAAGGAGCGTCTCACTCCCACACGCAGTAAAAACAGTGAGAGAAAGAATGCACTGTACTAGAAGACGCTGATCCGACTATTGGCTCGGCCCGAATTGGATGATATCATGCATTTCGTGGCTTGGCATGTTTTGTACACGTATCGTCTTTGGGAAAGGGTTTGATAATGAAACATTAGGATGCAATTTAATTACCATAATTCGCGTCCGCGGCAAAGCATGTCACACATTTTATCATAAAACATGCCAAATGATGCCGAATAAGTGGTAACTATCAGCAAAAATTGATGCATAATCAAATAGAGCTGGAGGTTTTAGAAATGGCGTCCCCGGATTCTCAGTTTCAGAGCCATTAATTAACCAGACGAGATCTGGACACCCGATGAAATCAACGTCTAATTGCTACTAATTGTTCTACTCTGATACCGCTTATGCCGGTAAGCCGTTCACACGATATGCATTACGCGTATCTGAACTAATTGAATTGCTACTGTGATTGAACACCTTAACCATGCCTTGTTCAGTGCGTGTCCCATAAAGTACCTAAGTTTCAAGAGTGAACCAATCAGTTAAATTTTAAGAAAATAATTTTTTGTTTAATTTTTTATTGTAACAACGGGAAAACATTGTTACCTACATAAACGTAAACAATTTTAAATTTAATTTTCATCTATATATATATATAAAAGAAAGCCGTGTTAATTACTCACCATCTCCACTCAGGAACGGCAGAAGCGATTTTCATGAGGATGGACGCAAATTGATGTGCAAGTTACGGAATAGAACAACATAGGCTAAGGTAAAATCGTTTAAACTTCCTCCTTAATCGAGAACCCGGTTTTCCTTAGGAACATTGTTTATGGTTTACAAGGCCAATCATATGTTCAGTTGCTTCAAATTAAAGTGAGCTATGGTCTATTTCGCAGACAGAAAATGAAGGCAGTTTGAAAGGTAGGAAGGAGAATTAAGACTTGATTAGTCACGACGATGACTAGGGCTCATCCGCTAAGTAGTAATTTAAAGCTATTCCCTATGATATTTACCCTATGAAGCTGGAATTCAGCATGTGGTCTCTGCGGGACTTTAACTGAGTGAGTAAAAGCTGATTAGATGAGTGAGCTAAATTCTCTCCTGTTTACAATAGAAAGTTGAAATTTGATGGTGAGACTCTCTGGGACACTAAGAATGTGTTGATACCGAGGACTTCAATGATTCAAACAGACATGTCATTCGAATTCAAACGTTTGCAGTTTCCTGCCCACCTTGCATTTGCAATGAGCATAGAAAAATTGCAAGGACAAACGCTCCAAGTCTGCGTTATCAATTTATAAGAACCATGTTTTTCACAAGGCCAATTATACGTTCCCAGTTCAAAGATCGGATTACCACAAAATTCATTTATTCATGCACGAGACGAAAAAATAAAAAATATATTTTACCTCAATTTATTGAGATAAATAAATAAATTGATAAAAACAAAAATTCCACGTAACAGAGTGATTTGACTTTTCATTATAATTCTATTTTTATGAGTGCAGCAACGCGCACCGGGTCAGCTAGTAAACTGATAACTTTAAATTCGATTTTTTATCACAAAAAGAAAACAATTAGTAGATATTTTGCAATTTTGAATTTGATATTTTGAATTTAATTTCCGTCTCCCTGAAGAAGCCTCAGTTCTTGGGGAGAAACATTGGAGATTAATAAATACCCAATTTATGTACAGAAAGGCCTTTTGTGTAAGGTCTTGTTATCATTTGAACTTTCCAAATAAAGAAACGGTATAAAACACACCAGCAATGCATGTAGAATGTTTTATGAACATTTGGCATCATCATCGTGGGTTATTTTGCAGTTTTTCGGAGAATCGGGTGCCGGAATATTGAAAGAAAACGTACATGGGTTTGTACATAATACAGATACTTCCAGAAAGCATTGTATCGCAATATTTACCCAAGGGAAAAGCTGAGCCTGGGATCCTAAGTGCGTTTCCATTACAGGATGGACGTATTATGTAAAACCAAGAGAAAACACTGGTAAGCGAGTTCTTCTGAAACGGACACTTCAAGCTCTCAGTGCGTTTTTTGGCAGAGGTTCGCATCTGGCTTCATTATCAACAAGAAAAGTATCAGCGAGGATTAATGATAGAGGCTTCAGAACAGGATAAATGGACGATGTCAACTGTGGATGAACGTTTGTCGACTGAAGGCGGAAAAAGCTTCGAGAAAGACATTATTGTCTGGAGTATGGCGTAAACAGAGCTGTAGATCAAGTCAACGCTCGAAGAATGGTCTTTGCAGTGGTCGAAATAGCACATCTCATCACTCATCTCCGGGCATAATGAAATAATAGTTTGCGGATAATTTTTATAACGTGCAACTTGTTTGTTACGAAATGCGGATGCATCATCACGATACAGAAACATCAATTACGAAATACAGATACAAGTTTGCAATGTAAAGCGCATCACAGAAGACTTTTGATGCTTCTCACGTTCAACCAAACTTCGCGAGGCAAGTGTAACTTCCACATTAATTTGCCGACCCACGAAAATCGATCACCATTTTGTTTTAGCGAATTTCTGAAGAAAATTAAGCTATTGCTCTCGCCTCAAAATTTGTAGAATGTGAATTTTTGAAGACATTTTATGCAGAAATCCGTTTCAAGCTATTCTAAATCATATTCTGAAGTTTAACGCATTTTTTTTTATATATGTATTATTTTTATGTATGTATGTATGTATATATGTATGTGTCATTCCAGAAGATAACTGTCCGTAGAATTGTGCTAGAAACTTCAACAAAATTTTAAAATGTTAAGGACACAAAACGAAAGTTCAGGTTCGTTGGCCAGCATGATTGGATTACATCTTTGGGTTGAAATTTTCAAAAATGTAGTCAACAATTTCAAAATAGCCTGTTTTTTGCGATTTGTTGTGCAAAATAATTTTTTCAGCATACTAACATGTGGTATATTCGGAATCAGCGTAAAATTTCCTATAAGAATATGTATCAAGTTTTCAAAAATTTCAAAGTTGAAAAATCAGTCAAAAATCGAAATTATCGAAGATTTCTTCAAAAATTCGCTCATGGAGTCATGCTGCATGACTGGTTCATATTTTGTTGTTTTTAGCCCATGGTTTATTAAACATCGAACTACAACTTACGCTGTTAATTTCCTTTCTGAGAAGTTCTAGTTACTTTGGGTGACGAGTGTAACAAGTGTTAGTAAGCGATTCAGCGTGAAAAAAGAAAACACAATTTAGAAACCGGCCCTAAAGTATTTTTATAGAGGACATTTTTCATAAAAATCCTTAATTTAAATTAAAATTTTTTTTTACGTACCTACTAACATAAATTTTCCCCCTAATCAGTGAAGTAAAAGTAAATTTGACTATGCTATAGGAAAGCTGAGTTTCCGGGCAAGTTTTTCCATTAGAGTACCTCTCAAATGAGTATGTAATTTGGAGAAGATAAACAGATTAGAAAAAGTAAAATAATGGGGAATTTTGAAAATTAGCACTTCGACCTCCTTCCTTACGCATCAAGCCAACTCGAAAAATTTTATTTTAACATCAGAAACATAAGAAATTTTACGCTCTTTTCAATTTGTTCTTATTTTTTAGTTTATAGTGATTCCAAGGGGAATTATGGCCATTTTAATGTGATATAGTACAACACATGGAAAAATCTAAAAAATTGAATAAATCGAAAACAAAGTGTTGAAAAAATATCTATGTGAAACTTTAAATCAGAAATGAGCTGTAAAATGGACTCCTGCATTTGTTCACTACTCAAGTGCGGACATCCTGCAAGTATATATATCCGTTTTTCTATTCACTAAAATGATGGAGAGATCATTTTTAGTTCTGAATGATGGTGGAAGACTAACTTTTGAGTGTATGAGAAAATTTGGTTTTTGTTTAGTAATAAGGGTAATTTTCTATTAATAGATTAAATTAGATACTGTTGAAAGCGAAGGCTCATTCGCCTTTCCCGGGCTTTTTAGCTCATTTAGGGTTCGTTCCACTTCGGAGGATCAGAAACTAATCCAGAGTTAATCCAGTTATTTCACTGCCATTTTTGAGGAATAACTCTCTGCTCTGAATAAAAGACGGAAGTTAAATAATAACGTTGTCTAATTCCACGAAAATAAAGAGCTGGTTACTAAGTTAGATCGATTTCGACAGTTAGTTCATCATCAGTAACAAACAATAATTTACTTATTATCATTGTTTCTTACTGTTAATTTTACAGATATTGTTTGGTCTAACCGATGAAATCGATCTAACATTGAAACTCTCAATTTTGTGGAATTCGACAACGTTCTTCTTTAATGTCAGTTTTTTATAAATGGGTTTCCACAACTTCGTCGCGAGTGATTTAATTCGTATCCCTACTCTGAATTAACTCCCTTTGGTCGAACGCGCCCTTAGGCGATTAGTTTTTCAATTAAGTTTTTGTTTATTATTCACAAACATGAGTGCAAACATCGTAAAATTTTCCCTTTGTAATTTTACTTTTACCGAGGTAAATAAATATATTTGTCATTCGTTCGTTCATTCATTTCAGAAGGCATTCCACTGAACGGCAAAATAAAGGGTTGTACGATGCTGATTGAAATACTGGATACGGTTATGGTCAACTGGCTTGACAGTGGGATAATATAATTCAGAGGAGACCTCAGCTTTCTCGAAAGTCCCGTATCGTCACTACTAACCGCGACTAACGTCATCGATTGGAATCAGGGTTGTTCTGGGTGACGTCTCAATCACAGTTGAGTGCCCTTTGAACCCCAAGACCTCGTTTACGGACTGCCCCTCAGAGACAACGAATTCGGAGAGTTTCGCTCCAGACAAAAAGACTGACAGAAGTTGAGAGACTCGAAAAACTTGTTGGGCGAACAGCGAACACCATTTCCCAATCTCCGCTTTCTTATTTTTCCCACTTCTTTTCAGGCTGGATGAAACGAGGAGACAATCGAAGGTCTCAGTCGCGTGGGTAGTTTGCCACAACTGCAATACTTCTTTTCAACCCTCTGAACCCCGGTGTAGACAGATGAGAAAACGAAAGAACCGCGCACCGCTTAGGCGAATGGAGGAGCCGTCGCGTGTCTCCACAGATGTTTGTCTGATCCGCCAAAACACTTGACAATGACGTCGAGATTCAGGTCGTCTCGGTTCAAAAGCCAAACCTAATCAAAAATGAAGAATCATCCAAAATAGAATAATGAGCAAATGCGGCGTGTTATAATTTATTGAACTTGAGAAAGTCGTCTAAGTAAATATAACGAAAGCTATTTTTCCAAAATTTTACAGTCATGCAGCATGACCCCATGAGCGAATTTTTGAAGATGTTTCATGCAAATGTTTCATGCAAATATTACCGATTTTTACAATTAGCGAACGGCATTATTTCGATTTTTGGGTGATTTTTCAACTTTGAAATTTTTGAAAACTTGATACATATTCTAATAGGAAATTTTACGCTGATTCCGAATATACCACATGTTAGTATTCTGAAAAAGTTATTTCACACAACAAATCGCAAAAACAGTTTGAAGTTTCTAGCACAATTCTACGGACAGTTATCGTCTGGAATGACATATACATATATACATACATACATATATACATACATACATATATAAAAAAATTCGTTAAACTTCAGAATATGATTCAGAATAACCTGAAACGGATTTCTGCATAAAATGTTTTTAAAAATTCACATTCTACAAATTTTGAGGCGAGAGCAATAGCTTAATTTTCTTCAAAAATTCGCTAAAAGCTGCATTATTACACAAAGGTTTATTATTTCTGTATTTGATAGACCTTCTACACAGAAGACCTGTCTATAATTATTAAGCGAAGTCTATTATACTCGTACTTTAGGAATTGTACAATTCAGTCTTTGCAATATTTCGGCGCCATGATGGCTGTTCTGATCAGGCATAAGTATCACCTAGGTGCAAAGGATTTGATTGGCATCACATTTTTATATAGGAGCTATTGACAATACGTTAACTTTTCAGTAAACCTACTTTTGGATTACAAAAAATTACATCCAGAATAAAAGTGACGTATCAATTGCTAGGTGGTAGGTACTTGGAATAGTGATTATTATCTTAGTGGTATCATATCCCAGGGCTATCATGATGAATTATATCGTCGGTCGAACGCCAAATTCACCAAACTGCATTTTTTGGTGACATCATTCACATTATCACATTGTAAATTTGAATAATTAATCAATACTTTACGAAAAAATTATTATTTCGTTGGACAGCCAAGCGAATTAATATATTAATTAAATTAATAATTACCGTCTGTAAAATTGTGGGATTCTGTAATTTTAGTTATTGGTATCCTGGGGATTTTAATTTATTCGAGGAGTTTGATGAATATCATGTATTCTTCTTGTATAGTGCAATGAATAGATGTCCTTTGCTGGATGGGTTGGAAACAGTGAATGGGAAGTTAGGTTTGGGTTGCATGTCCACCACTCTCTACTCCTTGTTGCGCAACTGTTCCGATTCCCTCTAATCCTAGAGAAAATACTCTCCTCACAACTACCGTCCCCACCTTATCGTCCGTCATTTTGACA
This sequence comes from Adelphocoris suturalis, assembly GCA_030762985.1. Lineage (NCBI taxonomy): Eukaryota > Metazoa > Arthropoda > Insecta > Hemiptera > Miridae > Adelphocoris > Adelphocoris suturalis. Next base: position 108,713,247 of record CM061043.1, read on the forward strand.
TACTCTCAATTTATAGTTTTATATTTTGTAACAGTTCCTGTCGAAAGAACGGTTACTCGGGACGTTCTCAATATCACGCCGAGTTGTCAACTCTCCCACTTATTCCAGATCGTGCTTCCTTCAAGGTAAGAACTCTCTATCTTGTGCGTATATAAATCAACTATTACTCACAATCCCATTGATTTATATCTATAACCCAATTGCTATCCTTATCTACCCACACCCCCGTACGGTATCTTCTTTCCTACCATTTATTTATATCCAATATGTCTCGACATCATACTATTCAGAAAATCCTCTCTCGTCATCTCTTCCATGGAGTGCCATCTAAAGAAATTAGTATTAAAATATTTCAAGTGATTAATTTCGTACATCATTTAATAACACCTTAACCCCAATAAATATATATAGATTTATATTGTGGGGAATACGAAATTTGATTACAACAATCACTTAGATTGTCACAATTCCTGTGTAAATCGTGTGTACTCTCGTCTCCATCTCTATAATGGATCTTTCAACGTCGGATTGGCTGCTGGCTCCAGCAACGAGGAAGACGCGTGCCCGCAAACACATCAGAATCACCTCATACCTATTCATTTTTCCATACTCTATATTATTCTACACGTCATCCTCCTCCAAAGTTCTACATGCGGAGCCTTCATTTATTAACTCACGGGTATTATCTATTTGGGGCCATTCCAACTCACCTGATAAAGCCTGGAAGTTCTCTGTATTTAGCTTTTCCCAATTTAATTCAACATTTTCCCAATCAAATTCGACATTTTAACAATAAAATTCAACATTTTACCAATTAAGTTCAACATTTTACCAATCAAGTTCAACATTTACCTGTCAAATTCAACATTTTTCCAACCAAATTCTACATTTTCCATATCAAGTTCAACATTTTACCAAACAAATTCAACATTTCACCAACCAAATTCAACATTATTTCCTAGACCCACAAAAAAGCAACTGGGAAAGAATGAATAGTCGAGAAAAATGAAAAAACAGCAAGATCGTGTAACCGAATTTTCGCAATACACTCAACCCCCTTGTCATTTTTGACCGGTTTAATGAAGTGAGAGGTCATTCGACGCCCGGCTAAAGGAAGAAATGTTACCAACGCACTGGACTGATTCAATGAGAGGTTTCCTTACCTTATTTTACTGTTTCTTATCTTTCTCAATTATTCTTTATTTTCCTTGCTTTTTTGTGGGTCTAGGAAATAATGTTTAATTTGGATCGTAAAATGTTGAATTTGGTTGGTAAAATGTTGAATTTGATTGGGAAAATGTTGAATCTGATTGAGGAAAACTATAAAATCTAGAGACTAAAAACCATCGATCTAAATGTTCTAATACCATCCCAAATAAAATACAGTCCACTTACACAACCCCAACACTCCTCTATCTACTTTGCATGGGTATAAAATAAATCTGTATCAACTGTAATTAATTGTAATTTTTGTCGTCGTTCATAGTTGTTCAATTCCACTCCCTGCTGATTCGCTTGTTTTTGACGGACGATTTTCCTATGGGTGTAGAAAACATAAGGTCTTGAATGCAACAGCAGAAATAGGGCAAAAAACATGGTTACCCGAAGGAATGAGACTCGGTTGAAAGAACAGAACAGAAGTTTGACTTTGAATAGTTGAACGTTCGTATATGATTATGGGTCTCAGACACAAGAGATGCAAAAATAGTAGCTGGTAAAAAATGTTGTTTCGCTATAAACTATTAAAGGGTAGTTGACTTAGTGTAAAGTTTAAAACCAGTCAAAACCTACACAGTAATATATCCTGTAATACTGTGTAGTCCTGAGTCGTTGATCCTCATAAAGCCAGCAGACATTCAGTTTTGATGGTCAGAGAGAAAGGGTATCAAAGTATTTATATTTTTCATAGATCAGTATGTGAGGAACTAACCTTAGCAAACTGTATGGAAATGCGGACGTTGTAGCAAAGAAGATGATTGCTAGGATTCTATTAGGGGGGCACGTCTAGAGGATGCCCAAAGAGAAAGCTGCTGCCAAGCTGTCCAACAGGAACCTAGGAAGGAGAAGAAGTGGCAGGTCTAAAGCTGCATTTGGTCTCGATAGGTCCAAGATACATCTCGATGAACGGATCTGGAGGCAATCAGTTTCTGGTCCTAGGTATAAATGTTTTGATACACAGGGATAAGGTAAGTATACATTATTCTGTTTTAGGTTGTGTCCTGCATTACGGTTCAAGTGAATCCTTAGAAACTCAAGATACGGAAGCCTCGTTGCAATTTAATACAAACGCTGTTTTTTCACAAGTTGAAAAAAAAAAAAAAAAAAAAAAAAATTGAAATTAAAATTAAAATATATACAATTAAATTAATATTTTAAATTTAATTTGTACAGAAAGTCATTTTAATCTATCCAGTATTGTGAAAAATAGCCATTACGTACTGCAGTTGTAGTTCTAGAGAAGTTAATCATGCCACCACTTACCTTATTTGGAGCGTTGCCAATCCTGGCAGGATTTCAGGTACTTACCTGAAATAAAAAATAAAAAATAATTAATTTATTGAACATTGGCGAGGAATTCGAGATGCTTACAATTCATTGAATAGTGGTCGTTCTCCAGCTGCCCCTCTAGGGTTGGACGAATTTAAAAAAGTGAAATAGTCAGGAATAAATTGTCAAAAAACAGTTGTGCATATAGTTATCCATCGGCCCAATGGCGATGAAACCTGAGTCGTTCCCAGAAAATTCCATCGGACTGAGCTGTAGAATATTGGTACTTAGGAAACCGAGTTGGCCAAATAAGTCAAAACAAAGGTAAGGCAGGTGTACAAACAGAAGTGAAACCAAAATTTAAGATCAGCGTCTCGAGAAATTTTTTCGGAATTAGGTCAGCCCTTAGACTGAATATCTATTTCACCTAAGCCCATTAGCGAATCGTTGAAGAAAATGATGCTATTGCACTGGCTCCAAAAGTTTTCAAAAATTGTCTTCATTGAAATACGTTTTGAGACATTCTGAAACGGAACTCTTAGAGCTTAACGTTTTCCCAAATATATATATATATATATATATATATATATATATATATATATATATAGTATAGGATCAGTCATAAGTCATTTGATTTGCCAAATTTTCGGTAAAGTTTATTACCATTTTCATAGGGAGAATACATCATTGGATTAGGATTTTATCTATGGTTATGTACATCATATTGAATGGTTCTTAAATTAGAAATATTATTTGAATTACTTACATAGAGTAGTATACAGTTCATATTCTTAGGCCAATCCCCTGACTAATATATTTTTATTAGTGTAAAATGTCCACTTTTTTTTTGTGTAACGTTTTTTGTCCTCGAGATGGGAAGCGAGAGGTCGTGGGTTCGAATCCTATATGAATGTTGGTATGTCCTGGCCAGGCCTGATAATTTTTTTTTTTTAGGATCGAGTCTCGTGAGACGAAGGTTGTGGGTTCGAATCCCGGCCAGGCCTGAATTTTTTTTTTTTTTTTCTCGTGAGACGAAGGTTGTGGGTTCGAATCCCGGCCAGGCCTGAAAAAAATTTTTTTTTTTCGTGAGACGAATTGCATAGCAAATTATCCTCGTTTTCTACACAGTAGAAAAGAGAAAAGATCCGGCGAGGCGCGAAGCGCCGAGTATAGAGGGTCCAGGGGGGCGAAGCCCCCCTGGCGGGGTCAAGGGGTGGAGCCCCTTGCGAGGCCCGAAGGGCCGAGTATATATATATATATATATATATATATATATGTGTGTGTGTGTGTGTGTGTGTGTGTGTGTGTGTGTGTGTGTGTGTGTCCTTCTCTCCTTAAGGTTGAGATAAAAATTCCGTTCTTGTTCCAAAAAATCAAGCTTTCCAAACGAAATAATGAGTTCGTTGACCAGCATTTTTTGAGAGCATTAAATTGGTCAAATTTGAAGAAATGTGCTAAAAAAAATCACTAAAAATGGTTGAAAACAAAAATCGTAAATTCTATATTTTTTAGTAGAATTTTAATCAAAAGAAATTTATTAAAATGAACTAATGGAATTCGTAGGGGAAAATATACAGCCCAACCACAAATTCCCAGAAAATGTAACCAAAATCTGATGTAAACAAGACTTTATTCCGGGGAGTGCACTTTCACGTATGCGCAGGAGCTAATAATGATGCAAGCATGTTGAAATTAACATGAAATAATTAAACCATCGTCCCCCAACTATGCACCAAATTTGAGCGGGATTGGACGAGTAGGGCGTAAAACAAGGAAATTTAACTGTGAAGCATGAAATTGCGGAGACTTGGAACTGTAAAGGTGTTAACACATTCGGGAATCATGAAGCTCCATATTCTGGTCATATACCTAATACTATGGTGCACAGCTCTGGGGCTGCACCTCTCAAAGTAATCGTGATATTATACAGCGATTCCAGAACAAAGTACTGCGGTCATGCGTCGATGCGTACCGCTACTCGACCAATAATGATATCCATAACGACCTCGAAATTCCCACAATAAATGAAGTAATAAAAACTCAAGCGATAGCCCATCATCAGAGGCTCCAAGGTCATATCAACGAGGAGGTTGTGAAGCTGCAGGACGTTGATGATCTGCTCAGACGACTGAAAAGACGAAAACCTCACGACCTGTGGTAATAGGGAGTGATGTGTTCATGAAAGTTTGTTCAGTGAGTGTAGTGCTGTGCGCTCCTGCAAATCGTGTTCATTGAAGACACTAAATAGCTGAAATGATGTATAGGATGTGTTATGTATCACAGTCTTGTTTCAGTCACCGATTATTCATTGTCAAAGAAATGTTGCTAATAAGTTGTATTACTTGGTGCAATAAATATTATGAAAAGAAAAAAAATATATACCTAATACATTCGGAGTTTATCAATTATAGACCAATGATCTGCATAGGAAGGATATCTATGTGATAATTTGCTGCGTTTTGGATTCTACGAATCTTGAAACGTAAACTAAATAATTTTCAGGAGGGGGGGGGGGGGGGGGGGTTAAGATTTTTTTTTCTTGATCGATTACAAAGATTCATTATTGATAATATCAAACCAATATTGCAAAAAAAGCTAAAAGTCCTTCGTCTTATTTAAATTGCTGAATATTATTTAGATCGAGTTTTTTGCCATCAAATTGGTGGTTGAAAATTCGTTTTTATTTAAAGAACTGAATTTTCAAAACACTATCACATAGTACAATGATTTACGAAAATTTGCTCTTAGGATCATGCTAAATGACTGGAACTTTTCATGTATCAATTCTATACATAAATCCTCATCTTAACATTAATACTTCATCATAATGTTCCTGTATCAACAATCTTAACTGGTTATATAAAAAAATACGCTCAACATTGACCCAGAATAATACAAAGCACTGGGGACAAGATGAGCTTTCAGCTAAATCCAAGGTATGTAAAAACGTGTTGGGAGAAACACGACTGCGCATCAACGTGGTGTTTTATAACTTAGGTGGAAGGGTGAAAATCCCGCAAAGCCGACGATAAAGAGTCTGTAGGCGGACTTTTACGAGGCTGTTTATCAAGATAAGATTTCGCGCTGCATCTCACTTGTTAATTAACGTCACATTTGCATAACTCAAGTTCCTATGTTCATTTCAGCTCAATCTAATTGTCAGGGATTTGTTCCCTTGTCTTCACCACTTAATCAGTTGTATTAGTATTATTGGTAGTAGTAGTATTAGTATCAGTTGTAGTAAGTATTATGAATAAAATGAAACATTATATACACCCCAGAAGAAAGCTCTTTTAATCTAATATAGTGGACTCTTATACTTCATAATATGATGATGTATTCTCTCAATAGAGACCGACTCCAGCCTAGCCTGAACTCGTACTCCTACTGCAATCAATACATGTATGTGCTCCAACCATGCAAAAATGAATGTAGTTCCTAATGGTTAGAACCACCTTTTAGGACGGATGTGGATCCGGCATCTAAGACTAACTTAAAAAACATTGACCAAGAAAATTAATCAAATAATCAAGTAAATCTAACAACAGTGCAGTTATCTAATTTCAATATTCAGGATATAGAGGAACTTTTTCCAGAAGTTTTCATTCAAAAAGTGGGTGGCGTACCTAACGTTGTTATAATCCTTCAACTTCGAACAGGAGCAAAGTTTATATTCGTGAGTGCAAAGTTTCGTATGCCCTCCGTGACAGGAAGGAAAAAGAACAAGATGCCTCAAGGCCCATTTACACTGAGCGCGCACCGTTTGCAAACAGGTCGTGCAGAACGTTTTTAAACGCCAAAAAAAAGATGGTGCGTTTACCTTGCTCGCGCACGGCCATCCAAACAGCTGTTCTTGAGGATTCGCGGAAAAACCGAAGCCGGTGGATCGATCTCGCGCACTAGCGAACGCTGTTCACAAAAATTGCTCGCTGTGGGTGAGTTTATATACTGCACGCGCCCCATCATTGTGACCATTCGCAAACCATGTTTGCAAACGTTGCGCGCTCAGTGTCAATCTAGCTGAAGAAATCATAAGTATATCTACAACAAGTGACTGGGGGTCCCCACTTGTAGTCATTCCCAAAGCTTATGACAGTGTTCGACTTAGTGTTCACTATAAGATCACTGTGAATCGATGTCAACGTCAATTACCCCATAAACAAGATAGAAGATGTCCTCAACAGTCTTCGAAATTCGAATATTTCTGCAAGCTAGACCTATTCAAATCCTATTTTCATTTAAAAACAGATGAAACCAGCAGTGAGATTCAATAAATTTCGACACACAGGGGAACTTAAAAAATGAACCGTCCAATTTTCGGGGCCACTCCGACAGATTTCAATACAGTTATGGATTCTTGAAGGATTACCAGAGGTTATTTTCCACTTTGATGACATCATCGTTCGTGGGGAGTCACGACATGAATTCTGCCTTAACCTAATTGCTTGGCTTGAGCGATTACAGGACCATGCATGTGAATAAAAACAAGTGCTCATTTTTCCAAACACAGATTGAATAACTATCCATTAGAGTACTTACAATGAGATAATGAAGAGCCTATCCAAAATTAAAGCAAAGTAGATCTTCCTAGGCCAAAAACGTCAAAGAATTAAGCAGGCTCCTAGGCATTGTTACGTATTATTCTCGTTTAATTACAGATTTATCGACTTTAACGTATCCGACAGGCTTTTTAAGAAAACAAGATAAGTTTCATTGGCCAAATGACTGCGAACGTGCATTCATCAAAATAAAAACTGAAATCACGAGAGATCGGATCATTGTTCCATTTGATCAAAGTTGACCAGCGATTCTAACGACGGATGCATTCCCGGTTGGTGTGGCAGCTGTATTGTCTCATATCGTCCACGATGTAGAGCGCCCCATTAGTTTTACCCCTCGTTGACTTTTACAGGCCGAGAGCAATTATAACTTGATCGTGAAGCTCTTGCCATATAATTTATGGAGTTGATCGTTTATAACTATCGTTTTGGACAGCATTTCACTTTGGTCACGGACACTATCTCGAATTTTCCACCATAAAACCAAACTATCAAAAATGACATCTGCTCGTCTCGTATCACACTTTTAAGAGGTTTTGACTATGATGTCAAGTTCAAAAATGGTGTTAATGCAAATGTCGATTGTTTATCTTGCTTTCCGATAACTCAAAATTATACATCTTCTGATATGGTTATTAACAACGAAATTCAACAAGTTTTCTTATCAACTATCTTCGGAATTTCTTCCGTTACAATAACGCCTTCAACTATAAAAAATAAAGAAAGAATTGCAGTCGACATCATCATGGTATCCTATTTAGGAACGACCGAGTTGTGATCCAAAATCCCATAAAAATGATGTTCTCAAAGAGCTACAGGAAGAAGCAGCTCGCACGACTTCATTGTACCTGGATAAACATAGACAGGGGTATTGAGAAATGGTTCGAGCCTGTGTCTCTACATCACTAGGAAGAACCAAGTGCCAATTGGGATAGAGTGCATATTGACTTTGCAGTGCCCATCCAAGGTACTATTATCTTGTTCTAGATGTTTCCGAATCTCGCTGAGCCGAAATTGAAGCTAGCAAGGACGCTGCTCGTCAGCAATCACCATCAATCTTCTGAACAAAATTTTTGCAAGTCACATATCCATTTTCTGATTATGCAAGCATTTTCACCAGTCACATTTTTCAGTTTATAATTCGAGACAAACGGGATTAAGCAGTAGTTCATCGCTCCGTACCATCCTGCCACAAATAAAGTTGCTGAATGAAACATCCAAACGCTATAGAGGCTCTGCAAATTTTTCAGAAAATCCAAAAAATCCTATTCAGATACGGGGCTACCCCCTTGAACACAAGAAAATCCCCTACTGAGATGTATCTTCGGAGACAAAAACAAATAAAACTTGGATCCATGCGGCCATTTCAGGAAGCTCCAACTCAACAACGTCGGGAGAACACTAGGTCATTGCAAATGGGGGAGAGAATCCGTACAAAATTGTTCGCCAGTAACCGAACCAATTGGAAATTTGGAACTATAATTCGAAAACTTGGACATATCGACTACATAGTACAATTGGACTGAGGAAGAACATTAAACTGACGCATAAATCAGTTACAGAAAGCTGAGGTTCAACCAGCTACATTCGTTTCCAACACAGGGCGATCAAGCTCAACCTCCTTTGGCAGAGATACTGATTGATCTTCTACCTCACCAAGTAGCATCAAGCCGGTAAAATCGGTCTCAGAAAATGAAAACCATCTAGAGCCATCAAGGTCGAGCAAGATTCTTCTAAATACTGACTTCGGAATTCATGTGGAATACGCAGCAACCAATCCATCCAGTGAAGACCCTCTTTCCAACCTGTTGGTTCCAGACGATCAAGAAGAACGAGGTGGCCTCCAACATATTTGGAAGTTTTTTATTAAGTGAGGGACAATTATTATATCATCAATTACCTACGAACAGCGTGAATGGTATAACAAATCCATTTCAAACCCACAAATCAATTTATAATTTATCGTTGCACCGAGATACCTATCTTAATTTGTGTTTGTGAGAATTATGAAAAATAGATCTATTGCGTTTATTTCAAAGTGTTTTTTCAAATCATGAATAATTCGAAGATGGAATAATTAATTTATTGGAGAAAATAATATATTATTCTATAATATTTTATAAATTATTTCTATTACTTTTTAGTAATTATTATCTAGCCCACATGCTTCAAGTCACGTATGTAACCAGAATGCATTATACCGTGATGATAGCATTCAATATTGAAGTGACAGAAGTTCTAATATTAACTAATTTCTAGCCACTTGTCACTCATGAAGAAACCACAGCGATTCACAGAAAATCACAAAACCACAATCGTGTAAATATGTTGTAAGAGGACAACTAGGACAACCAAAAAAGTAAATAATTAACGTACGGATCAATCGTCAAGCCATCCCTCCCGCCTTCACAAGGATTCCCCTGTCCAGTATGATATCACCAGTGAACGAAACTTTGAAAAATCATAGATAGAAAACTCAGAAAATGTACTTTAGTTAAAAAATAACAAATGTATCTTTTAGGATTGTACGCATCTTGAGTCGCCGACCATCTACAATACAATTAAAAATAATGGAGGGACTCTGGTCAGCTGTGGAACCCCTAAATCTAATTACTTTTCTAATCCACTGAGGGTGCTGTAATTAAAGATGGAGCTCCTATGGGGCACCTCGAAAACAATCATTACAATAGGGCACGGCGGCGCACTCATCAGCTGAGGGACTCGAGAGGCTAATTTCTTTCCTAATCGACTCACAATGATAACATTTAAAATGCAGTGCTTCTGGAACACGTAGAATACATTTACAAGTTATGGAGGTGGGGTGTTCGGCTGAGGGACCTCACCATCTAAATTCTGTACAGGTTGACTCCCGGTGCTGATATTTGGAATAAAGCGCCTTTGGAATGGCTTGAAAACTGTGTTATTAAATACGGAAGACAACTTAACAGCTCAGGGTCCTCTAGGACTGATAATTTTTTGTATAATCAACCTACAGAAATACATTGATTGTAATTCATGTGTAAAGAGCAAACCTAGTTTCAAAACAATATGCCGTGTATATAACCCTTATAATTGATGGGAAGATGACTTAGTCATAGGTCGCTTTGTTCCTCAACTTTATTAAAAAGGGTAAAATTATGGGGTCCTGATGCTGTAGTGCAATGAACCTATTTGCAAGGCGCGAAGCCCCGAGTTTCGATAATAAATATACTATAAATGGGGTTTAATAATTACCGACCACAGTTCTGCTTTGAAGGGATATCTAATATTTACAATCATAGGCAAAGCTAATTTTATGTGATTATTTTGCATGTTTCTTCTTTGTCATTTGGTGCGCTCGTTGCCCTACAAAGCAGCAAAGTGTGCAGTTTCAATGAGAGAGTAATATTTCTCGCAATATATATAAAATAATAATTGTAAATCTAAATCTAATTACATTTTATTAAAATAACAATATACTTCAAGCACTAACCAACTTCGCAACTGCATTGGGATTGAATGGGACGGATGTTGGGGAATCAGGGTGGTTCAAAAAAGAAAAAGTTCTGTGATTTTGCCGCTATATTTGGCGAATAAGTACAATGCCGGTTCAAGTCCTTGCCAAATTACCAACAGCTTTGTTCCGAGTATCCTGGAAAATACCAAATTTTATCGGCACAAGGTATTTTGGGACCTTGAATTATCAACGCGACATAATTTCCGGTAAAATTTGGGTGAATTTGTCTGTTACCCTACAATTAATTTGAGGTTTATGGCTGATAAACGAAACAATCATCGGCAGAAAAGTATAGTAAAAAACGGGATCATGTCTAGAACATGCCAAAGCATATTATCTGACCATAATAGCATGTTCCCAGTACAATTCTTAACCAGGCGACAGCATTTTCGGTGAAATTTTCGATTTTTACTTATCTTCTAGCAGCTCCCTCTGCCAGTTTACCGAATAACTAGTGGACGGAGCGTAAAATAAATAAGTTCATCGTGTTCAGCTCATGTGAAAACCCATAAATTTACCCAAAAAAATTGAAATCCGTCCTTCAAATCATCACCACGCCCGGCCTTGGCACCAATTTAGAGGTTGGTTTACGATAGCGGTCGATAACTGGCATAAAACGACCCAGGTAAAGTGGTTAGGATTAATAATTTCTGCTAAAAAATTTAGGAGGGTCATCCTGACATAACGAGGAAGCTAAAAAACTATGGGAACAAGAAATCCCAGAACTTTTTTCTTGTTTGAACCACCCTATTGGGGTATGCAGGCTGATTCACGCCTCTAAACTTAATATTTTCGAAAAATATTAATTGTGTAATTTGATGTCTGTACGTATGGAGGAGCAATTATACACAGCCAGGGGTTACTATTGGTTCTCCGTTTTCTCCTCTGCTTGCAGATATATACAGGGATTATCTTGTGCAACAAATATTTACAACTTGTAACACAAATAATCTTCTATATTCGTATAGATATGTCGATGATATTATCATTCTATGGAAGGGCACAGAAAGACAAATAAATTCTTTTCACTGAAAAATCCATCAAAGTCACCCTAGAATCCGGCGTTAATAAAATAAATTTTCTTGATTTGTCCATCTCTTTGGTAAACATGAAGCATGATTTTTCAATTTATAGAAAAGATACATATAGCGGTATAACGATCCATAGTACTTCAAATCACCCTTTGTCCACAAGCATGCAGCTTTCCATAGTATGATCAACCGAGCACTATCTATTCCAATGGGTGATCGAAATTTATCAAAAGAAAAATCTGTTATCAAAAGCATATCGGCTAGTAATGGCAATGGAGGAGATCTCGTTGATACCATAATGGAATAAAGTTCTTAGAAAAAAGAGCAGAGATAAAGTTTCCAATCTGGTTAGGGAAGATGTAACTAGAAGGATGGATGAGTATACCTTATTATTGGAAAATTTCCGATAAAATCGGCAAAATTCTATCATCGAGGTGTTATAAAGTGGGTTTTAAAACTAGAAATAGTATTAGAGCATTACTAGGTTCCGTCAAAGAAAACATAAATGGTCAGAATAAAAGTGGGGTTTATAAACTAAAATGTTCTTGCGGCTACGAATATTGCGGTCAAACTGGTAGGAAATTCAGGGAAAGAATGGAAGAGAACTCAATTTGTAGAATCTGAATTTTGGAAAAAATTTCATGCAGAAATCCGTTTCAGGCTATTCTGAATCATATTCTGAAGTTTAACGCATTTTTTTTATGTATGTATGTATATATGTATGTATCATTCCAGACGATCACTGTCCGTAGAATTGTGCTAGAAACTTCAAACAAATTTTAAAATGTTAAGGACACAAAACGAAAGTTCCAGTTCGTTATCCAGCATGATCGGATTACATCTTCGGGTGGAAATTTTCAAAAATGTAGTCAAAAATTTCAAAATAGCCTGTTTTTTGCGATTCGTTGTGCGAAATAATTTTTTTCAGCATACAAACATGTGGTATATTCGGAATCAGCGTGAAATTTTCTATAAGAATATGTATCAAGTTTTCAAAAATTTCAAAGTGGAAAAATCAGTCAAAAATCGAAATAACCTGAAAATTGGTAATATTTGCATGAAACATTGTCCAAATTCAGATTGAACTATTCCTATGGAAGTATCCCTGTATAACCAATCCTAGAACCATGCTGTTTAAAACGTAGGTAGTAGGTGCTTGTTAAAATTAAAAAAAAAAAAAAAAAGTAATCACAACTGATGAGTTTACTCTGTGAAATATTCCGTCCTCCGATTCTCTCGTTTTTAATAATATGATTCCATGTTTGTCTATCAAAATTATAAACTAAAATTTCTCCACACGATCAATAGCGACTGAAATGTCGAAGATTTCTTCAAAAATTCGCTCATGGGGTCATGCTGTATGACTGGACTTTTTTGTCCAAAAGGAGGTATGTTGAATGTACTTGAAAAAATTTAAATGATTAAAAGTGACAGATCTGGCAAATGTTTAAATGAGGATTGCCCTCAATATATTTCACCGCTGATAAGTCCATTTCTATAAAGCTTGGAATTATCCCTTGAAACTGTAGAAACCATTAAGTCTTCCCCTCCTTCCACTTGCAATTAATTGGAAGTACCTCCAGCCCCTCTTCCTTTTTCTCGACCAGTGGGATTCAATCTCCCTTCACCTGTGACAATATAAGCTGTGCCCTTCCTAATGTGTGTTCAGTTATTGTTTGTTATTGATGACGGCCTAACCGTCGAAATCGATTTAAAATGGCAACTCTTTATTTTTCGTGGAAATAGACAACGTTTTTTCACTAACTACCGTTTTGAAATGGATTTCCACAACGTCGTTGCGAGTGATTTAGTTCGTGATTGAAAGGTGAAAAAAACCGGTGAAAATGATATACCTGCTTTGGGTTGGCGTACTGGTTCTTTGGGGTTCAACTACTTACCAGCACGTTGTCTCCATGATTCCATCCGACATTACTGAACAGAATAACCCATTACATGCTTTGAGGAGTGCACATAGAGAAAAAATTGAAGCGAGACGTCTTAGTAGAAGAAGGGTCGTTGAAAGCTTTGAGTGAGTACAATCTAAATGTGCATTCCAACGCAAATAAGAGTCTTGAGATTATCTCATGTTTTTCGCAGGTAAATTTCTCAATCTGGCTCAGAAGAAATTGAATATTAGTTCGGAAGATCGTGCCGCTTTACTGCAGTCGTTATGGGATGTTCGGCGATTCTGGGCCTACTAGCATGGTCATTTTGGAAATGAGGCCTTAGTAGCGCCGGTACCGGTACATTACAGGCAGTTGAGGCCCTTTGAAAGGTTGGTTCGATGACTTTCACGTTATCAGTCTTCTATTAGTTTACACAGGTATCAGAAAACTCATCGAAAATAATTGTTATCTTTCCACGTAATATCCAAATGTTTAATTTAATATTTTCGACGAATTTCCCATCCAATTAGTTTTGACTAGTGTCTCCCTCCATGAGGGCACTTACTAAGAAGGCTCAAGTTCAGATTTTTGATGAGTTTTTCCATTCGATGAGTGTCTACGGACCCATTATAAACTAATTGCGGTTGTCATGGAAGTTATGATGGTGTATTTTCAAAGCTCAGGTACTACAGAATAACAGTTTTCTAGTGAAGCAACGAGAAACGAACGGATTAAAAAATATCAGGTTTCTTTGCCATCGAAGGGAAATGAGATTGGAGCGCCATTATGGGTTGGACCTTTTCAATTGCAGAAGGGTGTTTTCTTGGTCCAATCGCGGCGGATCTGTTTATCTTACAGATCAAACGGAGGTCTAGAAACTTGATTTCCAACATTTTCTACGTAGGATGTCGTTGAGGTTTCCGCCTTATGCATACAGATTAGAGCGGAGTGATGGAGTTGGCGAGGAATTGCTTCAGGGAACGGCTGAGACGGATGCTCTCAATTGGAGATATAACTCGATAGGATTGATCTTCATAATATTTGATTTGCACGGCATTTGCAGATACGGAGGTTGTTGATTGGAATATAATTTGGCAACGCTTCAATTGTACTCCTCTTTTCTTTTCAATTTTCCTGTTTCCTTTTGTAAACTTAGAGGAAGAGGTCACCGCCTGACAACACGGGCCAGGCCCAGGGTGCCAGAAGGTTTGGGCCAAAAACCGGGCACTACTTTATGATGGGCATACCGAAAATACTGATTAAACGGCCGGACAGTCATATGTTCCACGCAAGCGCAATTATCGATATGCATTTTCATTATCAGAACTATGTTCAATTCCCTGCCAAATCGGACCTAAAGTTTATTTTATCTGTAAGTCCCAATAAACATCACTTGCTGCCTGTAATGGTGGATTCAGACAATTCTTTAATAATGAGTTAAAGTGGTTCGGAAATGGAGTAGTCTATTCATGAAATTTATGAAATTATGTTTATAGTTCGAGAATGGAGTAAATTGTCTATTTCAATCCTCAACCATATTCGAGGTAGATGATTTGTAAAGAGTTTTTCGTAGAAACTTTTTTTTCCAGTAAAACCGTGCTTCTCTACTTTAACTCAACCAAATTTTATTTTCGAGCATTTTCTTTTAAATCGTCGTTAAATGTTCCAATAAAATGGAGTCTTTTGGTTCACGAAAATACCATCTACATATCGAACCTCTAGCTTGAATGTGAGCTGTTTTGAAAAATGATTATCTCTGAAAAACCCATGAAACTTCAAGTTTATTGCCTTAAAAAATGCTGAAGATTGCCAAATCTTACAAAAACGGCTCCAAGTAATAAGATTTTGAACGGGTCGGTCAAAATCACGATTTCGTTTCAATTTGATATATACTTACTTACTAGCTGGAATTTAAAAAAAAAAAAAAAAAAAAAAAAAAAAAAAGTCTTGGTTGTGTCACGGTGGGTGGGGGTGTGGGGTGAAAAAAAGTGTTATTATGCTCGCAACCATTTTTAGCTGGGACGGGTACAGTCGACACATCGTCCCACTAGAGAAGCTGCGAAGTTAAAAAACCATTAAGTCGGTAATTTTCCGCTCTTTCAATAAAAACCGGACATTTAGCGTCCAGACCAATTTTCGCTGGACTGTCCAGTCCAGAACCGGACACCTGGCAACCCTGGCCAAGCCTCGCGTCAGGCAGTGCGAATTAAGAATGTATTTTGTACTATTTTATAATGCAATATTCATATTAAAAAATTAATGCAAATAAACTATTCTATTCTATGGATAGCTGCTATCAAAACCGCCTTTACACATAGCAAAGTTGATCCTAAACCATGTCTTTGTTTGGAGGGTGATCGATTGTTTCTGGCATATTGCTGCTCCTCTGAACTCCAAATCGGATCACTTCGCCAAGCTTATTGGTTCTCATCACAGCTAATTACAGCGCTAACATCAATATCAAGATTCCTCTCTTAGTAGCATTCCAAGGAAAATGTTTGGATAAGGGCAGAGCGGTTTTAGGGACCCAGAAAGTTCGGTGAGGTCGAATGTTAAGCAGGCTGGCGTGGCTACGGCGCTCATTACTTGGGGAAAGGAAATATTTGTGTCAGGTGAGAGCTGTGTTCATTAGCATCGTCTATCACGCAGGCTACAGCAACAGCCGCGTTCCTCGGTTCACATCCCCCTCAGAAGTTTATTCAAGAGGCGGTGCTCGTCTGATGGCGCGACGCGACTATTTTCACTCGCGGTTATGTTTACATCATCCACTAACCCTAATAAGTTGGTGTACACTAGCGGTGCACTTCACTATCATGTTTCATTCTAATAACCCCATGATACATGGAATAGCTAGATTTCAGTGGAGTTAGCTTATACAAAGACCACGCTAGCTTTCGAAAGCTACCTACCTACCAACCTCGTCGAAATTACGAGCAATGGGGAATTTTCATTGCTATTTATTATAGAAAGAAATAAGCAAGAGCTTTTCGAGGAGCTGCTATATGATGATATCTGACCAGTAAAATGGCTCTTGAAATTCATTTGCCCTATGTTTCTATGGTATGTTTCTTTTAGCAAATTTTTGTAAAAATTGTAGCTATTGCAATGGCTCAAATAATTTTGAAATAAAAATTTTCGAAAAGGTTTTTTACTGCATTCCGGTTTGAGACATTATGAGATGAATCCTAGAGTTTAACGCTTCATATATCTATTTTAATAAAATCGTTAATATGTCTGTCTGAACATTGATTAAAATCATGAAATTCTGAGTTTCTTTTCCGTTTCATTTGTAGACGATTGGTACCATTTTCTTAATTTTTCTGTCTGTCGGTATGTTTGTCCGCTTTTCATGATTACAGGGATCACTGGACAACTGATATGAGTGACTGAAATGTCTGTATCAGTCCAACTTGAATTATAGGATATTATTGAAGTTTTTAGAACTGTGGTGTTTTAGGGGATGGGGTGAAATAGGGTATCTTGGTCACCATTGAACAAACTGGCGATGTGATTGGGCGAATATGTTTGGCAAATATGTTTATTCTTACTTAAACCACAGGCTACTTAAAAATGCTCAAATCTGCCCCATTGGGGGTGTTTTAGGGGAGGAGGGGGGGATCTTTTTCATTACTGAAAAAACTGGGGATTTGATTGTAGAATATATTTGGAGTACTTACTCTAATTCAAGTCGAAGACTACTTTTTCAGTTTTTCAAATCTGACCCACAATTGAGGGGGAGGGAGTGGGGGAGTTATTGCGTTTCGAACGTCACTGAACCAACTGGGGATCTGAGTTGTCAAATATGTTTGGAGTATTCTAATTTGAATCACAGGCTACTTGAAATATTTCAAATCTAACCCCTAGAAGTGCGTATATTCAAGTCAACCAGTGTAACCAGTATATATATATATATATATATATATATATATATATATATATATATATATATATATATATATATATATATAACTGGTGGTCATTTAAAGTTGTTGGTCTAAACTGCAGTAATGTATAGAATTGAGTAAAACTATGTTCTAACCACGGTTAATTATGTAATGAAAAATGTAATAGAACGATAAACTAAATAAGAATCATAAGAACCTACTATTTTCTATAGGGTTATTTCCTATTCTCTCATGTTTCTTCCTCTCGCTGTTATTCAAAGTTGTTAGTCTATATCGTACCTATAAATACAGAGAAGGTGATTACAACTAAGTTATGAGAGTGAACTATAATAGAGAAGGAGAATTGTTTAATAACCAAAGAAGCAACTGTTGGTCTATTGGGTTGTTTTATAATATACAATGCGTTTCTTCGTCTCGCGGTTAATTAAAGTTGTTGGTCTATACCGTAGTGATGTACAGAATTGCTTAGAACTATGTTCCGAAGGTTAAGTTATTAAATACTAGCCGCTCCGGCTCGCTACGCTCGCCTCCACGTCCAGGGGGGCAAGCCCCCCGGACCCCCCATTAAATTGGTCGCTTCGCTCGCAAAATGTGGCATGTAGGGAATTTTGCTCGCTTCGCTCGCAAAGTGTGGCATGTAGGGAATGTTGCTCGCTTTGCTCGCAAACGGTAGGTCTCTAAGGGTAGGTTTAACGTGTGTAGGGGATGTTGCTCGCTTCGCTCGCAAACGGTAGATCTCTAAGGGTAGGTTTAACTTCTGTAGGGGATGCTGCTCGCTTCGCTCGCTTGAGGAAGTTATACTGCCCACCCAACTTGGCAGACGTTTTTTTCAGTTGGGAATTCTCACAAACAAATTAAATCTTATAAAACTACGTGGAACCACGAAAAGTTTATTCGGGGATGTTGCTCGCTTCGCTCGCAAGGTATTGCTGTGTATGTGTAGGAAAAAGTCCGTATTTATTCTGTTGAAATGGCTCTCGCTTCGTTCGCAAGGTACCTATGTGTACCTGCTCGCAATTTTCTCATGTTAACAGTTTCCTCGCTTCCGCTCGCATTTTGACCGACTTCACGTCACTTTTTTCGATATCCGATTTCGGATTCAGATTCGGCGGGATCAAAGCTGTATTTCGCCCGCGAAAACCGTTCCGAAAAACGTACCTTTACGGGGTATATTTTAATTGGGAAAAACGTAGTTTTTCGTCGGACTTTTCGAGAAAACGGGTCCGTACTCTCGCATTTTTTTGACGCATTTCCCGATACTTTTTTCGCGATCCGATCGCGCCGTCGTCTTCCTCGTAGGAAAACCTACGAAACCGGTATTTTTTCGGAATTTTCGACGGCCGTTTAGAGGGGTAGGGGAAGCGGGGAAGTCCAAAAAGCGCACATTAACAGGAACTTCGACCCCCCTCCCGCCCTACGGCCCATGGTTCGGGTGGGATTAGAAAATGTGAAATTCGCTCGTTCCCCCTTTCGGAAAATCCCAAGAAGATCCCCCCACTCGTAGACTCCCCCCACTCAGCCATTTGGCCGTGCATAGACACGACAGACAAACAAACAAACAAACAGACGGAGTTTCATTCTTATAAATAGTAGAGATGTTATAGACCGGTATTCTAAATAACTAACAAAAGAACCGACTATTGACTATTGGGTTATTTCCTATTCTATCTCATGTTTGTTCGTCTCGCGGTTATCAAAGTTGGTCGGTACTTTAGTACTGTATATAACTGATTAGAACTATCAATTCATTAAGTTTTTCTATTGAACTTCTGTGGTAAGCCACCTTACAAAATCTGATGGGTTGTAAAATTTAAAACGAAACCTTCAGCTTACCACTTATATTGAAATAATCACAAAGCTTTTCACTCTGTGATTATCTGTGATTGTGTTCGTTGTGACCTGAAGATGCTCAGAATCTGAGTGAAAAGATTTGGGATTATTTCAATATAAGTGGTAAACTGAAGGTTTCGTTTTATATTTTACAACCCATCAGATTTTGATTAGAACAATGTTTTGAAGGTTATGGTATGAAATATGTTAGAGAACGGTAAGCTAAATAACTATCATAAGTACCAACTATTGTGCATTGGGTTATTTCGTTGTTTGTATATCGTATACCATCTCAAGTTTCTTCATATATAGTTGCAGTATATTTGTTGGACTACACCATAGTAGCTGCGTACAGAAGTTGAATAGAACTATGTTCTGAAGAAGAAGTAATTTTTGAAGGTGAACTGTTTAACAACCATAATAACCAACCGTTGGATTATTCCCTATTCTGCCCCATAATTTTCCATCATGAGGTTCTCCATGGGTCGATTAGGTGGTAGATAGCTCCATTAGTCGGAAAGGTACACCAGAACGATCTTTTCTTATATCAGTAAAGTAAACAAGATGTTAATCGACTCTTTGTCTCATGTTCTCCCAAGTCCAAAAGACGCACAGAGCCATTGTACAAGCGGATACAAGCTCTCTCCACCCCACATTCAGTCCAAGTTTTTCCACTTACTTTTTATCTGTCGCATGAAACCCCAAAACTGTCCTTATCTTTGTTTCGGTGGGAGGCTTAGTGGGGCGGCCTTGGATAACTCGGGCCATAAGGGGATGAGGAAGGTATCCCGGTGTAACTGTAGTCATTGCAAAGGGCGGTTTAATTTAGATAGGGCGCGGGGAACCACTATCTCCTTTCACGTTCCATGCCTGGCCGGCCTGTTTCGCAGACTCACTGCACAACTTCGCTCGTTTCCTCCGCCGTCTGAATGTATTTAAGGCTGATATATACAGCAACCTTTCCGAAAATTGAAATTCGCGAGGAGACCGTAGCCTTCAAATTTAACTTGGTGGAAGTTCGCGAACACTAAAAACCTTTTAATACGAAAATGTTCTTCTGTATCTAACAGTTAAGAGTTCCAGATGGGGAAATCTCTGCTTATTACCCAAAGGATCATTAACCCTGCGTCGACCACGTGGGAGCTAGAATAATAGTCGCCCACGTGGGGTCCACCAGGACCCCACTCACATTTCTGGCTGTGCCGCCCTATTGTTGCATGGGACTAGCGTCAAAACATCATGCAATCAATTCTGAGGTGTCTACGAGGATAGTCTCCTAATATCGTGTCTATGGTAGCAAAGTTGCAGCTTGTAGCCACGAAATTACATGGGCCAAAGAATTTCCTCATCTAAGAAAACCAAAAACGCAAGAGAAAGGAATAAAAAGCAAAACGTTCAAGTCTTTTATTTATATCAGAACGAAATATAAACTTTAGTAAACTTTTTAGGCATATAAACTCTAAGAAGGCCCATTGTTTTTCAATAAAATACGGAACTTCAGCCAACACAGAACTTTTTCGAAAATTGCCTTTTCATATTGCCTTTTTGTATGGTGCCTACGAAAGTGAATTTACATTTAGTGAGCACCTCCGCTAATACGTATGACGTGAACCAATTGTTTGCAGTCACATTGCGATTGGTATTTTTCATGTTTCCACTACAAAGAACTCGTCGGGCACTGAATCCTCGTTAGGCAAGGTTTTGTCCTCCACTTCACTGTCTACTTGTATGGACAAAAAACGACTGATTCACATTCCCAGTTTTTCCCATGGTGCGAACAGGAGAACTAAGTAACCACTACGTATGTGTGCTCAAACGATTGAAAATTAAGACAAAACATGTGAGTGAATGTGCCGACAATTTTTTTTCACGGAAGTCCACGTGGGGTCTACTCAGACTCCAACAACGATTTTCATCAAACAGAAATGAATTCAAAAGGTACACTATCCTGGAGGACCATTGCTACCTCGCCAACCTCTGGAGCAGTATTGAGTAGGAAGCTACTCGAGGAGCAGGCAGTGAGGGGCAAAGTGGCTATAAGGGAGGGGGGAAAGGTGCGCATGGGGTCCACCTGGACCCCACGTGGTCGACGTTGGGTTAATTCGGTATTATCTAGCATATCAGTTAAATTAATTAACCTCCTACCTAAATAAAACGAAAAACTTCCCTTTTATTTAAAAAGTTGATGAGAAAACGACTTTAAACCATTTCTGCCCTTAAATGTAACTCCTGGTTTATGCCGAGATTTGCCCCACAAAATGATGCCGAGATTTCTGGCACATCCCCAGGTGATATAAGATTTGGTGCAGTAGTTCCGAAGAAAAGGTTCGAATGATAGATGGACGGATTTTAGGAATCTACCTCGACACAATAGATAACAGTTAAAGGCATTTTGAAAATGTATTAATTTATTTTTTTAAAATGAGTCTGCGTAATTACACACTGGGGCAGAAAGACGAGCTTGCCGATGTGTCCCAGGTTAATTTGGCGGACACACAGATCGATCGTTCAAGTAGGTTCTATCTCAATTTGATTAAATTGGTGTGTGTAGACATGAGAAGTTGGTATAAAGACAGATTTTGTAGAGAGAATCAGTAAAATTATACATAATGTTTTTATCTGGTTATGTATTAGAAAATGTGATTAATTGAAATTGAGAGAATTTATTCGTTTCTCGGCCGCACCAATTCGGGCTCACCTGCGCGAAAATGTGCGAAAATCATAGAAAGAAAACAACTCATGGTAGGAGAACGCGGATGATGCCAAATGATGTAATTTTCTTCAATTTAAAAATAATTATAAGACCTTTTACGCACTCATGGGTAACGATCATTATTTATTCATTTATTTGTTAACGTTGTACATAATTTTTCAGAACTTTGATTTACCTACATAAATGAAAGAAAGTAGAAACAACATTATTGTGAGACACAGGCAAATCCCACAAGAGTTGTGCCAAACAGTGAAAACAAAAAAATTACTTAAATTCAGTAAGTAAGTACATTTTTTCCCGAATTAAAAATTAAAATTAAATTATTACTTCACACAAATCAAATGATGTATAATCCAACTATGGATTATACATCATTCCCTGATGGTGTACCTGAAGCCACTGAGCTTTACAACGAACTGTGATATTCTGATCTGTGATATATTTATTTATTTATGCACACCTAGTCATATCTTTATTTAACTAATATATGTATGTATATATACTATTTATCATTATATACTTATTTATCGATAATATTTATTTATGTATTTGGAAGGATCATCTAGTCGTAGTTTAGTTCTTATTACGGGGTATTTTTATCCGCAGTAGGGATTACAAAGCGGTCATCGCTGTATCCCTTGAGGCAGAGTGCGGTGATGCCTCGTTTTGCGGATTATTGTTATTACTATTATTTCTCCCCCTCCGATCTGCCAGTGGAGTCCGTGATGGCAGTCCGTTTAGTGACGGACGGTCTGCATGGCTCCCCTTAGAATCGTGCCTGTTGCAGTGTCCTTTTAGCGAATTTTTGAAGAAAATTAAGCTATTGCTCTCGCCTCAAAATTTGTAGAATGTGAATTTTTGAAAAAAATTTATGCAGAAATCCGTTTCAGGCTATTCTGAATCATATTCTGAAGTTTAACGCATTTTTTTATGTATGTATGTATATATGTATGTATATGTCATTCCAGACGATAACTGTCCGTAGAATTGTGCTAGAAACTTCAAACAAATTTTAAAATGTTAAGGACACAAAACGAAAGTTCAAGTTCGTTGGCCAGCATGATCGGATTACATCTTCGGGTTGAAATTTTCAAAAATGTAGTCAAAAATTTCAAAATAGCCTGTTTTTTGCGATTTTTTGTGCGAAATAATTTTTTCAGCATACTAACATGTGGTATATTCGGCATCAGCGTAAAATTTCCTATAAGAATATGTATCAAGTTTTCAAAAATTTCAAAGTTGAAAAATCAGTCAAAAATCGAAATAATGCCGTTCGCTAGTTGTAAAAATCGGTAATATTTGCATGAAACATTGTCCAAATTCAGATTGAACTACTCTTATGGAAGTATCCCTGTGTAACCAATCCTAGAACCATGCTGTTTAAAACGTAGGTAGTAGGTGCTTTAGAAAAAAAAAAGAAAAGTAATCTCAACTGATGAGTTTACTCTGTGCATGTGTTAATAATTTGATTCCATGTTTGTCTATCAAAATCATAAAATAAAATTTCTCAACACGATCAACAGCGACTGAAATGTCGGAGATTTCTTCAAAAATTCGCTCATGGGGTCATGCTGCATGACTGGACTTTTGACACCCCTTTTTGATTGCCGCTAATGACCCTTCCGGTTGAGACGTAGCTTAAATTCTAAAAAAAAAAAAAAAAAATTAAAAGAATAAATAATAATGAGTAGTGTTTCTTTTATGTATTTTCCCCTCATACTTGAGATACTGCCGTTATTATCGTTTTATTCTTGATTTTCTTCTTCATTCTCTTTTTATACATGGCTCTCTTTTTTTGATCGGGCATGCCCGCGTTGATGAATGAATAAATACTACGAGGCTAGTCATTTAATTACAGTATCCGACCAATCGACCCGATTTCAAGTGAAACGGCGATTAAACATTTTACGAGGACGTTTGAAAAGCTGGGAAGAAAAAAAATCTCATCTATTCCTGGGGAAGCACCGACCCCCATGATGATGGTGGACGTGAAGGGGGGGGGGGGGGGGCGGTTTTTCCAGCTACTCAACAATACGGTGGGGCAAAAGTGTTTTAGCGAATTTTTGAAGAAAATTAAGCTATTGCTCTCGCCTCAAAATTTGTAGAATGTGAATTTTTGAAAAAATTTTATGCAGAAATCAGTTTCAGGCTATTCTGAATCATATTCTGAAGTTTAACGCATTTTTTATGTATGTATGTATGATATATGTATGTATATATGTATGTATGTGTCATTCCAGACGATAACTGTCCGTAGAATTGTGCTAGAAACTTCAAACAAATTTTAAAATGTTAAGGACACAAAACAAAAGTTCAAGTTCGTTGGTCAGCATGATCGGATTACATCTTCGGGTTGAAATTTTCAAAAATGTAGTCAAAAATTTCAAAATAGCCTGTTTTTTTGCGATTTGTTGTGCGAAATAATTTTTTCAGCATACTAACATGTGGTATATTCGGAATCAGCGTAAAATTTCCTATAAGAATATGTATCAAGTTTTCGAAAATTTCAAAGTTGAAAAATCAGTCAAAAATCGAAATAATGCCGTTCGCTAGTTGTAAAAAGCGGTAATATTTGCACATCATTGTCCAAATTCAGATTGAACTACCCTTATGGAAGTATCCCTGTATAACCAATCCTAGAACCATGCTGTTTAAAACGTAGGTAGTAGGTGCTTAATAATAATAAAAAAAAAAAAAAAGTAATTACAACTGATGAGTTAACTCTGTGCATGTGTTAAGTGTAGGTGTTCGATTCTATGTTTGTCTATCAAAATCATAAACTAAAATTTCTCAACACGATCAATAGCGACTGAAATGTCGAAGATTTCTTCAAAAATTCGCTCATGGGGTCATGCTGCATGACTGGACTTTTTAGTTTTGTGTGTGAAGACCAGAGAACGATAGATGGAAACCATTCGAGGAGGAAGCTTTATTTTTTGATTTTTTCAAAAATAGAGATCCTTTTTTTTAACAAATAAAGAAAAGGGGTGACGTGAATTTCACCACGTCACAAGACCATTTTTGAGTCATTTTTTGAAAGCCATTAAAAATTAGGTGTTTTATTTAATTTAAGTCTCTTTGTTAAACGTCCACGCCTATGCAGTTGTGTTAATGTATAATAGATTAATATTGTTTAATGATTACAGGCAATATAGTTTTCTGTGTAGAATTGATATATAATTCAGAAATAACAAACCTTTGTGTAATAATGTGCAGTGTTTCTTTTATGTATTTTTGCCCTCATACTTGAGATACTGTCGTTATTATCGTTTTATTCTTAATTTTCTTCGTCATTCTCTCTTTTTAGCGAATTTTTGAAGAAAATTAAGCTATTGCTCTCGCCTCAAAATTTGTAGAATGTAAATTTTTGAAAAATTTTTATGCAGAAATCCGTTTCAGGCTATTCTGAATTATATTCTGAAGTTTAACGCATTTTTTTATGTATGTATGTATGTATATATATGTATGTATGTATGTATGTATGTATGTGTCATTCCAGACGATAACTGTCCGTAGAATTGTGCTAGAAACTTCAAACAAATTTTAAAATGTTAAGGGTACAAAACGAAAGTTCAAGTTCGTTGGCCAGCTTGATCGCATTACATCTTCGGGTTGAAATTTTCAAAAATGTAGTCAAAAATTTCAAAATAGCCTGTTTTTTGCGATTTGTCGTGTGAAATAATTTTTTCAGCATACTAACATGTGGTATATTCGGAATCAGCGTAAAATTTCCTATAAGAATATGTATCAAGTTTTCAAAAATTCCAAAGTTGAAAAATCAGTCAAAAATCGAAATAATGCCGTTCGCTGGTTGTAAAAAAAAGTTCCAGTCATGCAGCATGATCGTATGAGCGAATTTTCATAAACGGTCGTATTACATTTATGTTAAATTCTGTTGAAATTTGAGCACTTTGGGGACAAATAAAAATTTCACTACCTATACATTTTATAGCAAATTAACTTTTTGTCAGTAATATTCCAATGAACAAACGATTTTGTGCATTTTTACGATTTTTTCAAGTGTTCCCATCGATTTTTAGCTTATTTTAATGAAATTCAAGTATATTTTCAGTACAATTTTGTGCTTAAATTTTTAAATGTCCTAGTTCATGTTCGATTAATTTTTTTCGAGTAGCATTCTGCTAAAAAATAGAAATTTGTTAATTTTTAGCAGTTTTTTGCCTTTTTTAGTGATTTTTCAAGTACATTTTTTGAAATTTGACCAATTTAATGTGCTCAAAAAGTGTTGTCCAACAAACTCATCCTTTCTTTTGAAATGCTTGATTTTTGGCGAAAGAACGAAGTTTTTATCTCAATTCTATCGAGAGTTATCGTCTGGAATGACACATACATATATATATATATATATATATATATATATATATATATATATATATATATACATATAAAAAAGCGTTAAAATCCAGGAATCATTTCAGGATGCCTCAAAACAGATTTCGATGAAGAAAATTTTTGAAAATTTTTATTTTAAAATTTTTGGAGCCATTGCAATAGCTTTACTTTCTTAGAAAATTCGCTAAAATCGGTAATATTCTTCAAAAATTCGCTCATGGGGTCATGCTGCATGACTGGACTTTTTTTGATAGGGCATGCCCGCGTTGATGAATGAATAAATACTACGAGGCTAATCATTTAATTAAAGTATCCGACTAATCGACCCGATTTCAAGTGAAACGGCGATTAAACATTTTACGAGGACGTTTGCAAAGGAGGGAAGAAAAAAAAAAAAAAAAATCTCATCTATTCCCGTGGAGGCACCGACCCCGATGATGATGGTGGATGTGAAGGGGGGGTTAAACGGCGACGCGGACCACTGCGTTCCTGGTCCGCCCAAATGACCGGCGATATTTCATCGGAAGGGGGCGCCAATACCCCCTGGATGACACATATTCGTCGCTAGAACCTCCCGCCATGTCATCCCTTTTCTCCCTCCCCTTCGCACCCATGCCCCCCCTGACAGCCGACCCAAGCCCCCACCCCACCCTGCCCACCTTCACCCTCTAGTTATGATATAGGGGGGGGAGGGGGGGGGGCGTATTTCTTTAATGATGGAAGACCTTCCGATCCCGCAGTGTGTCGGAGCGGTCTCTGCCTATTTTTCCTCGTTTCTCATTTCACACTCCGTCACTTTTTTTTTCTCGCAAAATAATGGCCCCAGCCCGGCTTCGTAAGAGTGACCCAGTTTTGAGAATGTGGTTTTCGAAAAAGAAAAAAGTAAATCCACCTAAATTAACCCCCGGCTACGAATAAAACCTTTTTTAATTCATTTTTTCAAACACAACTTCTCTTCAAAATGTATAAATGTGTACATATGCAACCGTTAGAGGATTTCAGAGATTATCAACACCACTTATTTACTTTTGACATTTTATGTCTTTACTTTTTGGCACATAAACGAAAAAAGCGTTTAAAAAAAAAGCCACAGTTCCTTTGAGCCTGACAGCTAAAATTAAAAAACATGAATATGCTTTAGCCGTACACGACTCACTCCTCGTCGATTCTCTGAACCCGACCCCCCATCGGCCTCTGAACTCTGTTTATCATTCAAAACAAAAAACTGTTTTAGCTCCTCGCTCTCACTTTATTATAGAAATGATCACGACCATTGAGCTCTTGTGAGATGATGATCTCCTAATAGAAACTCGCGAGTAAACATTCACTTTATTATAGAAATGATCACGACGATTGAGCGCTTGTGAGATGATGATCTCCTAATAGAAACTCGCGAGTAAACATTCACTTTATTATAGAAAGAGGCTAAAGAGGCTACATACGAAATTACAGCTTCCTATAGTGTAAAGTATAGAAATTACCTATTAAAATAATTTAACCACCGCTTCACAAATCTAACCGTTCTCGCAATATTCGGATCACCTGCTATGAATCACATAATCGAAACATCAGCTCAATGAAATCATCAGAAATTAACAAGCGGTTGCAATCATGTTCACAATATCAATAATTGAGAATGATCACCTGTGTGTAAACAATTATTCATATAACCATGCTCATAACTCAGCTTGTTGGCCACGCACTTCGCAGTAGTTAATATAGTATGGTTGGATAAATCGAGACCTTTCGAACGAATGGTCAACGAATTTTGTGGGATGAAAAACGACGAAGTATCATATCCCTAGCAACGACTCGGTTGTAAGCGGAAATCATCACAATTATTGGCGCTACTTTCGTTGCACTCTCGTGGGACATTTTTTCGGTAGTTAGGTCATGGCTAAAGCATATTCATGCTAAATAGCGTTACGGTGGGTTTCCTGATGATTTCCGCTCACAACCGAGTCGTTGCTAGGGAAATGGTACTTCTTCGTTTTTCATCCCACGAAATTTGTTGGCCATTGGTTCGGCAGCTCTCGATTTATCCAACCATATTATGTTAACTACTGCGAAGTGGGTAGCCAACAAACTAAGTTATGAACATGGTTATTTGAATAATTGTTTACACACAGTTGATCATTCTCAATATTTGAAACTGTGAACATGATTGCAACCGCTTGTTAATTTCTGATGATTTCATTGAGCTGGTGTTTCGATTATGTGATTCATAGCAGGTGATCCGAATATTGCGAGAACGGTTTGATTTGTGAACAATTTTAATAGGTAATTTTTATACTTTACACTCTAGGAAGCTGTAATTTCGTATGTAGGACTTCTTTAGGACATTTACTTGACGATGCTCAGGGTCCGGATCAGCTGAGTCGCTCTTGGAGCTTGCATACTAGTCTGCAACACATACGAGTCTGCAACTAAAGACGTAAAATGTCCCAATGTGTTGCAGACTCGTACCTATGTAAGCATTTCTCTGTGAAAATTTAACAGAGTTTCTAATGATTCTCAATTACAACCAATGCGTTACTAGCGAAATGTAACTCCCTTTTAGCGAATGAAAATTAAGCTATTGCTCTCGCCTCAAAATTCGTAGAATGTGAATTTTTGAAAAAATTTTATGCAGAAATCCGTTTCAGGCTATTCTGAATCATATTCTGAAGTTTAACGCATTTTTTAATGTATGTATGTATGTATGTATGTATGTATATATGTATGTATGTATGTGTCATTCCAGACGATAACTGTCCGTAGAATTGTGCCAGAAACTTCAAACAAATTTTAAAATGTTAAGGACACAAAAAAAAAGTTCAAGTTCGTTGGCCAGCATGATCGGATTACATCTTCGGGTTGAAGTTGTCAAAAATGTAGTCTAAAATTTCAAAATAGCCTGTTTTTTGCGATTTGTTGTGCTAAATAATTCTTTCAGTATACTAACATGTGGTGTATTCGGAATTAGCGTAAAATTTCCTATAAGAATATGTATCAAGTTTTCAAAAATTTCAAAGTTGAAAAATCAGTCAAAAATCGAAATAATCGAAGATTTGTTCAAAAATTCGCTCATGGGGTCATGCTGCACGATTGGACTTTTTTTTCTTAATGGCGTGCCCCCTCCGTGTGTGTCATTTCAGACGCGATAATTCTCAAGATTGATAAAAATTCCGTTCTTGCGTCAAAAAATCAAGCTTTTCAAACGAAAATATGAGTCCGTTGGCAAACACTATTTGAGCACATTAAATTGGTAAAAAATCATAAAATCCGCCTAAAAAATCACATAAAAATTACTGAAAACGTCCACAAATAGTTAAATTTATATATTTCCCAGACTTTTAGACGAAAGAAGTTTATCGACAATGAACTAAAGCTTTAAAAAAGTATTCACAAATTGTGGTAAAAAAATGTACCTACTTTAAGTTTCGCTAATATTTGCTGAAAAATCGATTAAAAAACTGAAATGTAGCTAAACGTCCAAAATCTGTTTTGAATCGTAGAATATGATTTAGAACGAGTTTATTCGCCATAAAATTGGTGGTTAACCATTTCCTTGTACTCGAAGTACTCAAATCTCAGAACAATTTAACATAATATAATGCGGTTATCTACGAAAATTTGCTTATATGGTCATGCCTGCTCGACTAAAACATTTTATTTTAAATGCACCGACTTCTCGGAGTTTGTTTCATTAGATTTTGTCGCTTCCCAGAACTTCTATTTAATAGGTACCTGATTACCGCTGCATTCCAACAATCGCACCATTCATTGCTTTGTTTCGGTTTACCGATAATTGCGCGGCATTAAATTTAATTAAGATAATTGACTATCTGATTACGGGTGACAAACAGTTGGAAACAAAGAGAAACAAACTTATCAATATTTCGAAACTAAACAAGTTAGCTTCTTTATAATACTCGGTTCCGATTTCATTGATTCCTCCCGAAAAAGGGGACCGGGCCATTAATATTGATGGTGCGGGAGATCAGAGATGAAATAATCCGATTACCAGTTTTCCGGCCTGTTGGTTCCGCTCGTAATTAAAAAAGTTGAGAAAGAGACCCCGTTCTAAGACGTGAAAGGAGAAAGCTCATCTTCAATAAAGATTTTATGGGATTGAAAAAATCGTCGGTGAGAGTGAAAAGGACTATATTTTCAACCTCGTTCCTCTTGTCCAGACCCTCGCTGCCGGGAATGAGGTAATTAAAGGAATAAGGAAGTTGTGGAAGAGACGGGAAAAATGTTTCCCAACTCTGATACAGAAAAAACAGCTGCTTAAATGAATAGGAACGGAAAGAATTGTCCATGGTACAATGAATAAAATACCAAGCCATTGGAGTTTTTTGAGAGAAGTTCAAGTTTCAAGGATTTCTATTTTGGACCAGGATGTGCTAAAACCGCAGTAATTAGATATTTATTTTACCAACTTTTAGAAGTAATGAATATATTACACCCTTTTACTCTGCAGCATCATTGAGTGGGGATAGTTTCAGCGAATATTCACACAGAATCAAACTATTGTGGTGTCGAAAACTTTCATATTGTAATCAATTTTTTGTCATTATAATCAATTCTATAAAGGATTATAGATTTCTACGCTTTTGGAAGTATATATATATATACATATAATAGACGTCAGCTCGTAGCACAGCTCCATCCTACATATGGAGGGCCACAACCAGCCTTCTACGTGTTTTGTGTTGCTTTGGAAAGTTTTGATTTGGAAATTAACTTTTCCAGGTTTGATGAGGATTTCTTCTTTTAAATGAAAGGAAGTCATAGGGACTAAAGTCGCACCCGAATGCGAACCTGTATAAGGCAAGACTGGCAGAAATGTTCCTCTGCAGGAGTTGGAACCCACTACGTAAAAAGCCGCTCGTTTGATATGGATTTATCGATGACATTTTTGCGGTTGGCTGCATGGCTCCGAAACACTAAATGCTTTATTAACTGATTCAGACTCGTCTTCTTCAGTTCTTTCTCCAACAACTGGTACTTTCCTTGAAGTGGACATTACTTTAGTTCAGACGAGATATGCCGCTAATTTCTTCCACAAAAGTAATAATGCCCATAATGCCCAACTATACTGTATTAATTCAAGAAGCCACCCCCCCCTCCCCCTCCAATGTGAAGATTTGAAGAAGACAATCTCTATGTAGGTCATTATCGATAAGAACGCACCGTTTTTGCAGTGACCGTGGGAGTCTGGTATCATACCAGAAAGCAATAAAGAACGAACGAAAATACCCTGAGAGGCTATTGGACAACAGGATTGTACCAGCAGAGGAGCAGAAGACCGTGTGGAACGCGGTGGCCCATTCCTTGTCACCCGCTATTTTGCGTGCATTAAAAAGGTGTGTGCAATTCTGTGAGACCTCTATTCCATTCTTCAGTCCAACGCTCAGACTAAAGATGTTTTCCAGGACCGATTTGTTGTTTCTCATAGGGGATCGACACCAATGGGGAATTGATCATCCCATAAGGCATTCGCCAGGCCTCCCTTTCAAGTATCCCAATCAGGACTAGATCTTTGTCCGTTGCCTATTGTGCAAGACGGTGGACTCCGGCCCGAACTTTTCTTCTGGGAATACATTATTCACATATCGCTGATCGCTGTGAAAGGGTCCCATTTACGGTCAGGCTGTGAACTTGTACCCAGGGCCGATCAAAAATTGAAGAAGAAGAAAAGAACATTGTGTGATTGCATATTGGCACGTGTAAGTGTGATGCCATTTATGGTGTTCTCGTTGGAAAAAGTTGGACTCCTGGTACTAGAGCTGCGTAATCAAGAATTATAGCGGATGAATAATCACAGATCAGCCATACTACGCGCCGCCAGCTACAATAGTTGCTGCTGTCCTGCTGTGTATTATTGTGCCGAGAACACTGCCATCCACGGTCTTCCGGTTTTTTAAGGTTCCAATTCTCGTAATTATAATGTGATTTTCGTTTCGATAGACCCTCAAAGGGTTCCATTTAGCTATGTTTGTAAATGCTTGCCTGACGTTTGAAAAGCCTCTGACGTTAAATCCCAGTCAGCTACAGTTACGGCGTGATTTTGAACTAGTTTCGTCTATTCTAGTTGTCTCTATTGTGATCCGAATTGATTTTGTACCAATAACATGTAGAAGCGATGTCAAAGCCAAATTTTCGCTGTTGTTTTGAGTTATTGGCGCATTTTCTTCTAATTTTAATGATCAACTGTGGTGGCCCTGGGTACAAAACCCTCTGGCCCTGAGTACAACGGGGTGTTGTACCCACGGCCACTTTCCCATTTTTTAAAAAACATGCTGCTGTACAAAAAATTGCGTATTGATGAATGATTAAGCCAATGAGAATTGTTACTAAGGAGTCGCTCCAACGATAAATTGTAAAAATAGTATGAAATAAGGGTACATTGATACTCAAATTACGATTTGAAGAAAAAGTGGCCCTGGGTACAACAGGTTACCCTACTCACAGATCAGCCATACTACGCGCCACCAGTGATTATTGTGCCGAGAACACTGCCATCCACGGTACCAATTCTCGTAATTATCGTTTCGCCCTCAAAGAGCTGAAATGCTTGCCTGACGTTTGAAAAGCCTCTGACGTTAAATCCCAGTCAGCTACAGTTACGCCGCGTTTCGTCTAGATTATCCGAATTTGTACCAATAACATGTAGAAGCGATGTCAAAGCCAAATTTTCGCTGTTGTTTTCCACTGTAGCTTATTTATTTATTTAATCCACCCTTCACTAGCCCCCGCCCCTCTTATAAAATTCCTCACCCGTCATTTGTCACGTCGAAGTGAGAAGAGGCCCCTACAGCGGTGTCAGTCCGTTAAGAACGCGTCATGCAAAATATTCAAAAGTCAGCGTCTGTTAATTTTTGTTCGTTTCCCTTCTAATCAGGAGGTACATTTACAAAAATATATATTATTAGAAAACTCTCCTCAAAGGCAGTGGAGGCACACCATTAAAATGAAAGAATGGGGAGGACGCCCAGGTTTACTCGATGGATTGAGGGAAGGGTGTGAGGGAAGTTGCAGAAAGAAGAACTACTCTATAGAAATGGTTGGTAAGATGGGAGAGACAATCCAGAAATCTGCAAGTCAATTTTATAGTAATTTATTGAGCAATGATCGAATATCCGTGGAAGCGTGACTAGAAAGCAGGTAAGTACAATAGATTTTAATTAATTTAGTTTAAGTAGTTTTAGTTATAGTTCCTTGATCTAGGCGATAATATAGTTATAAGTAGTAATATATATTTCAGTTGTAGCACAATTAGTTCATAGGCACAACACTTGCTTTATATTCGTTAATTTGGTAGGTTAACGGCTTCTTCTCTTGTAGTAGGTATAAGGACGTGCTCGAAGTAGATAATAATAGAGGGTGTTGATTAAATTTGTCGACTTACGGGGTAGAATGGCGACGTAAATTACCGAGGTAGCAGGTAGTTTGCTTCAACACCTCCTTGCGTCAATTTCTGTCGGTAGGTAGGCAGCTGAGAACTTCAGAGGGCCAGGAACAACGATGGAGACCCGCGGTAAGTAGGCTGTTACTGAGAAGTCCGCAGCAAATCAAATTCAAGCGAAATTACGCGACGCACGTGTGCAAAAAATCGGAAGAGGCGACGTAGGTTACTTGTTTGGATGATCGAAGAGAACTGCCGGCCCACTGCTTCGGCGGATTGCACATCCGAATTCGTGGAAGAAGGGGTAAGATAACGAGAAGGCACGAGCGGCGCATAACGCTAAGTTGAAGATAAAGAGAAGACGGGGATCTCCGAATAACCTCTAGACCCATTTCGCTGCGATGCCGACAATCGGCGTAAACAGTTGCAGAAAGAAGAATGAGGAGGAGGAAGAGTAAGATGAAAGGAAGTAACCCTATAAAATTACCAGCAGTTCAAGTAAGAACCTCTCAAGACGCAGATGGTGATACCATGGAGCACTCCCGCCGAAATGCCCAACTCGAGTTACACCGTGGCACTTTTTCCGCACCACACCTTGGTCTTGGTCGCCACTCGCTTTATTCCGAAATCGCTTGCTCGTACTCAGCCCGCCAGGTCTGCTTCATGCAAACGCTGCGACTGACAACTTGAATATTCAGGATCCAGAACACACACATAAACACCCAAACACACCTAATGGAGCAATGGAGCTGCTGAAGACGTAAAACGAATGTACTTCGTGGAGCTGAATTCAAACTCCAGAAATTTAAAATGTATTCTGTCATATTCTACGGTTAAACACCACGACTAGGCATTTTGAATGTCTTCATCGTTTATATTTGAAAGGTGATGTAATCCCCCCCCCCCAAAACCCCTAAGAAAAAATCGATTCTGACTTTCACAAGGTCCATTTGGAACGAGATATAAATGTCCACTTTTTTTCGATGCAGAATTAAAACTTATCCCCACCCTATCCCCGGAGCTGTAACCGTAAACCCCCTTGTTAGTTGCAGTGTAAGAACAGCATTCGTAAGAAACACGCGATATTAAGTCCTGGTTGCGAACAATGCTGCTCGTAGCAATGCGTCACATTTGCGTTCCTCCTCTGGGTTTAACAGCGTCATTTCTATTCAACTTTCATAATAAATTCATAGCGTTAGAGACTGGGTCTTGGTCAAAATTATTCAACTCTACCGTTGATTATACTGAGTAGGTATGTCAATCTACAATCTTGCTAACATGTTCATCCATTACATTGTGTAGCAGGAGCTCATTTCTCTGGTACTACAAACAAAAAATTGTTCGAATATGTATGATTGTAGACGAAAATTCATGTTTGTTATTTTCGTTAATGAAACCTTTGCAATCGACCAAGAAAATTTTTGTACCCCTTTCAAGATATGTTGGTTTACGTTTCGAAATTCAAAACAAGCATAGTATTTTTGGTTAGTCATTGACTGAAATCAGGGATCACGCTGGTAAATAGGGTAGTGGAACAGTGATTAAAATAATGCAACGGTTATAATGAATAAGATGCTAACTGAACTTTACCAACAGAGACAGGACTATCTAATGATGGAATAAAATAAGAAGAACATGATACATGTATGAAAACACTAGTTAAAGAAATAGGAAAAGCAAAAAATAAGGATCAAGAACGCTGATATTATTCCAGTGGAATTATCACTTCACGAAATCGAGTTTATTTTGACTCTTGTAACTTATAGATGGACTAGAGAAGCGTAGGTAGGTGTTTTATTTTATTTCATTAATTTTCAGTTGGTGAGTGGCTACGTCAAATAAATACGTTTAATAATATAGTATCATAATAAATTAAAATAAAATAGTAATGACTACGTGTAATAATTACAGATCAGCGATCTGCGTTGAGGCTTGCATTACTTACCAATATGTTTACTTTGTTCCACAGACTAAAATAAAAGAAATGAAACAGGAAACTATGATCTTCTTGACTTACCTATTATTTTTTTCAATAACAAACCTTTGTAATCGACCCAGAAAAATCAAAATAGTATCTGCCTATCATCAGCTGACTGATAAGAGGTCGGCCATCTTGGATATGATGTCACGTGTGACGTCACATTCACGGCCTTCTAAATCTGTGTTGCCAGTATGATAGAAATGGTGGGGGCAAGGTTTCTCGCTCAAATTCGAAATTGAGTTCCTATGCATCATGCTTCCTACTTAAGTAGATTCTACAATTAAAACAAATTCATCTGTCGGTTCGTGGCCCAAAGTTTTTTTCCGTACTGAACAAAAATCATTCATGGAGGCGATGTGAACACCCACGTTGAGATAAAGAATTTCAAAAACCTCTTAATTGAAAGGGTCTGTCTGCTTCTCACCTTGGAGCTTAATCTAAAAGTTATCATTTACGTACCTTTCGGAGGAATCTGTCGTCACTAGCAAGTCGAGTACCGGCAGTGTTGAACATAATCTTATCGTCGAATACGAAAACGATTGTAATTGCGATAATTTTTCGTTGATTCTGAGTCAACTGCGACTGTATTCGTATTCGTGTAATCGTATTCTTCTGTCGGCGATTACACGAGTACAACCCATAAACTGTGTCATGGTAATCAATTTCAATAGGGCGTCCCTCCTATAATATGCGAAGCTTTGTTAATATTATCTAGCTTCAGAGAGACGTCCTTAAAGCGAATTCAACGATTGGATCCCAGCCTATTTGTCTCAAATCTATTTCAATAGGACGTCCCTCTGAAGCTAGATAAATAAATAAATAAATAATAAATAAATATATTTTTTATTTGTAGAGGCCAAACTGGCATTACAAACGTCAAGTAATACAATAAATAAACATTGGTTACAACATGTCAAAGATTGAATAAAATAACAATAAGAAAATCAACAAGATGATCACATCATTAATTTTAAAATTTCATCCGCAAGAAATCACTCGGGTCGTATAATTCCGCAGGAATCAGAATTTTCTTGATTTCATTCTTGAACGATGGGAATTCAAGTGTACGAATGTTGACCGGGAGATGGTTAAAAAACTTTACACCGATGTATGCTGGGCTTATCCTCATCGTAGTTGTCAAGCGAGTAGTAGGAATGTATAAATCGTTCGCCTCGTAGAATGGTTATGCAGGTCAGTTCCTTTCTGGAATATGTCAATATATTGGCGGACGTATAGTAGGCACGCATTCACAAATAAACCTGGAAGCGTCATCAAATGCAAATACTTAAATTGCCCACGACAGCTCTCATTCCAGCCCAAGTTACGAATCGTTCTGATCGCCTTCTTCTGAAGTTTGAAAATTTTTTCGCTGTGGAACGAATTTCCCCACAGAAGCACGCAATACAACAACCGGCTTTGAAAACAAGCACAATAAACGGATCTGAGAACTTCAGGTGAAACATTCCCAGCCAACCTACGAAGCATGAAGTTGCAGGATGCTAGTTTTGAGGATAACAACTCAACATGCTTTGCCCATGACAGTCTACTGTCAACTACAAGGCCCAACAAATCTACTGAATCGGACCGTTCAAATCGAAGTATAAACTTTGGGTCTTATCTTCATTAAGGCGGAGAGCATTTAGTGAGCACCAGTCAGACACTACTGAGCAAGGCTTCGCATATTATAGGAGGGACGCACTATTGAAATCGATGACCCTGACGCATTTTCATGGATTGTGGTTGTGTAGACGCCGACAGACGAATACGATTACACGAATACGAACATAAACACAGTTGACTCAGAATCAACGAATAATTATCGCGATTACAATCGTATTCGTATACGATAAGATTATGCTCAACACTGAGTACCGGGGGAGAGCACTTTCGATGCAAAGACAACATCATCAGACCGTCGAAACAGCAACAAGTAAACAGTAAATATTTCGACGGACTGATGATGATGTCTTTGCGTCGATAGCGCTCGACCTCGGTACTCGATGTGCTAGTGACAACTGATTTCTCCGAAAGGTAGATAGATGATAATTTCACTATTACTACTAGCGGTAATAACCCTTTTGGCCTAATAGCAATCAAATAAAATAGTCTGTTTCGCTTTTCGCAACTGAGAGCGAGAAGAAAGTATCGAACTCTTGAATTTATTTCTTTAAGCAGTTTCCTTCAGAAAAATCCAGTCAAAAGGCACGAAAAACAAAAGATAAAAGATAAGGTTGTATTCGATAATCATCAGAAACACTTGCATACGAGTCTGCAACACATTGGGACATTTTATGTCTTTACTTGAAGACTCGTATGTGTTGCTGACTCGTATGCAAGCTCTAAGAGCCACTCAGCTGATCCAGACCTTGGGTATCGTCAAGTAAATGTCCTAAAGAGGCTACATACGAAATTACAGCTTCCTGGAGTATAAAGTATAGAAATTAGCTTTACCACTATTAAAATGATTTTTAAGAGGCCACCACCTTCACAAATCAAAAATTATTTTACCACCGCTCCACAAATCAAACCGTACTCGCAATATTCGGATCACCTGCTATGAATCAAATCATCGAAACACCAGCTCAATGAAATCATCAGAAATTAACAAGCGGTTGCAATCATGTTCACAATATCAATTATTGAGAATGATCACCTGTGTGTAAACAATTATTCATATAACCATGCTCATAACTCAGCTGGTTGGCCACACACTTCGCAGTGGTTAACGTAATATGGTTAGGTAAATCGAGAGCTATCCAACGAGTGGTGAACGATTTTTGTACGATGATAACTGGCGAAGTTTAAGTTCCGTAGCAACGAACCGGTTGTACGTGAAAATCATTAGAAATTTTTCATAACGCTTTCTTCGTCACACCGTAACGTCACACTTCTTGAGTTATGTACCATAGTAAAGACATAAAATGTCAAAAGTTTTAACAAAGGATTATCACTGGTTTGGTTTGAGTTAGATTGAACTTCTGTTTAGGGCAACATAATCTCCATGAATGGCAGTTTGATTATTCAAAAGGTGGACCTGTTAAAAAGTGGAAAGCACATTACACTTAAATTATCCTCTTTAAATCTTACTAAGCTGCGCGTGGATGTATTGAACCAGGGGCGGCCCGTGAGGGGGGGCATCGGGACATTGCCCCAGTACATTTGGGAAAAAAGTAACAAACTGGAATGAAGACTTTACAAACAGCTCCATGCTGTGGCTCCAAGGTGGATGCTAGAAGGATTAGGTTTACGCTCCATCAAAGGAGGTTTAAGATCCATCTACCAGCGAAAAAGTACGTAGATTGCGATTTGCGATGATATCACTCTATCAAGAGGGAAATTTCGTCGATTCAGGTTAGACTTTGAAGGGAAAAAAAAGGGAAATAAAGGGCAAGAAACGGGAAATACGGGGCAAGGAACGGGAAAAAGAGGTCATAACGGGAAATTTCTCTTGATTTTGGGGGCTCTGCCCCAGACAGGGTTTCCAACTTTTCTAAAGACCGTAGAATGAAATTTACGTTATGAGTCGCTTCCACTAGAGGAGTTTTGGTTTATTCCGTTAGCCAAACTGATTTAGCCTGTTGGGTATGTTCGTCTATGTTTTGTTGTCTTTGCAAGTAATATGTGATGTTTCTTTAAGTTCGTTTGGTTGTTCCCAAGAATTTACTCTAATCTAAAGTAAAGTCCGTATTATAGCGTTGTTATAAGTACCTATAAGTTGTTGAATACACACCTAAGTTGTTGAATACATCTTTTGTAATAAAGTCCTTTGTATTGTCGGTCGAGTTGGAGTGCGTTGTTCTATGTGTTCTATGTTGTGGAATGAAGAAAAATCAATGATCACTTTGAATACAGTTCGCACCTAAGCACGACGTTCATCGACGGATTTACGTAAGTAGAAGTTTAGTAAGGTATTGATTTTGACATTTTCATGTCTTTGCTTTGGCACATTAACTGAAAAATCGTCGCGAAAACTTGCTCACGCGATACCAATAAATAAAATAGACTCACTGTATTGCGTAGAGAACAATCAACTAGTTTCTTTATGTCTTTGCTATGACACATAAACTGAAAAACGTCACGGAAAATTGCTCACAAAAATATTTTGATGATTTCAGCTTACAACCGAGTCGTTGCTAGGGAAATGGTACTTCGTCGTTTTTCAATCCCACAAAATTCGTTGACCATTCGTTCGAAAGCTCTCGATTTATCCAACCATATTATGTTAACTACTGCGAAGTGCGTGGCCAACAAGCTGAGTTATGAGCAAGGTTATTTGAATAATTGTGTACACTCAGGTGATCATTCTCAATAATTGATATTGTGAACATGATTGCCACCGCTTGTTAATTTCTGATGATTTCATTGAGCTGGTGTTACGATGATTTGATTAATAGCAGGTGATCCAAATATTGCGAGAACGGTTTGATTTGTGAAGCGGTGGTTAAATCATTTTAATAGTTAATTTCTATGCTTTACACTCTGGGAAGCTGTAATTTCTTATGTAGCCTCTTTAGGACATTTACTTGACGATGCCCAGGGTTCGGATAAGATGAGTGGCTCTTGAAGCTAATTTCTATGTTTTACACTCTAGGAAGCTGTTGAATTGATGATTTGAATTGAAGCCTTGATAATTTTTAGTACTTTTAATAATAATATAGTCCATTCTAAAACTTTTAGATACCTAGTAAGTAGGTACCTACCTATAAGATAGTATTTTTAATTCAATTTATTTATCTAATTAATTTATATTTAATTTATCAATAATATTTAATGATAATGATTTATTATTATTTAGTAGCCATATTCTTTCATAACAGTTGCCCAAGGCATGACATGACAAGGTTTAGGTCAAAGTTAATTCACACTGAAAACAAAACTAATGGAAGAAAAACCTCAATGCTCTTCTTGACTGTCAAATAGGTAAATATTTTTGTGCCCCACTCCTTTTGCAGACCACTGGCCGCCACTGTATTGAACCAATATTTATCAGCGATTCAACTGGTTTAGGAGTGAATAAACTTATCAGAAGACCTTTTACTTGGTGGTGATCAGATACCATAAGCCGAGCGGGCGTGTAGGGACACGATTTGAATTAAGTGAGACGCAGGCGGTGTGAAGGAGGTCTATTAAGCTGGCATGTTGGACACCCCGATCACACGACCCAAATGACCGGAGACGGCTTCAAACGGAACAACTCACCCCCTCCTCCGAAGCACGCGACCGCTTCGGCCACATAGCGTAGATATCTGCCCTCCACCGCACCACGTTAAAGGTATCCGGTTCACATAGAGTAGGCATGGGTGCAGCCCGTCTATTACCAACAGGCCTAGGAGGAGAAGTGATAAATTGGACAAATTGATTTCTGGTGTTTGCTGGTGGTGGATAGTGTCGTTCTTCGATGACAGTTTCCCAATAACGTTGAGACCACTGAAACGGTCCTTGGAGGGGCCTCGTAGGTCAGAGTGGCATACCACGTTTTTAAAGTACACATTTAGAACAAGCTACCAAACCGATTTTATTCATTCATATCTCATTTTATTCGAATTCTCGCCCTCTACAACCATATCCGAGCAAATGAAAATATACCTAGTAATCTAATTCCCATATGCGATTTTTTCGAAGATCTATCCTATAAAAATTGCATTCAATTTTCCAGAAAATTGTGTACTTAATTTATCGTGAGAACATCAGACTTGATTCAAATCCAACTTATATTTAAAAAAAAATCGTGTTGTAATATGTTCAGTTGAACCAATTTTATGTGTACCGATAGATGGAAAACGCTGTTTTGAGATCATGGCTTTCAAACGCGCCATGTCAACAAACGACCGCCACGCAATCTCTGGAGTCAACTAATCAACTCTCTTATCTTGCCACCAGGATCAGACGCCAAATAAGGCTGACAAATTTGAAGAAAAAGTAGAAGGTTACTACCTGATCCATTCAAATAGAAATAGATCAACCCACCAACCAATTACAATTTTGTATTTCATAGCAAAATTCTCTGTGTGCTTCAAGTTATTATTTCCTTTTAATAAGATTTTTACTTAAGTTTTTACATTGTTTCAATAAATCAAAAACATTAGTGTAATATTTAATTTATTTCAGGAGATTCTCCAGTTTCATTCAAAATTTATACCTCAAAAATCTTAATTTTTCAAAAATTTGACCTACGAGGTTCTCACGTTTTGAAAAATGATGATAGTGTATCCAAAAAGTTGTTGTTTTATTTGATGATATTTGATAATATTTTAAATAATCATTTCTATTCTCATCGAAGCCAATATATTGGATATGTGCCATTATTTGTATACCAGGGAAGGAACTCGATTTATTTGGAGGAGTAGAAGGAGATAATAATGCATGACTATTCTGTAATGGTCGCAGATACACTGATAGAGATCTTTAAATACTGAAACAAAATAAAGAAAGTGGAGTTGGTGAATCGTGGTGATCGTGTATCGTGCTATTTGAGCAGATTGTGATACGTTCCATTCGACCGAGGTCCTCGAACAGAATTTCTGGCGATGACATTACCTGCGGTTTAGGGAATGATGGGAAAAACTTCGAATAATCTCCCACTAGGAGAATTCCAGGGGAACTGTCAGTTGACCGTAATCCGGGAGTTTCGAAACAGCTAGTGAATCCAACGGTGAATCAGCGGAATGACCAGAGAATTCCGATTTCGCGTGACTGCTCTGCTCCGCAAGGCATCCATAAAATTACGGATCTTTATCCGGGAAAAGGCGAAGACGAAAAAGACATATTGAAAACGCTATAAAAATGTAAAACAATGGTATTGCTACTTTTCCAACGGATTGAGAGGTCACAGAAAAAAAATCAGGACTCTTTTCTGGTTTACCCCATTAAACGGAACTTGGCCCGATCTGAATACACGTGTATCTATATAAATAAGGGAGAAATCGTACGTATGATCTTACGCCAAACAGCCACATTTTACCAAAGAAATAACAGAAAAATCAAAAGTTCCAGTCATGCAGCATGATCGTATGAGCGAATTTTCATAAATGGTCGTATTACATTTATGTTAAATTCTGTTGAAATTTGAGCACTTTGGGGACAAATGAAAATTTTATTATACATTTTATAGCAAACTAACTTTTTGTCAGTAATATTCCAATGAACAAACAATTTTGTGGATTTTTACAATTTTTTCAAGTGTTCCTATCGATTTTTAGCTTATTTTAATGAAATTTAAGTACATTTTTCAGTACAATTTTGTGCTTAAATTTTTAAATGTCCTAGTTCATGTTCGATTAATTTTTTTCGAGTAGCATTCTGCTAAAAAATAGAAGTTTGTTAATTTTTAGCGGTTTTTTGCCTTTTTTAGTGATTTTTTAAGTACATTTTTTGAAATTTGACCAATTTAATGTGCTCAAAAAGTGTTGTCCAACAAACTCATCCTTTCTTTTGAAATGCTTGATTTTTTGGCGAAAGAACGAAGTTTTTATCTCAATTCTATCGAGAGTTATCGTCTGGAATGACACATACATACATATATATATATATATATATATATATATATATATATATATATATACATATAAAAAAGCGTTAAAATCCAGGAATCATTTCAGAATGCCTCAAAACAGATTTCGATTAAGAAAATTTTTATTTTAAAATTTTTGGAGCCATTGCAATAGCTTTATTTTCTAAGAAAATTCGCTAAAAAGAAAAACAAAATAATAATAATAAACCAAAATAAATATATAAAAATTAAAACAGTCTTCCGAAGATTGCAGAATTGATTAGTGTAATAAAATATTAGGAAGTGGGCTGGTTTCTTCCAATTGCAAAGTAAATCTTACGTTTAGACGTCAAGTAAGCCCCTATAAATTGGTTCATAGTGTCAATCACTGTGCATGTGCAACAATCGGCACTCCTGCATTGATAAATAGGACGGGATGCGGTTTGCTCTGCTCTGGTCACAGTAGTTGGCCAATTCTTATAGATTTGGCCAATTCGTTCTTAAAGATTTGGAATTATTTCGTTGTGCTCTTCTTCACATCGTTGCAGTTATTTTCGTAAAGGGAGTTGACCGGAGAAGACGTCGGAAAAAACATCGACAAGCGAGATGCTTGCACTCTGAGTATTTACTTATGATGAACAGCAGAGAAGTTGGCATTAATGCTCAAACTTCTGATCTGACTTCCCCATGATCACTTCCAGTGGACCTCCCAGAAGCTGCGTGCTAGATTTCAGTGCCTTAGGATGAACAGGAGACAGTTATAGAGTAAATTAAAATCATGTCTGGAAAACTTGGCAAAACGTGGCGTCAACTATAAAGAATGGTAACAAGAATAATTATGAAGGACGGATGTAGAGTTTAAGCGTGGCTGTTTGCTTGGTTATCATCGTTGTTATTACTTTAGAAGGATCTATTTATTGACGGACGAAGTGTGTCTCTACTGTAACTTGGCCTGTGACTTATTAGTGATTGTGTCTGTTTCGCACTACATGCCACGACTTCGGAGCAATCGACTTGAAATTTGGTGAGCAGACTACTTTGACATTCAATATACGCTGTAAGGTTTTGGGGCCAACCCGAAACTTTTGGATTTAATATGCTAAGAGGAACATCCCTGTAATACAAACATTACTTAAGATAATCTTAAAGCTAGACAATTATTTTATTAGATGGACAGAATTGCCATCTACTCTACGTATCTCTGTAGCTAGAACTCCTTGAACATTATTTTTTAACTGTCTCAAGGATTCTCGCAAAGCCTATAAAGGAAACAAAAAGCTCGTAGTCAGCATTCACTAATGATTGATGTATCCACTGAACAATATTTATTTTCGGCAACAATAAACTCAAGTACAACGTAGAACACTTCAGGAATCGTAATCACTCTCCATATCACTTCCAGCGGTCTCCAAGAGGCTGGAACTTCTAATCAAATTTCAGCCCTTCACGATGAACTTTAGAGAAGTTAGCATAGTAATTTCCACACAGCTGATCAGACTTTCGCATGACCTCTTCCATGATTTCAGCGCTCAAGGATGAACGAGAGAAGATTAAATTGGCGTCATTGAAAGCAGTTGTGTCGCTTGTAAAATTAGGCAAAACGTCGTTCAATCATTCGTAAATGATACAAAAATATCTCACTACAATATTTATTCTCAATGGATCACTATTCACGAATTCAGTCGTATCCCTAAATCAGACATAGAGAAAATA
This sequence comes from Adelphocoris suturalis, assembly GCA_030762985.1. Taxonomy (NCBI): domain Eukaryota; kingdom Metazoa; phylum Arthropoda; class Insecta; order Hemiptera; family Miridae; genus Adelphocoris; species Adelphocoris suturalis. Next base: position 108,758,083 of record CM061043.1, read on the forward strand.
ATTGCAGCATATCAGAAGAATAGGGATGAGGTTTCAAATTTCGTGTGCAGAATCTAACTTCTTCACACCGTATCGGGTGCTTGATATTGACGTCATGTAACCTAGTCTAGTCAATGACGCTGGTATCTTTGGAAAGTTGCGAGTTGGGCTATCGAAATCGAATAAAGATGATATAAGTAAAGTTCCATTTTCTCTCAATGTAGTCAGTGCTATCTGAATTCCGATATGCTGCCTTCAACTGTTAGTGTTTGACTCGTGATGAAACTGCTCGGATCCGTTTTGGACGAAGAAGTATTTTGTAGTTCAGCTTGGCAATACAGGAAGAAAGAAAGGTGTTCTTTTTAGCGCATTTCCTTAAAAATAAAAGGAAAAATGAGCTATCTATTGTGTTCACTTTCTCCCTTAATGTATGCAATAATATATGTACGTATGTCTCCTTAAAATCGTCTTAAATGCCACTTCCCAAAGTCCGATTTTGATGAAGCTTGGTATAGATGAAATCTGTGACATGGCGAGAATAAACAGGGGCCACTGATGCATGAGAGGTCATCGATCAGCTGAGTGAGCTCCAAAGTCATTTTGTCTCGTATTCAACGCAGGAAGCGTATATTTCACGTGGACCACCTAACTAGAAAATGCGCTATCATGTGACTCACTTCGTGAGAACTGATCAACTTATTTCAGTCTATTTTCATTATCATAGTTTACCCTTAAATTCCGACAGGTGGAATACAAAAAGCCGTACATTTATCTCATCTTGTGTTCTGCAAAAGATTTCTGAAGAGTTTTCCAATTGCAACACACTCTTTTTGGTTTATTATTTCCAATAATAAGCCTATGTGATCGTGTAGCAAAAAATTTTTATAACCCCCCCTCAAACTATGTCACTTTACGTTTCAAGGTGCGAAGCATCCAAATTTTGAAATGTCCGTCCGCCGTTCACCGTTCGCCCTCCTCCGTTCGCCGTTCGCCGTCCGCCGTCCGGTCCATAAAAGGCCTAAGAATTTACTTTAAAAACCCGTTATTTCGCACATAGAATCCATTTGGGGTCTAATTGGTCCTAACGTTTAACCATCCCGATCGCTTTACTCGCATAGATGCTATGGGCCAAAAACGGGCGAAAAAGTGTCTTTTTCGAGACTTTGAGTGTTAGACGTGTTAGACGCACGCCTGGCACGCTTGGCAGGGGGTCTCGGTGGGTGGTGAGGTGGGTGAGCGAGGGGTGGAGCGAGAGGAGGCGCCGCGGCACCATGAGGTGGGTAGAGCGTTCCTTCGAGGCATGAATATATGTTTTTTTCTAGGTCATATTTGTGTGTTAATACCAATGCTTTTCCTACGCATATTTTTTAATAACATATCCTCTCGACTTTCCGTACGTACTTAGATAATGATATTATTAAGGCAATAACTATTTGAATAGATAAGAGCTCAAATCGAGAAATATAAACATGCGTATATAATTATAGAAGTATGGGTTGTGGCAACTCGAAATAGGACACGCCGAGGAGTCTGGACGGGCCTTATGACGTACGCAAGCCAACTAAAACTACTTACGATCAAACTCAATTGAAAAAATAAAATAAATAAACCTTTGTTTAATAATTTGCATCGTTTTTCTTCTTGCATTCATGAATTTCATTGATCTATGGTGGAATAATTTTATGGATTCGAGTAATACCTCCGTGGCCCACAAAATAACGGTTCACACATTTTTACTAAATCACCATAGTTAATTATTGCCCATGTGGGAGGTAGTCTTTGTACGGTTTCTGTGATCTAATAGCTAGTTAAATTTGAATGCCTTCTCACTAACGGGAGACTAAGCGAGATCCGGAGTGGGGGGTTATGAAATATGAAAATTGGGAACAGCAGCGTTTTGATGAATAATTCCGTCTCGGCGTTCCGGCTCGACCGCGGAAAGGGGATGCAGTAGGTGGCTGGCGGGAGCTACATCGGAAACTTCGGAGAGGAAACTTGTGTGAGGCTTCCACCCAACGGGGAAATTTCAGCCTTTTGTTCACCTTATGAGCACACACTGCACTATACATCTCGCGCGGATAAATGAATTTCAGATGTCGGACGTTGTGTCGTTGAGTTTTGACTAAAAACGGGACGTTATAATTCCGGTTGTGGACAGAGATACGTAACTTGAGGATCTGAGGGATTTATGGCTCACATCAACAGTCCGCCATCAGTAAATATGTAAAGAACTCCGTGTGTGCTGTAATCAGAAGATCATCTTTCTATAATCGGATGTTGGGTGCATGATACTGAGTATCAACAAATCGCTTGGCTTTACCCAACAAGACCATCAGCATAAAGTGGATGATGTTAATTCACGAAACACTGACAGAATCTTACCAGTTGGGTATAGCGCATAGCTTTCTCGCATCCGTAACATGAATGTATGGATCATTGAAAAGGTTTCGGGTTTTCGTATCGCCTTTCTATACTACCCTCCATGTTTGAGTAAATTCGGTCAATTAGGCAATTGATTCTTGATGAATGTTATGTGTACACATACGCGACAGCTACTACTGAATGGGTAGCTATCAAGTCCACTGGGGGACCATCAACTGTCTAGACTCCTTAATTCTTTATCGAAGTTGGATGGAAACTATAGAAGTTAAGCTTGTTACACAGATGTAAGGTTCGCGCATACGTACAAGCTAGAAATGATACGACTGCAATAAAACTCATTTCGGGTCATCAAAACCTCACTTCCCAATTGCTCTCCTAATCTGAGCGAGATCAATCGAATAGGCCATGAGAAAATAACGCGGATGTTACTTTCGTGTTCGCGCAGTGAAAACTATTATTTTTTGAGAGATGAAATTAATAAGGCCTATCCTCAGCCAAATTTGCCCATTCCCAGAAAATGTTATTAACATCGAATGAAAACTGTAGGCGTAATGCTTGTTACAAGGATTTAACATTCGCGCAGACGCAGCAGCTACTTATGATACGTTCGTGATGAGATCGATTTGGGGTGATTAAATTGTCTTTTCCCGAATGCCTTATGAATTTAAGCCATACTCGGCGACTAAGCCGTGAGGAAATGATGTATTTGTTAGCAATGTAACTGACAGGGGACCATCTTCAGCCTAATTTACACATTTCCTGAAAATCATCAAAATCTGATGGAAAAGCGTTGTTAAGGGTGTTTTTGGACACAAACACAAACAAGCTCGCTCGCAGAACGACACGTATCCAATGTTGTTCAAAATGGTTTAAAACGTAAAATACAAGTAGAAATTTTGATTTTGTGACTTTTTTAATTTCTAGAAAGTGATACAATGCTTTACCTAACTCTTGTTAGATTCGGAAACATAACAAACAAAACATAAGGAATGTTATGTTTTTTGAATAATTTATCGTATTTATTGGTCTTTTGTAGGTTTTTTGTTCTCTCAAAAGATTTGCTCAAAAAATACATTAAATTTGAAGACGCACTTCAGAATTTTTCGCCAATCGTTTTTAATTATCAAATTGCAAAAATATTTGTGTTAACTTGACCTCTGAAAATTACAATCAAAGCAAACTAACAACAAACAACCATTACTTGCGGTTATCAACAAATTTTTAAATAACCTTGTTGTTTCCAATAACTTTAGATTGATGAGGCGACAATCGACTGTCAACTAAAGAAGGTGCTCATTTGGAACGGAAATAAAATTAGACCGGCCCAGACGGTGCAAGTGGGTTAGATGAAGAAGACGGTTGTGCAAACGCGGCTGGTTTACTCATAACAGTTCACATATTTATGATGAGCACAAAATGTAGTTTTATAACTAAATTGAAGTGTGAACTAATTGCAAAACTCAATTTCTTGGACAAGTGTTTGACTAAATTCAAGTCATCGTCCTGGCGTTGTTATCAGTTTCCACTATGAAAGCGGCAATCCGAGGCGAGGCTCCGTATAATGGTCGAATGCCCCTAGTTTGTCTATGATGTGGGATAACGAGGTGGTGCCTTGGAGAGACCTAGCCAAGTTAGAGAAACGCATTACTATCAAACTCTATGTAACATTTCGCCGAGTGGATTTATTGATTTTGCTAACCTTGGAAACTCAACTTTCTCCTTTCCAAAGGGAAGAACCGTAGACACAGTGTCAAGACTGGAGAAGCGCTTGAACTCTTCTTTACATTTTTTCGGCTCGACTTCAACTTCGAGGTGTTTCGAGACTATTGCGCCAACAAAGGCGGTTTTACCAGAGACGCGTATAAGTTTCTCTTTTGAGGACGTCTATACGCGCCGGGTGATGAAAGTTGGGGATAACTCCAGGAAGAGACGGCGGGATGAGCGCGGTAACAATGAATGACGAACGGCGTTGCTCCAACTCCTCAGGGAATCCAGTGAAACAATCTCGCCAAACTCTGGAAGTTGCTGTTAGGGAGAAATATCCCTGTGAAAACACCCGCTTCGCGCTACCAGACGCATTCAACACCTAGCACGACTCGCGACTTCACAGAATTTTATCTCCAGATTCCCGTTTTGTACCGGTTTATTGTCAGTGAGTCTTTCGTATTTGGCAATGAAATTCATTGTCTCTGCATAACCCATAAAGATAACGGTACACTACTGTCGCAGCGGTTTGGGTCACCTAGCATCACAACGCAGCGAATTAATGTCGATAAGCACATTAGCGACGTGTCGGGCATCAGCTCGTCGGAAAAATGCGCTCATTGCCTCCTACGTCCAGTTTTTCGTCCGTCTTGGATTCTGTTTCCACTGTGCACTGACGACAGATAATCCAGCTGGATATTGCACATAACAGCGGGAAATGATGGTTCCGAAGGGTCGCAGCTGTAATGTGCAAACCCACATAAATAATAAATTAAACCGAACGCGGCATATTTTTCCCCTTAATACTGTCCGTCCCGTCCAAGCACCTGCTTACCTTAATGGAAGACAGTCTACAACATGTGCGTACGAAATCAACAAGATTGCACTAGGTTTAGGTTTCTAGCATTTGTAGTTATCTGATTTATTCAAAGCACAGGATCCGAACTAACTTCGGTTAAATCAGAAAGACGACAGATAAATCCCCTCTAGGAATCACTTTATTGAATGTCGATAATAAAACTTGGTTCGAAAATCCGGCTCTTTTCATCCCATCCGCAGATGGTCTTTTATAAATCTTCTTCATATCGAGGCTACCACTACATTAACATATTTGAGTTTATGTTTGACAATTTGTCTTGCAAGATATTGCAGAATAAAATTTGACAAAATAGTTTTCTTAGCAACTTTACATCAGTGAAGTGGGGTTACGTGCAGGAACGTAAATGACAACGAATTCATAACGCAACATCCCAACATTTTGTTGATCCATCATCTAAGAAAATAATTCCATCAGGCACCCCTCAAAAATCCTTCGTGCGAATTTTCAGCCTCGGAATCAAAGAAGAACAGACTTTAGTGAACAATGTGCGATCATCTTTGGATACCTGTTTCCCACTTGTTGGGTTCCTTCAAGTGTTTATAGGTATTTATACTCTTTCTTTCCACGGTTCATCCACTTCCACTAATTTCTTCTATCATATTACACATTTTTAAAAAGCTCTCCTCACGATGTATTGTGATAAAAAATAACAAAGGTAGACTTCTTTTTCTCAAAATGAATCTTATGAGCTGATTTCATGCTATGGAGTGAAAAATACTTTAGTGTATTATAGAAAGTCTACCTCTCAAATCGGATTAGGGATTAGTAAAGACCTATAGACGGATAATATCTCTAATCAGTAATGATTACTTTCCCGTTTAGGTACCCTAACCAAACGCCCATACTGTGAACTTTTTGTTTAAAGATTTCATAAATTTTATTGATTCGGTAACCGTATAAAGTCTGGATATTGAATTTCGGTCATAATTTGTCTTAACAAAAGCAACTCATTCATTCGTCTTTGTACATCTGTGTAATTTCTTTTTTGAAATCGGCTATACGTGGAGGTGATGGAATTTTGGAATACGGCAGGAAAGAGAAGGTGGATGAGTAGTGCGGTAACAATGAATGATGGACGGCCTTGCTTTAACTTCTCAGCCCCTCGAGAGGGTTTCAGGCGAACAATCTCGCCAAACTCTCAAAGTTTGCAGGTTGAAGAAATGAGAAAGTGAAAATTTTCACTTCGCACACGTCTCGAACGTCTAAATTTCACCTCATCCCTCCTAGGTGTGTGGAAAATGTGGTTCATCCTCTTCGAACTCAGCTACGAATTAAATTAGTCACAAACCGGAGGAAAAAAGGAGAAAAATCTACTTTTGAACCTTATTGTGCATAATATTCCATCAGTGACTCAGTATACATTATTTATCTGTCCAAGGAAAAAAAAAAAAAAAAAAAAAAGTCCAGTCATGCAGCATGACCCCATGAGCGAATTTTTGAAGAATATTACTGATTTTTACAACCAGCGAACGGCATTATTTCGATTTTTGACTGATTTTTCAACTTTGAAATTTTTGAAAACTTGATACATATTCTTATAGGAAATTTTACGCTGATTCCGAATATACTACATGTTAGTATGCTGAAAAAATTATTTCGCACGACAAATCGCAAAAAACAGGCTATTTTGAAATTTTTTACTACATTTTTGAAAATTTCAACCCGAAGATGTAATCCGATCATGCTGGCCAACGAACTTGAACTTTCGTTTTGTGTCCTTAACATTTTAAAATTTGTTTGAAGTTTCTAGCACTATTCTACGGACAGTTATCGTCTGGAATGACACATACATATATACATACATACATACATACATACATATATACATACATAAAAAAATGCGTTAAACTTCAGAATATGATTCAGAATAGCCTGAAACGGATTTCTGCATAAAAATTTTTCAAAAATTCACATTCTACAAATTTTGAGGCGAGAGCAATAGCTTAATTTTCTTCAAAAATTCGCTAAAAGAGAAAAAAAAGCCTTGAGTGGGGAGATCTGTAAAATTCTTCTACAAATGTTTTCCTTTGATAGTGTTGGGATACCGATGTTGGGACTGTCATTTACTATAGAAAATCGATCTTGACACTTTCAGTCAAATATACATACGGTTACTCACACTGAAATAGAGGCTCGTACTTGGTTTAAGCAGGTGATTTACCATAATTCGAGATTTTCTAAGAAAAGATCACACTTAGAAGAAAACGGGAAGACCTGATTTCCCCTTTCTGTACAACATTTTTCTCACTCAATTCAACCTTAAGGTTTATTATTTTCAATAACGAACAGTTTTAAATGACCGAGAAAAAATTAATAAATGAATAAGCAAAAAATTATTCACCCCTTAACCTCGCATTTTTTCCTTACGATTCGAAATGCTTAGAATTTAAGTAGATTTACGTAGTTTGCCATACGCTTCTCTCCGAAACTACCAGACCAAACATTACGAAATTAGGCTCAAACATCATACATCAGCCGGGGATAAATAGTAACATCGGCATCACTATCAGTCAACCCTAAAGGGTAGTAATTAAGGACTGAAATATTAATGAATTGAGATTTCGAAATGTTTCGGAACGATATTTCGTATCATTATTTTCAATAATTTTCTTTGATTTATGGACAACGAGGCTCAATGAATTGAAGGAGACCATCAGTTTGTTTCCCACAATAATGATAACTTTATCAGGTTTATCAAGTCTAGATCTAGGTAGGTCAGAGAATGCAAATATTTTGTCGTACATACAAGCCTCGGTATAGTAGTTGCTGTGGTGTTGTCTACCACGCCAGAGGCTGGGTTTCGATTCCTTGCGGGAGAATAAGATTTTAGTTTATTATTTTCAATATTGAACCCAATAATCGACCAAGACAAATAATAATTTTTTTCAACCCCCTCCCCCTCCTCCGTCAGATTTTGTTGGTTTACGTTTCAACGTGCGTAGAATCTAAAAAAGCCGTCCTAATTGTTTTTTCAAAACTGCAGCACCAAACTTTATGAAACTGGGATCAAAAATCATACATCGACCGGGGATGTTCCAATAACATTGGAATCAATTTTGATTAACTATAAAGGTTGTGATTAAGGGCTGAATAATTGAAAAATCGAAACCTTGAAATTTTCAAGGTAATAGTTTGTGGGGGGGGGGGGGGGGGCAATTTATAGACATCACTCCAAAGAATCGGAAGAAACCACCTGGCTTGCTGTAGGTTCATCCATTCATACATTGGCAAGGAACAAACTCATCAACATTGGAGCAAATCGTAACTGGTGGAACATAGCGAAAATTTTCTAGTAACTACGACGCTCGTATTAGCTGTTATGATTGTATTGATGATTAATTATAATTTTTGTCACCTCAAAGAGGATTTCTAATAGGAAGGATATAATTATTTTTCAGTTGGTGCGTCAATTCGTGTTAAATACTAGGGAACTGTAGGTGTATTACTTGATTTAATTAATTTCTCTACGCAGGCATCTGCACCTACGAAGATATATTTAGATACCTAATGTATAACAGACTTCGTTTAATAATTATAGACAGGTCTTCTACGTATTTTTTTTAGCTCTGAACAAGATGGTGGAGCCAGAATTACGATTTCTTATTCCGTTCTCACCATTAGTAGCCCAATTCTCAAAATTCTTGATCAGTAAATCAATTTTCTAACTGTCGATGTGATCATTCGCTGCAACTTGTAACATGAATAAGAATAGTAAGAGCAAATCATCAGGTATCACCTAATATCACTGTCATGAAAGCTAAAGGACATTGTGTTTGACTCCAACTTTGTGATTTGAAATAAAAACCGATTCCGATTCTTCAAGTACCTATCTATAGAAAAAATCGCGCTTCTTCAGAGTTCATTAACTCAGATCCGAGAGCGGAAAAAGATATAACAATAAATTCTGGTTTCTGCACTGTGTTCAGCGCTAAAAAATGGGGTCCCCGGCTAAAACTGAAAGTTTTTTCGAAGTAGGTACCCAACTTTCCCCTTTTAGGTAGTCCAAAAACTTTTTGATTTTTTCCTGATTTTCATTTATTTATAACTTAGTACCTATCAGGTATCCCCGAAACGCCATCCAAGTTTCGTACTTTTGCGACAACTTGCGTATGTATTGAAATTTGAACCGAGTTCGAACATTCGATTCGGCATCACAAATAAACATCAAAAACCTCAATATAAATATGTTATATCGTCGTTGCATCGCATCGAATCGCTTTTAAAGATGTACCGCTCGATTCAACACGTGAATACTATCGAAATCCATACTATACACATTTCTGAGGCGCTAGCTTGTTCAGGTGTCTAACAAGACTGAAGACCTAATTTCAAGTCGATTACAAGCATACAGACACACCTACAGAAACAGGGCAAACGTAAACTGCAACCCACCTCGTAAAAATATTGACAACTGCCACCCCAAACCAAAGTGACAATGCCACCCCTACCCCAAGTGATACACCTTAAGTATTTAGAATAAGTTGTTGAATACCCTAAATTATTGACCTTTAATTTCACAGCTGTGCTAAGTATTGGAAAAGCCAATACGCAACATTCCCGAAAATCCTTTCAATACGTATAAACTCTAGGTTTCATCTAATTTTGATAATTTTTTTAGGGGATGTAAGGGTTAGGCTGGATATGGTTCCCTATCTGTTCCATTACTCACAAATAAATACTTTCGTATGCGCATTCGCTAACGGATATTCTTTCAAGATAATTTTCTCATTATCGCGATAGTTGACAGATCCAGTTCGAATTCGGAGAGTAGTTAGGAAAAGATCATTTAATCATCCCATATCAATTTCTTCTTGATAGTATCATGAAATGACGATGTATCGCTATTCATGTTTGCTTAGGTGGCTGTTGACAAAGAATATTGATAAGCAATGATATTGCTCAACCACAACCAAGGGTGATAGTTGCCAAAGTATTATCCAGTGGTAAAAGAGAAAGTCGTAGGTCGCGTTGCCGTTGCCAAAGTCTTATCCAGTTGTGAATGTGAAAGTTGTTGGTCAGGTAGCAGTTGATTGTTGCCCTAGGAACACATGGGGCGAGTCGAAGTGAGACTCACTTCTCTTCTCAATGACCCATCTCTTCAATGAGATTTGTTTATATTTATTTTATTAGCTCAACATTGAAAACACGACGCCTTCATAAGCAGAAAGCACATCATCTGGAGGCAGCATGCTGTGCTACTATGCGTCCACGCGTGCGATTCGCCTAACGGAGCGTTAAGACGGAACTAGCACCCTTCTAATCAGTTTGATTCAAAATCGATCATTAACGCATATTTAAAGGTATATGATAAGGTCGTTATGTGCATTTTTGGCACATTTTTGAATTGATGTGGGAGATTATTCTAAAATACCCCCAGTACGACCTTGAAGTACAAATGGAAAGTAAAGTTCAGGGGGTTAAAGGAAGTTTACGTCCTTTGCAGACACGTTGTTCCCCATTTGCATAACTCGGCTGATAAGATTTTCACAAGTCGTCTAGATTCCTGTTCCATCCTGTCGCTTACAGTTTTGGCGAAAGTAATTGGAGTTCCAAACAGACAATTTGCATGTGATTTTACCTTCCAAGCGTTTGAGTTACGGAAATTCGAAATCACCGAACAATGGCTGTTAGGAAAGAACGGACGGAATTTGCATCAGAGTGTTTTTCCCGCGGAGGAGATAAGTATGTCAGCTAGAGCAGATCCAGACCATAGATTTTAACATTAGATATTACTTTGAATGTCAGTAGAAAAAGTTGACAAAGACAATCACTAGTAGATATCCCTACACAATACAATAAAGGCACGCGCACCTTGATGCATACTATGGTATTCTATAGCTTAGTATTACGAACCTCAATAGAAATATGATGTTATGACTAGCGGGTTACCCGGCGCTTTGTAGTCAAATCGTGGACAAATTGCCGACTAAAATATTAAACTACTTTTTACTCCAGTACCTATGGTTGAGCTCTTCAAGTCAAGGTTGTTGCCATACATTGTTACTCCAAGTATTAGCAAATTCATACATCGGTTTGAACGCGTACCACTTTTATCACTGTTTATCACCTTGCGTATTTACACGATGCGAAGGACCAGTTCTACGATAAGGGAAGGTTTGGGCAAGATTCCGATTGCCTATGACCTTCCCGAGTGTGCAAAGAATGAATTGTGACATAGTTCGTATTCCACTCCAAAGTTCAGTAGCATAAGTTGAATAGCAGCCATATTAGCTACAGAGCTTACTGTTACTGAATTGACCTTAGGTGATCAAGATGAATTTCCTCATTTCATTCGACTCTTGCTGTCCCAGAAAGACTCACTCACGAATTTGAATGTTCTAGGGAGAGTATTTAGTTCACTCAGCGAATCAGGAAAGAGCCCACCTTGTTATTCGTTTTTCAATGTCCCAGAGAGGCTCCCAATAAAATTTCGAATTCCTAGTCTGAATAGGAGAGAATTTAGCCAAGTCAGCTGATCTGGTTAGAACCCGACATTGCATTCGTTTTTTAATGTCCTAGAGAGGCTCCCTGTAAAATGTCACATTCCTAGGGTGAAAAAGAGAGAATTTAGCTCACTAAGCTGATCAGGAAAGAGCACAACATTTTATTCGTCTCTTGATGTTCCACAGGGTCACCCTATCGTATTTCAACTCCCTTGGTTGAGCAGTAGTGGAAGTTAGCTCTAGTTTTTTTCAGAAAGAGTTTGGTCTCGTTTTTTTCAGCAAACTCGTCCCTGTTCTTTGACCTCAATATAATCTTAACTACGTTAAAACTCTTCCCGACCAATATTGCTGCAGTTACTAAGGCGTTTTTAATATCAATTTTTGATGATCTATCTTTACGAATAGAAACTGCTCGGCTCAGCGTGAATTTGTAATCGAAAGTTCTTTGCGCTAGAACCCGCCGCATAAAAAATATACCAGACCTAAGTAAGACAATTATCAATGATTTTTTCTCAGGCCTACTTTCACTAAAAATTTCAATGATTATTTCAAATACCCATACATTTTTAATATAACAAGATGAGTTATGTTTAGTCCTGCCTTAGGTACAGTCGGGGTAAGCTTTCTGCCCTTACACCTACAGTACAGTCCGTGCAAAACACTGATTATCGCTGAATGGCTGATCGCTGCTGGTTTACAATTAATTTAACACTTATCGAGAACGGAAGGGATAAAAATAGAGACGATTACTGTACTCGTTGTTACCGGTAAAAGGGTTTTAAGAAAAATATATTTTCAAATAAACGAATCTTTTTTCAGTTATTAATTTTTCCGAGGGCCGGTTGGAGACCCCTGGCATAGGCAGCTGAAATAACCGAATCCAGACTGTGTTCATAATTACGCAGGCTAAATGTCAAATTACAGCATAAAAGTAGCAAAATCAGGGCCGGACTGATCAGGAAAAAGCCCAAAATTTAAATCGTCTCTTATAATCCCAAAGAGTCACCCTATCAAATTTCAACTTCCTAGGGTGAACAGGAGAGAATTTTGTTCGCTCAGCTGATCGAAATCGTTAAAACGAAACAAGCGCGAAGAAAGAGCTTCTCCATTTGTTACGAATTTCCACTGCTAACAAACTGCCTATTAGCTACCATCCTACCATAATAACAAAAGTTCGGTAACTAAAAAAATCGGTTGCGCCGTTTATGAAGTAGAAGGATGTTTTGGAGGTTCAGACCTTGCCTATGTTGTGCGCCGGAATTCGCTAATAATTCCACTACCGCACCCATCAGAATCGATCCAGCCTTTTAGCCGTCTATTGGGAACATACATAGATAGGTATATAGATAGATAGAAACAACAGTTTAGTTTTATATATAATGGAATAGATGTGGCCGCTAACTTCTCTCGCTCGTCCGAAATGGCTTTAAAAGGATAAAACAATTCAAAAATGAAGTTATTGCTTAAAACTATTAAGTCGTTTTCTGTAATACGTTTTCCATAAACGTGATCGTTACTTTTCTTCTCACCAAAATGTGGTCTAGATACAACAAAATGTGTTCAAAAAACAGTAGAATACCGAGGAGGGAGGGTTTAAAATTCTGAAATTTAATTCTAATAAGATACCAAATATAATTTAAAAGGAATTTTATGCCATAAATTTAACTATGATGTTAGAAAAAAGTGAACCTAGCGAAAAGACCGTTAAAAAGGAAACAATATTGCTCATATTTATTCATGGGCTCATGATACATGATGGGATTTTATTCCGTCTTCTGAGGGGAAGAATAATCTCCTTTATTTCTTATTCGAAATATTCCGATTTGTAGTTTGATTTGAATCCATTTCCTAATGCGCCGGTATCCTCTGTTTGCAATGCTGTACAGTAATCTCTATCTATACTATTAATAAGAATGAAACTCCGTCTGTTTGTTTGTTTGTTTGTTTGTTTGTCGTGTCTATGCACGGCCAAACGGCTGAGTGGGCCGGATCTACGAGTGGGGGGATCTTCTTGGGATTTTCCGAAAGGGGGAGCGAGCGAATTTAAAATTGTCTAATCCCAGCCGAACCATGGGCCGTAGGGCGGGAGGGGGGTCGAAGTAAGAATTAATGTGCGCTTTTTGGACTTCCCCGCTTCCCCTACCCCTCTAAACGGCCGTCGACAATTCCGGAAAAATACGGGTTTCGTAGGTTTTCCTACGAGGAAGACGACGGCGCGATCGGATCGCGAAAAAAGTATCGGGAAATGCGTAAAAAAAATGCGAGAGTACGGACCCGTTTTCTCGAAAAGTCCGCCGAAAAACTTGGTTTTTTCCGATTAAAATATACCCCATAAAGGTACGTTTTTCGGAACGGTTTTCGCGGGCGAAATACAGCTTTGATCCCGCCGAATCTGAATCCGAAGTCGGATATCGAAAAAAGTGACGGAAAGTAGGTCAAATTGGGAGGGGAATTGCGAGGAAAGCGTTTAACATCAGAAATTAATCCACCCGGGCCGCCCGTTTCACAACGTTGCTTACCTGAAGGGACCCTCACAGGGGGGTTCGCATTTGCACTTCTACGCAATACCTTGCGAGCGAAGCGAGAGCCATTTCAAATAATAAATACGGACTTTGTCCTACACATATACAGGTATACCTTGCGAGCGAAGCGAGCAACATCCCCGAATAAACTTTTCGTGGTTCCACGTAGTTTCTAAGATTTAATTTGTTTGTAAGAATTCCCAACTGAAAAAAACGTCTGCCAAGTTGGGTGGGCAGTACAACATTCCCTAATAAACTTTTCGTGGTTCCACGTAGTTTTATAAGAATTAATTTGTTTGTAAGAATTTCCAACAGAAAAAAACGTCTGCCAAGTTGGGTGGGCAGTATAACTTCTTCAAGCGAGCGAAGCGAGCAGCATCCCCTACAGAATAAATACGGACTTGCGAGCGAAGCGAGCAACATCCCCTAATAAACTTTTCGTGGTTCCACGTAGTTTTATAAGATTTAATTTGTAAGTAAGGATTCCCCAACAGAAAAAAACGTCTGCCAAGTTGGGTGGGCAGTATAACTTCCTCAAGCGAGCGTAGCGAGCAGCATCCCCTACAGAAGTTAAACCTACCCTTAGGGATCTACCGTTTGCGAGCAAAGCGAGTAAAATTCCCTAAATGCCATACTTTGCGAGCGAAGCGAGCAACATTTTCTACATGCCAGACTTTGCGAACGAAGCGAGCAACATATCCTACATGCCAGACTTTGCGAGCGAAGCGAGCAATATTCCCTACACGCCACACGTTGCGAGCGAAGCGAGCAACTTAATGGGGGGTCCGGGGGGCTTGCCCCCCGGCTGGACGTGGAGGCGAGCGTAGCGAGCCGGAGCGGCTAGTATATAATAACTAGAGGCCTGTTAGGGCTTGGAAAGCCCTAATCTAGTCAGTATAACAGTAGTACCTAACAGGAACTCAGCACATTATAGTCCTACCTATTTGCGGCGTTATGTGACCTGGTGCAAAGCTAAGGCGATGTTATTAAATGATTAAAAAATAGGAAATACCGACCAAAATGTAAGTAATGTATGCTGATCAGAAAAACCCCATCACTTTACTCGTCCCAGAGAGTCTACCTATCAAATTTCAACCTCCTACAGTGAACAGGAAAGAATTTAGCTCACTCAGCTGATCAGAAAAGACCCCATCACTACGTTTCTTACTTACCGGCACTTTAGCAACAAACATGGGGCCGTGCTGATTCGGATTATATATAGCATTTCCAAGTCAAATTCAACATTTTCCAAGTCAAATTCAACCTTTTCCAATTCAAATTCAACCTTTTCACCATTATTAGGGAAATGACAAAAAATACGCACAAGCCCTAAATGTAGTACCAAATGCTTGTCTGTGATTGGGGATGCTTGAACTCTCTTGACAACCAGTGTTACTAAAAATTGCTCCGTAAAATTGTTTTGAAAAGTAGGGTAAAAGTGCTTTAAAGTGTCCAGTTTTTTGCAAGGACTTCCAGCAGAGGGGGATCCTCAAAAGTATTGATTCAGTTTTGTTGCAAGGTTTTTTAAAAACAGTTTTCGGTGAATTTTTTCATGTTACGATTTCTGGTTTGGTTGAATTTGAAATTGTTGATAGTTTATTAGACGCTGCCGTTGTTGGAGTAGCGCGTTGACATAGAAATGCCTAGGAATGTCTCTAGATTCACAAGAAAACTATAGCCGCGCCTCAAATCGAAGCCAAAGCCAAATTTTGAATAATACCTCAAGAGTACCTTGTCAGTACTGCGAGGGGTGGTACACACAAAGAGGGCTTAGGAACCATATCAGGATAGCACACCCAGAAAATTATGTTCCTCAAACGCCACAAAATACTGAGAGATCTTTCAGAGGGCCAAATTCTACCGGCATTCATAATCCAGCGCACGAAAACTTTGAACGAACAGATAGAGTTCCAGACGTAATTCAAACACTATTCCAGAGAGGTTTTGGAGCACCTCTGATGAACACTGATGGAGCAAGAGATGACGATACTTGGCTTGGACGTTGGAAATGTATCGTGAAACTTCAAGGAAGGCAGTACTATCTCCCTCAAGGTTCAGTAGGCCAAAAAAGTAGTTCAAAAGGTATTTTGTATCATCTTTGGCAAATCAGATTCAAGCAGTAGTTAACGGTGCACAAAATTCAGAAAAGATATTCGTATTCTGTGCCGTCATTCTACAACGGGAAAAAGCCGTGACGGCGGGGTCAGATATAAGAAGGCTCATACAAAAACGGATTAACCTGTGGAATGACGAAAAATATGAGGAGTTAATACAGGAAGCACAACGTTGCGATCGGCGGCTAAAGAAAAGAGGAAAGGAACAGGAAGGCCACGATATAAGGGTTTTTACACGCTTGGTCATGCAAGGGAAACTAAGGGACGCAACTAGATGGATCACAGGTCGATCTCGAGGGGGGGTATTACAGCCAGAAAGCTTACTTGAATGTGGAAGAACTGTCCTCGAAACTCTCCAAAGTAAGCATCCAGAGCAAGGAACTCCAACTTTAGAGAATTTCATTATCCCTGACTCACTACCAATGATGCTTGATGTTGACGTAACAGCAAACCATGTAGAGACTGTCGCTCGAACTCTTCGGGGGGGAGCAGGTCCGAGCAGGACTGATGCTGAGCAGTGGCAAAACATGTTGCTGAGGTATGGCGCACACAGTCATCAACTTCGAGAGGCCGTCGCTTCTCTTGTGAGACGAATGGCAAATGGTGTAGTGGAATGGAACCAAATAAGAGCTATCCTGGCGAGGAGAGGAGTTGCTCTTGAAAAGGGACCTGGAATACGTCCGATTGGCGTGGGAGAACTTCTTCAGCGCATATGTGCAAAAACAATGGCACTGATTACAGCAGAAGATCTGAAAGAAGAGTGTGGATCAGAACAGCTTTCAGCAGGTATCAAATTTGGTATAGAGGGGGCTATCCATGCAATGGAAAGTATGTTTGCAGAGGAGGAATATGAGTGCTTACTTATGGTGGATGCAAGTAACGCATTTAATGCGATGAGCCGACCACTAGCACTATGGAACGCCCGAATATACTGGCCAAGATGTGCTCGTTTTCTTTTTAACACATACCGTGGTTTTCCTGTAATCGTTTTTCGACAAAGTGACGCTGTAATCTTGAGCAGAGAAGGCACCACCCAAGGGGATCCCCTTGGGATGCTTATGTATGCAGTGGGAACCCTTCCATTAATCAGGAGCCTCAAGAGTGAACTGTATAAACAAAATTGGTATGCTGACGATTCAGCTTGCAGTGGAAAACTTCACATGGTTCGTATGTGGTTTGACAAGCTACTTCGACTAGGGCCCAAATGGGGCTACTTTCCAGAGCCTGAAAAGAGCTTCCTAGTTGTAAAACCGGAGCTAGAAGACGAAGCATCAGCTATTTTCCAAGTCCTAAATGTATGTATTGTGCGATCAAGAAGATTCTTGGGAGGAATGATCGGACCAGCCACCGATAAAAAGCAATTTGTAAGAACGAAAGTTAAACAAAGGGTCGAAATTGTGAAAAAGTTTGCGACAGTAGCAAAAAAAAAGCCCCCATGCGGCATATGTTGCTTTTACAAAATCGTTGCAACGTGAATGGGCATTTGTGCAGAGAATGGTACATGATTGTGACGATGAATATATACCTTTGTGGGAAGCCATTCGAGTTCACTTCATACCTGCTATAATGGGCCAAGAAGTCAATGAACCTGAATTCGCTTTACTAGAGTTACCTGTGCGGATGGAGGGCTTGGGGATAGAAAATCCTGTGGGTACCCAAGTCTCGACCTTCCAAACTTCAATCCGGGCAGTCGAGATTCTGACAGAATCCATCAGGACAGGTGCCCCCTTGAATTACAGTGAGCATTGGGAACATGCCACACATGTATTAAAAGAAGCGAGAAAGGGAAAGAACGACCAAGCAATCCAACGCAGCCAAGAAATAATCGCCACCCTGCAACCAAATCAGCAGCGAGTTCTTAAGCGAATTATTGATGCTTCAGCGTCCCAATGGCTGACGGTTCTCCCGAAGGTAGCCGACAGTTTCGACTTGACGGCCACACAATTCCAAGATGCGCTAGCATTGCGGTACGGTCGTACACCAATAGGATTGCCCGAGACCTGTGATGGCTGTGGAGAGAAATTCGACGTGACACATGCCTTAAATTGTAAAAGAGGGGGTTTGGTCAAACGGGGTCATGATGCAGTACGTGACGAAACGGCAATGTTAGCAGACCTGGCATGGGGAGGGGCAGTCATAGAACCTGTGCTTCGAGAAGCTGAAGATCAAGTTCCAGCCTTAATAGCTGACATCAAGGTGGAAGGGGTATGGGAAAGTGGGAGGCCGGCGTTCTTCGACAATCGCATAATCAATGCCGACGCCGTTTCTCACTCTTCCCATACCTGGAAGCAAGTTGCCCGATCAGCTGCAGCTGAGAAGCATAGGAAATATGACCAGGCAGCCGAAGACCGTCGAGGTTCTTTCACCCCCCTAATATGTTCAGTGGATGGAGCGCTGCACGATGAATTCCACGTGTTTGTGAAAAGGATAGCTCATACTCTTGCCGGGAAATGGAGCCGACCCTACCCACAAGACTTGGGGTGGACCAGAGTAAAAATTCAAATGGCCATACTGAAAGCAGTTTCGCAAAGAATACGTGGGACACGGAGGAGGTTGAGGTCCTTAGGGATGGAGGATGGAGCTGCTCTCCCATGGTTGAACGATTAAGTTTTAGTTATCTTGTTATTGTTTGATTGTTCTGTTAATGAATTTTTACCTTTGTAAAAAAAAAATAAATAAATAAATAAATATTTCAATAGAAAAAAAAAAAGTTTTGGAAAAGGTTGAACTTTTATTGGAAAAGGTTGAATTTGAGTTGGAAAAGGTTGAATTTCACTTGGAAAAGGTTGAATTTGAGTTGGAAAAGGTTGGATTTGACTTGGAAAAGGTTGGATTTGACTTGGAAATGCTATATATAAAGACCGCTAAGTTCTTCAGTTTCAATTTCGTCGTTCAGAAATAACTCTCCTAGATGTTAGTAACTACACTACGTTTCTTACTTAACTACCGCGAATTGATGGCAACTGTTGTTACCGCCACAGCCTAATGCAACTCTCGTTGATAAGGACCGCCTAGAACACGATCAAGGCGGGTATAGAGACGACAGGCGACACTTTTGCAACAAACTTGGGGCCGTGCTGATTCAAATGAGCAGTCTAACACTAAAATCGGACCCCGATGTTCTTCACAATTTCAAAGACCGTTCGGAATTAAATATAAAGATTTATCTCTATAGCAATATGAGGGTTACGATGGAAGTTAACTAAGCTTAATTTCCAGTGAACTATTGCCGGAACTGAACGCTGCTAACTTCCCAATCACATTTAACAAGCATATTATGATGCATTGAGCTCAATTGGTTGTATGAAGTTTTGATTAGAACTCTCTCCCTTACCGATTTAATTGTCCATAACACGAGAGGAAGAGCTTTTGACGCAAAGTTAGGTTGGTTACCCATAGTTGGTCTATATATAATACCATGATATTTCTACCTATCGAAATACTATATAATTCAGACGGGTTACTATATCTTGCTCTTTCATGTGATTTATACCAAGAGGCATTGTCAAAATGTAATTAGGATAAGGGGATAATGAATTGGAAATTTCGGT
Organism: Adelphocoris suturalis; assembly: GCA_030762985.1. Lineage (NCBI taxonomy): Eukaryota > Metazoa > Arthropoda > Insecta > Hemiptera > Miridae > Adelphocoris > Adelphocoris suturalis. The sequence continues at coordinate 108,777,658 of CM061043.1, forward strand.
GGCTTTACGAGCAGCTATGAAGATAACCTACAAAACTATAACAACTAACTATTTTCTAGCACAAAAGCCATGGAAGTTTATTCTGCACTGAATTTATAGGGGTAATTCATGAAAATTATTACTTCGTTATCCCAGTCGCAATGGGTCTAATGCCATTGATGAATGCTGTTGAGAAAAGATTTATTCTCCAAACGGGGTTCCGGAGAAGGCAATCAAAGTTAGGAGCTCGGGCCCTCGGGGAAAGGGGGAACTTTTCGGTTAAACCGATGCAGATTCTAAATAGGGTGATACGGAAAAGCGTCCCGGCGGGAGAGCCGAGCGACGGGACTTTGTCGAGTACAGAATTCGGGTCAGGGGCAATTCCTAGAGAGAGCCCTCTGCTGTTTCAGCATTCCGGTCTTGTAGCTTCTCCTACAGTACGGTGGAAGAGCGTACACTCAGTGAAAGAGCGTGATTGCTTCAGAGCAGGCAACGGAGCGTAGGCTTCAAGGGTGTCGAGCCATCTGTGTCAACCTCCTGCCGCAGGGGAAAAAGAGCCGCGTTTTATTTCGTACTATTCCTTCCTTTCAAAGAGAAACGTCCAAATGGTTCGCAAATTCGAGAGAATTGATGGGACGTGGGACGAATATCCACACCTACCAAATCATTGGTCGTTTTAAACACGATAAATTGGCTCTATAGGAACATATTACACACTTCTCATAATAGGTACAGGGCAACTTGCAATGGACAGTTCTTACGCTGAACAGTGGGCTATAATGGATATTTAGCGCGAAAAAAAGGCCCTACAATTGGCCCAAGGGTGGAGTGGAGTAATAGGGGATACTTTTCACAATGAGAATAGTAAATATTCCGCTTCACGCTCTTCAAATCGTTTTTCTGGATTAGAGGAAATCACTCAATTATTATCTATTTTATTGGGTGTATGCTCTATTTGCATATGTTATTTTTATGTGCGTTCTATGTGTGTGTGTAAGTGTTCTTTATTAATATTTATTTTATACATTATATTTTTTAGTACCGTGAGTACGTTGCAGGCTTGTTCAGTATGCACTGATCGTACTATTTTAGAGGGCCTCTCGGATACTTGATCTTATGCCTTTCGTTTGACCGGTTGCGTTTGTTTTTGGCCTTATTTTTCTCTGCGAACGTTCGGAGTGGTTGTGTTGAAGGTTGGCATCCGTTATTCTATCCGAATCACTAATTTTTTTAACAGCAGCTGGGCAAGATCTAATACAGCACCTACACACGAAACGGGGAAAATTTAATAATACTAGTAAAACAGGACCGTAGTAAAAAATGATGGTGCGAAAATAGGGGTAAAACGAACTATACAAAATTACCTCCATTTCACCTCTCCCGTACTCATATCAGGCTGCTTTGAAAAGGGATGAAGTTCGGTTGCGAGGGAAATCCTGCCGCGTTGACTCAAGATACGTTCCACGTTAATTTTCAATCGCTCGCTAAACTGGATGATACACTGGCGATACTTATACTGTGGTTCCTTCTTGTTGTTCGACATTGGCCCGACTTGACACCTCGGAATATGAGGTGTTGGACGACTTTGTGTTTTGCATGTTGTTGACATCATTCGGCGTCTTAATCTCTCAGGTAGTGGAGCTGGTGAACTCCCATCTGCGACAACCTCCTGAGCCCCATGGGGAAAAGAGTCGCGTTTTGTTTTTTGCTATTCCTTCCTTTCAAAGAGAGTCCAAATGGCTCGCAAATTCGAGGGAATTGACGGGTCGTGGGACGAATATCCACACCTACCAAAACATTGGTCGTTTGAAACATAGTAGATTGGCTCTAGAAACAAATTAAATGCTTGATAATAAAGGGCTACTTGCAATGGAAATTTTTTTACGCTGAACTTTTTTACTCCTGAGCCGTATTTTTATTTTTACTTCTCCTGCTTTCCTAGGAAAAACGTCCAGATGGCTCGCGAAGTCGCAAGAATTGATAGGACGAATACCCACACCCACTAAGGTCCAGGGGCATAGTAACAGTTTAAACCTCACTACGCTTAAAGCTGTTTAAATGGAGAGTGTAGTTTATGCAGGCGTACAGGTTTTCATAGAACCAGATAGAGATTAGAGCTGAGCACCGCTTCACGTTGAACGGTCGTTGAGGGCTGATCTGCCGAAATAACCCTAACACAAGTGAATACCACCGTTCATAACATCATAAATCAACAAGTCCACTTTCCCTTTTATAAGACAAACGATGTCTGAAAGCAACTGTGCCTTTAGCGTGTGCTGCCTCATTGTCTTCTTCCTCTCAACATTCAAACTCCTAAACCAAACAGATAAGGGCCAGAACACACGAAAAGCCTGAAATTTTTAGTTTAAACCAAGTTTCGTAAGTAAACAAAAGTTAGTTACACAAATTTCAGTATAAAACTTGAATTGAAAAGCACACAGTCACAGCAACCTCCTATCGACTGCAACGGAAACTATTTGAACCTTTGAAAATCATTTGAAAGGAACTTCTGATTTTGAAGGAGTGCGGTAAATGTAAAAATTCTCGGAATAACATCAACCATAAATTTCTGAAATGTCTCATAAAGGTGTTTATATAATATTCTGCTAAAATGTAAATTTACCTGAGCCAATTATTGTCATTTTCTGTAATACGGTTAATTTATTGTGTTAAAATAAAAAATGGTTCACAAAAAATTCACTGATTCTTTCAAAATGCTTGATTTTTCTTGGGGAAGATTACGGTTTTTAATGTCAGTTGTATCGTCTGAAATGGCACATGCTTATGTACATTATATATGAATTTTTCTCTCTCACTCAAGGAGTAAAGCAAACTTTATAGAAATGAATTCTTAAACTCGGCCCTTCGGGCCTCGCAAGGGGCTCCGCCCCTGGACCCTACCAGGGGGGCTTCGCCCCCCTGGACCCCCCCGGATGTTATTACTTTGAGCCTGACTGCTAAAATGTAAAAAACATGGAATCATGTTTTAGCTCCTCGCTCTCACTTTATTATAGAAATGATCACGACGATTGAGCTCTTGTGAGATGATGATCTCCTAATATAAACTCGTGAGTAAACATTCACTTTATTATAGAAATGATCACGACGATTGAGCTCTTGTGATATGATGATCTCCTAATAGAAACTCGCGAGTAAACATTCACTTTATTATAGAAAGAGGCTAAAGAGGCTACATACGAAATTACAGCTTCCTAAAGTGTAAAGTATAGAAATTACCTATTAAAATGATTTAACCACCGCTTCAAAAATCAAACCGTTCTCGCAATATTCGGATCACCTGCTATGAATCACATAATCGAAACACCAGCTCAATGAAATCATCAGAAATTAACAAGCGGTTGCAATCATGTTCACAATATCAATAATTGAGAATGATAACCTGTGTGTAAACAATTATTCATATAACCATGCTCATAACTCAGCTTGTTGGCCACGCACTTCGCAGTAGTTAATATAGTATGGTTGGATAAATCGAGAGCTTTCGAACGAATGGTCAACGAATTTTGTGGGATGAAAAACGACGAAGTATCATATCCCTAGCAACGACTCGGTTGTAAGCGGAAATCATCACAATTATTGGCGCTACTTTCATCTCACTTTATAGTCTCACTTTTCGGCGGGGGATCCATCGCTAAAACATGATTCCATGTTAAAAGCTATCAAGAAACTGTGAAACTGCTGAAAGACATTTTTAATTCAGATTAAACCGGAAAAAAAACCGGCCGGTAGACCTACGGTTCTACAGTCAGATCATTTAATAATGATTAATTTTACACATTATTAGTTCATTATGGTTACTTAGCAATATTGGTTTACAGCTGAGCGTAATAAATCAGCTTTCCTTGACACTACAGAGGCTTAGGGATTATGAGATGCTGCGATAAAATGAGAGCATTCCAAAAAGTGGCTAACGATTTTCCATCTATGAAAACTAAGGGAGTTACACTTCCCTAGTAACGCATTGTACGTGAAAATCAATAGAAAACCTCACCGTGACGTGACGCTCGTGACGTGACGAAAACAAATGGAAACGTCCTGTTAATCATTATTAAATGGTAAAAATGGATTCATTGGTGTTATAGCAAAGAAATTTGCTACAGAGCTCACTCAGATGATAATAGAAACTTCAATGATTTCATATTAGGTAATTATTTGATACATAGTCTCTCCTCCACGTGTTATTAATACCCATATGTTAGTACCATGAGTACGTTTGCTCGTCTCGCGGCCCTGCAAAAATTGAAATCACGGACTATCCTAACGACATGAAGTTGATCAATAGTATAGGTAAGGTGACCGACATGTTTATATCGAAAAACCATAAAACAGCTGAAAGAAATTTGTAATTCAGATCAAAAAACGGTTCATGCCTCAAGGCCGTTCCAACTGGTTGAATAGCTAAGAAATTTGATCCACATCTCACTCAGATGATAATAGAAAATTCAATTACTTCAAATTCGGTAATTATTTGACAGTCTCTCCTCCACGTGTTATTAATTACCCGCATAGTACTACCAGGACTACATTTTTTGTTCGTCTCGCGGTCCTGCATAATATGCGGTCCTGCGAAGTAGACCTTACTAAGAGCAAACCGAATGAACACGAACTTGGCCGGCAACGTTCGTTCTTCTTCGTTTCCATTAGCAACTCGAACATTTACACTCAATGCACATCCACGTACTCGCGCCTGTATCGAGGAAGAAGCCTGTAGTTTCGGGGGCGGTAAATGGTTTTTTGGATTCGTTAGACATAAGGGAAATATGATCAGGGACGCCTGGATATGGTTAAGGATCAGTCAATGTCTACAAAAATCCAAAAATACTTGATTCTATCATTCTTTATGAAAAATGTGATACCGGCAAATCGGGAGTTTTCGGCTATATTCGGCTTGTTCACAATAAGGGCTAGTTCCCCTGCGGCCTAAGGAAAATTCAAATCACGTGCATGAAACACGTCAATTAAAAAGTGGTAAAATTGCGTATCATTTTGGAATAGGTACCTACTTCAAAACGGATTTCCATGAAGAAAATGTTGGGAGTTATACTTTTCATTTTTTGTTTGAAAGTTTTCTAAAATTATTGTTCTATAAAAACCTTGTTCAACGAGCTGTACGACTTGTTTTTATCTAGCTACAACGTGTAAGTTAGAACCCAATACCTAACTTTTCTTAGGGAGTGAGACAGTTTTGTTTGCTGTTTGTTTCCCTTTACATTGTTAGGAACTAGTTAGTATAGTTATTTAACGTTGAACAAGCTGATATTAAGATAATGGAAAGCAGGGTCTACTATGCAACTATTACGGAGGGATGAAACTTAAACGGGTGAGGATGAGAGAAGGAGGTTTTCTCACTACTTGTTCATGTTTGGAAGTTCGAAGTCCCGCACTTGATCGTACATGAGACTGAAAAGTTATTGGAATAAAGTTAGTAGGTACTTGATGGGTCTCAACGACATTTTAACACACTAAAGCTGTTTCTTGAAAACCAGAAGATGATAAAGCTTTTAGCGGTATTAGAAAAACCATAAAACTACAGAGTTTCATCCCGATCGTAAAGTTAAAAACTCGAGAAAGGGTTCAGTGAGAAGCTTGTTCACTCCATATTTGTATTATAAAATTCACTGATAGTTTAAATTCATCTTATTTCTACTCCATGCAGTCCATTCATCCAATGGTGTCCGAAGAGTTGTATATCAGAGAAATATACGAGTACAAGATGTCGAATGTAGAAATCAGGTGTAGGGTAGTATCATAGATAGCTACTAGGTACTAATTAAGAAAATATTGGTTTATCATTTTCAATAATGAACTTTTGTAATTGACCACGTAACATTTTTAACACCCCCCTCCCCCCCCCTCAAAGTTATTGGTTCACATTTCAAGATGCGTGGAATCCAAAAATCAAAGGCGGGTGGAGGGGGGAAGGGGGAATCCGTTCGTCCGCCATATAAAGCTTATTTTGAAAGCTACTGGACCAATGTTCATGACCAACTTTGGTCAAAAAACCAATATCTAGGTCTAATTACACAGAACCAACTTACATACCTTCCCAAAACTCCTACTAGAGTGAGTGAAGACACTCAGATACAGCTGACCTGCATTCCCCCAAACATCCACTAGAGTGGGTTGAAGTGGTTTCACCGCTTATTCTTGGTCCACAAATCTGACCCTTCAACAGTTATGTTGGATGTCACACATAAGGTTGGGAGGCTTTAACCAGGCTGTTACACTGTCACTAAGCAGCAATAACGCTGCAGTGTGTTCTGTTGAAAGTTCCATGCTACAGTAATATGTTTTGGAGAAACGTCTGTCTTCCCAGACAACCAGCTTCCATAACGGCCAAATAATACAAAACAAAACCTAGTACCTGCTGCTTGGAGTCTTACAGGATTGAGAAGGAATGAAGTCTCACAATTTTCTAACGGAATCGTTAGTCACAATAAGTTTGTATTTTGGCACATTATCAAACTAAATTCAAACTTAATTCACAACTGCGAGATACAATAAATTTCTCAGAATCCAAATATAAGGAACAATGATGTTTTGCGAGACAACAACATTAAACCCTGTATCAGCCCCAGACTTTGTTAGGCATTGCGGCATTTTCAAATGAGGTAGTTGGATTTGAGGATAATTAGTGTTTTAAACTCATTTGCAATAGCGGCTCGCCGATAAATCCGCAACACTAGGAGACATTTCCATGTTTTACACAACAACCATCATCACCTTTCCTTGTGTTGCTGATTTATCGGAAAGCTGAGAAGATTTATTTATTTTTTAATAAAATTTTATAAATAATCTAGTTTGTTTACGTTATCGTTATGTTCGCTTGCGTCCATTCGTTACCTAGGAGGATTATAACAAGAAAAAAAAAAATTCAAAATGAAATAAAATAAATAAATAAAAAATATGAACAAAAATAAATGAATAAAAAAATAAATGTAAATAAATAAATAAAATGGAACATGCTCTCTTCCCGCTAATCCGTAAGTGAACATACGAGTACATTTAAAACTACGACATAAATGTTTTATAATCGAAATTAGAACAGAGTACCTAAGTAGGTAATTTTCTGTTATGGTGCGCGTCTACAATAAATTACTATAACTAAGATTAACTTCTCAACCAAGTGAAAACAAAACAAGCGGCATCGTTTACTATATCTTTTTATGACATGAATAAATATAAAACTACGACATGAATAGAAGAACACGTACGATTGCGTGATAAATCGAGAGCTTTCCAACGAGTGGAGAACGATTTTTGTCCGGTGAAAAATGAAGAAGTTTCATTTTCCCAGAAACGGCTTGGTTGTAAGTGAAAATCAAGAGAAAAACTGGGTGTCAATGAAATCATGTTCAAATAAGTAGTACAAATGTAGTCAACCAACTGAAACGCTTGCATACGAGTCTGCAACACATTGGGACATTTTATGTCTTTAGTTGCAGACTCGTATGTGTTGCAGACTCGTATGCAAGCTCGTTGCAATCATGTTCACAATATCAATTATTGAGAATGATCACCTGAGTGTACACAATTATTCAAATAACCATGCTCATAACTCAGCTTGTTGGCCACGCACTTAGCATTAGTTAACATAATATGGTTAGATAAATCGAGAGCTTTCGAACGAATGGTCAACGAATTTTGTTGGATGAAAAACGCTGAAGTACCATTTCCCTAGCAACGACTCGGTTGTAAGCGGAAATCATCAGAATATTTTCGTGAGCGATTTTCCGTGACGTGTTTTTAGTTTATGTGCCATAGCAAAGACATAAAATGTCAATAAAAAACACTTACGCAGTTTGCGTAAGCAGTTCCAACTTTTCGAATCAATCAGCTTGAGCTCTGGGTGGATATTGTCATATCATTCGTCCCTTAATGTCCCAAAGAGGCTCTCTATCAAATTTCCACGTCCTATGGTAAAAAGGAGAGATTTGAGTACGATTTCGCCATATGATTGATATTACGGCTCGTGGTCAGCTGATTCTCCTCAAAGTAAGTGAGGCATAAGTTCCGACATGATAATACATCATATCAAAATTTGGTCCAAATCGGACCAGTGGTTTCTAAGGAGTAGTGATCACAAAATTTTGCCTATATATATATATAAATCTGAAAATGAATTACTATTTTAAACGTGTTCTACACCCTCTGAAACGCGAAGAAAATGCATCCCCACCCTCCAAGTGCCGCCGCGCTGTGGTGACGGCTGTAATTTCCCTTTTCTACGGAAAGTTGGGTAAAATAAATAAATAAATAAAACGCTTGCATACGAGTCTGCAACACATTGGGACATTTTATGTCTTTAGTTGAAGACTCGTATGTGTTGCAGACTCGTATGCAAGCTCTAAGAGCCACTCAGCTGATCCGGACCGGGCATCGTCAAGTAAATGTCCTAAAGAGGCTACTTACGGAAATTACAGCTTCCTAGAGTGTAAAGCATAGAAATTATTTATTAAAATTATTTAACCACCGCTTCAAAAATCAAACCGTTCTCGCAATATTCGGATCACCTGCTATGAATCAAATCATCGAAACACCAGCTCAATGAAATCATCGGAAATTAACAAGCTGTTGCAATCATGTTCACAATATCAATTATTGAGAATGATCACCTGAGTGTACACAATTATTCAAATAACCATGCTCATTACTCAGCTTGTAGGCCACGCACTTCGCAGTAGTTAACATAATATGGTTAGATAAATCAAGAGCTTTCGAATGAATGGTCAACGAATTTTGTTGGATGAAAAACGATGAAGTACCATTTCTCTAGCAACGACTCGGTTGTAAGCGGAAACCATCAGAATATTTTCGTGAGCAATTTACCGTGATTTTTTTTTTAGTTTATGTGCCATAGCAAAGACATAAAATGTCAAAACCACCTGTACCTACATTATTTTTGTTAAGATTGGAATAGCTCGTCATAACGTCACGTTATGTGATGCATTTTTTCAAAAAAATATCACCTGGGGCTCTAAAGTAAACATGATTTTCAAACATAATTTTAAGATTTTTTGCTTTTCCGTTACGCTTTTAGTGACGCAAATCGTAATAATTTACCACCAGGGGGGGGGGGGGGGTCCATAGTAATGACATGGAAATGTCAATATGGATATCCACCTATTTACCTACAGCAATATGATGGCCTCAGAATTGCAAAATGATGTTCATTAGGTAACTAGATAGGTACGTAAATGGTTGGTAACAAAAAGCATCAACACCAGCCTACCCTACTTCAGAATATTCGAGAAGGAACGTTTTATAAGTTAAATACGCCATATCCCTGTTTTTCATCATATTGACCCTCATTCACCTTCCATTGATCTGGTTGATTTTGCGTTTTCGGCCTCTATTAATCTGTTTTGTGAGGGCGTTTGGGGAAGAACACTGAGAAGATTCAGACATGGCGATGATAATGAAGTTTTTGCACTGCAAAATCAACTTTGAAGTGATAAGAGATAAGGTAATAGTTCGAAAATCAGTTACTAGAGCATACCACATGATAGAGGATATAAAAAGGAACGTTTTCGTATTGAAATTTCACTTTGTGATTTCTTGTTGTTCGTCACCTTTATTAATTTCCCCACCCCTCGATTATTGAGCCGTTCAATAGCTTAAATTTCTACGAAATTTCGTGAAAATTAGTCGGCTGGAAGCTAAAAACGAGAAAAATACGAGCTAACGTGAGTGAAGCGTTATAACTACGGAGATTCCGCTCAAGTGCTGTAGGTAACCCGACTCAGCTACATCAGCAATATGTCCAATGACAGCTCGCGGTTGGCTTTCCAACGCCTTTCCCCCATCCGCGCACTTCAAAAGTCTCATGATGGTAATTCCATTAAGGCTCGAAACAACGTGTGAAAGACAATAAAAGCTATTCCCTGGGCGAGAGGGTAATATAATAACCTGATGTTGATGAATACGCTCGTTCAAGCGCGGATGAACATTATTCCATTAGTTCTTCGTAAACGGCGGGCGACTGATTAACTAATACCGGACAAACTTATCTCCACGGTTGATTAGCGAGGGCTGTTGATTTTGGATTTACAAATAATTTGCATTTGAACAATCTGTTAATTAAACTGAATTCGATATTGGAAGTGGTGAGTAAATAGACTGAACCGTGCCGGGATATGGTAGGTTTGTCCCTGTCTAGAGAGCGAATCAATGAGTCAGAACTTTTTTAACGTAGAATACTTTTTTACATAGACCTTCTTGCTGAAAGTTCCATCCAACAACGACAATTAACAACGCGTCGAAAAAATTACGCGTAACAACGACACAATATTATACAAAAAGGCTGATTACCTTGTGATCCCCAAAGCCAATTTGTTTGCTATTCAGCTCATGAAACCAACATTTTATTGGAGGTGAAAAACATTCTACACTTTTCATTCTTTAGCCTTTAGGCACAAGGTATTTCTTCTAGTGAACATTCGTTGAAAATGAAGCTATTGCAATGGCTCTAAAAAATTTAAAATAAAAATTTTCGAAAATTTCCTCCATTGAAATCCGTTTAGAAACATTCCGAAACGGACCCTAGAGTTTAACGCTTCTTTTCCGAAGGAACGGATGAGTTCGTTGGGCAGCATTTTTAGAGCACATTAAATTGGTTAAATTTCAAAAATGTAATTAAAATAAATACTTAAAAATACCTAACAACGGCTAAAAATTGTTAAATAATTATTTTTCAGCAGAACTTTAGTAAAAAATACCCTTATTTACTATAAAATAGAACATTAAAAAACTGTGTACATATTTATTCTGAAAAATGTAATTGAATTTCATTAATATTTGCCGAAAAATAGATAAAACTGCTAAATAGCTAAAAATCCATAATTTCGGAGTTGCAGAATATTAATTAGATCGAGTTTGCTTATAATCAAATTGAAAGTCAACTATTTCTTTTCACTCAAAGTGATGAATTTTCTAAACAACACAACACGATATATTATATTCAATGACTTTCAAAAATGTCATAAGGTCATGTTGCATGACTTGAACTTTTATTTTTACTCAATATGAACTGAAATATTCAACTTTGTTACCTTGAACATAGGTGGATTGGGTGGAATTATCTGGACATAATCTCACATTCTTTCTTGATTGATATCTCACTCAGACTCGGAAGGAATTGAAAATTGGTGCAAGAGACCATGCCGTTTTGTCAATTCTTAAAAAAAAGGTCAGAAATTCTCCGTCAAGTAGCACGAAGAGTTGTTACGCAGATACTAATTACACTCTCTTACGACGAATAGATTTTATTCTACAATTATCCCGATACTAGAATCTTTTAAAAGATGCGCAGAATTATTAACGTTGTAACGGAGTTAAGTACAACTTTCTTCTCGGATTTACAACTCCTCTACCTTTCGTATTAGGTGGTGTGGGTTCAACTATCACCACCGATACACAGTGAACCGGTAGCGACGGTCCTACCCTTTCATTGTAAACAGTCGTATATGTGATCTAATTCCTATAAATCCTTAGTTGATCAATAATCTACGTAAACTAGCCCTACCGACAGCACTAATACAAGGAGTAACTGTGGTGACGGTCCTACCTTTTCATCCTAAACTGTCATATATGTGATCTAATTTCTCAAATCATCCGTTGAATAATGTAGTTAAACTAGTCCAATTGTCACCACCGATACACGGAGTTCCAGAGGTGAAGGTCTCACCCTTTCATTCAAAACTGTCGAATACGTGGTCTAGTTCCTACAAATCCTCGGTTAAACATTACTAAACTAGTTAATCTAGTCCTGCCGTCACCATCCATTCACGGAGTACCGGTGGTGAGGATCCTACCCTTTCATCCTAAAATGTGATATACCTATGTGATCTAATTCCTAAAAATCATCCGTTGAATAATAAAAAACCGAAGTTAGTGAAAAACGTTATCTATTTCTACGAAAAATAAATAGTTACAATGTTACAATAAGTAACATTGTAACTCTTTATTTTTCGTGGAAATAGACAACGTTTTTCACTAACTTCCGTTTTGAAATGGGTTTCCACAACTTCGTCGCGAGTGATTTAGTTCGTTGAATAATAATCTAGGTAAAAACTAGTCCAATCGTCACCACTGATACACGGAGTAGCGGTGGTGAGTATACTACCATTTCATCCTAAACTGCCGTGGATGCGATCTAATTCCTACAAATTCTCGGTGGAACAATAATAATCTAGTTAATCTAGTACTATTGTTACCACACATTCACAGAGTATCGGTGGTGAGGATGGTACCTTTTCATCCTAAACAGTCGTATTTGTGTTATAATTCCTCAAAATCCTCCGTTGAGTAATAATCTAGCTAAAAACTAGACCAACCGTCACCTCTGATACACGGAGTACCGGTGGTAAAGATCCTACACTTTCCTCCTAAACAGTCGTATTTGTGATCTAATTTCTAAAAACCCTCCGTTGAATAATAATCTAGTTAAAAACTTATCTGAACGTCACCGCCGATACACGGAGAACCGGTGGTGACGGATCTGCCATTTCATCGTGAGCTGCCAAATGTACAATCTAATTCCTATAAATCCTCCGTTGAATAATAATCTAGTAAATCTACATACGTAGGTTTGGTATAATTCGAATAATAACTCATGAGCAAAAAATTTGTCTAAAATACACCTTTTTACATGATTTTAGCACGAAATCAGCGAAGGTTGTTCATAAACACGGGGCCCCGAAGCTGTAGTGCCGTAGGCCCAGCACGACGTTAAAAGATTTAACTCGCGGAACCCTTTAAAAGTAGGCTGCGGGATGCAAAATCATGAATAATGAATGCTGTGCTATAATAAGTGGGGTGGCATGCTTCGTTGAGGGTCCTCAGAGATAAAAGAGGTTCGATGGAGGGCACGAGGCGAAATGAGGTAAGACGCCGCTCTCTGTGGTTGCTTAATGCCCCTTGCCTCCTAATGGAACATCTGAAAGGTAGGTAAGTAGGATTGCAGGTGCAGACCTCTAGAACGAGCTGGCAACTGGGAACACATAAGTGGAGTTGATGGCCCGTCTATTTCTTAGCTCTGATTTGTGTTTTCTTGGCAAAGGAGACCTCAAACCACTTCTTTGCCGTTGGTAACTATGTGGATATTCATTCTAAGTTCCTTTTCGGTTGTGTATCAAAATTCGTCTGTAATTATTGTAAATTTTACGAATCTTTGAGTTAGGATTTGTGTTTTGTTGAAGAGGGACACTCTCATCACATCTTTGCCAGAGGTACCCAAGACCCTCAGCAGCCAGTTTTAGAAATCGTTTCCAATATTCCAATACAAGTAAATTCAGGCGAATGTATACTCTAAAACAACACTGTAAAATCATGTACATCAGTACCGTAAAACGGGGTGAATCTGATCAATTTTTGAACTTTGCAAAACTTGTGCCAAAACTTATCTAATTGTGATTGTGGCCCCCGTTCTTACAGTTTATTTTGAGTTGCAGTAAGTAGTTTTGAATTCCGTTTAGAAAGTCCATTCATCATGAATGGATGATTATATATATTCATTCAACCCTAGACGGCCAGGTCCCCTTTTCCTTCACACTACGACCAGGTCGGCCCACTCCCATGCTCCACCTCTTTTCACCGCTTTCCTTTATTTTCAGCGCAAACTTAATTTTCCTGCCTTTTCAACCTTTTAGAGGATTATTAACTTATTTTTAGAATAATATAAAGCCTGTTAAAAACTCTAGGATTCGTTTTTATTTTAAAATTTTCAGAGCCATTACAATAATTAATTTTCTATGAAAATTCGCTAAAAATGTAAAAAGTATTTGTGAGCGTTTCTTCGTAACGTAAGCTACTATTTTACGTGGGAAATTGTCAGTTCATGTGCCAGAGCAAAGACATGGAAAGAAGCACAAGAATGTGAAAAGAAGCACTTCTTTGTAACGTAGGTAACTATTTTTCGTGAGGAATTATCAGTTCATGTGCCAGAGCATCGACATGAAAATGTCAAAAGTATCCGAAGGCATTTCTTTGTAATGTAGGTAACTATTTTTAGTGAGCAATTATCAGTTCATGTGCTTAAGCTATGGCATGAAAATTTCTTTGCAATGTTGGTAAGTAACTATTTTTAGTGAGACATTGTAGGTTCAGTTGCCAGAGTTGAAACATGACAATAACAAAAGTACCTATTCGTGACAATTTCTTTGTAACGTAAGCAACTATTTTTCGTGAGAAATTTTCAGTTCATGATTCAGAGCTAATTCATGAAAAGTATTCGAGAGCACTTCTCTGTAACATAGGTAGGTAATTATTATTTGTGAGCATTTATCAGTTCATGTGTCATAGCTAAAACATGAAAATGTGAAATGTATCCGTGAGCACTTCTTTGTAACGTAGGTAACTATTTTTCGAGAGCAATTTTCAGTTCATGTGCCAGAGCTATGGCATGAAAATGTTAAAAGTATCCACGGGAATTTCTTTGTTATGCAGGTAACTATTTTTAGTGAGGAATTGTAGGTTCAGTTGCCCGAGCTAAAATATGAAAATAACAAAAGTACTTATCCCTGACAGTTTCTTTGTAACGTAGGTTGCTATTTTTCGTGAGAAATTTTCAGTTCATGTGTCAGAGCTAAGTCATGAAAATGTCCAAAGTATCCGAGAGCATTTCTCTGTAACGTAGTTAACTATTTTTCGTGAGCAATAATATCAGTTAATGTGAAAAAGTTGGACATGAATATGTCAAAACGATTGGTCACTTAATTTGTCGTACTGCCTACAATATATATGCTAATTTTATAAAGAGGGGATGCCACATGATTGAGATGTTTTATTACTTTCGCTCAAGAAAAGTAAGAATGGATCATTCGAAGGGATTCGTTTTGCTATCTCTCAGAAAGGGAGGCACTTAGCGCAGCTCTCCCTATGGGGAAGCCAACCACTGAAAAAAGGGGGAGTGACAAGTGGAACGGATTATTGAAGAACACAGCATCCGAGCTCTCGAGCGATTCAACAAGGCTTAAAGAATCAAGGGGCAACCGAGCCCCCTTTACTTCTACTCATATATGTCAAGTGAACCTTGAACTCACCTTATAAGGACTCCGGTATTCATCTTCACGCCCCTTTCTCAAATTAATTAAGACGAAATTGAGAACGTTTTTCTGGTTTGATCCTTAGAGTGAATATATTTTTTATACTGTTCTTTTTTTTATTTTTGGTTCATAAGGCCCCCATACCATATGAAGGGTGATACCTTAGTAACTGCCAGCTGGGGCAATACCGCCAGTTACGAGGGTTTCGTAGATAAATTGTTGTTTTTCAGACGTCCTTCAGAAGCTAGGTCATACTGGCATGGCTTCTCATTTAAGAGGGACGACCTATTGGAATTGATCCAGGGACGTAGGGGACAACCCAAGCATGAGAAAAAAATAACCACATGCAAATCCGTTTCAGACCATTCTAAGACCGAATCCGCAAAAAAAATAAAATAAAATAAAAAATAAAAAGATAGGCGTATGTCTGTGTGTGTATGTGTGTGTGTTTGTGTGTGTATGTGTGTGTGACAAGTTTTGCCGACGCTTCCCAGGCCACAATTCTCAACCGATTTCTGAGATTCTTTGTTTGCTCGAGTCCAATTTTAATGCAGTTGTGCTCCAAACTTTGGGAATTTAGACTTTAAAGATTGAAGAGGAGGAATGGAGGGGTAAAGCTGGAAAAACGTGTAATGTCTGTTCATTGTCGGATGAAATGAGGTCACCATTGAACTTCACTTGATCTGCATAGAAAAATAATGTACTTTCTAGGTTAATCTTTATTGGTCTCCTGAATAGTCCAATGAACTTCAGGTCGTAAGATAACATTTTCCTATGAAAAATTTCTACACTGTTTATTAATAGTCTAATTTGTAATAGTTTGATTTTCTTATAAATATTTATTGTATAAATCTTGACATGGACAGAGGTTTTTCGCTTGTTTATTTTCTGTTAACTTGCCTTATTATTTATTTACGTCTTTTAGCGAATTTTCAAGAAAAAAATGAGCTATTTAGATGGCTTCAAAATTTTTAAAAGTTGGTAGGAAAGGTCGAGGACCCGTTATCCGTTTCATTCATCAAAGTACACAATTCTAGATTTTAACGTCATATATTTATGAGGTGTATTTCCAGACGATAACTCCTTTCAAAAATAGTTAAACAAAATTCGTTCCAAAGAAGAAAAATCCTCCTTGGCAAAAGACTGGTCGAGTTCGTTGGCCAGCCCGATGCTACAAAATTTCTGGCTCAATTTTACTATTTAATGTCCCAAAAAATGCTAAAAAATAAGTTTTTTGACGAAAGAGCATGTGGAGTGACATAGTCGAAGTATTTTTCAGTGCTGAGTCGATTGTAACCACTCCCAGATGTCTAAGATTCATAATAAGTGAGAAAAACAGATTTTTTGCTGAAAAACGGCCATATTTGACCAAATTTTGACAATATGGCATATGGAGAGCCACGGTCGAAGTATTTTTTAGCACTGAGACGATTACGGACACTCCCAGATCTCTAACATTCATAAATTAGTGAGAAAAATCGATTTTTAACTGAAAAATGTTCATAATTGACCAAATTTTTGAGTTCCGGTGCGTGTTCTAAAATTTTCATTGTGATCTAGTCACAGGCTGTCCCCACATTTCAATTCAGGATATAGTTACACAACTTTTCATTGAAAGTTCGATCTATTAGTCATGCTGCACGACTGTTCTTTTCTTATGACACCGATAATTCTGTTAATTAACTAGAAAGAACTTGCTCACCCATTTGTGTATAATTTAAGCAACATTTTTACCCACACCACACAAACAGTCCCACAAGACATCAAGCCCCTCCTTTCTCCAACAAATATTGAACCACAATTACCAATTCTACACCGGCCCACTATCCCGCACTAAAGTGAATGTTAAATGTTCATGAATAAAAATTGTTATATATTTAAGTAACCCGTTCCAACCGCTCCTTGCTCTGTGGTTTTGTTATTAGTCCATGTAAAGCAGGTAACGAAGATTGTATTATTTTTGTAAAGGAATAAAGTTCATTTACTGTCATTCAATTGTTGGGGCCAAATACTTTACTTTACAAGCATAACTGAAATATGTCAAAATCTGTATTTCATGCTTCACAAATGCCATCACTCTCAGTAATCACCGAGGGCCTAGTGGCCCTGATCACCATCCGTTCAGATTTATGTTTCACATCCGCGCCCTCGACGCCTCCGAACCCCACGTTCAGCCGTGTGGCGTCAGGAATGAATCACTTGAACTTTCGATAACATTTTCGCACCCCTCGCAACGTCCAGTTAAAAATAGCCCAATCGATCAACGTAGATGTTTTGACAGTTTGGGGCAAGTTGAGCACGCGAGCTTTCTTTGTTATGATCCCGAGCTCTCCTGTTCGGCTATAAGCGATTCCGGGTGAAGAGAAATCGATCCACCACATCGTTATGCTTGCTATATTCCTTGTCAACTTGAAGGTTCAATAGACTTGAAAATTACTATATTTTGACTTCCTTTCTTCTCAGATTCTTTTATCTGAAGAATTAATGAAGAGTTATGCAATCAGATCTAACAACATATTTTTTTAGAGCCCCTTTTATCACGAGAAATGGATTTACTGAATCTTATTTGATTTACATCATCATCAAGCAGATAATGTGACGTTCTCGAACAATCAAGTCGAGTCACGAGACTTTAGACCCTGACTTGCTCTTTAGTTCGACAACCCACTGCATAGCATTCTCAGCGCTCCAGTCGTCATGAGATTTTATACAGATCAGTTTTTTGCTTATATTAGTGGTCTGGATATAACATCAAGTAGTCAATCTCTTAGTAAAAATTTAGACTAGTTGGTCAGGATCTAGAGTCTTGTCACTCAACTTGATTGTTCACGAACGTCTCGTCAAACAGATATATTTTTATATATTTAAACGTACCTATGTTGTTATTTTTGATGCAGAGCTCACTATGATGCACAAGGAAATCCACTTTGCAGAAAATGAAGCGATGGCAATAGCTCCAAAAATACTAAACTCCACAGTTTTGAAATTTTCTTATTTAAAATCCGTTTTGGGACATTCTGGGACAAATCTCAGAGTTCAACACTGTTTCTCGGATTCGTGAAGAAGTAATCAAATTAGATTTAGAAAATCCACTAATCTTGATTAAAGAGGCTCTAGAAAAATATTGTGTTATATCCGATTGCATAACTCTTTATTGATTCTTCAGATAAAAGAGGAAGACAAAATATTGTACTTTTCAGGTCTAATGAACCATCAAGGTGACAAGGAATATAGCAAGCATAACGATGTGGTGGATCGATTCCTATTTGAGGTACTCTGAAAAAAATTTCATAATTTCTCCCTTGAGAGGGAAAAACATTAAATCATGTTTAATGTTTTTCCCTCGCAAGGGAGAAATTAGATATAGGTTTTTAAGGTCAAGAAAAAAGAAAAGATTCTAATTGACCAAAACAATTTATTATATTTATATACATTTTTATTTTACCATTAGATATTTCCGATGGGACTCATACCAAAGTACGCTTGCATACGAGTCTGCAACACATTGGGACATTTTATGTCTTTAGTTGCAGACTCGTATGCAAGCTCTAAGAGCCACTCAGCTAATCCGGACCCTGGACATCGTCAAGTAAATGTCCTAAAGAGGCTACATACGAAATTACAGCTTCCTAGAGTGTAAAGCATAGAAATTAGCTCTAAGAGCCACTCTTCTGATCCGGACCCTGGGCATCGTCAATTAAATGTCCTAAAGAGGCTACATACGAAATTACAGCTTCCTAGAGCGTAAAGCATAGAAATTAGCTCTAAGAGCCACTCATCTGATCCGGACCCTGGGCATCGTCAAGTAAATGTCCTAAAGAGGCTACATACGAAATTACAGCTTCCTAGAGTGTAAAGCATAGAAATTAGCTCTAAGAGCCACTCATCTGATCCGGACCCTGGGCATCGTCAAGTAAATGTCCTAAAGAGGCAACATGCGAAATTACAGCTTGCTAGAGTGTAAAGCATAAAAAATAGCTTTAAGAGCCACTCATCTGATCCGGACCCTGGGCATCGTCAAGTAAATGTCCTAAAGAGGCTACAAGCGAAATTACAGCTTGCTAGAGTGTAAAGCATAAAAAATAGCTTTAAGAGCCACTCATCTGATCCGGACCCTGGGCATCGTCAAGTAAATGTCCTAAAGAGGCAACAAGCGAAATTACAGCTTGCTAGAGTGTAAAGCATAAAAAATAGCTTTAAGAGCCACTCATCTGATCCGGACCCTGGGCATCGTCAAGTAAATATCCTGAAGAGGCTACATACAAAATTACAGCTTCCTAGAGTGTAAAGTATAGAAATTACCTATTGAAATGATTTAACCACCGCTTCACAAATCAAACCGTTCTCGCAATATTCGGATCACCTGCTATGAATCAAATCATCGAAACACCAACTCAATGAAATCATCAGAAATTAACAAGCGGTTGCAATCATGTTCACAATATCAATTATTGAGAATGATCACCTGAGTGTACACAATTATTCAAATAACCACGCTCATAACTCAGCTTGTTGGCCACGCACTTCGCAGTAGTTAACATAATATGGTTGGATAAATCGAGAGCTTTCGAACGAATGGTCAACGAATTTTGTGGGATGAAAAACGACGAAGTACCATTTCCCTAGCAACGACTCGGTTGTAAGCGGAAATCATCAGAAAAAAAAACGTTGCAGATTTGCGTGTCGGAATTCACAGAACGACCCCCAGCCCTAAAACATTAAACATGTTAATAGAAAAATATTGTGTTATATCCGATTGCATAACTCTTTATTGATTCTTCAGATAAAAGAGGGGGAGAGTGCAAAATATTCTACTTGTCAAGTCTAATGAACCTTCAAGGTGACAAGGAATATAGCAAGCATAACGATGTGGTGGATCGATTCCTATTTGAGGTACTCTGGAAAAATTTCATAATTTCTCCCTTGAGAGGGAAAAACATTAAATCATGTTTAATGTTTTTCCCTCGCAAGGGAGAAATTAGATATAGGTTTTTAAGGTCAAGAAAAAAGAAAAGATTCTAATTGACCAAAACAATTTATTATATTTATATACATTTTTATTTTACCATTAGATATTTCCGATGGGACTCATACCAAAGTACGCTTGCATACGAGTCTGCAACACATTGGGACATTTTATGTCTTTAGTTGCAGACTCGTATGCAAGCTCTAAGAGCCACTCAGCTAATCCGGACCCTGGGCATCGTCAAGTAAATGTCCTAAAGAGGCTACATACGAAATTACAGCTTCCTAGAGTGTAAAGCATAGAAATTAGCTCTAAGAGCCACTCTTCTGATCCGGACCCTGGGCATCGTCAATTAAATGTCCTAAAGAGGCTACATACGAAATTACAGCTTCCTAGAGCGTAAAGCATAGAAATTAGCTCTAAGAGCCACTCATCTGATCCGGACCCTGGGCATCGTCAAGTAAATGTCCTAAAGAGGCTACATACGAAATTACAGCTTCCTAGAGTGTAAAGCATAGAAATTAGCTCTAAGAGCCACTCATCTGATCCGGACCCTGGGCATCGTCAATTAAATGTCCTAAAGAGGCTACATACGAAATTACAGCTTCCTAGAGCGTAAAGCATAGAAATTAGCTCTAAGAGCCACTCATCTGATCCGGACCCTGGGCATCGTCAAGTAAATGTCCTAAAGAGGCTACATACGAAATTACAGCTTCCTAGAGCGTAAAGCATAGAAATTAGCTCTAAGAGCCACTCATCTGATCCGGACCCTGGGCATCGTCAAGTAAATGTCTTAAAGAGGCTACATACGAAATTACAGCTTCCTAGAGTGTAAAGCATAAAAAATAGCTTTAAGAGCCACTCATCTGATCCGGACCCTGGGCATCGTCAAGTAAATGTCCTAAAGAGGCAACATGCGAAATTACAGCTTGCTAGAGTGTAAAGCATAAAAAATAGCTTTAAGAGCCACTCATCTGATCCGGACCCTGAGCATCGTCAAGTAAATGTCCTAAAGAGGCTACAAGCGAAATTTCAGCTTGCTAGAGTGTAAAGCATAAAAAATAGCTTTAAGAGCCACTCATCTGATCCGGACCCTGGGCATCGTCAAGTAAATGTCCTGAAGAGGCAACAAGCGAAATTACAGCTTGCTAGAGTGTAAAGCATAAAAAGCTACAGCTTGCTAGAGTGTAAAGCATAAAAAATAGCTTTAAGAGCCACTCATCTGATCCGGACCCTGGGCATCGTCAAGTAAATATCCTGAAGAGGCTACATACAAAATTACAGCTTCCTAGAGTGTAAAGTATAGAAATTACCTATTAAAATGATTTAACCACCGCTTCACAAATCAAACCGTTCTCGCAATATTCGGATCACCTGCTATGAATCAAATCATCGAAACACCAACTCAATGAAATCATCAGAAATTAACAAGCGGTTGCAATCATGTTCACAATATCAATTATTGAGAATGATCACCTGAGTGTACACAATTATTCAAATAACCATGCTCATAACTCAGCTTGTTGGCCACGCACTTCGCAGTAGTTAACACAATATGGTTGGATAAATCGAGAGCTTTCAAACGAATGGTCAACGAATTTTGTGGGATGAAAAACGACGAAGTACCATTCCCTAGCAACGACTCGGTTGTAAGCGGAAATCATAAGAAAAAAAACGTTGCAGATTTGCGTGTCGGAATTCACAGAACGACCCCCAGCCCTAAAACATTAAACATGTTAAAACGTTGCAGATTTGCGTGTCGGAATTCACAGAACGACCCCCAGCCCTAAAACATTAAACATGTTAAAATTAAAAATACAACTAATTTGAATAATGTTTATTGTAAGTTTAATGGAATTTTTCCTTTCAATTATAAATAATAATAATTTCAATAAAACTTCCAGTCTAGCACAAAAAAAAACTAGCGTTCTAAATGAAAGAATGAGTTAATTAGCCAACAATTTTTCAACACATTACATTGGTCAAATTTTCAAAGATGTGCTAAACAATCATTATAATGGCTAAAAACTGTTAAAGAACTTTTTTATGTTTACGTACTTATTTTTTGGGTTTAATTCTGCAGCAATTTTTTCCGGAGTTTCTTCAAATAATAGAAGAATGGTGGAAGATATTGAATAGAAAATGATGGGTATATCATCCACTAATTTATTTCATTTTATGATTTTCAGTAACAAAAATTCATTTACACCTCTTATGAATGAATTTTGGAGAACAATTACACTTTCAAATTAAATAGCGTTTGAAATTACCTAAACCTCAAGTAATGGGGGTCCCGGGTGAAGTTGAGTTGGGAACCATATTGTAGAACACAATTCTTCCGTTTATTTCATATCGGCTGTTTAAGTGCATCTGATGTAGATGAAATTATCACCCCCCCCCCCCCCCCCCCTTCCCTAACTTGAACCATTAATTTTGAAAACCCGCGACAGCGCTCTCAACAGTAACGTTAGGTAATTGTTGAAATAATAAACTGCTGAGTTCTCCATTCCATATTCAGAGAATTCGAATACAGAACATCAAACATGACAGCATCAATGAAACATATGTAAGGCTACTTAAAGTGAAGCCAGTATGATCAATACTTATCATTCTTTCTGGTAGGAGTTGCCATTGACACATCACACGCAATTAGTGTTTTATGGAGATGTTATTTATTTGAGATTAGCTGTTTTAAATGAGAGTTTTCAAAGGATTCTTGAACAACCAGTTGTTAGGAAAACAGGTGATATCTGGATGGTCACATCATGAAGGTATGTTCATCAACTTGACGGCTTGACTTATTGAGTAGATAGGTATATGGACATGAAGAGAGTAGTCTTTGCACGGATGTGATGCTATTATCTCAGTCTTCATTTTGACATTTTATGTCTTTGCTATGGCATATAAACTAAAAAAAATGTCACGGAAAATTGCTCACGAAAATACCTATTTTGATGATTTCCACTTACAACCGAGTCGTTGCTAGAGAAATGGTACTTCGTCGTTTTTCATCCCACAAAATTCGTTGACCATTCGTTCGAAAGCTCTCGATTTATCCAATCATATTATTTTAACTACTGCGAAGTGCGTGGCCAACAAGCTGAGTTATGAGCAAGGTTATTTGAATAATTGTGTACACTCAGGTGATCATTCTCAATAATTGATATTGTGAACATGATTGCCACCGCTTGTTAATTTCTGATGATTTTATTGAGCTGGTGTTTCGATGATTTGATTCATAGCAGGGGGTTCGAATATTGCGAGAACGGTTTGATTTGTGAAGTGGTGGTTAAATCATTTTAATAGGTAATTTCTATACTTTACACTTTATGAAGCTGTAATTTAGTATGTAGCCTCTTTAGGACATTTACTTGACGATGCCCAGGGTCCGGATCAGATGAGTGGCCCTTAAAGCTAATTTCTATGCTTTATCCTCTAGGAAGCGGTAATTTCGTTTGTAGCCTCTTTAGGACATTTACTTGACGATGCCCAGGGTCCGGGTCAGATGAGTGGCTCTTAGAGCTTGCATACGAGTCTACGACACATACTTGTCTTCAGCTAAAGACATAAAATGTCCCTGTGTTGCAGACTCGTATGCAAGCGTTTTTGTGTAAATCAATAACTATTGTCATTAAAGATGCATGAATGAGTAATCAAGGAATTAGGATACTATTATGGGTTTTTTCATGTGGTTTTTGAACTGAAAATACTTCAAAGAGGTCTGGAAAAAAAAAAGAAATTTACCAGTGTTGAGTTTATCGCTTATTTCATTGCGAGGTGATTCGTGGGTGTCAAGGGAAGTCAAAGAAGCCTCACTTCAGTAATTACGAGGGGCGTAAGGACAACCAAATATCGATTAATCCCTTTTCATGACTGGAAAAGTCGGGTAGGATGGGAGGAACAATGATCCGCTGATGATATTTGACCTGGTGATGAGGTGATGCCCCCCAAGTTAGTTAAGACGGGCGAGCTGCAGATGTTGGGGCGATATTGGTCTGGAAGGATCATAAAAGGGTGAGCGAAATGGGAAGAGAGAGAGAGAGAGAGAGAGAGAGAGAGAGAGAGAGCACTGAGGAACAACAATAATAAGTAAACCGTTCAAGCGGTCTGGATGGTCAGCTTCTTTTGCAGCTAGCCTTTGGTTCTAAAAATAGTACTATAATTTGATTTATTTTGAGTCTTCACATTTCATATTGGATTTACTTTCAGCACGTTGTTCAGTATTAAAGGCTATAAGTGTAGATTTTGATATGGATCTGATGAAGGTATATTTAGATAATGAATAATAGACTTCGTTTAATTAAAGGGCTATCTTATACATAAATAATAAACCTTTGTGTGATAATTTGCAGCGTTTTTTACTTTGGAGATGCGAGCTTGCGATCATCCAGATCACCAAACTATATGCACGTATACATCATTCTGATCTTTTACGGAGGCGCGTTTACTATACGGTGTTCGTTTATTATAAGGAGGCCTATTATGGTTTATACGGTAGGCAGTGAAAGGGGAGAGGGTGGTGGGGTCCGAACGTGCTCTAAAACATCAAGTTATCCAATCAAGCTGTTTTTCACGGATGGTTTGTACTTCAGGTACAGTTTTCGTGGGTCTTCAGTCTTCAAGTCTATTTTATGACCTAACGCACATTACGGGTCAACTATAATAGGCTGGAGGTCAATAAAATATAAACCTTGACATCTCAAAATTATGTTTTCTGAAGGATATCCAAATTATGGTATCATAAATATCCATTATGTATTACGTTTTCGGGCATACTGATTGATCTTATATCTAATTGGGTCCAACATTGTAATGAACTCTTCTAATTCATCAGTGTTTATTTTGTGAATACTCTCTCGAAAACCAAGTGATATTGGTTTCTTTTTTTTTTTTTTAATTGTTTCCAAGGCACATGAAATAATTTGTTGGGATTTGTTTGGGGGGAGATCAGGGTAAGTCAAGTTCGTTTGCTGTAGTACCTTAGTTATATCATGGCTTAAGTCGTGTTTGTCAAATCGTAAGCGATGTATTCTAACTGCCAAAGGCAACATGTCTTCATGGTCTACTCTTAACAGAGGTACGTTCGTATTTCTGATACTATTTCAACATGCAAGAGGAGCCTTTAAGCAGATGACTTACATTTATATACATCAACAAAAATTGATCAAATTAATTCGAACGTAACTTCTGTAAACAAGGACCTTGAAAATTTGAATGATTGGTTTAAAAGACATGGTTTTGTTGTGAATCCAAGAAAGAGTTCTAGTATTATATTTGGTCATTCCCGGCTGCTGGCTAATCTATTAATTTCAGATGTTCCAAAATTGAAAATAAATAGTGAATATTTAGAATACCAAAATGAAATAAAATGCCTCGGCCTCATTTTGAAAAACAATCTTTCGTGGACTAATCAGTCAAATAATGTCATTTGTCGAAAATCGAGAGCCCTACTATATGCATTTAATAAGCTGCTAACATATAGATCTCTCAATATAAAAAAATATATTTTTCATGCTATGATCATGCCACATCTTCTCTATAGTCTTTCCGCTATGTGCGACACGGATTATGAGTGCAAACTAAAAATGCAACGACTGTTGAACTCAGTGGTAAGATTCAAACTTAATCTGAAATTTGACGACAGGGTACAAGACAAATTTAAACGTTTTAAAAAAATAAGATTTAATTCAGTTCAGTATTTTAACTACCATGCATCGTATCGTGTCTTCGCAAAAGCCATCATATTTAGCAGTGAAATTCTCTAAATTTGCAAAAGTGCACGATGTAAATTTATACTAGAAAACGAGATGTTAATTTTTGCTTGCCTTCATGTAGAACTACAGCCTTTCATGACTCATTTTGGTGTAAATGTATTCTGCATTATAATGGATTGTCACTAGAATTAATAGAAATAAAAAATTATGGACTTTCAAGGATAATTCAAAAAAATTTAATTTCGAAATATTAGCGCAGTTCTGTATAAGATTCACCAGTTGTTCTGTCTCTTCACCAGTCTGTTTATTTTTCACTTTTTTATATTATAATCCGCCTTCTCAAAGACAAGCCCAAATTGTATGTTTAAACTCTAAGTCATAATCGTTATATTCGCTATTGCGATACGCAGACGTCTATGTTATTTTTATTAAGTAATTCTGGTTAGATGTAAGAGTGGTCGAGTGCGGCCAAACCTTGCCAGATTTTATAAATATAGCGATAATCAATCAATCAATCAATCTCTCTTAGCAAATAACTTTTCTCTGACAGCTATTGAGAAGCTGTGTAGAAACTCGCTGTAGATAGGGATAGCTGCGATTTTAAGGAAAATGTATTCGCCTTAAAAAAAAAAAAAAAAAAAAAAATTCTCCGATAGTAGAGGGAGAATGCAGTGATCAACATGCAATAAAGAGCCATTCTTGGTAGGTACTAGTGGGGAGTAGACTGTAAGACTCTACGGTCTAAGATGTGTGTGTGCTGGATTAGTTTGTGTTGCCTGATGCTGGGAGGTTCATATTGCTCATATCAATAATCATACCATAGTGAGAAGAGAAACCTATGTGGGAGCCTCCAAAAAGCTGGGCAGTAGGATATTCGAGGATGATTCGAAGAACTCCGGATGGGATCTCACACAAAACGGAAAAGGGCAAAGGAAACAATTACTACGGCTTCCGCTCATTCGGTCGCCTGGCCTCTTGGAATCCGACGAATTAAATTCTTCCTCTCGACCGGGGTTGTCTATGTCTTAAAATGGATCGCGAGAGGCGATGTTTGAATTCTGGCCGGATATTAGATAAAGGGACTTTTGGCTCCCATGGAAGAGCTGCCATTCTTAAAATGATTCGTCGACCGGAATACTTTCATAAGAGCTGTTATCTGGTGGTTTCCCCTCGAAATTCAGTCGTTCCACCGAACTTCCAAAAGAATCCATCATTCTTGCTTGTGACCTAATTAAAGGATCCAGATTGAATTTTTTGATACGGAAGAAAACAATCACTGGGACGTTAGATTACAGTGATCTTCATATTATTGTTGCGATTTAGGACTCCAAGATGACTGTGCTACTACTATTGTATTGATCATCAAAATTAGCCCATTCTTACATTTCAAACAAAAAATGATCGCAGTTTACTTGAATTTTCTGTTCTTTCCTTTGGAAGGTTTTTGTATTATCTACTCGTGAGCAGTTCTCTAGAACCAAATTAAATTTGCCAATAAAACAACTAGGTATTGAAAGTATAAACGAAGGAAAAAATAAAATAAATAAAAACTTATAATTAGGAACAAATAGAGAACCACATAATGTGGGAAAATAAATTTTTACCTCGAAAATAAAGGTAAATGATTGAAATGAAAAGCTCCTCTCTGCCACGAATTACAAAATAGAACATATTTGAAAAATGATATTTGAAAGCCTTGTGACGGGAAATTTCAAATAATAGAAAAAAGCAAACCTGGATACACTGACTACAAAATACAAAAGTAAGAAAAATCTGAAAACGGAAAAATGAAAACAATCAGCGACAAAATGAATGAGAATGAATGGATTGTCATTAAAGTTATCATCATCATTAATCATCATTAAAGACTTAGAATGAATGAATGATATCGCAGTCTAAAATCGAGACTAGAATGAGTTCGAGAGAATGCGAAGGGGAATGCTACCCTTCCCCTACAGTACATTGCACCCTACATTTTCCTCCGTCGAGAGAAATGCGCTGGAGGAAACGCACCTCCTATGTAACGTTAAACCACTGGCCGAAAATTCTTTCTAGTCAAACTTTGGACTTATGCTGTCTATGACTTGAGTATTTTCAAATGATTAACATACTTGAATTTATATAATTGCGAGAAACCAAAATGCTAATCACTTAGTGAATTATCTGACTGAGGTAAATATATTTTTAATACCTAAATAAATATTAGCACATCGCTCTTCTATACTCCGTATAGATGATTACTTTTTTGATAACCACGATCTTAAGGACTGTCTTTTCCAAATTAGCGAACTTCATTCACCTGATCTGGGCGGCTCCTCAACTTGTTTACGGTTACAAATTAGTCCCAATTAAGCTTCATCCTGAAATCTGACCAGTTGGCTTATCCTCAGTTCACAACCATCTGATGTGGACGGTTTAGTTCTTCATTATACCGAACATACCCAAGAAAATTCAATTGCAACATTGTTGATTGGCTGTATCAGAAATAGCTTCAGTTGTCACACAGCTCATCTAACAAGCTTTCGAATTCAATATTGTTAGTTAGCAAAAGCTACATATTGATTTTAGCTTTGAAGATTGAGTGCGGCATTGTTAATCTTCAGCATTAAAGAAGCCCCTTCAATAACCACTCATGTGTAGAGTAGAAGAGTAATTCTCAATAGAACCCATTTAGGAACTGGGGTGGTTATGCGACACTAATATAACGATCTTAAAGTGGTATTATTCGAATATTTAAATTTCTCTTCCTCAGGTATAGTTGCTGACTGATGACCATGTACTAGGATACTTTCAGCGAATTTTTGAAGAAAATTAAGCTATATTGCTCTCGCCTCAAAATTTTTAGAATGTAAATTTTTGAAAACATTTTATGCAAAAATCCGTTTCAGGCTATTCTGAATCATTTTCTGAAGTTTAACGCATTTTTTAATGTATGTATGTATGTATGTATGTATGTATGTGTCATTCCAGACGATAACTGTCCGTAGAATTGTGCTAGAAACTTCAAACAAATTTTAAAATGTTAAGGAAACAAAACGAAAGTTCAAGTTCGTTGGCCAGCATGATCGGATTACATCTTCGGGTTGAGATTTTCGAAAATGTAGTCAAAAATTTCAAAATAGCATGTTTTTGGCGATTTGTTGTGCGAAATAATTTTTTCAGCATACTAACATGGGGTATATTCGGAATCAGCGTAAAATTTCCTATAAGAATATGTATCAAGTTTTCAAAAATTTCAAAGTTGAAAAATCAGTCAAAAATCGAAATAATGCCGTTCGCTAGTTGTAAAAATCGGTAATATTTGCAAGAAACATTAGAGAGTTCCTAGTAGATCCGTAAAACACAATACGTTGTGCGGTATTGACAATCCGGTACCGTAACTCTGACGCAATGAGTTACGGTGACGCATCCTCCCGTACAAATACGGTAACGGATTGCAATCCGGAAAAAACGTAATCGTTTAAAATAACCTCCTTCCATGGACTCAAATAACCTCCTAGGGATAATTTCGTCCTTCCGTGGATTTAGCGTTACAACTAGATCCGTTAACTACTAGACGTGACTTTAAGGTGCGGTAAATGTTTCTCGTTACCGCACACCGTCTTGAGACTAACGGATCCACTAGGAACTCCCTAATGTCCAAATTCAGATTGAACTACTCTTATGGCAGTATCCCTGTATAACCAATCCTAGAACCATGCTGTTTAAAACGTAGGTAGTAGGTGCTTGTTTACAAAAAAAAAAAAAAAAAAAAAAAAATGTAATCACAACTGATGACTCTGTGAAATATTCCGTCCTCCGATTCTCTCGGTCGCTCTCTTTAATCTTGTACGCTCAACTGTTTTAGGACTTGATGTAGCTTTAATACTGACTGTGTCTTAGAAAATATCAGCCACGAAATTATGAAGAAGTTCTATTTATGTACGTACTAGCACGCAGACCCAAAGTCGAAGATTTCTTCAAAAATTCGCTCATGGGGTCATGCTGCATGACTAGAATTTTTTGTTCAATGTGTTGGGAGGAGAATCCTCTCATTACGATTTTTAATAGGTGCTCTTTCTGAGAAAAAATCTCGGTTACATATATATTATATGCAGAATGGACAAAACTTTCTCTAGGTTCCTTGAAATACAATTTTGTTTCAGAGTCTCTTAATAGGATTGTCTCACCGTTGCACGGAGCGAGGCACATTCACTAACGAGAACATTTACTAACTATCAACTAACGCTTTCAACATTTACCTACACTTCTTCACAACTTGTGAGCATCCAGACCACCAAACTATACACATTATTCTGATCTATTTGTCCAACTAATCTATATATTACTAAAAAAGTTCAGTCATGACCCCATGAGCGAATTTTTGAAGAAATCTTCGCCATTCAGTCGCTATTGATCGTGTAGAGAAATTTTAGTTTATGATTTATACAGGGATACTTCCATAAGAGTAGTTCAATCTGAATTTGGACAATGTTTCATGCAAATATTACCGATTTTTGCAACTAGCAAACGGCATTATTTCGATTTTTGACTGATTTTTCAACTTTGAAATTTTTGAAAACTTGATACATATTCTTATAGGAAATTTTACGCTGATTCCGAATATACCACATGTTAGTATGCTGAAAAATTATTTCGCACAACAAATCACAAAAAACAGGCTATTTTGAAATTTTTGACTACATTTTTGAAAATTTCAACCGGAAGATGAAATCCGATCATGCTGGGCAACGAACTTGAACTTTCATTTTGTGTCCTTAACATTTTAAAATTTGTTTGAAGTTTCTAGCACAATTCTACGGACAGTTATCGTCTGGAATGACACATACATATATACATACATACATAAATACGTACATAAAAAAATGCGTTAAACTTCAGAATATGATTCAGAATAGCCTGAAACGGATTTTTGCATAAATTTTTTTCAAAAATTTACATTCTAAAAATTTTGAGGCAAGAGCAATATAGCTTAACTTTCTTCAAAAATTCGCTAAAAGGATTGATTCAGTATTTTTTATATAATTTCAAATACGGGCTTACGGGAATCCAGACCACTAAACTGCAGCAGTCAGATCTATTTGTCCTACTGATTGCTAAATAACTGAATATCAGTGTTACTCAGGAGTTAGCGGTAGTTGTGCCTCGCTTCAGAGGCACTCTTTCTCTAAATCAACAATGTTGAGGGGGTAAATATTTTTGTTTCCGTAGCGATTACACCAGACCACAATTGATTAACAGACCAAAATAAGATTGTTTTTATACACTAATAACTTAATCGTTGAAATTGAACTAAAAGAGTAGGTAGGTAACTGTTCATTGAAAACATTTTCATTAACTTTTGTTTTATCTTATGTTGATAGATGGAAGAGGACAAACTCTTTTGCTCTCGCCTCAAAATTTGTAGAATGTGAATTTTTGAAAACATTTTATGCAGAAATCCGTTTCAGGCTATTCTGAATCATATTCTGAAGTTTAACGCATTTTTTTATGTATGTATATATGTATGTATGTATGTATGTATGTATGTATGTATGTATGTATATATGTGTCATTCCAGACGATAACTGTCCGTAGAATTGTGCTAGAAACTTCAAACAAATTTTAAAATGTTAAGGACACAAAACGAAAGTTCAAGTTCGTTGGCCAGCATGATCGGATTACATCTTCGGGTTGAAATTTTCAAAATGTGTAGTCAAAAATTTCAAAATAGAATGTTTTTTGCGATTTGTTGTGCGAAATAATTTTTTCAGCATACTAACATGTGGTATATTCGGAATCAGCGTAAAATTTCCTATAAGAATATGTATCAAGTTTTCAAAAATTTCAAAGTTGAAAAATCAGTCAAAAAATCGAAATAATGCCGTTCGCTAGTTGTAAAAATCGGTAATATTTGCATGAAACATTGTCCAAATTCAGATTGAACTACTCTTATGGAAGTATCCCTGTATAACCAATCCTAGAACCATGCTGTTTAAAACGTAGGTAGTAGGTGCTTGTTTAAAATTCCATTCCATGTTTGTCTATCAAAATCATAAACTAAAATTTCTCTACACGATCAATAGCGACTGAAATGTCGAAGATTTCTTCAAAAATTCGCTCATGGGGTCATGCTGCATGACTGGACTTTTAATTTCCTACCGACAAGGATCTGTTTTCAGTAAGGATTGGTCATATTTCATAATGTAGAAGAATTCATTGTGGGACATGATCTCCTACTAAGTGAGTGATGAACATTTTGTCTCAAACTAATGCTGGAAATCCAAGTTCATTGATGATTTCATAGTTAGATAGGTACCATTTTCAGAAATATTTAAAACTATAAGTAACATGCAAACTAGCATAACTTGTTACAGAACAGCATGCAATTATTCTATTAAATTATATTTTTACAATCCAGAGGAAACTGCGATCACTCTGCTGAATCACACTGTTGTAACCCGTCCATTCCACTCATAATATGATTCCATGATAAAATTTTGAAGGTAAAGTTGCTTACTCAGATTGTATCTTAGGCAGTAATTATTCCTTTAATGGCTGGCACGATACTCACCTGAAAGAAAGACACGGAATAATATTAGTACCTATATTTAAATCGACGGAAGATGCATAATATACAAGCTAGGTAATACCACAATATTTCATTTGACTTGACTCCCAATTCATCTAAAAATAGGAGGCTAAAATGGAGGACTGACTACACTAGGACATGGAGTAGGCACTGACAGTGAACGTTGATCTTTTAAAAGCGTAATTGCCATTCTGGGTTGTTTCGTTATTTTTGACATTTTCATGTCTTTACTCTGACCCCATTGGAGGGATATTATGACGATTTGCGTCACACGTAACGTAACGGAAACCCGTAACGTAAGAGCGGAAAAGCTGAAAATTATGTCTGAAACAATGCATCGCATAACGTTACGTTATGACGAAATACTTCAAATGCTTGAAATAATCTTAGCTTTAGCTTCAAAATTTATATATATATATATATATATATATATATATATATATATATATATATATAGAAGGGGAGATATATCTACACCAGGGGAGATGATGGGTGTTGCACAAAACATGGAAATGTCTCTTGGTGTTGCGGATTTATCGGTGAGCTGAAGTAGTTTATTTTTGTGTTTGTTACCTGATCTGTATAAAGTACGTAATCTCTATAGTTGGTACATCTGTCTGTTAATACGCGTTGATCTATAAACATTTGTATCTGCTGTTTGTGCTGTTATCTTATTTTGTTTGCAATAATGCAATATAGGGCTTTAGTGTAAATAAAACAATTGTTGTGTCCAGTTGTGAACAACCTACCAGTTGAAGTTTTCCAAATAAATATAGCAGATGATTCTGATTGTTAGGGCCAGGATCAGAGGAGAGGGCTGAGGCCTCAAGGAATGAGTAACCCACCGATTAGGGGTTAAAAATGGTCTGTGCCTGCTCCTCAGAATACATTGTGCCGTTCAAGCTCAATCAACCTACAGCCTTCTTTGTCAATAGCATCTTCTCCTTTTTCATAGATGATACATAAATATCCGATTATTTCACCTTCAGTTTATAAGTTCTAATTTTCTATTTTTATATTTGTTATTAATATTTATGTGTATCAGCCATCTGGACATAGGTAGGGCAAAACACGGCCTCTGCGGTCCGGCTATTAACTAGTTTAGCGATATACTGGCAATTAGAGCTACGGTATGATCCGAATAACAGGACTACGGTGTCCGGCTATCACAAGACTAGGAGATATAACGTAACGGTAAGTAGGGTAAAACGAGCATTTAGGGTTTTATTGGTTAAGAGATTAATACACTACCTCAACGTTATTTTATTTTCAGGAGTAAATTTAGCACTAATTTTCCAATTCACTTCCACATGCAGCCACAGTAAAAATAAACCATATCAATGTAAGAGAAATAATAATATTTGTGAAATAAAGTATTACCGGTGAATGAAAACCAGCTGGGAGTATTATGTTTCAGAATTATCTTAAAGATCAGATGGAAAAATGCTGTAAGGGGAAAAAACTACAGCATTAACAATACTAGATTATACCTTTCTCAAAGCGTTTTCTGGGAAGAACTGAATATAAAAACAATGGGATACGAAGTAAACACTATCTTGCGAGCGAAGCTTTCGATGCATTGACAAGGCGAATTTCAGCTCATAACGTGGTGTTATATTCTCTATGCTCAAACTCACGATGGATGAGAATTAACAGCCACCGAATGATGAGGCATGATTTATTTAAAAAAAAAAAAAAATATATATATATATATATATATATATATATATATATATACTCGGCGCTTCGGGCCTCGCCGGGGGGCTTCGCCCCCCTGGACCCCCCTAATCTATACTCGGCGCTTCGCCGGATCTTTTCTCTTTTCTACTGCGTAGAAAATGAGGATAATTTGCTATGCAATTCTTAGCCTGAATCAACTTAGTTTTGGAATGTAGCCAGGTACGTGAGGAGAGGGAAATTGGTAGCTTGAAATGTGAACATTTATCACATAAATCAAGCGCTTTTCAACGAGTGGCGAACGATTTTTGTGCGATGAAAACTGCCGAAGTTTCATTCCCCTACCAACGACTGGGTTTTACGTGAAAGACACTGAAATTGTGACACAAATCTATAGCAACTACTCAACTACTCGATTGTACGTGAAAATCATCGTTAATTTCGTTACGGACATTGCAAAAAAAATTATTGGGGGTCGGCCTGAGAATTGCATTGCAATTAATACATAGGTATATATATAAATATAAATACCTCGTACCTAGTAAGCATAGTTTGTTAGCAATTTTAATTGATATTAACATATTAACACTTCCATTTGAAGAAACGAATTTAATTTCAAATGTTTAAATAAACGCATATCTGATAGGTAAATATAAATAAATAATTAAGACAACACATCACACACTCTAACTGTTTGGGATAAGAATCATGTATGTAGGTAGTACTTACCTGCAATGAGGTCCACGTCAATTGTTATGAATTAATAGTTTGTATGAATGCTAGTTTTTTATTTAAAAAGCTTAGTGGTAGAGATCTGTGAAGAACCTAAACCTTATCTGGTCGGAACGGAAAAGCGACAGATCCGAAGGAATAGATTCTATTTGGAGGTGGCTCCCTACATCAGTGGTTCATCGCATCCCACTCCAAGGCCTTACCAAACCGTTGAAAGACAACCGTGAGCCAAATTCTTCAAAGATCATCTTCACCACGCAGTTGTTCAAGAAGAACTATCTGGAGGCCTACAAGTTTCGCAAACAGTTGAGGGGAGGGGGGGGGGGGGTGCTTAGGAGTTAGAAATCGTGTAGGTAGTGATCAGTAGGTACTTTTATACCTGCAATGTGGTCTACATAAATTATTATGAATTATCTAATAGTTTGTGTAGTTACTAGTTGTCAAAAAGATCTTTAAAGTGAGATGCTGATGTGTTTTAATTTGTGTTCAAATAGAGTTACCTTAATACAAAAACACACATACTACTTTATAATAATAGGTAGGTACACTATCTCGACCTATATTTATAAATGTGACGGTACCTACTGATCAAATATCAATCATCAGTTTAGTGTCAACCCTTCGCAAACCGCCACAACGGTATAATTTTGCTTGAAATGGGTTTTCCTCGAGAGAAGAGTATTTTCTTGTTTATCATGTTTTGCGGCTAACCTACGCCGCAAAGCATTTTCCCGATAAGCGGAGTTCGATCCGAAGGTTCGCGAGAGAAGGGTCACGGTCATAATTTACTTGATGAAATGATTTATACGAAGAGTTTGAGCGGGTTGTGATTAATGTGTGTTTAGGGGCCTTTGCGGGAGGAGAGCGAAAAAGCGGAGCGTATCCAGTAGCATATCCCGCGTATATGCGACCATGGAAACTAACGTAGAATACCCCGTTGGCAGGAAGAGAATTCCTGAAGGAATGAGAAAGTTGAATTTCTCGACGCGGATCCCCCACAGAAAATGTACTTTTACTGAGTAATGTATCTGGTGGGAATTGACGCTTTTATGTTAGATTTTTTTATATGCAGAGTGATATTCAAAAACTAAAATATCACCTAGTATGGGGTTTCTATATAGTTTTATGCAGAATGGTGTGTGTACATGAAAAGACATGACTTGTCTCATTGATGTCAATACGACAAGACTATACAAAAACGGCTTTTCTGTCCTTAAATTCGCAAATTCGCTTTTTTAATCGTCTCCAACGTTTCTCCCTAGGAACTTGGGCTTCTTCAGGTAGACACAATTCAAAATATCAAATTCAAAATATGGAAAATAAATACTTATCGTTTTCTTCTTTGCGATAAAAGAAGATAACTCTTAATTAGATTTTTTATCACAATAAAGAAAACGATAGGCATTTATTTTACAAATTTCGAATTTATTTTCAATTTTGTCTCCCTGAAGAAGCCCCAGTTCCTGAGGCGAAACGTTGGAGTTCGATAAAAAAGCCAATTTAAGGACAGAAACGCCTTTTTTTTTTAAAGTGTTGTTATAATTTGAACTGTCCAAATAAAGAAAATATGTTAGTATGAGCATCTAGAAATGATGAAATTTAACGGTCATCCGTAGATACCTATAGATCCAGAACCGCAAAAAATCTGGATAGGTGAAGAAAACTCCGAATCCACTCAAAAGTGGCAGCAATACGTATAGCGGTTTTGATTAACCCCATCCTATTAAGAAGCATGATCTATCTATGATTAAATGAACACTTGAACCAAGTTTATAGTAGAAGTACAATGTAGTTTGAACTGCGGCAGTCATAGATTTAATACCCATTAATAATTAATATTTGTAACTTAATTTCTTATTCTAAATCATGAAAGTTGCAGGAGGCAGCTAATTGTCTAAGGCGAACATAAAATTGTTTTATGTTATGTTAAACAACATAAAATAAACGAACATAAAATTGTTTTAGCTCTTGTTTCATTTATGTATCTTAATTGATCTTGAAAATTTCATACAACACTTTCTTTTTTTTTTGATGAAGTAGCTACTTATTGAATCTTTTGCTTCTTGATAAGACGGCCCTACATTCGGTAGGCTTTGAAATACATTAATCACATCTCTTCCTGTAGAATTTAGAAATAGAGCTCGGCTCCTAGGGTCGGCAGTGATATTTGAAGCAACTATGAAAATTCGAAGTCGGCCACCAATGTCACCCAACGCGGGGCAATATTACCATCGGCATGAGGAGCAAATGCTGATGGTTTCAAAGCAAAATCCATGATATTATCGATACACGTGCTTCTACATGTTGGCTCAATAAGCTTAGAACAGAGGTGGGTACTCACAGTTCAAACTACCGACCGGTTGGACCACCAGTCTCCGATAGTTTATTTAATACCAAACCGCGCAAAAATGTTGTATCTTAAGGTGCAAATGAATACAATTGAATATAGGTATATCACACCATTCTAATTCTTTTCGAATACTGAACATAACACAACACAGTGCCTGGGAACGAATCACTATGATTCACCCATATGATTACCACTAATAAGAGTTGAATCACTACAAATTGCAATTTATGGAACCAAGAGAAACTTGAAAATAATGAAAACCCTTCATTCTAACAATTAAATTGCCGTAGGACATGTAAATAACCGTAGTATTTTTACGGATAATACAGTAACTCGAAGAAATCCAAATAACCGTGAAACAGCACTTTTCAAACTTGAATATTCAAGCCGCTGAATATTCATAGTACCTTGCGAGTTTAGTTAACTGTTCATCTCATCGTTTGTTATTCATTTTCGTGTTCCCAAGGGAGTTTCAATGGAAACTACTCCGTTTCACCTTTAGAGAGTGACGAAGCCCGCACTAATGAAGGGCCGTTACTATTCATGGTTTCCAATTGATAGTTCAATAAACGTGGAAAGTGGAATGGGCGAATCTGAAAGTTCACCATTTTTTTTGCCGAACTTCCATTCGGTATTCAGCAGTGCATTATTCTCGACATGTACCAGGATATATGACAAGCGTCGTTTTTAATCAAAATAAACTATTAACAAATTAAAACGGCAGACAATAACAAGCAAGAACGAGATATTCTATGACTCAGTCAAAATAAAAACAGCCACAAAAGGCACAAAAAGTTCCAGTCATGCATCATGACCGTATGAGCGAATTTTCGCAAGTTATCGTACGATATTATGTCAAATTGTTTTGCGAATTCAGGACTTCAAGTAGAAAGGAATTGTTAACTGCGTCATTTTCCCTTTTCGTACGAAATTAAAGTTCTCGTTTCCATTTAAAAAAATATAGTTTAAAATAATTTTTTCCCGTTAATCTTTTCTACCTAGGCTACTGATCATGCTGAAGAAAACTTAGTTCTTAGAACTTTGTTATCCAGGAGATACATGGTCATGTTTGAAATCATTGTGGCGAAGGAATAAGGCAACGAGTGAGTGAATTAGTTAACAGTAAAAAATGCCCTATTTATGCCGAAAGTTTTCGAAATCTCCATTTATTAATATTTCAACCCTCAATTGTCATCCCTTGGGATGGGTCAAAAGTAATGCCAAGATTACAAGCATACCTCCGGCTGATGAACTATGAATTTTGAGCCGAATATCATAAACTTTGGTCATGTACTTTCGGAAAAAAGTTACGGAAGGATGATTTTTTTAAAGAGATTTTTTCGAATAGACATATATCTTGAACTTAGAACCAACTGATTTTGAGGGAGGGTTATTATTATTATCTTATCATGATTGAATACAAAGGTTCATTCTTGAAAATAATGGTCCAAAAGTTCATAGTGTATCATGGACATCATTTTTCCACGTTCTTTCCGATTCCCTTACTATAGGTGAATTGAGGAAATTAGGTGTGAGGGAATTAGCTTTTGGCTCATTTTCGGGGGTGTACCCCTCTATCTGTGTTTTAAAGAAAAAACAACAACAAAATACATATCTCCCTATGACAATACTTGAATTAACGCAAAAACAACAAGATTCTAACTCGATATAATCGAGTGAGGGAATTAGTATTAGTAGTTGTATTTATCCCAATTCATTGATTTAGTGTACGTTTCAAGGTAAGTCCCCCCCCTCACCTCTTCCATACATGAACAAACAAAAATTCGGTCCAAATAGATTAATACCTGATCAGTAAAATCATCTAAATTTATTAAATCTACAAAGTCTGTTTTAGTTATTCTACCCAACATTGGTCACCTTCCAATGTAGAACGTTATTTTAACTTAATTACATTTCTCCCAACGAACTCATATCATGTTCAAAGGACATTTAAAAACCTATTTCAATATTCTGTCTGATTATATTAACACAATGTCCCGACCCACGTTCCAAAATCGGGTCAGTCGAAGCTGAGACCCAGTCAATTTCAACAGATAATAAACTTGCATGTGTGAGGCACCCTCGGCGAAATCCTATTTACAAGTTAGCGGCCCGGAAGGGCATTTTCCCGCCTGGCTCTAAACATAGGATGAAACTCCCGCAGCAGGCCATTGTCAAATCCTATCACGCTCCCCGTTTCATTATTATAAGGTCCCCATCGGATAGTTGGATCCGCCAAAGGATCCTCAAAGGGCTATGGAATATAGGGCGGGCCAACGTTAGCCAGGTGTGTCCAGGCTAAGCCCAGATGAGCTGGAGTCCACTTGGTCCTTTGATGTATGTGATTTAATAAAGGGTTGTCCTCCCCCAGCACCCCTTTACAGCCCCTTTATGACTGTCGATACCCTCTTATTTCTCCACGGACCAACCGTTTTCCCGCGGTACCTTCATACAGGCGGTACGAAATTTTTACAACTGGTTATTAAATTTACTTATCCCTTTCGTTCTTATTCCCAGCGCGTTCATAATAAAAAATAATCATCTTGAAACTCCACTCAAGGTTTTAGTAGGTTGAATACCTTATTTCTGGTAATTGTCACAAGTAGATATCTAAAACATGGTAATTTCACGACTATCATTAAAAAGATACGATTATTGTTCGAAGTCACGAACAAGATAAAAATATTACAATCAGTAAAAATATTCGGTACTCCTTAGCTACTATTTAAAATAATTTTTTGAAAGAAACTTTTTCCGTGGAACCGCGAATCAAACGTTTTTGAGACATGAATAATTATATTTGTTACAAAATATGTTTTACATTTTTAGATTACGTTAAATTGTTATTTAGTTTCATGACTACGTTTTCAATAAAATGCCAAATAAACACACAAATGTATTCAGTATTCAGTAGCTACTTTAAAAGCCTAATTGACTAGGCGTTCGAAATTTTGCTTCTGAGTCTACCTATAGGTAGCGGAAGCATTGTTTTCACTTTCGGGAGAAATAATTGTTTGTCTCCAAAATTACAATTTCCATTCGCTTTTACGTTTTAGATCATTTTGAACCATTTTGGTTGCATTCCTGTCCGTCCGTCTGAGTGTGTGTGTGCGGATGTCGTGTGCCCGCAAATTCTTGCAACAACCTAAATTTCCAAATTTCCACAATTTTCATCCGATTTTTATGAAAATTTCAGGGTTGTGTGGAAGAGAGAGAGGGGGGGGGGTGTAAAGGTTTCGCTGTTCTTAACTCAATACTTCTCTCTGCGCATGTGTAAACGTTAATTCAACGAAGCATCATTTTATCATGTCCGCGTCCAACCTCGCTCAAATTCGAGCGATAGTTAGGATAAGACAATTTGAGCATTCCATATCAATTTCATGATGATCGTGACATTAGTAGCTTCTGCGCATGCGCAAACGGTAAATCCTAGTACAAGCTTAATTATCACTGTTTTTATCCCATTTTCAGGGAATATGCGGATTAAGCAGCAGATTGTTCCCTGTTCAATTCATTGTTGCCAAATCAATACTTCACTCTGCGCACGCACAAACGTAAGTTCCATTCTGCACCATTTGTTTACACTCTACTCGTTCAATCTCGCTCAAATTTGGATGATAGTTGGGAGAAAAGGATTTGATCATCTCATATCGATTTCAACATAATTGTGTTAATAATAGGTACTGTGCATGCGCTAATGTGACATCCTTTTAACGATCTCAATTTCCACAGTATTCGTCCGATTTTGATGAAATTGTTAGAGAATGTGCTGTAGATGGTCCCGTATCAATTTCATTGTTCTAAAATCATCACTTCATTCTACGCATCACTTCATCAAACGTACATTACATCGAGTATCATTTTTTCGTTTCTTAATTGACCTATTATGACATATATCGTGATTTACTCTTTTCCTAGATGGAATTTTTCAATCATTTAAAACTTTTCAGTAATTTATACATTCATGTTACGGTAATGAGGAAGCTATGTGCCACACCCAGCTTGGTAGACGTTTAACGACTACTTTCGTAATATAGGGGAGAAAGGTGGAAGGAAGGGGTGGCGAGGGGTGAGGAGTTGGAAGTTCTTCGAGGACCCCTTCAGTCTATCTATCTTTTAGTCTTTGCAGCGTTGAATTTTGACATTTTATGTCTTTGCTATGGCACACAAACTAAAAAAACGTCACGGAAAATTGACCACGAAAATATTTTGATGATTTCCACTTACAACCAAGTCGTTGCTAGGGAAATGGTACTTCGTCGTTTTTTATCCCACAAAATTCGTTGACCATTCGTTCGAAAGCTCTCGATTTATCCAACCATATTATGTTAACTACTGCGAAGTGCGTGGCCAACAAGCTGAGTTATGAGCAAGGTTATTTGAATAATTGTGTACACTCAGGTGATCATTCTCAATAATTGATATTATGAACATGATTGCCACCGCTTGTTAATTTCTGATGATTTCATTGAGCTGGTGTTTCGAAAGAGACCTTCTCGAACGATCAAGTTTGTCCCCCACCCTGGCAACTACTTGGAACCGTTCCCTACAAGAAGAACAGTGAGTTCTTCAATTCCGTTCAACGCGGAGCAGCTCATGAGTCACAAATGAAAAGTCACATTTACATTTCTAAACTGTTATGTGATCGTGTTATGAGACCACGAAACTATATACACTTCATTCTGATCTACATATCCAACTAATCTGCATTTTTACTAAGGGATTGACTACTTGATGTTATGTATTTTTGAGATGCGAGCTTGCGAGCATCCAGACCACCAAACTATACACTTCATTCTGACCTACAGGTCCACTAATCTGCATTTTTACTAAGGGATTGACAACTGCTCTCAACGAAACAGGTTGAACGGAATTGAAGAACTCACAGTTCTTCTTGTGGGGAACGGTTCCAAGTAGTTGGCGGGGTGGGGGACAAACTTGATCGTTCGAGAAGGTCTCGTGTGTTTCGATGATTTGATTCATAGCAGGTGATCCAAATATTGCGAGAACGGTTTGATTTGTGAAGCGGTGGCTAAATCATTTTAATAGGTAATTTCTATACTTTACACTCTAGGAAGCTGTAGTTTCGTATGTAGCCTCTTCAGGGTCCGGATCAGATGAGTGGCTCTTAAAGCTAATTTCTATGTTTTACACTCTAGGAAGCTGTAATTTCGTATGTAGTCTCTTTAGCACATTTACGTGACGATGCCCAGGGTCCGGATCAGCTGAGTGGCTCTTAGAGCTTGCATACGAGTCTGCAACACATACTTGTCTTCAAGTAAAGACATAAAATGTCCCAATGTGTTGCAGACTCGTATGCAAGCGTTTCGTTTAACCAAATTGTAATTAACCAAGATTACTGGTCATTTTAACGACGGTCTAATTTTTTCTGTTACTTGTAATGTTTAGATCGTCTGTTTTGTTTATCACTGCATTTAAAAAAGTCCAGGTCACAGAAAAATCTAAGAGGAAATTTTCTACTTTATTTGATCGAATTTTTGATGAAACATTAATCTATTATATTATACTCGTATATAATATAGCTGTTATATTTTAAATTTCGTTATATTCAATTTATTATACTTGTACCTCGAGGATTGTTAAAAAAATAAAATAAAATAAAAAGTAAATTACTATTTGTTCCAACTTTTTGGAAAGCACTTTTTATTGTGAAATTAGTCTATGGAATTCCGTTTAGGAACCATTGCAATAACATTACATTATTTTCCTTGGAAATGCGCTAAAAATATCCAACTCTAAGCAGACTAAGCAAGTGCAGGTAGTAATCATTGGCATTGTACAAACGTTGAGCTACAATTTTCAGGCAAAATTACGAAAACTTCAGATGAAATTGAAATTCCGAGTATTTTGACGGAATTAAAAAATAGGTACGAAAAACAGAAAGAAGAAGTAAGAAATCAATTCCGTGGAACCGCGAATCATGCAGTTTTTGAAATGCGACTTATATATTCACTTAGTGTCAAAAATAAACTTGCAAATTTCTTCAGAAAAAATACTGTCAATACCAAACCGAAACTCTTGCAACGTTATGACGGTGCCAAAGTCTAACATTTTAACATCAAAAATTACCAACATTTAAAAAAGAAAGAATTAGGGGCTGACCAAATTGGTAATCCCTTTTCTGATCGAGTAATGGCGTTACTTAGAGGGCCATGACAAAAACAAAATTTATCCTCGCAAAAACAACTTCTACCTCTCAAATTTTCGAACAAAGATTTATTTTATTCATTGCAAATATTATCCACTCTGATTCTCGACCAACATTGCATTCCCGGTCAATAACTGGATACGAATAATAATTTTTTTTAAATTAAA
Source organism: Adelphocoris suturalis (assembly GCA_030762985.1). Classification (NCBI taxonomy): domain Eukaryota; kingdom Metazoa; phylum Arthropoda; class Insecta; order Hemiptera; family Miridae; genus Adelphocoris; species Adelphocoris suturalis. Next base: position 108,821,048 of record CM061043.1, read on the forward strand.
AATGTTCAGACGGAAGGGGTACTGTACAAATTCAATGGATATGGAAGAATAGTGACCTGCAGCTGCAGATCACTATTTCACACTATCATCACACTGCAGGTGTTCAAAACAAAGAACTTTGTGTTCACTGCTCTTGAGAAGTAAAGCAAAAGAAACCTATTTGAGAGGAGCTGAAGTCCTTCATAGGCTAGTAATATGCTAGAAATAAATTAGTATGATTAGTTACGTCAATGATAATCTCCTTGAATGAACTAGCACTGTCGTGTGATTTTATTGGTGTTTTGATGTTTATGATAACATGTGTGTGTGAAGTCACGTGATTTTTGTTTGTCCCGCCTCTTGATGTCACTGGGGTTGCGCCTCTTGAACTTGCCTTTGCTGATGGTTCGCCCGCTGAGCATCCAAAGCCAAGAGTTTCTGGCGTTTTTCCTCCATGAGCCGATCGCGGTGCTGGTGGATATAGTCTCGAACGTTCGGCAAATCTTTTATGACAGAGGAAGACAACGCGGATCGGTAAATATTCATATCTGTGGCTTCATACCACTCGTTGAGAGTGTCATCGTAGCATTCCACATGGTAAATCGTAGTAACGCCGTTGAATCCTCCCATCGCGAAGATCATGTCGTCAATAACTTCGATAGCAAAGTTACTCCTAGGATTGTACATGTCTGGGATAGGTGTCCAACTGTTTGTAGTAGGACTGAATTTTTCACCACTACACATTCTAGAAATTCCGTTAAAACCACCAATAACATAAACACAACCGTGATACGCAACGCACGATACTCCACTACGTCTAGATCTCATGGCTGGAATCATTGACCATGTATCCAACTCGGGGTCATAAACTTCTGCTGTGTTCATGCATTCGTGACCGTTAAAACCACCCGTTATATAAATTTTCCCATTCAAACTTGTGGCTGAGGCGTCGCTCCTTTGTGCATTCATAGGTGCTATCATCGTCCACTGGTTGGTTTTGTAGTCATATTTCTCCGCAGTGTCCTGTCTGTTGTGCCCATCAAACCCCCCCATAGCGTACATTATGTCATCCACAACAGCCACACTCACGTAACACCTTCTAGCATTCATGGGAGCTATTTCCCTCCAGGTCTTGGTCACTGCGTTGAAACACCTGCATGAATTAAAGTAATAAACCCCGTCAAAGCCACCGATAATGTAGATGTCATGTCCAACGACTGCAGTACCATGGTACGCCCTGGGGCCAGCAGGGTCAACCTCCTCAACCTTTACCCACCTGTCCGCTCGCGTATCGTACGTTTCAATGTAGTTTGTTGGACTCCCTCCACTCCACCCTCCAATCGCAAAAAGGATTTCATGAGGAATTCTAGGCCTTGCTATTTCAGGAGTGGACACTTCTCCGGTCCTTTGAGTTATCATTTCCAAATCATACAAAAACCTAAGAGTATCAATAATTTTTGGACGACATTGCTCATTTGTAGATACGTATTCGTGTTCCTTGACGCTTTCCAAGAAAAAATGCGTGTCCATCAAACCCAATCTTATTTGACTCATAAGAACTACGATATGGTGCTTACGTTTTTCCGCATCCATATTTATCCATCGAAGTACAAACTCCCAAACCGCTTCTTCACTCTTAACATTCAATTCCTCCGACCCGATAATTTCCGTTATTTCATCCACAGATAAGTCGAGTATTTCTTCACTCTGCTTAGCTATCAACACGAAGTTTCTCATGACGTAAGTAAACGCTTCTTTCTCGAGGTCTTTCAAAAAATGATCTCTGGCGTATTTCAAAATCCCGATGCAGTTTTGAGGCGATAGCACGTTTTTCAGAAATGTACAGCATAGCTCAACCACCCCTGATATAGCGAGATAGTCAGCTGTCGCCAGAAGGTTAGAGACGTTGTCAAAATTTATATCGATTTTCCGCAGATAAGCGTATTCGAGGAGAGAGTTCAATTCGGTCGCTCTCAGTCGGGGAATAGTTACGTCCGTTTTGGCGGTTTGATGCAGCGTCGTCGTGAATAATGCACGGAAATACGGGCTGCACGCTGACAGAATGGCTCGGTGGACAGGGAACGCTGAACCATCGTCGAGACGGATCACGGCGTCGCATAGCATGTTCATTTCCCTCAGTTCAGAAAGCGTTTGCATCGAAGATTGGCTCAACCCCCTGCCGATGCAATCCCCAGCATTTGCTTGGGCTCCCGGCATCTTCATAGTTAATTTCAACGATCACTGAGACCTAACTCGCCAAAGAAAACCTCAGACATTAGAAATAGTACTGACGAAAAAATTTAGACTGGATCAACAAAAAATGAGTGTTTAGTGTGTGGTCGTGTGAGGATTATGAAATCACAGTTTAGCATTTACTATAGCAACATCCTTGAAAAGAAATTACAAGTTACTTTGTAATTCTAAACGAAGTCGAATGGAACTTTGGATGAAATTTGTCTCAGTTCGTTTTCATCTTGTCTCTGTTCTCTTCCATCATGTCTCCGTTCGCCTTAATTTTTTCATAACTGGAACGGTTTGTATGCGTTCTGTGAAAAGTAATGCGATTGCATGATTGATGATTCATTGCGCTAAATCAAAATGATCTTGAAAATTGAAATTTAGCTCATAATAATTAGGATTTAAGTCAGGATTGGTCCTGAAAGCAAGAATCAATTTAAACCTATCGCAAAACGGGAACTTTTTCATAAGCTCCCCTCCTCTGAAGTATGTAACGTCGATGAAAGCCAAGAGACCGCGAAACATGAATTCCACAGCTTTCGTGAAATCAATTCAGAGACGCATCGCGCATTTCAGGTATTTGACTACAATCAAAAATAATATTTTAGTTTACCTCTTGCCCATTCGCGGGTCCAAAGATTCTTGGCCGCCTGTGTAAATTCAAGAACTTTCACCCAAGTCTGAAGAAATTTTCAGGCCCTAGATAGTCCTCTTTGAAATCTATGGCACACGGTTCAATAGCAGTCTCAGCACGTTCGCGTGGTAGTTAAATTCTCGAACTAACATATATTTATATACATGCCCCCCCTTCTTCCTTTAAACGCATACAAGTGAGCATAATAATAAACGAAAAACTTGTTAGTAACCTGTACAAGTCGGTTGTAAATAGCGGAGTTGGTGAAATCAGCAAGTATTACCATACGAAATCAGATTGACAAACTACGTATAAACCGACACCAAACTCCTTGTTTCATACAGTATTCCATAGATGTCTTTTTTTTTTTTTTACAAAAACCCTTAATTTCCTAAAACAAAAAGTTTATTTTTCAATCTTAGAACGTAACTTTTCTCCCTATTAGTAAAGTAACTGTACCCAGGTCAAATTAACTACAACTTTGGGCAACTGAAGTTCTAGGAAAACGTTTTAGGTGATAGATGCATTCTATAGTTTTGTTAAGTTTTGGCAGTTGAAATGAGAAAAAATGAACTTTTTAACTTTTGATGTTCAATTAAAATTGTTGTTCGTCTGCTAAATATCCTCAAAAATGTCAGTTCCGAAAAGGAATCTTAAAATCTAGATATTCGACTCGAAAACTAAGGGATTAAACGGATATTGACACGAGGGCCTTTTTGTTGGAAATAACTTGAAAAATCTAAATTGGAAATATTCACACTCTCAAAAAATACACACTAATTATATTTGTACAGTCACTGGATATAGGTTTACTTTTTCTATTAACTTATTTCAATGATATATTATTTGAGAAATAACGGCACTCAACTTGTTTACCAAGTATTATCTAATTGTAGATATAATTATGTGAGACAATAACTGACATACCAACTCACTATCACGAAAAATTAAATGATGTTCCATTTAAGAGCGATGGGCCCTCTACAGTTTAAAGCCATATTGAAAGGCATTAAGGAAATGATCTCGGATGGTATTATTTCATTAAGTTCATCTACAAGTTTCCTGGATTTCTGAAGAGCTATACTATCGTGCAGTTCCAGACTTAAGCGGGAAAACGATTTATAGGCGGTTCGTTTGGGACACCGACTTATTCGGTAAGAATCACTGTGGGTTTATCATGAACGAATATTACGAATAGGTACTTTAGAGCGATATTTCACTTTTAAGGTAGTAGAAATGGCATCGTGGGATAATATTGTACTGTAATAATGCGGCTTTTGCCAGAAATGGTTTAAGGAAATAGGAACCTAGACTTATACTAGAATCATGGGTCAGGCTGCTCTATTCAGCAGGATTCCATGGAGTAAGGGCATATGGAGTTGACAGATATTGGCCTTAATTAAGGCTTCCCTGCTACCCTGGCTCCGGTAACCTTGGAAGTGGAAGAACAACAGCTGAACAGTTTCATCACCTTTATCAGATTGTATACGTAATAATTTCGACGCCTTATAGGATTAACATGTCATTATAATCTTAGTTTGACCTTAAGCTCACCTAGCATGTGAGGTACAGTAGTTTAATTGATAAATAATTCATAGGTTCTGTTTAATCACTACCAGTTAATAGTAGATGGTTATGCAAATTTTCCGGTGTAGCTTCACCAGCCGATTCCTTCCGCATGGTTGGTGAATAAATGCAAGTGACTATAATCAAAGTAGCCTTAATAACAACTTTACAGACCAGAGAAGGTATTTTTAACACGTCGCCCAGTTTGATAACGTCTTTCTCTTCTCTACGATCCTAAATGTTCCCAAAGCATCCAAGATTGAAGGGATTTTACGAGCAAAGGACGTTACCCTTCCTTTCCCGTATTAGGAGTTCAATATGCTCCAAGCGAAACCCCTGGTCCTCCTTTCCTAATAGTTTATCGATTCCCTGGTTTGGCAGCCATCATCATGTAACGCTAGAGAAAGCCAAGGAGATGAGGCGCGGAACAACAGGAAAACCGGTTCGTATGGCCGTCGTGTGTTGCTGAGGGAAACCCTTTATAAAATAAGCTTCCCGAGCAAACGCGTGCTACCGCCAGATTTTCTCGTCCTTTTTTCTTTTGGCATTATGAAGATATGGGATCCTTTACAATGAGATTGCCTGCTTCGGGACTCGAGCGTAGGAGAATCACGGCGAAGGCCTTTCCTTGAAATAAAAAAAAGGAAAGACGAAGCATTAATTCAATTTTCCTCCGATCATATCCTGTAATGGAGTTCTTTGCCTACGCTCTCACAATGTCAGCATCCCGTTATAGGTGAATGATTTTCTATAGCATTGGACGAGCAAGTTATTTTTGTGGTTTGATCATGGAAAGGTGCACCTTTTCTGCTACTGAAGATTTAAGGACGGGTGGAACCGAAAAAAATAGGGAAATGACATTAGCGTTCCTGTATCTGTCTGGAGGATTACGGATGTATAGAAAGACAAAAGTTCCAGTCATGCTGCATGACCATATGAGCGAATTTTAGTAAACCATCGTATTGTATAATGTTAAATTGTTTTGATATTTGAGCTTTTTCAGAGCAAAGAAATTGTTAACTATTAATTTTATGGCAAAAAACGTATTATAAATAATGATCTGCTATTCAGAAAGAGATTTTTATCGATTTTCAGCGAATTTTCATGAAATTTAAGCACATCTTTCAGCACAACTTTACATAAATGTTTAATGTTCCATTTTATAGCTAAAAATATGAATTTCACGGTTTTTATCTGCTTTTAGCAACTTTTAGTAATTTTTCCAGCACATTATTTTGAAATTTTACCAATCTAATTTACTCAAAAAATGCTGGCCAAAAAACTAATTTTTTCAAATGGTAGGATTTTTTGGCGCAGGAAAGGAATTTTTATCTCAACACTAAGGAATTAATATATAGTGTCCCCCCCCCCCCCCCCCCCACGCCGCATGCGAATTTTTCTGCAAAAGTGCAGAAATTGTGGAACACTCAGTTTTTGAAGATATTCAATTGGCACATATACTTAACATGATTTTCAGGTATCTTTTTGTGCTGAACCTCGTAATAATGTTGTTCATCAACTGATATTTGCGAAACAAACTAGGGAAAGCACCAAAGAAACCTACATTTTAGTACGCTTTGTGCTGTGTGGAAATGATTAAGAAAAAGTGCAAATCTGGTAAATTTTTTGCTGGTTTCCCAAATTGATGTAGCGAATATCAATAAATTAACATAATAACAAGTTTCAGCACAAAAAAATACCCCATAATCATGTATTACATGTGCCAGTTGAATTATCTTCAAAACGCATTTTTACAGTGGAATTGCGCCCGTTTATGAGCATTAAAAAACTGATTCTCAATGAAGTTTTACGTAAAATCAAAATCTGCATTAAAAATGGAGTTCCCATATAAAAAGAAGTTGATATCAATTGCGCAAGTTTGCGCAAGTGCACAATTTTGTTATTTTTGAAATCCTTACAAAAAAACAAAAAGTTTGAAAAAAATAGGACTTCTTTTACACATAAATAACGTTATTAGCAGGGGGAGGAATGTTTTTGAGGTCACACTGTATATCTCTGCTTCCCAACTCCAGTTATTGATTATTGTGTTGCCTTTATTGTAATACCTGTAATTGGTACTATTGTGCCGTAACTAAATGAAATAATAAATAAATAAAACTGTTTAGTTATCTAGGTCATCTGGTTTCCTAAGTAAAACTACTTTGGTATCCTCGTTTAACAGAATTATTTTCAAAAAGATCGAATTCGAACATTAAAAGTATGCTAAGGAGTGGGGTCCATAATGGCATATGCATACATAATAGTGCCTGCGTCGGACGCATGTCTGAGACGTTATTTTACCTTCTTGGCTTTTTATGAAATCAACGAGCTTTTGCTCATCTGCTCATGACATTATAAATGCGTTTGCAAATTAAAGGAATGAATCCGCCAACCGAATTAAGTGGAAGTAGGTGGAAGAAACACCCAGAAGGAAATATCAAATCCTAGACACTTGCTATCCCAGGGAGGCTTCCTACTAAATTTCAACTCTCTAGAGTGAACAGGAGAGAATTTAGCTCTTTCCTGACAGGTCCCTTATTTAATTTCAAATTTCTTGAGTGAATAGGGGGAGTGAAATGTAAATGATAAAAAAGTAGGCACTGCGCGCCTCGTTGGGGGGGGGGGGGGGGGGGCAGACCCATTTTTGCTTTCACATTAAGCTTTACTTATTTACTTCAAATTGCAGCTTCAAGGATTAAATAGTAAAGAATTTATCCCCGGAGTTCACCCAGCAGATCTTGGAAGTTTCAAGCTTCACAATTCATTGCTAGATGTCTAAAGAGGCCTCTATTTCAAATGTCAGCTTCATAGGCTAAATAGCAAAGAACTTAGAACCGGATCTCATTCTAGACTTCATGATTCGTTTTTAGACGTCCCAGGGGTTCTTCATTTAAATTCTAGTTTCATAGGGTAATAAAAGTAGCAAAGATTTAGGTCCGCTGCTGCTTTAGACTCGTTTTTTCGTGAACATATTTTTGACATTTTTCACATTTAGAACCCTGTAAAAGCGTGTTCCACGCTAAAAGAGCGTGACTACGTTCCCTAAGCTCAACACTGTGCGGATCTGTATCATGGTAAACCCTCTTTATGACATACTCAAGGGGATTAAAATCCCTATCATTCATCTCATAGAAGTGGAGAAAAGCAACGAAAAGAACATAAGAGGATGCCGTAACTGTTCAGGCGAAGTGTTTGAAGTTTTTGTGTTATGAGACAACGGGCCTTTTGCTTTACTTCACAAAAGTTTACTATTTTTACATTGGATAACCCTTCTAAGCAGAAAACTTGTTTATAATATTATTAAACGAAGTATATATATTATACATGATCTAAATATCACTGCATAGGCATAGAAGTGTGCTCAAGAGAAATTAATCAAATGAAATAAAACACCATTACTTTTCTTGTTATTCTGTGTTTAACAAGAACTGACTTTCCAACTGAAAGATAATAGGATAAAATATACCAGGGGTAAATGTTTTATAAGGTAAATATATTTCACCAGTTGTGATTCACTCCTCCGTGGGTGATCTTTTTTCGGTCAAAGTTCTAGCATTTAGGGTGATGAATGTTCTGCCATCCGGGTGGTTTCATTCGCTTTATCATAACCTTGAAAGTTTTTGCCTTCAAATTCTACTCTTTAGAGTTGAAGAGCGTCCATGCAGTTGAAAAAATGTCCATTGCATATGGATGTATTTGCAGTACAGGCCAAAAACTGTTCCCGAACGTTTCCACAGTGAGTCTGGTATTGACACCGTTTATATCTTCGCACTTCTTGGCACACTCATATCTTGGCACTCTTTATATATATATTATTTAAATAAATTAGTTTTGACCGCTGAAGCCTGAAAAGGAAGAAAATAAAGATATTCTAATGGACATGTTCGGTTGTATTCGGGTAACTGGTAACAACTGTGTTTCCCCCATGAACTTGTTTGTTTTTGTTAAAGCAGTTTGACTGATTATACTATTAGGTTCTGCCAGTCTCTGCGTCATATGACCAAAGCCATGACCTCTCATTGGCCCGACGGGACATATTTATGTTTGAACCGGTCATCGAAGAGGAATTATTTGCCTTTGGTCAGTTAAGCTATTTTCGGCCTTCGAAATGAAAGGTTGAATGAATGAATGAAATTATTTATTTGTAGAAGCTTCCAGCGTTAGAAGATGAAATGAAAGATTTATGTTTGCCTTTGCTCAGTCAATGTGGTGGTCCACCTCCAAATTTCGTGAAAAAATGTACATTTACACGTTTGCTTCTACATGGACGCTCTCCTGAGTTGATAGAAATTGATACCGAGGTTGTAGTATCAACGAGACACCATATGTGATTTTTGATCCAAGTTACATAATATTTCGTCCAGTCGTTTCGGAGAAGAGACTCAAGGCGGATGGGGGGAGTTTTATTAACATGTTATGTCTATACTTTGGCACATAGAATCGAAAAGTGTTAAGTACGTTTCATTACGTTACTGATTACAAAGGACGTTACGTTTTGATTTTCTGATGATTATCGCTTACAACAAAATCGTAAATACGGAACTGTATCTTAGGCATTTATCATCGTACAAAAATCGTTCTCCAGTCGTTGGAAAGCGCTCAATTTACCTAACCGTATCATGTTAACCACTGCGCAGTGCGTGGCTGTCTGAATAATTGTTTACCTACAGATGATCCTTTTCAGTTAATTTTTATGCAATCAAATCACCATTAGACTGGGAAGTGACGACATAAAATGTCTCAATGTCTTGCAGACTTGTGTGCAAGATTTGCGGCATTTATCTTTCTCTTCTGTTTTCAGAAAATCATACTTATTGTAATATGTAAGTGTCTTATTTGTAATATAATTTACCATAATTTCATAAAGCAAAGATGGCTGTTTCCAATTTTATATTATTTATTTTTATCCGATTTCTGGGTTTTACGGTATTTGCAACTGAAACCAAGCGATTTTGAAGGGGTTTTAAATGTTTATTTACTGTCGATTAAAACGGTTAGTAATCAAAAATAACACATCGAAAATGGAGAAAATTCTCATCAAAAGCTAGAAAGAATGGGGCTGGATGGAAGTACGCCATTGCTCATAGTTATCCGCTAACAAACGTTGACCTTGTTTCTTTGCAGCCCCTCAATCAGCCTGTTCAATTGAAAATCGCCCTTGGCCCAGTGTTGGATTTCAGCAGATACCGAGCCTTGTCGAGATTTATCGACTCCATCTTTAATTGTGGACAGGGCCGGTTGGTCCGTAACGATTTCCTTTCAGGTCCTCCGACATAAGGGAGAAAAAGTATTTTCCTTATCTCTGTCAAGACTTCACTGGTAGAAAACTACTCAGATGGCTCATGGGCGACGCGGAAGAGGTGGTGGAGGGGACGAGCGAGAAAGGGTGATAGACCCTTCCCGTCCTAATCGACGTTTTGGATAGATGGCCTTTTTTTCAATGCTACGCGTCGGCCCTCTTTTTCCCCTCCCTTATCTAGTCTCCTCAGGCAGATGCTATTTATTACATACTCGGTCAAGTGCAATAGAATACGTTGATGTAAGGCTCAGAGTTATTTCCGAAGTTCAATAACATTTTTCGCACGGTGGATACCGGATGATGAGGATTGTTTCAAAGAGGTCCAATTCACGTTAAGTGGACCGTGAGATGATTGTGTAGGAGCCTACTTCTTTGGGCTCAATTTTGAGTAAAGATTAACGATATCTTCCTCAAAATACAAATGACCCGAGTTGAGGTTAATGCGTTATGTACTTTGCTGTCACATGAGCGAGTTCAATGGAGGGAGGAATTGAGAGTCGTAAGTTTTAATGGGGCTCCAAACTAACAAGGTCCGGTATGGCAGAACATTAAGGAGTAGGCGTATGTACTCCAACGCTAATATTAGGAACAGTTGAAGAATCATATTCTAGCAACGAATAATATGAAGGTATAACATTAAATATCATTCCTTAGCCATAATCCAGGAGGCAAGTCCGAAAATAGGGAGTAGTTTCCGGAGGAGGTTTGAGATCAGATTTTGAAAATTTATTTGGTTTTGAGTGAGAAAATCTCCGTCTGCCATCTCAAAATTGGTTGGATACAAGATGGTGGCTTCATAAAGATGGCTTAATTTTCCTTTTTTAAAGTCTTTCTTTAATAATTCTTAAACCGTACATCCTACAAAAATTTTCATACAAAGCATAGCTGTGAAGCATGGGAAAAAAAAAGATCTTAAAAATTTGAATTATCTCCCGAAATAAGAGAATTACAAACAATTGAAAATCGGGCTAATTTTGGGCCAGCCCTCTCCTACCCTCAATTAGACTTTTGTCCTTCAAAATCACTTTGTGGCGTTCATATTGGTCTGATTTCAGTCTACTAAAGCTCATTCCACTCAAGATAAAATTCTTTCCAAAGTTCATATCGAGCATATTTTAGCTGAGACCATTTCCCCATTCACTTACAGCCGAACTCATGAATTTTATGTCATTTTACACATAGAGTTTGCAGAAACGACTTTTACTTTGTACCTACTTTAATGGGAAACGGTCTGTGCGAAAACCTTACCGAAATTAAATTTGGAGAGTATTTAATTCTGAATCGAATGAGGCTTAACAGATCTGAATCAGACCAATATTAGAGCCACTAGGGGATTTTTAAGGGCAAAAGTTGTGTCTGGGTGAAAATAGGGCTCTCCTAAAATTAGCCCGATTTTTGATTGTCCTTCATTCCCTCATTTCGGGAGATAATCCATAGTTTTTGGATCGAATCGCTTCGGTTTTCTATGTTCTACATCTTTGCTACGTGTAAAAATGTCTGCAGGGTGTATGGTTTAGGAATTACGATAAAAAAGTTCGTATTACAAAAAAACTGTAAAATGGACAAATTAAGCCATCTTTGAGGCCGCCTTTTTGTATTCTACCAATTTCGAGATGGCAGACAAAAATTTTCTCACTCAGAACGGTCTGAATTTTCAAAATATAATTTCAAACCTACTCCTGAACCATTTCCTTAGTTTATCGGTTGCGTAACAGGTTTTCGTTACACGACGATGTCCGAGTATATGTACCTAAGCAAAGACCTGAAAATACCATTCGGATTTCGGATCTGTTTGTTAAATAGAAAATCGTAGGCACATGGCTGATTCCGACGATTACCATACGATTTTATTGAAATTGGCATGAATGTAGCAAGTTACGCTCAACAAGTGATGCTCAGTATACATTATTGACGCTAGCAGCTGATCATGCTCAAGTAATAAATCCTGTGGTATGTCATCTACGGAACAATTAATCACTTAACAACCACCTATTCTCTCATTAATACTGTTCGATCCTATCAATTAAACAATTATGTTACGCCAAACTTCGGAAATACAATTCGGGGAAAGAAGCCGCAACCCGTGTTTGATATCAGTGTAGAACACTGAATACACTTTCAGGAATGATGAATGCTAAGAATTTTGAGAAATGGGGAAATGCAATGGTTGATAGAGTTGTGAGTCTGGTCAGTCCAGAAGAGAGTGGAGGGGGGTTGTGTGAACTCAACTCACCAAGACTACACCCAAGGTACACACTATTTCCTAGAGAATAAAGGTTGATGAGAGAAATATATGATGAAGTGGTTGATCAGTAGCAGGAAGTACCACCACAGGTGATACTTAAAGGGTAGGTAGGTACCTACTACTGGAAGCTTGCAGGGGCAAGCTGAATAGAGGGGGGTTGGTAATGTTGGAGTGTGAAATGCACATACAAATAACTCTAGGAAGTGAAATCAAGGGTGATACCTTATTATTTGGTGTTCCAGTGGAATGGATCCTGGCCAGGAGTCCTTGTAGGTAGGTAGCTGGAAACAGGTGGTTGATGGCTGACTCCCTGAGTGGGAAATTCGCGGAAATACGCGTAATTTCGAGGGGAAAAGCACTTTACCGGCGCGAACAAAGCTATCACCGACGATATACAGGTGAATTTCGGTTGGATGCGCACAGATTGAACTGATATTTAAGGATTTGACCGACTGGAGCGTCAATGGCGGTTGAGAGGTACACTTTTAAACTTTCTTTGTGGAGATTGGAAATAGAACTGATAACGTCTACTTCAGGGGGGAGTAGAATGCAGACAATCCGCCAGAGTGCATTGGCAGCACCAGGAAATTCATGTATCCTTACGTTTCTGTGTTTCTCTTGATCCATGAAGTGGTGCGTTTTGTTGATTCCAGCAGTTTAGAGACACTTGCATGACATCCACAACTCCAACTTAATTGATTAGGGAATTTATGAATTATTAGGATCAACCTGGCTTTAGACAATTGTGACAAATAAATATGAATAAATCAGGATACCAGTAGATGAAAATGAATTTATGATGGTAACCCTGGGTGGTTTCCAAACGATGCGATCTGATTGGTTGACACACAATCAAGCCTCCAGGCGCAACGACAATGGCTGTCTTTGAATTAAGCAGGGAACTTTCTGTTATCAGAAGTTCAGAAATATTAATTTGCCAGTTGAATTTCATGCATGTAGTGGAAAGTGAGTTGATTTCATCAAAATACGTACAATTAGTGGGTGAAACGAGTGATGGTAACAAGAAAAACAAGCAACAACAAAGTTAATATGATCATCAAACATGGATAACAACAACAGGTTAGTTGAAAAGTAAACAAATGCTAAAACTAAATAATTAGGTAGGAAAAGTGGCGTAAAATTCTAAAACCCAAACATACTCCCCCAAATTTTACGCCAAGTTAAATGAAAAGCGGCACAAGTTTGACGGTGGGACGTTTGAAGACTCCTTTGGACGTCTTCAGAGTGACCACTCTCACCACATCGTCCGTTCCAGGATGGGTCTGCAGGACGCGTGCCATTGCCCATCTTGAAGGTGGGGTTTGCAGATCACTGACCAAAACCAAATTGCCAACCTTCAGGTTAGGCGGGTTATTCACCCATTTGTCCCTGGATTGAAGACTGCGGACGTATTCTTCTTGCCAGCGAGTCCAGAAAAACTGCACTCTTTCTCTTACAAGTTCCCACGCATTGAGGCGTGACTTGGGAACGTCTGAAAAATCGACTTCAGGGAGCGCATTCAATGGCTGACCAATGATGAAGTGCCCTGGTGTTAGTGCATCAAGGTCATCTGGGCAGTCGGAGACAGGTTGCAAGGATTCCTCGTCGAGCCACAAAGCGGTCGAAGGTGTCAAGGAAGTCCTCAACAGAAAGTCCAAGTGCAAGTTCAATATGTACAGCGCGTGTTGATAGACAGACATAGAGACACATATATGTCTTGATGGTGGGAGCTTTCCTCAAGTTTGATGTCCTACAAAGGAAGGGTCCTCCGAAATCTACCCCAGTGTGCAAGAAGGGGCGCACGGCGTGGAAGCGGCTAGCTGGGAGATTACCCATCAATGGTGATAAGATCCGTTTAGAAAAGCGAATGCAGATAACGCATTGGCGTTTAATTAGTTTCAATAGATTCCTGGCAGAAGGTATCCAGTACTCTTGACGTATGCTTGCGCAGAGAGCATTGGGACCAATATGGTGGTTGAGACGGTGATAAAAGTCGACCACAAGCGAGGTGAAGTGGGAACGACTTGGGAGCAATATGGGATGCTTTTGTGATGTTGGTAAGGGCGCATTATGGAGTCGTCCACCGACTCTGAGGATTCCCTCTTGATCAACGAAGACTGCAAGGCGCTTGAGCTCCAATGGTAACTGGTCAGGGTTGATTGTGGTAAAGGCTTGTGGATAATAAGTGTGTTGGATAATGATAACACAATGGAGCTTTGCTCTGGTGAACTCTGATGCTGACAATGGGCCTATACGTCGACAAAGTTTGTTCTGCTTTGGGATCTTGCAGTTGAACAGGAAGCGCTTCATATAAGCAATTACTCTGACTAGCCGCAGGAATGATGAGTGGCGTTCTGTGTATGCAATGAAGAACGAACTAGTTTGCACAGCGACAAGAGATAATATTGTGGGCTTCAATTCAGGTATGTCCACTGCCGAAGTATCAGTTGATGTTGGCCACTGGTCAATAGAGTTGGAGCACCAGTCTGGTCCAGACCACCAAAGGTGGCAGTTGAAAAGATCTGCAGGCAAGACACCACGTGATCCGATGTCTGCCGGATTTTCAGCACCCCTCACATGATGCCAAGACTCAAGTTTCGTGACATCAAGAATCTGTTGAACCCGGTTACCTACAAAGGTTTGCAACAGGTAAGTTGGGGTTTTCAACCACGCCAGAACTACCATGGAATCGGTGAAGCAGTAGTGATGTTGAGAGTTTGTTTCAAGCGGTTGAGTGAAAAGAGAAGCTGTGTCAGCAAGAGCGCACCACAAAGCTCAAGTCTGGGAATGGTGACAGACTTGAGGGGTGAAAGTTTAGTCTTGGACTTCAACAACTTCATTTGTACAGCATTGCCTTGAGTTGCACGGAGATAAATAGCTGCACAATAACCTTTCTCTGAAGCATCAGAGAAGCAGACAAGCTGGTAGGTGCTATCAGTCTTTGGGAATGGGCGTGGGATGTTGATGGACATGAGCTGCGGTAATTGATGCGTGAACTCACTCCAAGCAGTGGCTACTGTGGCTGGAACTTGGTCATCCCAATCTATCTTGGCCTTCCAAGTCTCCTGAAGAAGACACTTCGCATAGAAGATGACAGGCGAAAGATATCCCAATGGGTCGAACAATCGAGCAATGACAGAGAGAATGTTCCTCTTGGTACAGTCAGGCTCAGGTGGGGTTACCAAGTATGAGAACACGTCGGTTGATGGGTTCCACTGCATTCCCAAAATTTTGGTGACTGATGGTTCATGCGATTGAATCTGCACTGGTTGTTGCGGCTTGGATGCGTTGTTGTCCAAAAGGGGTGGATAATTGGAATTCCATTTATCCAAGGTGAAACCTCCTTTGGCTAAAAGTGAAATTAGTTGGGTTTTCAAGTTGATCAGGCCTTCCACAGTATCACTACCGTAAGCTATGTCATCGACATATGTATGGTACATGATTGCATTTGCTGCGTCAGGAAACTCGGCACCATCATCATGCACGAGCTGGTGCAAAACACGTTGTGCGAGATATGGTGAGGAACTCAGACCATATGTCACTGTGTTCAGCTCAAAATGTTGAATTGGTTGATCAGGGCTTGGTCGCCAAATGATTTGTTGGTATTGCCGATCCTCAGGTGCGATCAGGATCTGGCTAAACATTTTCACCAAGTCACAGGTGAGGACATATGTGAAGCGTTGGAAATGGAGAACGATGTCGCAGATGTCAGCTTGAAGCTTTGGCCCTGTCAGCAGGTGGTCGTTCAATGAGCCAGATGGAGTGCAATAGCTGGCGTCAAATACCACCCGTAGCTTTCCATTATCCTTGCGCAGGATAGGATGATGCGGGATGAGATACGCAGGAGGACTTGTTGCAGGAGACATGTGTCCCAACTCCAAATATTCCTTCATGAAGGCTTGATATTTGTCTCCAAGCTCCGGGTCACGATTGATCCTGGACTCCAGAGAGCGGAACTGTCCAGATACCTTTTGCGTGTTGAGCTGGAACGATGGTGGAGATGATTTGAAGGGGTAACGGAGAATGAAGCGACCAGTCTCATCGCGTGTATGTGTTTTGACAAAGTGCTCCTCACACTGCTGTTCTTCAGGAGATAGTTTGTTGGGTGTGACGACAGGCTCTTCAAGTTCCCAGAAGCGCTCAACGAGGGAGCTGACATCAGTGTGAGTCAGAAGTGCATGACCACCTCGATTTGCTGAGTTGCAAACAAATCGACCCAGAACTGTAAAGCCAAAGACTGTGTTGATCAGCTTTGGACCTTGATCATGAACTGTGATCGGTGCACCAATGATGACATCTGGGTACAAATCTGCACCAATTAGGAATGATATGGGACCCGGTGTTGTAAATTCTGGGTCACTCAAGTTATAGACAGTGTAGTCATACCACATATCCGATTCAAGATGCTCTTGCGGAAGAGGTGGAGTGATGGCGGGTACTACCACGGCATCAGTTGATAAGATGGATGATGTTGATGGGTTATGGAAGGTGAGGTTCACTTGACCAACAACGCTGGTAAGTGTTGAGTTATTGACCCCAGAGATCCTGGTTTTGAAAGGTCTCGAACTCTGACCCAGCTGGCATGCACACTTCTCGGTGATGAACGAATACTGGCTACCTTGATCCAGTAGTCCACGAAATTTATGTAGCTTGCCTTTGGGGTCGACGATATGGGCAACCACCGTGCCAAGAAGCACTCCACTGCGTTGGGGAGCAGTGTTGGTCCCAGAGAAGCCAGGGCTATTGCTTGGAACAACAAGCGATGGTGTGGATGGAGTGTTGGGAACACTTGATGCATTGATGTTACGATCCTCAGGCAGGGGCAATCCAAGATGAAGATCTGTATGGTGTTTCAGACCACATTCACGACATGTGAAGGTTGATGGACAAGCTTTAGTCTTGTGAAAAGGGTGTAAGCAATTCCTACAGCCAGGGTATTGTCGCAAGAGATCCAAACGTTGTTGAGGAGTTGATGTTTGAAATTGTGGGCAGCTAGAAATAGTATGCCCTTTGTTACAAATGTAACACGATTTGTTGTTAGAGGTTGGTGAAGATGGTCGCGGTTTGCGATGACCACTAGTGTCATTGGTGTGGGCTACACAAGCTACGTGCGATTTTCTAGCAGCATAATTGTTGGGTGATCTAACAGGCTTCGGTTGTGCCTGTTGCGGTGGTTTAGGTGCCTCAGATGTGGCTGCCAAATCTTGCGTGATGCGGAGCACCTGACATCGATTCTGCACAAAGGTTTGAAGCGTCGTGACCTTTGGATATTTGGTATCCACAATGGATAGCTCAAAATCTTCTCTAGTCTTTGGATCTAGAGATTGCAGGGCTAATTCACACAACAGGTAGTCTGAAAAGTCAGGAATGTTAAGGTTTTTAAGCGAGTTGATACTCTCCATGACACGTGAGATATACTGCTGAAGAGAATCAGCGGTGGGTTTACCCGATGCCGCCTTAAACTTCAGGAATGAGTTGAGGTAAGTCATAGCAAGCTTACGCTCATTGTCATAGACTTTGCAGAGTGCGTTCCATGCCTGCACGAAGTTTTCAGACACCTCTTTTATGTGCTTGATTGAATCTAAAGCAGGGCCACCAAGGTAGCTTCGAAGATAATGAAAGCGCTCAGCATTGTTCAATGTTGGTTCGTCGATGATGAGCGAGGTGAAGAGCTGCTTAAATCCCGACCAATCAGTCAGTTCACCATCAAACTGCTTTATACTGATGCGTGGAAGTATGGTGCGTGATGATAGTGGAGCAGTAGATGAGTTTAGAGAAGATCTATCAGCAGGAGCTGGTTGGGACGACGCCATGATTTTCTGGTGATACCCTAAAGCCTCATAATAGGCATTTTTGACCTCACCAACAAGTGCAGTATCCTGAAGGCTAGGAAATGATGGCTCTTCTTCAGTGGTTTCACTGATTTCAATAGCATTGTCATACTGCTCACGGAAATCTTTGAAAAGCTGCTCTATACTAGCAACCATACCCCGGAACATGATACGTTCAGTTACAGTGGTCATTGCAACCATGCCTTTGTTTCTGATGGCTTTGATGTCATCGCCAGCAGCTTTGAGAAGGCGTTTACACTTAGCCAATTCACGATTAGCGGGAGGTGCCATTTTGAATTTACTACCTAGATATGTATGAAGAATAGAATCTATAAATAAACAACAAGGTTGATGATCATATAACAATGACTAGATTCGTTGATAAAGTTATAGATACTTTTAGAAAAATATATTTTGTTGATTTATTTTGTTAGATAAATATATAATAAATAGATTTGTTGATAACGATGGACTGTATTTAAATATCTCCACAGGTACTAACTCAATCCGGTTCGACTGGACCACAGAAATGTTTGATATCAGTGTAGAACACTGAATACACTTTCAGGAATGATGAATGCTAAGAATTTTGAGAAATGGGGAAATGCAATGGTTGATAGAGTTGTGAGTCTGGTCAGTCCAGAAGAGAGTGGAGGGGGGTTGTGTGAACTCAACTCACCAAGACTACACCCAAGGTACACACTATTTCCTAGAGAATAAAGGTTGATGAGAGAAATATATGATGAAGTGGTTGATCAGTAGCAGGAAGTACCACCACAGGTGATACTTAAAGGGTAGGTAGGTACCTACTACTGGAAGCTTGCAGGGGCAAGCTGAATAGAGGGGGGTTGGTAATGTTGGAGTGTGAAATGCACATACAAATAACTCTAGGAAGTGAAATCAAGGGTGATACCTTATTATTTGGTGTTCCAGTGGAATGGATCCTGGCCAGGAGTCCTTGTAGGTAGGTAGCTGGAAACAGGTGGTTGATGGCTGACTCCCTGAGTGGGAAATTCGCGGAAATACGCGTAATTTCGAGGGGAAAAGCACTTTACCGGCGCGAACAAAGCTATCACCGACGATATACAGGTGAATTTCGGTTGGATGCGCACAGATTGTACTGATATTTAAGGATTTGACCGACTGGAGCGTCAATGGCGGTTGAGAGGTACACTTTTAAAACTTTCTTTGTGGAGGTTGGAAATAGAACTGATAACGTCTACTTCAGGGGGGAGTAGAATGCAGACAATCCGCCAGAGTGCATTGGCAGCACCAGGAAATTCATGTATCCTTACGTTTCTGTGTTTCTCTTGATCCATGAAGTGGTGCGTTTTGTTGATTCCAGCAGTTTAGAGACACTTGCATGACATCCACAACTCCAACTTAATTGATTAGGGAATTTATGAATTATTAGGATCAACCTGGCTTTAGACAATTGTGACAAATAAATATGAATAAATCAGGATACCAGTAGATGAAAATGAATTTATGATGGTAACCCTGGGTGGTTTCCAAACGATGCGATCTGATTGGTTGACACACAATCAAGCCTCCAGGCGCAACGACAATGGCTGTCTTTGAATTAAGCAGGGAACTTTCTGTTATCAGAAGTTCAGAAATATTAATTTGCCAGTTGAATTTCATGCATGTAGTGGAAAGTGAGTTGATTTCATCAAAATACGTACAATTAGTGGGTGAAACGAGTGATGGTAACAAGAAAAACAAGCAACAACAAAGTTAATATGATCATCAAACATGGATAACAACAACAGGTTAGTTGAAAAGTAAACAAATGCTAAAACTAAATAATTAGGTAGGAAAAGTGGCGTAAAATTCTAAAACCCAAACAACCCGAATTAAGGTATTTATTTGAGAATTGTGGACTTTATCATTGTGAAGAATAGTACAATATAACTTCAGCAACGGGAAAAGTTTTAAAACTCTAGAGTCTCGTTTCGCTTCAATTTTCGCACAACAAAGTTTTGAAAACAAAAAAGTTTACGGAAATGTCTGACGGCACAATCAAATAAGTTCGGTAGAAGAATTCGTTCGGTTCTACGAGAGTGGCTTTCAAAGCCATTTACTCCTGACCATCTAACTTAGTTCTTGAAGGAAAACGTCTAAAGATTGCAGTCATAATTCCATTATTCTGGTGATGTTCTAGAGTACCATACACTTAGCTGGTAACTTCAAAATACTTGCAAGTTTCACTAAAACGCGTTTCTACGAGAGCCGGAAAACTATCGATAGTCCACACTATCGATAGTTTTCGATATTTTTATGCAAACTATCGATAACTACCGATAGTTTCAAAAAATGCTAAATTTACATTAGTCTTCTAAATAATTTGGTCATTTAACTCATATATTGGTATGGCAATCGTCATCAAGCCTTGGCGTAATAACATATTCAACCATAATGAATACCCTTTTATAAATTTCTTGGCTCATTACAATAAAAAAGCTTCAACATACAACACAGTTCTTATTAAATGCGAAAATACTTTTTATTCATGAAAAATATGTAGGTAGGTACACTAAAAAGTTATAAAATTAACCATTTATTTTGGTTAAGGAAAATTAATATATCTACATTTTTAGCTTTTATTGATGCCCTCCTGTTGGACACAATTACAACATTACATCGTCTAAACTAGATGAGGCTTCTTTTAGTAATTCACTATGACTTCTTTTAACATGGTCAAGCAAATTACTTGTGTTGCCACTAGTTTTATATTCTTTGCCGCACGTGTTACATTTGGCAAATTTTTCATCATTACTCTTGCCAAACCACCTCCATACATCAGAAATTTTACGTTTCGGCATTTTGTCATGCAATAATGAAACACAAAATTATATTAAACACAACCCTAGATGCCCTAGAAACACAAAACTATTAGGTATATCAATTAGAACTTATGTAAAGAAGAGAAACGTGTACGCATTATAACCCAGATTTGTGATTACCTCCACTATCAAAAACTATCGATTTCAAACCGTCAACTATCGATAATTTACGATAGTGTAGACTATCGATAGTTATCGATAGCACTATCGATAGTTTTCCGGCTCTAGTTTCTACGACCTTGTTGAAGATACTGGCAATGGTGGTGTTGATAGACGCTGGAAAAGTTGCGGATAGAAAAATCTTACCAAAAATAATAAGAGCATTATTCATCCTTACCAGGGTGATAATAAACGGTACGATAATTATCAGACCAATCGTTTTTTTGGATTCTTCGTTAGGAAAGGGCCAGTTAATGGTACATGTACCAATGGAAAAGTGAAGTGATCGTTGAAAAATTAGTTGCAGTATTGCAGTACAACGCCTTGGAAGACTTCATAGATCGTTGGATGCGTAAATTGTAAGTAATGAATGAGTAATGAGGAAACAGATTAAGAAGATTTGGAGTTCATACAGTTTTTTCCGTAGACTAATCCGATTTAGATTATAATCATACTGCCTCTCACCAAAAATTCCCTTGAAAAAACGACCAAATAGTGACGATTGTGGGAGTTATGTGAGTACGTGGATTTGCGTGGTGTGTCGTACCTCCCGTTATAAAGAATGCAATGAAACTAAAAAAGTTCAGATGAGATTTCAGATAAATACACTGAAAACGGATAATTTTAGTATACGGAAACAAATGTTGGACGTTACTAACAGACTAACCAAGTGAATGGCGAAGAACTCATTTTTTTCTGTCCGAAAACTCGCTAAAAGGCCAATGGAAATTTTGGGTTTTTTTAATGGCATTAGTTCATTATACCAGCAATAGGTATATGGGGTTGAGGGTCGAAGTAACGGAGTGTCCAAAGGCTGTGATCTTAAAATATCTGTCGACTAGTTTCGCCTTCATAGGCCTCTTCAGGACATCCTGTTGCAAGACAAGCAACAATAAATGACCACCTAATGGTATAGGCATATGTGAAATGGTAGGTACTACTAACTAGGTGTAGATACTTAGAGTATTTTACTGGTGGTTGACACAGAAAGCAGCAATAGACCAACATATGATAAGACCTAAACACCAACCTGATTTTAACAATATTAGATCACTGCCTAAGCATCTGGTAACCAATACACGCAAAATCTTAGAAAATATCATTATCCGATGCAAAAAGTTCTCATGAATAAGAGGAGTAAAATCACTCACTTAGGCAAGCAATTTTTCTCCCTAACATCGAAATAATGTAATATTTTTAACCTCTTATCTAATTTTTAGTTGCATCTCCCATAAAATGTAATATGTATACAATCTTTTAAATCTTAGTACCATAAACTATATATTACCTTTACATTAAATTTCTGTACACTATATCATTCTCTCACGTATTTCTGTTTCAACCATCTTGATCCATGCTGTATGCTTCTGCATCACCATATCATTAGATCCATGATACTTATCAATATCCTGTGTGATAAGGAAAAAAATATTATATTTGCCATTCTAATGTGGTATCCTTTATCTTTCCTAATTTACATTTTTTTTCTCTTAAAAAATGACAAACAATGTATTATTACATAGTGAAGCGTTGCAATTAACCTCCAATGAAATAGTGTATCAACCACCAGTAAACAGCAGTAAGTAACACTAAGCTGTAAGTAACTATTTACACCTAGTTAGTACCTACCATTTCACATATGCCTATACCATTAAGTGGTCATTAGATGTTGATTGTCTTGCAATAGCACGTCCTGGAGAGGCCTATAAAGGCGAAATTAGTCGATAGACAAATATATAAAACCACACCTTTGGAAAACTCCGCTAATTCTCCCACCCTCAATCCCTACAATAATTCGGAAAAGGAGACCAACCCACCATTATTAACAATAGGTAGTTATCTAAATATTTTCAATGATACGTCAATGCGGAAGAATAATATTTATTACTTACCTAGAACTATAAAACTAATCCTAGGTTTCAGGACGAAGCGATTCAAAGTATATTGGAACTTCTAACTGTTGTTGAGGTCAAACTGTAGAAATTGTTCCGCTGGGAACAAGACCCTGGAAGAGTTTGTTCAAATGCAAATAAAGTGAAGCCCTTGTCCTCCAGTTAATCCGGCTCTGGGAGAACCTCAGTGGTCACAGTATGGTAACTCAAAGAGATACTATTTCCTTCCGAAAATCCTCAAGTGTACATAGGGATATTCCTGCATTGCGGTCTTCGTTGAATTGGTGTAAATCGCAGTGAAGGCCATACTTAAGTAAAGCTAGTGATGTATGCAGTCCTAGTCCAAACAGCATATTTGGGAAATATTACACATTATAATATTACAAGGAATCCACAAAGGTGCGTACAGCGAAATAAGCGTACACCATGAATCATGCGAAAGATGTGTACGGGATCAAGTTTTGAGAGATTGTGGGGGTAAACTATTTCGTTAAAACATTTTTTTGGTGGTCTAGATTCTCATGAGCTCGCATCTCAAAAGTACATAACATCAAATAGTCAATCCCATAGTAAAAAAAATCAGATTAGTTGGACATAGAGGTCAGAATGATGTTGATAGTTTGGTAGTTTGGATGCCAGCAAGTTTGCATCTCAAAAGTACATAACATCAAGTGATCAATCCGTTTCGATTCAATCAATCCAATTTCATTAAAATGTGCTGAAAAATTGATAGAACTCTAAAAATTTGGAAACTCAAAATCTCTTTTTGAATCGCAGAATATATTTAGAAAGAGTTTTTTGTCATAAAATTGGGAGTCAACAATTTATT
Organism: Adelphocoris suturalis; assembly: GCA_030762985.1. Lineage (NCBI taxonomy): Eukaryota > Metazoa > Arthropoda > Insecta > Hemiptera > Miridae > Adelphocoris > Adelphocoris suturalis. The sequence continues at coordinate 108,844,566 of CM061043.1, forward strand.
TTCCCTCAAAGTTCATAATTTCCAAAACAATGTAACATAACATAGTACGATAATATACGAAAATTTGCTCATACGATTTGCTGCATGACTGGAACTTTTGACATTTTATGTCTTTACTATGGCACATAAACTAAAAAAACGTCACGGAAAATTGCTCACGAAAATATTCTGATGATTTCCGCTTACAACCGAGCCGTTGCTAGGGAAATGGTACTTCATCGTTTTTCATCCAACAAAATTCGTTGACCATTCGTTCGAAAGCTCTCGATTTATCCAACCATATTATGTTAACTGCTGCGAAGTGCGTGGCCAACAAGCTGAGTTATGAGCATGGTTATTTGAATAATTGTGTACACTCAGGTGATCATTCTCAATAATTGATATTGTGAACATGATTGCAACCGCTTGTTAATTTCTGATGATTTCATTGAGCTGGTGTTTCGATGATTTGATTCATAGCAGGTGATCCGAATATTGCGAGAACGGTTTGATTTTTGAAGCGGTGGTTAAATCATTTTAATAAATAATTTCTATGCTTTACACTCTAGGAAGCTGTAATTTCCGTAAGTAGCCTCTTTAGGACATTTGCTTGACGATGCCCGGTCCGGATCAGCTGAGTGGCTCTTAGAGCTAGCATACGAGTCTGGAACACACACGAGTCTGCAACTAAAGACATGGAATGTCCCAATGTGTTGCAGACTCGTATGCAAGCGTTTTCATTTATGATGTTCGCGCTAATAGAAAGTTTTCATTACTTTAACAAAACAAACAAAACTAAATATGACTGTTAACGACAACAGCTCGCGAACTACCCAACGAAAGAGTATTGGGAATATTGATTAGGAAAAACACTCTGATTTATACACTAGGTCTATCTTTACGGAATATAACAAACCTTTGTGCAAAGATTCGCAGCGATTTTCCAGTCGATTGAGCTGTGCTGGGTCTGCACACCAACGTCATGCAAGCGGGTCGGAGGGTTTAACGCAGGACGACATCATAATTTCCCCGCTTGATTCACATCCGAACAACAAACTGCGATTGTTGAATCAGTTCCTGTCACGTGCCTTCCAGTTGGGGTGACGCTGACATTTTGTCGGAATGCCTCCGGCCACTCTCGTGATGTCAGGTACCATCCCATCCAATTACTTTCCGCAGTATTTGCGGTTCTCTCCGCAAACTGACCGACATTCATTAGGTTAATTTTCAACTGTTTCAATTCAAAAGGTATATTCGGTTTATTTTCTGTGAAGAAATATTTTTTCACTTTTCTGGAGAATAATTTGAGCTACGAACTAAATCACTAGCGACGAAGTTGTGGAAACCCATTTCAAAACGCAAGTTAGTAAAAAAAAAAAAGTTGTCTATTTCCACGAAAATAAAGAGTTACAATGTTAAATCGATTTCGACGGTTAGGCCATCATCAGTAACAAACAATAACTGAATGCACATTAGAAAGGACACAGCTTTTATAGTAACAGGTGAAGGGAGATTGAATCCGATTGGTCAAGAGAAAGGAAAGGGGCAGGACGGGTACAACCAATCAAGTGCAAACAAAGTGACGGGGGATTATAACTAATTAGGTGAAGTGAAACGGGGAAAAAATATCTAAATATGGTTTCAACAGTGTGAAGGGTTAATTCCAAGCTTTATAGAAATGGACCTATCAGTGGTGAAATATATTGAGGTATATCCTCATTTAAACATTTACCAGATCTGTCACTTTTGATAATTTCGAATTTTTCAAGTACATTCAACATACCTCCCTTTGGAAAAAAATGAAGAAATTCCACAAACTGTCTATCTGTCAAATCAAAATTGTAACTATGGTTGGATTCCTTAAGATGTTTCGCAAATGTAGACTTACCCTTATTTTCCCTGAAATCCTCCTGATGCTCTTCTATTCTTTCCCTGAATTTCCTACCTGTTTGACCGCAAATCAAACGGTTTTTGTTTTTATACAGTGGTAAAATTTCCACTAGCATTTTCCGTTTTAGACTATTCTGAGAAACTTTTGTTCCGTGTCTTTCTGTGTGTGTGTGTGTGTGTGTATGAGTGTGTGTCTGTCGTGTATCCGCAAATCCTTGTAACAAGCTTTAATTCTACAATATTCCACGGATTCATATGAAATGTTCATGAAATATGCTGGTTAGGGTGAAGATGGCCCCCTATGAGTTTCGCTATGCCCAAATCAATACTTCACTCAGCGCATGCGCAAACGTAAAATCCGTCAAGCATCATTTTCGCACGCCCCCGTTGTCTTATCCCGCTCAAATTCGCAGGATAGGAAGCAGAAGTTCATTTGAGCATTCCCTAGTGATTTCAACATTACCCTACCATTAGTAGCTACTGCGCAAGCGCGAATATGTATTCCATTTTAAACGAGCCTAATTTTAATTTTCGATTTTGATGAAATTTTCAGGAAATGTGCTGGTAAGGCTGTAAACGGTCCACTATCAATTCCACACTTCTCATATCATTACTTCATTTCGCGCATGCGCTAACGTAAATTCCTTCAAGCATAGTTTTTCTACGCCCTAGTCGTCCAATCCCGCTCAAATTCGGTGCTTAGTAGGGGCACAATGGTTTAATATTATTCCATGTTAATTTCAACATGGAATAATATCATTATTAGCTCCTGCGCATCGCAAAAGTGTACTCCCGGGAACACGGTCTAGTTTTCATCTGATTTTGATTACATTTTTCTGGGAATTTGTGGGTTAGGCTGTAGATTGTCCCCTACCAATTTCATTTTTCTCAAGTCGTTACTCCATTCTGCGCATGCGCTAACGTAAATTACTTCAAGCATCATTTTTCCGTTTTTTAAACATCTTTACTGTGTAGCGTGAAATTGCGGGGTCTTGGAACTGTAAAAGTGTGAACTCTTCTTGGAGGCACGATTGCACGATGACCATGTTCTGATCATATATTACATACGGGGTTTAATAGTTATAGACCAATGATCTGCGTAGAAGGGCTATCTAACACAGAAATAATAAACCATTGAGTATACTAACTTACAACGTTTTTTTTACTTTATATTGATGAAGATATTTCGTGCCGGAAAGACATGATACATAAATTCATGTTATGGATTTGAGTTTTTTTTTTTACCTTCAAAATGTTTATATTTTGAATTCCCACTTTAAATGACACCATCAATTTTAATATTCACGTAATCAATGTTTAGATACTAATATTATAGTCACGAATGATTCATGCAACAATATTCCGGAAAGTTAATGAAACGATTTAAAATACAGATCCACACAGCGTGACTTACTGTATTGGTTTATTATTTCCAATAATTAGCCTATGTGATCGTGTAGCAAAAAATTTTTATAACCCCTCCTCGAACTTTGTCACTACGTTTCAAGGTGCGTAGAACCCAAATTTGAAATGTCTGTCCGCCGTTCGCCGTCCGCCGTTCGCCGTCCGCCGTCCGGGCCTAAGAATTTACTTTAAAAAACCCGTTCTTTCGCACATAGACTCCATTTTGGGTCTAGTTGGTCCTAACGTTTAACCATCCCGATCGCTTTACTCGCATAGATGCTATGGGCCAAAAACGGGCGAAAAAGTGTCATTTTCGAGATTTTGAGTGTTAGACGTGTTAGACGCACGCCTGGCACGCTTGGCAGGGGGTCACGGAGGGTGGTGAGGGGGATGAGCGGGGGGTGGAGTGAGAGGAGGCGCCGCGGCACCTTGTGGTGTCTGGGGTGACCAGGGGCGTAGCAGAGGGGTTTAGGAGAATGGATATTTAATACGTTATACCCATATAATACCCCGCGGCACCATGAGGTGAGTAGCGTTCCTTCGAGGCATGAATATATGTTTTTTTCTAGGCCATATTTGTGTGTTAATACCAATGCTTTTCCTACGCATATTTAATAACATATCCTCTCGACTTTTCGTACGTACTTAGATAATGATATAATTAAGGCAATAACTATTTGAATAGATAGGAGCTCAAATCGAGAAATATAAACATGCGTATATAATTATAGAAGTATAGGTTGTGGCAACTCGAAATAGGACACGCCGAGGCGTCTGGACGGGCCTTATGACGTACGCAAGCCAACTAAAACTACGATCAAACTCAATTGAAAAAATAATGAACCTTTGTGAAATAATTTGCAGCGTTTTTTTTTTTTTTTTTTTTTTTTTTTTTTTTTTTTTTTTTAAGGTTTCGTGAATTTTTCAGAACTCATTGATCGGGAGAGAGATGAAGCTCTAAATTTTTTATGACTTCATACACGAGAATCCAAATAGCACCGATGAAAATTGAGTATATCTTGATTTTGAAATGCAGTGTAGGTAGGTATAATCTCAGAGCACATTGAATTAAGTCATCTTGAATTTTATTAGAAATAAAACGTTTGAACCCTCAGACCAATAAAATTTTCCCGGTAATAATATTGAGTGTTTATATTGGAGCTTATCCATATTCAGCGCATGTAGATTGTGGCACTAGAAGTTTTCATTTCAGTGCAATATTAGTATTTATGGTTAAACATGAACAGCCCACCGCCATGAGGTTGGCAAATCCTTTTATTAATGAGCTCATTATCATTGTGCAGTTACGGTGAACGAAAACTATAATATCAAATTTTACATCTTTTGTTTATAGGAATTGCAAATCGATACAAAGCGGCTTTCAAAGTGAACAACGAGAAGGGTTGGTGAACAAAAAGAACAAATGTAAGCCTCGAAGGCCATTAGGTTGAAAGCCTCGGAGGTAATGCTAACTAACGGTTTCGTATTATTACATCGCCTGACCGCCTAGCCGTTATACCGCGCAAAGGCTCTAATGATGACCAAGTTGTAAAAATCAGAGCTTGTAGAATCCACGAGTTTTTTTTGGCTTAGACCAGACTAACATCACCATTAAACGGAGAACAAAATACAAGCGCGAGGGCGACCAGTGTGGGTGTGGTTTTCTAAAAGCGAATGTAATAATTCCCCCGGTCCACCGTGTATTACAAATGAGAGCGATTTATTTAGCCTGAACGAGATTGGGCACGAGTTAGGAAGATATGAGCGAAAGAGTAGAACGGTTTGCACGAAGCCTTTAAAATCAACTAGGATTACGTGTCAAAAACACTGCAAATTATTACACAAAGGTTTGTCATTTCTGTATCAGATACAGAAATCAATCATCATGTTCTATGAAGATCATTGGTGAAAAATTATCAAACCCCATATATAGTATATTATCTAACACTTGGTGCTTTGAGCCTCCCAAATGGGTTCACATCTTTACAACTCCAGAGACCCTACAATTTTTATAATTTAAAATAAATGTCAAAAAATGTATAAAAATGTCGAAAAAGAAAAAAAAAGGTAGGTCGATTAGGAGAGAAAGTAGCCTCAGAGGTTCCGCAGCTTACCGCAAGCTGTCCATATTCTGTAATATCGTGTTTTTGATGTTCTAAAGGAGCTCGATTTCAGGTTTCAGCACCATAAGTCGATTAAGAAACTAATTAGACTTAAAGGTCTCTCAGCCTATCGGTAGGCCTACGTGCTCTGAAATTGTATTTCAGATACCTCAAAGGAGCTCCATTTCAAATTCCAGATCCGTAGATGATTAAGGAAGAATTTCACTTCACTGCCTCTCAGCTTAAAGCTCATTTGTATACGATTTCGGTAATAAAATTTCGTGTTGTTGGTTGAGCGAAAGGCTGACTTTGCCATCAATATGTTTATGTGGATTTAAGCATCTACAGAGGGGAAATCAATGCATTTAATTTATACATACAAACACGAACAGTTTCTAGTGATCATTAATGAAATTCAGCGATTGACTCGATAATTCAAAGATGCCACACCCAGCGCGTGATTTATCTAAGTTCGCGCACTTAGAAGTCCAAGGTCTTTTTCTTAAAGTTCTAGCTCGTATGGAGAGCGAACGGATTAACTTACAGCGTTCCGGGTGGTTTCAATCGATTCTTTGAGGTAATAACTATCAATGACCACCAAATAAGCATTAATGTTACCTTGGATGTTTTCAAGATCTTGCTTTTCGAATATATCAGCCCATAAATGCTAACCTTTAGGGTTGATAAAAATTGATGTCGAGCTTCGGGATCAACTAGAATCTGAATGTGATTTATAACCCGAATGTCATAAACTTTCGTTCTGTAGTAACAGAAAATAATAAACCAATATTCGAAGAACCAAGATAATGAAAAATGTTAAAATGCTGGTTGTACTAGCTCTCACTTTTACAGGTAATCTTTGAGGTATGGACTCTCAATTGCTGGATCCCCTACGCCCAGAAGGGCAAAGATAGCCTGATCAAATTTTTAAGGAACTTCTACAATACAAAGATTCGATAACGTAACGAAATGAAGAAATACGATTGTATAATAACCTATATGTATCTGTATATTACTCTATCATTGTGCGGATAGTAAATGAACAACATTTTGTTCTCAAGGAGCAACAAGAAAGAAAAAACAATTTTTTTCGTTTCGAGGTTGAGTATATAGGAGTAAGACCAGCACTCGCAGCTATGAGCAGATTCAAAATATGACTACAAGTCTTATGCGAGTCGATACTTCAATTTATTTAGATACAGGAAGACACAGTAGGTAATGCAGTGAAACACTGTAATAAACACATGAATGTATAATTGACAAGTTCATCCGCAACTTTCTGGACGACTGCCCAGACCTTATAGATTCCCGAGTCTAGCATCAAGCTCCTCAGTGAATGTACTTTTAATCAGGGTTCAATACCTGTTTTTGTACCTGGGAGCCGCTGAGCTCTACTACGAACTGTGATATCTGATCTGTGATGTAATACACCACAATTTGAAAGATGGCTGATAATGTAATATGTAATAGTATGAAAATCGCTTATAGTAACATGTAATCTTCTTCTTCTTCTTTATATTAATAAAGTAAAGTGTCTGTATGTATGTACCTCCTTAACTTTTGAGCGGACTGACCGATTTGCGCTATTCTTTTGGTATATTATTTAGAATAATAAACCTATGTGATCGTATAGCAAAAAATTTTTATAACCCCCCCTCAAACTTTGTCACTTTACGTTTCAAGGTCCGTAGAATCCAATATTGAAATGTCTGTCCGCCGTCCGCCGTTGGTCGTCCGCCGTTCGCCGTCCGCCGTCCGGGCCATAAAAGACCTAAGAATTGACTTTAAAAACCCGTTCTTTCGCACATAGACTCTATTTGGGGTCTAGTTGGTCCTAACGTTTAACCATCCCGATCGCTTTACTCGCACAGACGCTATGGGTCAAAAACGGACGAGAAAGTGTCTTTTTCGAGGCTTTGAGTGTTAGACATACGCACGCGCGCACGCCTGGCAAGCTTGGCAGGGGGCCACGATGGGTGGTGAGGTGGGTGAGTGGGGGGGTGTGGGGGGTGGGGGTGAGAGCAGAATGGACTGGGATAAGTCCCAGATGCTTTTGGAATCCAGTGTACCTACGGTTTTAGTTTGATTCCTATAGAAATTAGCTCCATGGAATGAATGAGACCACTTGGGTGGCTGTACGATCATCCATTTGCTCCCCATCGGGAGCGCAGCCTGTAACGAAAGAACAGAGATGGGTACTAGAAAAGAGACTGACGAAAGCCCCAGAGCATGCTGGTTACTATAGCTGGCTATCTGATTCAGAAATAATAAACCATTATGTAATAATTTGCAGCGTTTTTTCAATATGACCAGCCACTTCCGGCGCAAAGTATAGGCCACATAAAAATCCCGCAACCCCTTCTCAGTAAGGGGTGGTTGTGAGAGGTGAGGGGTACAAAAACTGGAAAATCCGTGTGTGGGCTCAAACAAAAGTCCATGACTAGGGGGTTTCCATTTCATGCGAGCAAGCGAAGCGAGCAACGTCCCCTACACACGTTAAACCTCCCCTTAGAGATCTTCCGCTTGCGAGCAAAGCGAGGAATATCCCCTACATGTTCCAATTGTAATACACTTGAATACACTTTTATCTTACACTTGATAAAAGACCATCGCATGTACACAGCCACATATAGCGAGCAACTTAATGGGGGGTCCTGGGGCTTGCCTCCCAGCTGGACGTGGGGGAGAGCGAAGCGAAGGCGAGCCTATCCTTGCTTTAGTCTTAGTTGTATTATTTTATAATTGGGTTTTTTATCCCGCTTCAGAGGATATACAGTGATATCACTGTAACCCTCGTTTTTTCCCCTCCGCTTTGCCAGTGGAGTTAGTGACGTTTAGTGAAGGAGGCCAACATGGCTAACCTTAAAATCGGGCCACTTGCAGTGTTCCATTACTCACCATGTTTAATACCTTCTGATTGAGGTGTGGCTTGAACCACTATATAAAAAATTAAATACAAAATAATACGGCACAGACTTTTGACGGCTGTCAGATAAAGCTCAAACAATCCCCATGTGACGAAAAATCAGGATTGTCACCTTCCTCTCATAGTTTTTATTTAATCTCGATAACAATGGGAAATTCATGGTTATTTTTTATATACTTAAGAGAATGATCTACGCAAAAGCTTTTCAAAAAGGTGCCATATGATAAGTATCTTACCAGTGAAACGGCTCTGCAAATTTATTTGCTCAACCCACGCGTGAAATTCCTACCCGTTTATTAGCAAACTAAACTGTCTTTTGAGCTGAAAACGGCAACTTGGGGGTTTTCAAGTGCCCTGAATCCGAATCTCTGGTCAAACGCATGGAATCACAACAGATACAAGTTCCCCATTTCAGATTTTTTTTCTGTCAATAGCCATTCCACCAATTGAAAAACCAATCCAATCCACTAAACCAAGCCAACCAACCAAGCCAATCTACCAATTTGAAAATTTATACAGCACATAGTTAACAGAAATATGAGACAGATAATACTATACTTGTGTTATCTGTTGTACGAGCTGTAAGTGCTGTAGTACAGAACTGGGCAAGACACCAGAAAAATATACATTTCTTACATTAATTTTATCACACATGAGTCATTCACACATGAGTAAAAGTGTGGCCTGTTTAAAAAACGGAATGTCTAAATGAGTAAAAGCCAGATTTGGTAAACCACTCTGTGATCTCAAGCAGCCTTCATTTATGTTACTGAAAAAAATTCGGTTTTAGTCACCATCGAAGTTCATTGATTAGGTTTCATTGTTACAGTAGATTATTGATTTTTTAAGTTGATTTCTTGATTTGTTCACTAATATTCACCTACCTTATTATTATAGATCCACTTTCATGCTATTCATTTTATTCTTTCTACTTCTTTACTGCCAGAAAACTCGAATATGGCATGGAAATTGGAAATCGTTTTCACGCGGTACTTGAACACTCATAGTACTAATTTATAATCATGCTAATCTGAAGAACAGCAAATTCAATAGAGATGGAGGTAACATCAGTTAATTATTGTGGAATCAACTGTCTAATTGCTGCTGTTCGCATAATGTTCTTTGACAGAGACATAGATGAAAAGTTAAGATCATGATTCAAATGAAACGACATGACTCAACCGATTCGAACCGTACAGGCATCATCAACCGATGTCCTCGTACGCTGAACGTGGTCATCTTGGAAACCTGTGAATTTTGCGAGGACGTTCTGAAAGACGTTGAACCAACTGCCCACTAAGTAAATGCACCGGAAATAGAGATATACGCCACGTTGAATAATTACCAAGATCTACCATAAATACTCTGAGAAATCAAGATTAGTGAAATGAAGAAGCTGCTGAACTTTATGAAAAACGCAGGAATCAGTTTATAAACAATTAATTATAGCTGGTGAAGTGTTTATATCAGTATAGAACTAATGCTATGTAACTCGTTGAGTGGGTAATCAAATTTAAATACTTGTTTCTAAAATATGTTATCATACCAGTGTATTTGCTGGTTATATGCAAAATAAGTACGCAAAAAAAGAGTTATAAGGTAGCAGGTGATTACACACAACTGAAACTCAAATCAGAGATGTTTCACAATAGAATGACTACAAAGTTCTATTCGTTAGAGATTTTTTCTGTAGACAACTGTGAAATGGGACTTGGGCAAAGCATGTTAACCAAGTAACCAAGTTCGAATCGAGTTATGGAAGTTGTAGGGCGGACAGCAGAGCTGGGAGGAAGACCTCGTAAAACGGACACTAGGAGTAGGCAATCTCGTTTTCCATATCCCAGAGGTTTCTAATCCGATGAAATTACTTCGCTGGCCGGAACCCCAACGTTACGTTCTCGTTCCTTTAATTGAGACTAACCCCCTTCCAAGTCTAATTGGATAAGTTAATTTCAGGGCACTGTCACAAACATCATGTTTTTAATACGTTCGCGTGACAACGTGGTTTTTGCATAAGTGCTCGATGCGAGCGATGATGGATTCCTTTGAAGTAGCTCCTTCAGCTGTCAGTGTTCGATTTTCATGTTTATTACCGGAGTTGAATAATGGATTCCTATGTATGGTATTTCAAAGCAAGATTACCATTGGCAGGAGCTAAGTAATCACGTGTGGTGACAATTCTTCAACTCGCATTATTCAGCAATTCGTACTCCGTATTTTGATGACATTCCATAACTAATTTACTTTCATGTCTGCTAAAAAATTAGCATTGTTAAATCGATCCATTTTGATAGACCATTTATAATGAAGATACTAAATATCTTCGGATAATTGGGTATGTTTAGTCTGGATGACGCTTTAAATATTCTAGCTTTATGCAAATAAAGTTGGCTTTGTGTCGTGCTATGTAATTTTTCAACAGTTTGACAACCGTTGTGATATATTCATTGCCCTGATCCACCAAGTCGCCTAGTTTCTAGGAGAAAGCGGTGCAGGAAAGATATGCTAATTTTATAGCATGATCTTTTTATGATGTTGATATAATTTTTATGATGAATGAATGATTTTTTATGATGATATGAGATAGAATTACCAATTCCGAACGGTCGGCTCCCAAAGAAACGACCACTATAAGCCGAAGGTTGGTTTACCGTGCATCTAGTAATCATTTCCAACTGGAGGTGGATAAAGTCAGAACCATTATTTTTCAACGACTGGTTATTGGGGAGACATAGGCTTAGCATAATTGTGGAGTGTAAACTCAATGCGACTACTCTTGGTATTAAAATAGTAACCCTCAGTGTCTCTCCCCTGCGGTCAACTTGCTATGCTGTGCAAAATGTGTGAGTAGGAGAGAATTCTGGGAATATTCCTCAAGGATATAGCACTTGACCTCGGAATCGATTATGAGCATGATGAAGTGCCCCCATTTCAACCAACATAAACACCAATGCATAGCGGCTCTAACTTTTTATACAGGCTCGGTTCTCCCTCTCTGCTGCCAAAAGTAACAGATTCCTAGTATATCTCCGCTATCCCTCTCTCTTTCCAGTGTGCTTTTCACACCAAAAACTTTGCTATTACCTTCACCGTTTTCTGCGATTCGTCAACTCATTAGTGAATGAGTTTGTCAAGAGTTGGTCTTCTTTTGTGGCCCCCGTTAAGCTCTTTGACAGTATCATTTTTGATTTTACACACCGACTTGACTGATGTCTATTTTACTATACTATACTATTCTTTATATATAATTCCGAACGGTCTTTGAAATTGTGAAGAACTTCGCGGTCCGATTTTATTGTTAGACTGCTCATTCGAATCAGCACGGCCCCAAGTTTGTTGCAAAAGTGTCGCCGTTCGTCTCTATACCCGCCTTGATCGTGTTCTAGGCGGTCCTTATCAACGAGAGTTGTTTATTAGGCTGTGGCGGTAACAACAGTTGCCATCAATTCACGTAGTGTAGTTACTAACATCTAGGAGAGTTATTTCTGAACAAATAGGTAGGACTTATATCGTTACTCTAATGTGCTGAGTTCCTGTTAGGTACTACTGTTATACGGACTAGATTAGGCTTGAAGCCCTAACAGGCCTCTAGTTATATATAACACTTGTCTTATCTGGAGTAGTATTTACTCTTCTTTCATATCTTCATTTTCTCATTAGTAGATTAGTTGTGTATGTAAAATTAGCTAATTAACTGTAAGCCAACAGTTGGTAGTTAAAGTTGGAACCATAGACTCCGTGGCATCGTGGGTAAATTTGAAAAGAAATTAGTCTTAGGGCTCACTCAGTTGATTAGGTTAGCCAGCTGAAATAGTCATAGTCAAGATTGTGGTGCTTTGAATAGTAAAACTGCAAAGTTTCGTAGAGATTGGATACAAAGTGTGGATTTGTATAAAGAACAAAAATATACGAATATTAATTTTAATAGATATAGGTTGTTAGTATTACGGAATTAGTTCTATCATTTATAAGTTTGGTATTTTATAACACTTCTCGTTCAAACTAATATATACTTTGTCTCTTTTGCTGAACAGTTTTTCTCGAGAGCCTCAAAGCATCTATACGACGAAGAGACCTTGTTAGGATCCCTGGCCCGGCCTTTTCAGGTGGAGCCTTGTAAATAGGCAGCAAATGTGATGGCCCCGAGGCGGTTATTTAATGAGTTGTCTGAGCAGAGGTGATGTAGGCAGGGCGAAGGCACCGTCTGTATTAAAAGGGAAGGGCAGACACCAACAGGCCCATTACTAGCTCCCTTTGTCTCCGCCTAATTGGATTTTTCCTGAGCGGGCCCTGGGAGCTTTCGGCTCGCAAAGACCGAGCGAAAAACTCTGGGCCAGGTGCTTGGAATGAGGTGGATGGCAGTGGAGGACTTCAAAAACTGCAAGGACTGGGGAGTTAATTAGGTGAGGATGGGAGTGAAAGGCGACTGTTTTGGATGTAAAGCTGTCAATGAGGTTACAAGTCGTATTCTTTTTCGGAGCTCCCGCAGTTTTTTCATTGCATTTTCTCCCTCTCTTATTCTTCATCTCTTATTCATTTCCTTTTGCTCTCTAAACACAGTGAAGGGAGAGAATTGGACGGACGCGATTCCTTTGAGCGGGTCCATTAAAATCAATCAACTTGTCACATAAAAAAAACCTCATTCGAACTCAACCTTTTTGAAATTTGAAGCTCCAACACTATCAATTTGAATGCTACCAATTTTCCATGAATAAAGTTAAGCTCCTTGTAAATACAAAATTACACCAGTTACTTACACATCATTTACTCGTTAGCTGTATGTTTAGAAAAAATATTGAAGGACTGAAATACATACTATCTATGATTGTAATCTATGAACGTAGTAACTATTTATGTATTTGTCTGTGTTCGGTATGGATTCCAAAACACCTGGCACGATTTCGATTTGGGTTTTCCCCCTTTCAAATGATCAGCAAGTACCTGACCAGAACATGGGATAGATTCCAATCCCCAAAACCTCTCGTAACAATATAAATCGGCAAAATACTTAACAATGTCGTCTGGATAAACTACACATTAATCAAATTTCTGAGGAAAATGTTACTTCATTCAATGTCAGCAACGAATCGTTTACTGGAAAAAATTGTACGTCAAGAATTCCACGCTACCAATAAGATTTCTGCCTTTTAAGCCACAGATTTTATTGGGGTAAGAAGGTTTTTAGCAAAAATCCAGCTGCCTCTAGAAGAAGTTTCCATATTCAACTTAGGGCGATGACATTTGGAAAAGAGCACCTCTGGTTGTGATCGAGTACAATTATAACATGGTGAACCACTAAAATCAGCAGAGTGAGCTCTGTACCTGCCTAATTGTGTTTCAGTTCAACTCAAGATGCTGAGTTCTATTGAACAGGGTCTCACTGACTGTGATAGAATATAAATACAACTCACAACCACCCTAATCATCTGTGTAACCTCTGAAGCTAATTTCGTTTATATACCACAAATATGCAGACATTTTGAACGGTCCCTTTGAGTCTGGTAGAGTATAATTACCACGGTTAAGGACTATAATCAGCAGAGTGAGCTCAGGGTGAGTTAGGTACCTAATTGTGTTCCAATTTAACTCCAAATTCCAAACTCTTGAACTGGGCCTCTCTGAGTGTGATAGACTATAATTACAACTCATAACCCCTCAAATCATCGGTGCAATCTCTGAAGCTAATTTCATTTTTATACCACATAAGATGCTGGCATTTGGAACGGGCCCCTCTGGGTGTGGTTGAGTATAATTACCAAGGTGAAGGACTATAATCAGCAGAAAGAGCTCTGTATCAACCTAATTGTGTTCTATTCAACTCAAGATGCTGAGTTCCTGAACAAGGCCTCTCTAAGTGTGATAGGATATAAATACAACTCACAATCACTCCAATCATCTGTGCAACCTCTGAGCTAATTTCGGTAATATACCACCTAAGGTGCTGCGATTCGAAACGGGACTCTTCTCAGTGTGGTGGAGTATATTTACCACAGTGAAGGACTATAATCAGCAGAGTGAGCTCTGTACCTACCTAATTATGTTCCTGTTCTCATTCAAAATGCTGAAATATTGAACTGGGCCGCTCTGAGTGTGACAGACTATAATTACAACTCACAACCATTCAAATCAGCTGTTTAATTTCTGAGGCTAATTTCGTTTATATACCAAATTAGGTCCTCAAATTTGGTACGGGACCCAGTAGTTTGAGCTCTGTACCAACCTAATTGTGTTCCAGTCAACTCAAGATGCTGGGTTCTTAAACAGGGCATCTGTTTGTGTGAGAGGATATAAATACAAATCACAACCACCCTTTGGAACGGGCTAATTTCCTTTGGGTGGGTGCGGTAGAGTATAATGACCATAGTCAAGGACTATAATTAGCAGAGTGAACTCCGTACCAACCTAATTGTGTTCCTATTTAATTAAAGATGCTGAGTTCTTGAACAGGGCCTCTCTGAGTGTGATATGATATTAATACAACTCACAACCACCCAAATCATCTGTTTAAGATCTGAAGCTAATTTTGGTTTCACACCACTGCAGAAATCCAGAACGGGACTTCTCTGGGCGCGGCGGAGAATAAATACCATAGTGAAATGCTATAATCAGCAGAGTGAGCTCTGTACCTACCTAATCATATTCAACTCAAAATGCTGAACTCGTGAATTGGGCCTCTCTGAATGTGATAGACTATAATTACAACTCATAGCCAGTCAAATCATCTGTGTAATCTCTGAAGCTAATTTCGTTTTTATACCACATAAGATGCTAACAGTTGGAACGGGCCCTTCTGGGTGTGGTAGATCATAATTACTATGGTGATGGACTATAATCAGCAGAGTGAGCTCTGTATCATCCTAATTGTGTTCCTATTCAACTCAAGATGCTGAGTGAGGTTTCTCTGTGTGCGATGGACTATAATATAACGACAACTTGGGGAACCAGTCTTATGGTGAGTGAGCGCTGTTGCTTATTGAAAAAAAAAAAAAAAAAACTAATTAACCAAAACAATTTATTATATTTATATACATTTTTATTTTACCATTAGATATTTCCGATGGGACTCATACCAAAGTACGCTTGCATACTCTAAGAGCCACTCATCTGATCCGGACCCTGGGCATCGTCAAGTAAATGTCCTAAAGAGGCTACGAAATTACAGCTTCCTAGAGTGTAAAGTATAGAAATTATCTATTAAAATGATTTAATCACCACTTCACAAATCAAACCGTTCTCGCAATATTCGGATCACCTGCTATGAATCAAATCATCGAAACACCAGCTCAATGAAATCATCAGATATTAACAAGCAGTTGCAATCATGTTCACAGTATCAATAATTGAAAATGATCACCTGTTTGCAAACAATTATTCATATAATCATGCTCATAACTCAGCTTGTTGGCCACGCACTTCGCAGTAGTTAATATAGTATGGTTGGATAAATCGAGAGCTTTCGAACGAATGGTCAACGAATTTTGTGGGATGAAAAATGACGAAGTACCATTTCCCTAGCAACGACTCGGTTGTAGGCGGAAATCATCAGAAATCATTGAGTAACGTAACGTAACGTAACATAACGAAAATTTGGTTGTGTGCCATAGCAAAGACATGAAATGTCAAAAAAAAAAAAGACTGAAATTGCTTTAAGAAGAGGTGAAATTTAAGGTACTTTCTAATACTGATCTCAATCTCATAGTTATTATGGCCTTTGAACTGAAGTAAGGTCAAAAACACGTAAAAATAAAAATTGCTGTGTATGTCGAAAAAGATCTGGAAGTTAAAGAGAAATTTTTAGTGCATAGGATCGATTTCTGGTCGATAGTACCTCCATAACCCCCTACCTTATATGCTAAACACAATACCGAAATACCGTCATTACATCACGATCTTTTATACGTAAAAATGAACTCTATATTTAAATATATAGAGAAATACATGAGCTCGATTGATTAGTTGATTGAGTGAATAGTTGATTAGGGTTAATTAATGATTGTGCATTAATCAATAATTAATTATTTGTATGAAATGAGTATATATTTTATGAATAATTTATACAGAAAATATGTTTATAAAATAATATATACGAACGAATGGTTCCTGAAAACTTTCAATTTTCCAAACAATCTTTTGCGGATACTATTCAATTTACTCTATGAACCACTACCAAGTTGGATAATCAAATTTCGTTCTCCCGCCGGAGTTAATAGACATAAACGATAACTCCCGAGAAGACTTTGCATGGTAAGACGAAAGTCACTGCTCTCGCCTATAGTAGCGGTGGATGCAGTAGAAAAGCTTTCAAAGTTTTATAGTCTGCCTAATACAGTGGCGTAAAATAGACTAGTTATACAGAGTAACGTAGAGTGGGGAATTCGCGAGTGCAGCATCGCCTTGGGGAGTGCCCCACGACAATAGTAAACTTCTATTACGTTTTATAACCAACTAGGGACTCAATTTATTCGTTCAAAACTTCGTTGAAAATATACTGCGGCGTTGTGCTTTTACATTTCACTTATCCCCAATAGAAACGAAGGTAAAATTGTGTATATTATGATTTCGTGGA
The DNA here is from genome assembly GCA_030762985.1 of Adelphocoris suturalis. NCBI lineage: Eukaryota > Metazoa > Arthropoda > Insecta > Hemiptera > Miridae > Adelphocoris > Adelphocoris suturalis. The sequence goes on from CM061043.1 coordinate 108,861,433, forward strand.
CTAATAGTTCGAGTTGATGGCTAAGAGCTCTATTTCAGATTGAATACAACGTTTTGGACAATAAAGAGGCGATTTTTGACTAGTTGAATAGGAACCTTCCTCCAACTATTCTTTACTTTCCTTACGCTTGAAGGTCTAAGGAAGCGACAGCTATGTGTAATGGCCAAAGTTCGGTAACAACCCAATGGATCAAAATACTCGTATCATTATTCACATGTCCACCAGATTCAGGGTCACTTTCACCGTTTGCGTTAATCAAGAATTAGCATTAAAACTTTGGTCATCAATCACACATAAGGTTTAGTTGGTCCTACAAGCTCGGCATCAATTCCGGTCAACCCTAAAGGGTAGCATTAAAGGGCTGAATGATTAAAAAATCTAAATTTCGAACACGTTGTTATTAATAGATTTCACCCCAAAGAGCCAAATAAAACCACCCGAATCGCTTTACGTTAAATCATTCGCTCTCACTACAGTCTTGAAATTTGGCGGAAAAAAAAGGGAGCAAATCATAACTGGTGGAACATAGTGAAAACCGCCTTATAAACTATGACGATCGTATGGTGGTGAATTCCCAACGGAATTCGGATCACAATATCGAGTTTGTTATCACTTTTGTCATTTGTAGATGGACTAGTGAAGCATGGAGAGGAGGTGTATTTAGTATGATTAATTCTCAGTTGGTGAGTACCTAAGTCAGTGAGTGAATGCCTCAAGAATGATTTTCTTGAAAAAACATTTTGGAATCTCGCAATATCGTTTTTCAGTTCGAAAATGTGCTAAAAATTTGTTAAAAGATATTGAAGTTTTGACTGAAACTTTTTTCCGTCAGTCGATTCGTAAACTGCATCTTTTATTAAATCGAGCCAGACCAAAAAGCTCAATGAAATGCGAAATCGCTAGCTACTCCGTCTAAACTAAACCTCCTCAAACCTTTTGCGATATCTCGTTAGCAGAAAAACTCACATTTGCCTTCTCCACCTTCTCCCTTTAGAGATAGAAGCTATTGCGCTATTCCGTGGTAACCTCCCGGGGGATTCAGTGATAATATTTACGTAATTTATCAACGGGAGGCAGGAGTGAGTGAACCAACCAGCACTGTGACCTTAATCACGTTATTCTGTGCCTGCGAATGCCACCGGAAAGTTACTATTCCATTTGATTGTCACGAACACACACTCCTTCTTGCCGTTCCCATTAAAGTGGGAAGTAGTCAATACCAGTTTTTGCACATAATAAAATTTCATCCATAAGTTAAACCAAGATATGTATTCGATGCATGGGTAATGTTTCAATTTCAATCAAGTTAAAAATACCCCTGCTGATTATGTTATGCGCTTCAAACTACTGAAGATGTAACGAATTTAAATAATAATTATTGTTAAAAACCAGCCGTCCTCATTACAATGCGGAGTAATCAATACCAGTTTTTACACATAATACAATTTCACCCTCAAGCGTATACCAAGACATGTACGATGCATGCGTAAAGTTTCAATTTCAATCACGGTAAACATGCCCCAACTGATGGTGTAATACGCTTCAAACTACTGGAGATGTAACGAAGTGAAATAACAAGCTATTGTTAAATACAACAGGGCTCTATAAATAATGATCATATTTTGTTTAGTGCCTTATTCAATTAACTAATGTTCATACTAGACTAAGAATGATTGAAGTCCTAAAACATTGTTTTAAGCGCAGATTATCAATTTAAAAAAGTTTTTTATAAAATTAAAGCAGGGAAGGACACCACTACAAATCAAAATATTGATAACTTATCATCATTTGTTGGAAACATTGAGAGAGAAGAAAGGTTTGGATTCCATGTCTACCCCCCCCCCCCCCCCCCCCCTATATGCTCATTGTTCATGGTACATGTTGTGGTGCAGTTAATAGCTATTCAGAGATTGCTAAAATGGGTAATAAATAATAAGTTAATTGTAGCTAATTATGAATATGTATTATATGCAAATGTATGTATTACGTATCTTTATATATAATTCTGAACGGTCTTCGAAATGTTGAAGAACTTCGCGGTCCGATTTTAGCGTTAGACTGCTCATTTGAATCAGCACGGCCCCAAGTTTGTTGCAAAAGCGTCGCCGTTCGTCTCTATACCCGCCTTGATGGTGTTCTAGGCGGTCCTTATCAACGAGAGTTGTTTATTAGGCTGTGGCGGTGACAACAGTTGCCATCAATTCACGGTCAGTAAGAAACGTAGTGTAGTTACTAACATCTAGGAGAGTTATTTCTGAGACTTTATAAATATATAATTCCGAACAGTCTTTATATATAATTCCGAATCAGCACGACCCCAAGTTTGTTGCAAAAGTGTCGGTAAGTAAGAAACGTGGTGATGGGGTCTTTTCTGATCAGCTGAGTGAGCTAAATTCTTTCCTGTTCACTGTAGGAAGTTGAAATTTGATAGGGAGACTCTCTGGGACATTAAGAGAGTGAAGTGATGGGGTCTTTTCTGATCAGCTGAGTGGCGAGGACCACCTCAACTGGTGGTATTTATTTTATTACATTACTTACATTTTGATCGTTATTTCCTCTTTTTTAATCATTTATTAACATCGCCTTAGCTTTGCACCAGGTCACATAACGCCGCAAATAGGTAGGACTTATATCGTTACTATAATGTGCTGGGTTCCTGTTAGGTACTACTGTTATACGGACTTGATTAGGGCTTTCCAGGCCCTAATAGGCCTCTAGTCTAGTATAATAGAGGTAGGTGTGTGTAATATGTAGGTATCAAGTATATTAAGAGGAAAGGATTCGAAGGAAAAACATATTACACAGAAAAAATGGTAGTAAAACGATGTAGCTAAAAAGGCTAAGAATGGTGAAATACCACAACCGTAGTTTATTATCGATAAACATTCTATTTTCTATAAAGTTCAAACAAGAAATATTCGTGTGCACAAAAATGTCCTTTAAATATTGTAAAAAATTATATTTAACAAGTGGCTATAATGTTGAAATTTCCTTTATTTGCCTAATATAATGGAGAAAAAGTTCGTTTCTATTATTTTGACGGAATAAATCTTCGTGCACTGAAGGAGCTGTAATTTTGCACTACTAATGACATACAAATTATTATAAATTGTGATGTATGAGAGTAGTTCCTTCTTCTCGATTTTCGAATACGCTGCAGCTAGGGATATTCCTGACGGCTTATTCAATCTTCAGGATAGACTTTGGGTTTAGCAGGTTAATCGCCTCTCTCCTTTCAAGGAGTAATTAATCTCTATCCACCACCTCTCGTTGTCGCATGTTAGTGGAGCTCGGATTCGATCCTCACACTCGCCACTACCCAGCCACTCTGTTATCGAACGTCCTGCCCTCCACCTACCCTACCAATTAGCAAAATGGGCAATAACCCCTAAAATTTGAAGCTGGAACAAATAAAATTTTACCATAGCCCTGCCTATTCAGAGCCCCCTCCTCCTGTTTTTAAAAGACCTGGGAGTGTGAGGGATAGGAGTAGTTCCCCCTTCTCCATTCTTGAGTACACTGCAGCTGGGGATATTCCTGACGGTTTATTCAACCTTCATTATAAGTCTCAGTCAGTGTTGGGCATAATCTTATCGTCGAATACGAATACGATTGTAATACGTAGATTCTGAGTCAACTGTGATTATATTCGTATGCATGTAATCGCATTCGTCGGTCGGCAATTACACGAATACAACCCATAAAAATTCGTCACAGTCATCAATTTTAATAGGGAGTGACTCTTATGACATGCAAAGCCTTGGTAATATTCCCTAGCTTAAGAGGGACGTCCTTAAAGTGAATTCAATTATTGGAGCCCAGCCTATTTGTCTCAAATCTATTTCAATAGGAAGTCCCTCTCAAGCTAGGTAATATCAGCAAGGCTTCGCACATTATAGGAGGGATGCCCTATTGAAATTGATAACCGTGACGCATTTTTATGGGTCGTATTCGTGTAATCGCTTATTTATTTATTCACGGCCTAGTTAGCCCAATATACAATAAGGAAACAATACATGGAAAATACAGACAACGAATGAAAATGGAAATTTATACAGAAAAGTGTTAGAAACGAAAATTAAATCAATTCGCAATAGTATATTGCGAATACGAATACAATTACATGAATACGAATATAATCGCAGTTGACTCTGAATCAATGAATAAATCGTATTCGTATTCGACGATAAGATTATGCCCAACACTGCTCTGGGTGTAGCTTGTTAACCGCCTCCACCCTTTGAAGAAGTAATTACTCCTATCCATCACCTCTCGTTGTCACAAAATTGATGAACGGTAGTTTTCTCATACGATGATGGCGCGGGAATGGTCGTATATTAAACTTTATAGAGTACTGTACGAGTTATAACAACCCGAAGAGCCTACGTTCTACATGTTTATGTTCAATTTGATTTAGTCTAAGAAAGTCGATTTCCTATCAATTTCAGTCTATCTACCAAGGGGAAATAAGAAGTGTTCTTGGGGCTTCCGAAGACTCAGAATCTCACTACTAGCATACAAAAACTAGCCGGCGCCAGGAAAAGATGTGATTACCTCGTATTTACATTGAAGAAATGATACATTATCATTTATTGAAAGTAAGAATTATGCATTTTATGTTAAAAAGATTAATTTTTGAGAAATTGGAATCCATTGTTTCCTAGAATTTGAAATTGACTATTTGAATACCATAAATGAGAGTTCGGTCTAAAATACCAAAGAGTTTTGACCGAAGGTTAAGTTCCAAATTATTTCAGAGTGTAATTTAACACTGCAGACAATGCATAAAACAATGTTTGCCTCTCATAAAACACATTTCAACCAGTGGTAGTTACTATTCATGAGTTGAACTACATAAGTTAGATGCAGCTGCTGAGCTGAGAGAGCGGCACGAAACGAGAAGGCTGAGGAAGGACGGAGGAGAGAGAATTGATAAAGTAATGGAATGGCAGGGAGGGAGAGAGAACTGAGTTTGTAATGAAGACCAACTAATTAAATCCTCGCGGATATAACTGCAGTGGGTGTGATATTCGTGTCTCCACTGGACTGCGAACCTCAACCTCTTGACTGGTTTTGCAGATAGTTCGCCCATTGTACCCGGGCGCCCTACTTACCGACTAATTTGTCAGAACTATCAGATGTCCATTAGAGGGGAACTGACTGTCGTATTACACAGCCTTTATAATGGGGTTACGGTGGTTACAAATTGAGATGTTCACGTTCAACGCTTGATTTATTGTCCAATCCTAGATGGAAATTATGAGTAAGCACAATTGTATGATTAGACGCTAGGCTCACTATTTCAATAACGAATCTGCATAAATCATTCACCCAGGAAGAGAATTTAGGGGAAATTACCGAAGTAAAAGTTTGTAAGGAATGGTTAGTTATGATGATAATTGGCTACATCTGAATAACACCGAACAAACATTAGTCGTGTTTAATATTTGCATCGCACGTAATAGCATGATCTTATATGCGAGTATATACCTAAAACTCAAAGCTTGCTTCTATCAATGAATGATCAGCAAGTTCCGGCCTACAAATTGGCTAGGTCTGAACCTCCAAAACAATTTCTACTTCATTAACGGAGCTACCCTTCGCAACCGATTTGTGTAGTTCCCGAACTTTTGTTATTATGGTCGCCAACACGCAGTTCAGAGCCTTTCATCGCGCGTGTTTGGGTTACCGCGATTTCGATCAGATGAGTGAGCTAAATTCTATCCTGTTCACCCTAGAAAGTTGAAATTTTATGAGGTGACTCTTTGGGACGTTAAGAGACGACTGAAATTATGGGCTCTTTCCTAATATGCTGAGTGAGCTAAATCCCATCCTGTTAAATCTAGGAAGTTGAAATTTGATAGGGCGGCTCTCTGGGTTATTAAAAGACGATTGAAATTATGGTTTCTTTTCTGATCAGCTGAGTGAGCTAAATTTTCTCTTGTTCACCCTAGGAAGTTGCAATTTGACAGGGTGATTATTTGATACAATTAGAGACGATTGTGATTATGGAACCTCTCATGATCATTTTGTATTTTATGCTTTTTTTGGCATGTAGCTTCCGCAGTTACGAACACAGTCTGGATATGGTTATTTCAGCAGTCTATGCACCGACTATCACGTACCGTAAAACAGAACTAACGGTATGTATTAATTTTCCTTTATTATAATTCATTTATTATATAAGTAACGCAGATCAACAGTTCGTGTTTAGAAAATCCAAAGCAAAATTTAAAAAATAAAACTTTGTATAAAACATCATTTGTTTACTTCATTTAAAATAATAACCACTTCATCTTATTATTGAAGAAAATATTATAAGCAATTCTTAATTTATTCTAGGTTTTATTTTATGCTAGCTGGAATTTTTCATAGTCATATTTCCATCACGAAACAGTTAATGCATTTCATTTTACAAAATTTGCTCTAGTTGAAACCATTGCAGCTGAATGTCTTTAATTCTCTATTCCCATAACATTATAGTATAAATACGTTTTTATTATGTTTTCTGCAGAGAGTTAATCAAATTTTATTATCGAGTAAATAAAAATCTATGTATACTAAAACGCAGATTACTTGTTTGCATGTTCAAATGCATGTCTGTGGGCCATTACTATTGATGGAAGAATTCACTTAGCTCGTTACTTCCTGCACAATACCATAAATATATCGGCTAACTGGCCAAACAGTCAATTGATTTCCCGTGGGTATTGATAAAATCCAACTTGTGCAATCTCATCCGAACTAGCCTACGTCCGAACTTTAACTGATGTGATTGATTATGCGCCATGTTTCAAAATGCCCCGTAATCTTGTCAACTGGGTGATTGATAGAATGATTCGAGTTAGGTCGACGATGATAGCGATCCGAGTATCAATGGAGCACAAAAACTTCGTTGTTCCACGAACAATGCAAAGGTGAAGGAGCGAAGTGGTTCAGGGGGTTCTCCCCTTTGTTTATTGCAGCCCCATTGGTTCATTAACCAAACCTTCCCCGTTGATGGGGTTTGAATAGGATGGAAAAAACTACGAGACTATGACGAGATACTGAAGTCAATATGGATAAATGCTGTAACCCCAGAGTCAATCAAGAATGTAGGAGAAAACATCTTAAAACAATGAATTGCTTGTTAGAGGTTTATTTTTTAATGATACGTATGTTAGTAAATGAAAATGAAAGTCAACAATAAAAATGAGAGTACGGTATACTACCCGACGCTGATCACTTATGTGTACACAACAGAATTGATAAAGGACATTCACCGAATAAGTAATACTGATTTGAATAATTCTTCCAGAGTAAATTGATAATTGATGACAGAAATTCCATTTTAGAATTTTTTGACATAACCACAACCAAACCAAAAAATCTACCGACCGAATAATTTACTAGCTTTGTTCATGCCTATTCAGTAATGCTCAAAGTAAGCAGGGAGCTTGGCTGAGTTGGCCTTGCTTCATATATAGCTTCAAGAAACAGGCTTGCAACCCTATGAGCTAGAGTAGGCCAGCATGGAGATTTTTAATTTCTGGACAGCACATAGTAGCAAACTAATTCCATGAACTTCAAAACATAACGTCCTAGACACAAAACGAATTCAATCATAAAACAAAAGCAGAAATGTAGATCTTTGTGGAAATAAAAATGTGGATTTATGCATAGGATACAGTTTTGGATAATTGTTCTAATGTCAGGTCATAGAAGTCAGTGTCATAGTGTGTATGGTGTCAATTCTTGGAGCAAATTGCTCCTGCCCAGACCAGGCTATCCTGTGCTACGGATCTTGGCTTGGACAATTGCAGATCTGCCATGAGCATGCTCAATGCAAGTTTTAGCAAACAAAGCAAATTTATAATTGTGTCAACAGAAGTTACAAAGAAACAGAAGTTCCTACTTGTTGATGTATGTGTGTAAAACAAAAATTGTATACCTTATTCGACCATAGGATTACTTTGAGTTTTATAATACTCCCAAATAGATGGACTATAATTCAATGCAAAATGACCGGCCAAAATTTCCAATTTCGTACGAGTTGAATATTTTTACTTTAATAAATAAACAACGAACGTGATGTAAAGACATGGGAAAATTGTATTAAGAAACCGAACCAACATTCCACTTCACACAATACCAACTCGCAACTAGCAACTCTACTTCACCTAGATATCATAACATGTGATAATAATTGTAAAATAGATAATAGTTCACTGTTGATATTGCAGTCAGTACATATTCTCCCCTTTTTCAAAAGTCTAAGCCGTGTGTGCATGCCGCAATTGATCAGCATGGTGCCGTTTCATGAGTCCATTTACTAGGCCCTGATATGAGTAGGGCCCATTAATTTCAACTACTTGACCCCTACTATATTCTCGTTTTGAACTGTTCAAAACCCAAACATCTTCTCCCTCAATAAAGTATTTTTCCTTCCCGGAGGGTTTGTTGATGCGCTGACGAACAATTTCCTCGTCAATTTTGCTTTCTACATTTGTCCGGAGTAAGGCCAGAATCTACCGATTCTCATTAAAGCTCTCAAAAGAAAACTAGATAAAGGTTTAAAAAAAGGCTTTAAGCAATTACTTTCAAAACGAAAACTGAAACTTGTATTATCATAGGTACAAATAAATATATGAGTATTAAGAACCAAAAGCTCAATACAAATATTTGAAAAAAGCCGTCCTTTCGACAAGATTACCTACAACTTTCAGTAAAAATCTTCTATTTTTACGATCCACGATATCGCATCCATTCATCATGGTGATGGTTCATAATGGAGACGGAGTACTACTTCTTCGTATTAGTCTTTACTCCGATTGAGACTCCACCAGCCATTAAAACCGAAGAAACAAATGAAAGAACGGTCATTATTCTGAAGGAGAAACACGATTCCCTACATATTACTGTCCTTTGATGATTTATTAGTATCATCGTGTTATTTCTGAGTGACTAGTGGATTTCCGACTCGTTTTTTCCTTCAAAAACCTGTAAGTGGAATTCAAATTGAACTTTACCTGCTCAGATACCAAAAACAGACGAAGAAGTTTTCAGCTGTGCATTGTCAACTTTTGAAAACGAAATAATAAGGATGAAGCGGCTGGCACATACTGGGAATATTATTGAAATTGGAGGGGGGGATGGATTAGAAAATTAATGTACAAATTGACGAATGTAAGTATTTGCACAATAATAGGGTGTTAATGGTTCCATCTGACCGTTCTCACACAATTTTTCTGCATCAGGAAACTAAAATTGAGAGGGATCTGTTAGGAATATATCTTGGAATAAATTTCAATATAATTCAACCACGCTCTGCTACCATACGACGAATTTGGATAATCCGACATCAATAAAGCGGAAGAAACGTGTGGCAACTTAATGTGTAGCTTAATTTTGCATAAAAGAGTAAATGTCCAGAGTTCCCTTCCTCTGTTTATCTATGTTGAGAAATTTCCAATTACTGTGTCTCGAGCGCTCATGAACGAACAATCAGTTACACAATAAGCCACGAGGTGGAAGCACTATATTGTTTTGAACGGGTGCGAGTATATGCATGAATTCTGGTCCAGTCCCCATAATAAATGATATTATTTGGACAATGCTTTGGAGTTTCCCATCTCGACTACCCAACGGATTCTTCAATCGTTACTATAATGGAGGATATTACGTCTTATGTTAGCTTCTCCCTTTTAGAAGGATTGAATTGAGCTATCAAGCCGTGTTTATGTTCTGACCCTTTCCCGTGAAATAGGCAAGTACAACACGATCGAGATCCCCTATTACGATAACGTACGGGAAAATGTAACGACCCGTAAAAGTTGATGAATCCACCGAACGTTCAGCGACCGGTTATTATAACAAGGTAGTCGATAAAACATTAATAGGTCGACATCCCGCGTAACATCATCTTTCTTCGAACCCGTACTCCATATCATGTCTTCATGATTGGCAATGGAAAAAATGACGTAATGCGAGGTGATAATGAGTGTTAATACATAAATCAGCAGCTCTCTGGCTCCTTCACAGTATTAAGAACGTGCCTGTATGGAATGCATTTTACATAGGCAATTAATTCCGGAGTTGGGTTTTCCGTTCATGAATAAAGAATCATGAGTGTTAGTAACCACCTTTGCACGTAACGAATAAAAGAAACATGATGGGAATTAAAACTGAAATAGTATCGTCGAGTTATTGGAAAAGCAGACCTATACTATGAATATTACAATATAAATTGCGTTTCTAAGTAACTTTTCCAACTTAACCAAGCCCGTAGAACATGGATGAAGGTGATGATTGCATAATGCACACTTCTCAAGGTTGAGCAAATATGTAAGTACATCTGAAATTGACTGCAAAGAATGATTTTCATTATCTTTCAGAACTAGTTCGTACATACCGTCGCATATGTTAAACTTGATGCAATTTTTGGGTTAAATTCTGCCATTTTGTTGGATAACTGCAAACCAGTTACGTGATTGGTAATTTCACATCTATACTTTTTATTTTTACACCTATACTTTCCCATAATTGGCAAACGAAGTGTCTCTTCTTTTACCAGGCCTGAGTGTGTGTGTGTGTGTGTGTGTGTGAGGTCGTGAGTGTGGGAGAATGTGTGTGTGAGTGGGAGTGAGTGTGTGGGAGCGTGTATGCGTGGGTAGGTCTAAGTTGTCAGTCCCGCCCTCCAGCCCGTGGTTTTGGAGCTATCAACTTGTAATTTGGTTCGTTGGCTCCCGAATTATGGTTTATAGTTGTCTGTGCCGATGTGGCGGCGATAACGTCAACGATTTAAACGAAAACTTCGGAAATCATCGTTTGGTTCAAAATTGATTGAGAAAACTTTCAGAGCGATCCTTTTCTACGATATTATCGACCACGAATTTCACTCGAGTGGTAAAGATGGCTCCTTAGCTTATCATAACCTTTTGGCTGTTTTAAAGAGCGTCCACATCAAAATTCCACCTTTTTTAGTTGATTAGGAACTAAAATATCATCAAAGCAAAACTATTTTAACATACCTACGTAGCGGGAGTCCATTTCGATCGTTTTGTGGAAAACGATAACACAGTTTAGTGGACGTAAAGCCTCTTTTTATGAGAAAAGTTTTTTTGCTTGTTTGAGCTTGTAGCATGGTTTAATTAGATAGTGCAGCAAATACTTGCATTCACTTATGTGTAAACTCATATATTTATACGTTTTAACGTTTTAATAACGATATTTCTTGATAAATAGCATAATTTCTGGGCGTTTTCTCTAGAAAAAACATAAAAGCTATTTGGAAGTAACTACTGCACTCATTGTGCACTAAAACATGAAATGAACAGGTTCAAACTGGAGAATGGACTGGAAATAAAATGGAAACTAAGAGGCACATAAAGATATTTTTGCGGATGGATATAAAACCGTAGTCTCGCGATACACATAATAATGGTAGGTGCACTTAGATATTTCATTTTTAATGCTGAACTTTAGGGTGAGATTCCATAAGCTCATCCTAAAAGTAGGTAACTGCATTCTTCGCCTCTGTTAGTTTTATAGCTCGGATCCCATGAAATTTCGTTATCAGCAGAATAGGTGGGCATTTACATGCGGGGGGGCTCGAGGAATTGACGATGTCCAGTGGAACTGCTCGGTTATTTCGAGTTTACGAGTGGAGGATAGGATGCTTGACAGCGAGATAAAGTGCACCGCACCGCGGAGAATGACTGTTAACGCTGATGGGACCATGAAACGGGCAAAAGATGGTAATTTCACTTCATGTGAACTTGAACCATCTGTAGGATACCCTACCCGAAATGAATGATGTTTCTATTTGTTTTATACAATATTCCCCGCTTAATGTGATTACGGTATCATGTCATCATCCGCTTATTGTTATCAAAATCGCCAGAAGCAGGGCCGTGGAGAGAAATTCCGGGCCCGGGGTAAAAATCCTTCGGACCCAAGTGAGAAAAAATAGTAAAGTTCCAGTCTTGCAGCATGATCGTATGAGCCAATTTTCGAAGATCATCGATTTTATTTATGTTACTTGTTTCGAAATTTGAGCACTTTGAGAGCAAACAGAATTCTGCAATAATGCTAAACAGAATTCTGCAATAATTCTAAACAGAATTCTGCAATAATTCTAAACAGAATTCTGCAATAATTTTAAACAGAATTCTGCAATTCAAAAAAGGTTACGGATTTTTATTTTTTTATTTTTACTTATCTTTTTTAAATCGATTTTTCAGCAAATAAAGGTACCTAATGAACTAATAATTTAAGTAAGTACATTTTTCAGCATAATTTTGTACATGAAGAAAATATAAATTTCACAACTTTAAGCCATTTTTAATGACGTGTTGAGCACATTTTTGGAAATTTGTGCAAATTCAAAACGTGTTATGTGTGTAACGATCCTTTAAGGTATATATATATTGGTATATATATATATATATATATATATATATATATATATATATATATATATATATATATATATATATATATATAATATATATATATATATATATATATATATATATATATATTCAAATAATTTATTTACTAATTTATTTTATTAATGATTAGCGAATTTTCGTTGAAAATGAAGCTATTCCAATAGATCGAAAAATTTGAAAACTAATAATGTTTGAATATTTAATTCATTGAAACCCGTTTTGAGGCATTTTGAAACCAACGCCGTACTTTAACGTTTTTTTTTTCATTATGTCGGTTTGAATGCCAATGTCATTCTGTTTGGGGGGAAAAAAAATCCGTTTTCGCCAAAAAATCAAGCATTTCGAATGAAAGGATCGTTGGGCAACACATGTTGAATGTGCACAAATTTCCAAAAATGTGCTCAACACGTCATTAAAAGTCTTGTTTAAAGTTTTAAACAAGTCTTGAAAGTTTTAAACATTTAAGACTTGGCTTAAAGTTGTGAAATTTATAATTTCTTCATGTACAAAATTATGCTGAAAAATGTGCTTACTTAAATTATTAGTTCATTAGGTACCCAATATTTGCTGAAAAATCGATTTAAAAAAGATAAGTAAAAATAAAAAAATAAAAATCCGTAACCTTTTTTGAATTGCAGAATTCTGTTTAGAATTATTGCAGAATTCTGTTTGCTCTCAAAGTGCTTACATTTCAAAACAAGTAACATAATTAAAATCGATGATCTTCGAAAATTGGCTCATACGATCATGCTGCAAGACTGGAACTTTACTATTTTTTCTCACTTGGGTCCGAAGGATTTTTGACCCCGGGCCCGGAATTTCTCTCCACGGCCCTGCATCTGGCGATTTTGATAACAATAAGCGGGTGATTATATTAACCGCAATCACATTAAGCGGGGACTATTGTACAAAACAAATAGATACATCATTTATTTCGGGTGGGGTATCCTACAGATGGTTCAAGTTCACATGAAGTGAAATTACCATCTCATTATGCTATGCAATTCTTAGGCCGACCCCCAATAATTTTTTTTGTAACGTCCGTGACGAAATTAAAGATGATTTTCACGTACAACCGAGTAGTTGAGTAGTTGCTATAGATTGTGTCACAATTTCAGTGTTTTTCACGTACAACCCAGCCGTTGTTAGGGGAATGAAACTTTCGCAGTTTTCATCGCACAAAAATCGTTCGCCACTCGTTGGAAAGCGCTTGATTTATGTGATAAATGTTCACATTTCAAGCTACCAATTTCCCTCTCCTTACGTACCTGGCTACATTCCAAAACTAAGTTGATTCAGGCTAAGAATTGCATAGCAAATTATCCTCGTTTTCTACGCAGTAGAAAAGATAAAAGATCCGGCGAGGCGCGAAGCGCCGAGTATATATATATATATATATGTATAACAATATTTTACAATATATATATATTTATAATATATATATATATACATATATATATATATATATATATATATATATATATATATATATATATATATATATATATATATATATATATATATATATATATATATATATATAAGTATTACTTACACAGGGGTGCCCACCCCCCCCAAGCGCAACGACTCGAGCCCCCCCCCCCCCACTACTGTAGCTAAACAAGCCAAAGTATATTATATTTAACGTTATTAGTTATATGCCTTATTAGGCTTGCCTACAATCGACAGAGCAGTTTTTTCTTTGTGCTGATGATTAAGAAAATGCATCAATTATTTCCTCATTAGATATAGACTCCATCACATCTTTCTCTGCTGGAAGAACCAACAAGTAATTCCATCAAGAAAGAAAATAACCATCCAATAAAGTAATTCGAATTGAAAACAGCTGACGCTAGCAAATTGTTAGTATAAATCTTATTACTTGTTCATAAAAAAAATAAAAATATACTCATTTTCTAACCCCCCCCCCCCCCCCAAAAATTTTAACGACGCAGTTTGCGTCGTGACCCCCCCCCCCCCCTACTTAAAAAGTTACATATAGATTTAAAAACTGAATAAGATTAAGCCAAATCAGCAGAAGTTCAGACTACACCGGCTTACCAAAGTTGCTTAGCGTTTCACAGTTGTGTTGAACTCAGCTTGAAATTTTAACGAATATTGTTGAGGGGAGTTTGAACAATTTTTTTTTTTCTTGGCTGATAACCGTGGTTTACCTATTTATTATTAAAAGTGAGAAATCAAAACTTTTTACAGACATTCTTTCATCTTTTTCAGTAAACCGTTGTTTTATGGTAGGTATCACAGTTATTTAACATGGGTAATATCTCACTTTCGACTGCACTAAAAATTGTATCTTTTTCTTCACCTAATGTGAGTTTTTGCTTAAAGCACTCGTGTGATCCATAAATGAATCGGGTGGTGGCAGCACAGCAACTTGATTCAAACAAGCTTTCCGCTGAAAATTGTCTAAAGCTAAAAAAATATTTACTTCTCACGCAAACCAACATTTACACTCCGATAACCAATGGATAATCTAATTAGTAGGTACCATGTTTCTGGATCTTCTGAGATTAGGGATAAATCGAACTGACGTCTAATGTCTTGATGTTACTTAGGTACGTATACCTAGAAACGACCGTGATTTACTCATAGCAACGCGCAGATGTAACTCAAGTTATAGAAACGATTTATTTAAACAAGATTTTTGTTTATCTCAGCAAAATATACCTAATTAAATTACAAGCACTAATACTAACTTACCCTGCAAACAGCCATATTTATTGAGAATGAAAATTATTATCATAAAAATGTAGGTATAACTGATGAACGGATGATAACAGATTGATGATTCGGTTGGTACCTATGTCTGCGGCTAGGAGTTACGGAAACAGTAGTTGATGTGCTATTGGAGTTGCGTTACAATAGTAGACCTGCTTAGTGATATCTTACAAAACATGTAAGTAGGGAGGTAATCACTAATTTATTTATCTCTCTTTTTATCCCTTCTTTTTTCTTTTTGAAGAAAATTCGGGCCCCCTCGGGAAGGCCGGGCCCCGGGGGTAGTGTACCCAGTAACCCCCCCCCCCCCTCCTCCCTCTACGGGCCTGGCCAGAAGGAAACGGACGTGTGTAAATACCAAAGTTAGGCAAATTGTAACTACAAGTACAGATACAGTAACTAGCACGTTCGGGTTTAACTGTATCCACTCGCAATCACAGTTACAAGCCCTGCAACTGCTTTTTTCGGGTCTGATATTTTTATGGATACTGTAACTGTATCCGAAATCCGCAGATACAGATACTGGCCGAGGAAAAGTAACTAAGAATACAGATATTGTTACTTCTCTCAGTAACTGTAACTATTTCTAGTTTTTTTTCGGATACAATCACAAAAATCGTCCTGATTTGACTGGAATTCGAAAAATTGACCCGTACTGCACACATAATCACAGTTTTGGAAAGTATTGTAAAGTTTTCAAAAATATATATCACACGAATGCGTCTTTATCTTATGTGTATCATGTAAAGCATATTATGCAAACAAAAAACACACAGCAAACTTCCATTTTTTTTTTTTTTTTTGTAATACTTATTTGTTGAAGTGACACAATATTATATATTATTTGAATGAATTGGTTTCATCCGTTAATAAAATAAACGCCCTATTTATTATAGTGGCTGCACTTTGTTGTGTCTCTCTGAAACAATGTTATGAGTATCATCTATTTCGGAGACAATAGAAAACAAGAAAACGAGCGCATCTGGATTTTGAATGAACCCATCGGAAGCACTGGGGCCGGGCATTGTATTTTCAAATCACCCGCACCGTAGTTTTCCTTCTTTTTTCGTGAGTGATCCCCGATATCGATCTCGAGTATCCGCTCCGTAATATGAGGTAATTTTCGCATATTCGATGAGGATCGTGGATAGAAAATGGAGGTTTCCCTATCGCATTTCCCTCGCCCCGCCCACATGTCGGTTTTTTCCCCCTCCGAAACACGCTAAGGCCGCAAATTGGGCTCTGGACGTCCACTTACCCCTTTTTTACTTACCCCCTCCCCTCACCCTCCCGTCACCCTTTCTCTGTTCCTCTAGAAAAACTTCCGTGACCGCTTCGTCTCACCTTTAGCTCACGTGAGCTGTCCGGAAGGGGGAAAAGTTGCGGTCGAGCCCGCCTACATCTCCACGATGTCATGTGAACTTTTGTTTGACTTGAGAGTCCCCTGTGACTGTCGTGTGCCGTCAATAATGGCTCGGCATCATTGATCATCCCCAACTTTCGGGTTGACACACTACGACCCCTTGACGTACGATTCAATCAGGTGAGCGAATGGAAAGCGCTCTAAAATCGGCCATAGTGAATTCATTCCAATATTGATCCATTTGAATTTTAGTCATCTAAAAAGTAGAATAACGTCACGAATAGGGTTGAAAAGAACGATACTTCGAACAAAGTTTAATTTTGGAGTACGTGAACCATTTCAATATCTGATCCAACAACTCCACACCCATGTATTCAATCAAGTAGACGCCCATATGATATTTGGTACACGAAAATTCGTACACCAAGTTATGTTTGGTGGTCCGTATTCTGAGGCGCATCATTATGCACTAGGAGAACACGATAGAAATAGGTTTGTTTTCTAATTTGCAAATTCAGAGATAAGAAAAATGACAATTGTATGGATTTACAAACGCAAAATAGATAATACAACACAAATGGATCAAATAAGTACCAACTTCACAGGTATCATATATATATATATATATATATATATATATATATATATATATATATATATATATATATATATATATATATATAGTTGAAAGTAGGCTAAATTGTACACATATATACCGAAACAAGGTATATGACTTCAGATGGTATCAAGACCCATGTTCTAGCTGAGTTCTTGAAAAATTTCAATCCGCATGATTGCAATATTTTGCCTTGCGAAAATAATTATGATTATCAAAATAAAAAAAAACATAATATATATTTTTACGGGTTCCTAAGTTTGTGGTTTTGTGTTACATCAAATGCTGTAAATGCTCGAAACTAAAAAATAATTGTAATTGAATGATCAGTGAGATTGGTGAACAAGTAAACTGCTGTAGTTAATAGAAAAAACAGTGCCATTTAAGTAGCATTATTATATGAGCGAATTTTCGTAAATTATCGTATCGCAGTAGGCTATATTGTTATGAAATTTGAGCATTTTGAGTGGAACTAAATTTTTAACTACCAATGTCATGGCTAAAATCTCGTTTTAAATAATATACTGCGGCTTTTTGGATTAAGGATTTATAAGATATTGGATTTAGGGGCATTTTTTTGCCGTTTTCATCGGCTTTTCGGAGAATACTAATGAAATTCAAGTACGATTTTCAGCACAATTTTATGCGTAAATTTGTAAATGTTCTAGTTTACTGTTGATATATTTTTTAAATTAATAGTCTGTAAAAAAGAAAAAGAAGAAAAAAAGTCCTTTAGCCATTGTAAGCCACTGTTAGTGATTGGTGTTTTTTCTTATTTGAGCAACTTAATGTGCTCAAAAAGTGCTGGCCAACAAACTCATACCTTCATCCAAAAAACTTGATTTTTTGGCGCAAGAGCGGAATTTTTATCTCAATTCTAGGGAGAGTTATCATCTGGAATTGTGATGAGGTCGAGAAATCAATAACGCGTAAACAATTACCGCTCACTCATTTCGCTGCTTTGAATGCATAACCTCAGTCAATATGCTGAATCAGCACGCGATACTCACATTCTTTGAATCCCAGCGCGTGCCGTTAAATCCAATGTAGCGACTAGAGTGATAAAAATAATCAACATTACTGACAAACACGTTTTGTAGGTGACACAATTTTCATCAAATTCTAATTCACCAGAATAATAATTAAAATGTTGTCAAATTTTGATGATGATTCATACAATTTAAAATGAAAATGCAATGCAGGGTGACCGCTCCCGTGTGTGAACGATTATATATTAAGGAGTATACGTTTCAAATTTATAAATAAAATCCCGACCCTCTATTCAATAATTTTCGGCTGTTCCGGGCCCATTTGCTTTAATATATAATCACTAATCTAAATTATATATATGTTTCTTCCTTTAAATAATTTAATATTTTCTTGTTATAGATTTTTAACTGCCACCAAGTCCGTCTACTTACACAAACGTTAGCGCCGAGTTTCAGAATTCTTTTTAAATGGAAGTATGAATTGGATTCCTTCATTTACAATAATAATTCATATTGTTTCAAGTTGCTGCGTCAAGGAACACTGCAATATTATCATTGCGAAAGAGATTCTCGTATTTGTTATTGTCAAATCTGAAAAATAATGTTAACAAACACATTTTGCGTTGAAGGTTTTACTCGAGACTGTTGAAAGTGGAGAAGACTGGCTTTGCCGTATAAAGTTCGATGTTAGAAGATTTAGGTCTGTCGTTTTTCTCCACTTTTCTCTTTCAACAAGGGAATCGGCGCTCCATTTTCTTCTCAGGGATTATTTACAATCGCATACCTAACTCCTTGGGGAATTGAGAACGTGGATACCTCTTGCTCAAAACCGTATTCGCTAAAATACAGGCGGAATATGGATATCTCTTAGGAAATCACTCAAACGGGGATATTCATTCTCTGGAACGTAGCGCTTCTGAACTGCACACCTCAGTGAGCCTTCAGTATTGCTATTTACCTTAGAACTCCAAGACTGATCTTGTTCAAGTTAGCATGTTACTTAGAATACGCCGTTCATTTTCTGGCTGCACGAGCATCAAACACAAAATATGAAACGATGAGAGCGTGAAATGAGATAATTGCCTACGGAATACTTAGGCCCCTACACAATAATGAAAAATGGTACCTACATCGATCAACAAATACACTGATCATTGGTCTGTACTTTATTAAACATCATAAATGATATATGATCAGGTTTAAGGGGTGCTCTTTCAGAAATGGATGAGCACCCTCGGGAGGCCGCCATGGTGGGTCGGGTCCGGGCTCGGCCGGGACGCCCCGGCCGGGCCGCCGTTTTGGGCGGATGGATGCCTGTGGCCAGCATCTTTGCTTGGTGGTCTCAATTTCATTTTTTTAGCTTAGTTTTTTGAAATTATTATAACCAATTTTCTTATTTAATTGTTAGTGCTGACAATTGTCAATCAATTTATTGTGACGACAAATAAACGAAATGAAATGAAATGAAATAGAGGACATGGCGCGTATGCCTCCCTAAAGGGTTCACACCCTTGCAGTTCCAGGACCCCGCATTTTTACGCTTTACAGTAAATTTTGGAAATAAAAGAAAAAAAGTCCAGTCATGCAGCATGACCCCATGAGCGAATTTTTGAAGAAATCTTCGACATTTCAGTCGCTATTGATCGTGTAGAGAAATTTTAGTTTATGATTGTGATAGACAAACATGGAATCAAATTATTAAAAATAATTAGGAGGTACTCATACTTTATTATTATTAAACTAATCTTGTAGATTTAAAGACAAATGTAGGTAAATATTCATAGATTTTGATGTCCAATGTGGCATCAATGAGGTATTGAAGGCAGTTGAAATCTTAACAGTAGGTATACTATCATAACATCATCAAATCTTGACATAAAATAAAATAACATACCGACGTCATATGAAAGAAACGTATTTCCACAGCCAATCGATGATGAGGCTTTATACCTATTACGAGTGATATAAAGTCAGTTGCATTCGAATCTAGTATCCCACAGCAAGAAATTGACAGACGAACTGTAGTCTCTGTTTCGAACAAATATTACCGATTTTTACAACTAGCGAACGGCATTATTCCGATTTTTGACTGATTTTTCAACTTTGAAATTTTTGAAAACTTGATACATATTCTTATAGGAAATTTTACGCTGATTCCGAATATACCACATGTTAGTATGCTGAAAAAATTATTTCGCACAACAAATCGCAAAAAACAGGCTATTTTGAAATTTTTGACTACATTTTTGAAAATTTCAACCCGAAGATGTAATCCGATCATGCTGGCCAACGAACTTGAACTTTCGTTTTGTGTCCTCAACATTTTAAAATTTGTTTGAAGTTTCTAGCACAATTCTACGGACAGTTATCGTCGGGAATGACACATACATATATAGCATTTCCTAATTGAGTTAAACTTTTTCCATTTAGGTTTAGTTCTTTTCCATTTAGGTTTAAACCTTTTCCACTTAGGTTTAGACCTTTTCCATTTAGATTTAAACCTTTTCCATTTGGATTTAGACCTTTTTCATTTAGATTTAAACCTTTTCCATTTAGATTTAAACCTTTTCCATTTAGATATAAACCTTTTCCATTTGGATTTAAACTCCATCAAAACGTCAGTAGTTAGCCCCATCATAGTAAGTGCCTACCTACTATAATTTCATTAGGCTAGAAGTAAAAAAAAAAGGAAACGGATAGTTATAACTTAATTTATAACTTCCGTTCATGAGGAATTCTTAAGTTCAAAAAACATTTGTTCATTATTATATATATTATATTTCTGTGCATAAAAAAAACACTTGCATGATTTAATTTTCAAGTTGTGACATAATAACGTCAGGTTAGAGGTAAAAGTACCGAAGAGGTAAATTCATATTGTGCGAAAATCAAATTAAAATTTCAAAAGTTAGACAAGGAAAAAATATAGGCTCAGAGGCCCTGGATAGGATCAATGCGCTTCCGTACCTCGTAATTATTTCAGAGGTGTCCCAATGGTGCTCCATCTAAATAACACAACCGTCAGTCGATTAGGAAAGAAATTAGCCTCAGAGGTTCCGAAGCTGATCTGAGTCCCTCCATACCTTGTGATTGTATTCCAGATCTCCAGAAAGGACTACATTTCAGGTTTCAGCATCATAAATCGATTAAGAAACGCATTAGGCTCAGAGCGCCCACAGCTGATCAGTGTGCCTTGATATTGAATTCTTGATATTACAAAGAAGGTCCATTTAAATCGCTGATACGAAGGTCGACATCAATATGCCTGCGTAGATTCAAGCACGTGCAGAGGTAAGATTAATGTAATTAATTATGTAGGATCCAATTTGGAGATTACTGAGCCCTATTTGGAAAACGTTGAATTTTATTTGGAAAATCTAATTTTTCAAACGTTGATCGTTAGAACGTTCAAAGTATCAAAAACGGAAGCAAATGATCAATAATGTCAAAAGAAAGAATATTAGTTTATCAAAAATTTCATAATGACGCTTTTTTAATTTTTAAGAATTTTCAGAACAGACCAGCAACTTCGAGAAAACAGCTACCTATTTCTTTTTATTATTTTATTGCAATAATAATAACTAATCATATTCTTTCAATTCGGGATGCCAAACTCTGTAATGGGGCCCTGCTGGGTGTGATATATTGTACAATTGCAACATGAGGAACTACTCTGCAGCAGTTGAGTGAGCTGTATGTTGAGACGATTAACTTCTGAGCCAGGAGTATCGGAGTACGGAAGAGTATAACTACATCTCAGGGTACCTCTGTAATCAGCTGAATGTAGTTAATTTAGTTCCTTTTCAATTCCAGATGCTGAAATTTCCCTCGGGGCCGCTCAAGGTGTAATAAACTATAATTACAACTTACACACTCAGATCAACTCAACTTTTTAGCTAATTGGACTAGCGGTGCAACAAAAATGTGCCACAGTGAAGCGTAGTAGGGCAAAGCAAGTATTGAATAAAATGTTGGAAAATCTTGTAATTATTGAACAATAGACAATGAAGCAAAAAAACATCGAATCTATTATAAATGTTTAAGACACAAGAAGGAGATTATACATAAAAGTTGAATAGCAAAATTGAAATCCTGTAATGAGTTAGGTACATTTGATATGAAATAATTTCTAATTACCACAAAATGGATCCCAAGAGGGCAGAAGAATGCAATTTCAGAGTTAATGCAACGTGTGGCGTTATTGCTGTTTTAAGACTCCATTCAGAAAGTACCAACTCCTTTATTACGCTCATCTGCTATTGTTCCCTCTACCCCGGAATGAGCCACATGTCTGTGCACTCGAGCGAACCAAAGTATTCTCGGTAATGCGCCCGGCCATTAATTCTTATAAGGGGAACCAACCAACCCCCTCCCTCCAGCCACACCTCCTCCCTCTCTGATACCGTTAGAGTTGCCGACTAAATCATTCGGAGTGGCCCCACGGATAAGAGGGTTGTTGGCATTAATGCAGTACAAGAGAGAAGGCTTGGCCGGGCCCCAACTTGTACTACAAAAGCAACAGCTGTACCCTTCCTAGGAGCCCAGCCAATGAAGTTAGAGGATCTATATTTTCATTTCCTTTTCTCTCGTCCTCGGAAGTCTGTATTGTGCCATGAAAAGGACCACATTCTAGCGCATTCCACTCTAAGAATATTATTTATTGTATATGAATATGAAAACTCGGCGCGTCGCGCTTTACGTGAGGAGTTCTACTTAGAATCTTCGGCCAAAATTACATATAGAATACGCTTTACCTTAGAACGTTAGAATCAGGCATCGATCCAGGAACGTTAAATATCGATCGGTGACGTTGAACCATCAATGAGGAATGTTTTTGCAATTACTGTTGAGGCACCAGTTTTCGAATCAATAAAACGGACGAAATAACATGTAAAATGGCTATTTGTAATAACTGTAATTACTTACGCTACTGAACAAAATTAAAAAAAAATACAGGTTATGCAAATACTGTTCAGGCATCAACTTTTGAATTAATAAAAAAGAACGACACAGATGGTAAAATGTAAAATGGTCATCCACCCAGGCCCGGGACCGAGGAACATCAAAAAGCTGCGTTCAGCAAACGACTGAAGGACTAGTACAAATGGAAGTGAGCCCTCGAGCTCTTGAAATGACTCAATGCAAAGTGTCTCCAACTAGAAGAAATCGTTCTGTAAGAAGGTCTTAATGACTTTAGACGAACCACTTTTGAAGGAAGTAGGCATTGTCTTGTTTTATTATTATGAGTGGGTTTAGTAATCAGGTCGCTTAAATGAACTTGTTTCTTGAGTATTGTCAAGTAAATTCTCCCGTCATCAAAACAAAAAAATCGAAGGTTTTGGTCTTTGGACACAGGAAAAAAATTGAGAAATACAAAAAGATAAGGTGTGGTCAGGAAGTACTGGACTATGTTTTCGATTTCATATATCTTCGGGTAACATTCTCATCTTCAGGTAAATTTCGGTCGAATTTGGAGCGTCGTGTTTCCAAGGCAAAATCCGCAGCCAGATGTCTTAAAGGAATTTGCGTCAAATGCAAGATAACCTCCTGGGATTCTAAACGTACGCTTTTTAAAGCATTAGTAGAATCAGTGCTCTTATATTCTGCTGAAGTGTGGGGATAGTGTGTGGGGGTGTGTATTGTATGGAGATAGTCTTGAGCCTTTTCAGTCACAATTCTTAAAAAGTCTTCCTTACCTGCCCCGCAATACTCCAAGTGATTTTCTACGAATTGAAACACCGGTTCTCCACCATTGAAGGTCTTGGCTTATGAGAGGACCATCAATTATTGGCTAAGGATATCTAGGATGGAGGATGATAGATGGCCGAAGATTTGCTTGAGAGTTCTCGAAAAAATGCATAAAACATCTGGGGGACTGAATGACTACAACTGGTTTACCGAGCTTTTTAATGTTCTCTCAACTCTGGGTTCTGAAGAACTTTTCACTTTGGATGATCCCCAAAATTGCACAATTATTTTTTGTGTCAGGATATTGACCGTGTGTGCAATGCGGGGTATAGCTCATTCTTCAGGAGAATCGTGGACTATTCAGGCAGGCAATATTATTTGGGTATTTCTCAGAACGTGCAGGTAGAGAGAGTACTATGTCAATTAAGGCTGTCCTCTAACCGGTTTGTGACTTTGTATTATAAGGGTAACTCATACAAACTGAATAGTGAAAACCTGTGCAAAATATGTAATTTAAATGAACCCGACACCCTATACCATTTCTGTCTTCGTTGCCCAATGTTGGAGCCTTACCGAAAGCATTTTGTCGCGTGCTACATTGTGGGACGAAATCTGGTAGATGATGATGATCGGTTATCGAATTTACTCGATTTTCAAAACGATAAGCAGAAAGCTATGAATGTGTTTCTTTTTGTCACCAGGTCTCTTCTACTCCGATCATTTTCTCTTAATGAATAAAGAACTCATCGAGATACGATATCATTATCTCTTTGTCTGCGTATCAGTATTTAAATAGCATTTACTGCTCCAGAATAATTACTTGAACAAATTTCCTACAGGACTACCGTTTCTTACTGCCTATTAGTACCTTTTAATTATCAGTCACATGACTCATTCATGTTTTTCTAGATTCAACTTATGAGTTTCTTTTTCTTTTTTTTTTAACCGTTTATTACGTAATTTCAGTTCAGGCTATGTTTTGACTTATTAATCTGCTCACTAGCCATTTAAGCGTAGGCATATACTTTTAGCATGAATATGCTTTAGCCGTGACCTAACTACCGAAAAATGTCCCACGAGAGTGCAACGAAAGTAGCGCCAATAATTGTGATGATTTCCGCTTACAACCGAGTCGTTGCTAGGGATATGATACTTCGTCGTTTTTCATCCCACAAAATTCGTTGACCATTCGTTCGAAAGCTCTCGATTTATCCAACCATACTATATTAACTACTGCGAAGTGCGTGGCCAACAAGCTGAGTTATGAGCATGGTTATATGAATAATTGTTTACACACAGGTGATCATTCTCAATTATTGATATTGTGAACATGATTGCAACCGCTTGGTAATTTCTGATGATTTCATTGAGCTGGTGTTTCGATTATGTGATTCATAGCAGGTGATCCGAATATTGCGAGAACGGTTAGATTTGTGAAGCGGTGGTTAAATTATTTTAATAGGTAATTTCTATACTTTACACTATAGGAAGCTGTAATTTCGTATGTAGCCTCTTTAGCCTCTTTCTATAATAAAGTGAATGTTTACTCGCGAGTTTCTATTAGGAGATCATCATCTCACAAGAGCTCAATCGTCGTGATCATTTCTATAATAAAGTGAATGTTTACTCGCGAGTTTCTATTAGGAGATCATCATCTCACAAGAGCTCAATGGTCGTGATCATTTCTATAATAAAGTGAGAGCGAGGAGCTAAAACATGATTCCATGGCAGAATGATAAACAGAGTTCAGAGGCCGATGGGGGGTCGGGTTCAGAGAATCGACGAGGAGTGAGTCGTGTACGGCTAAAGCATATTCATGTTTTTTAATTTTAATTTTGTTTTTTAATCAGGCTCAAAGGAACTGTTGCTTTTTTTTTCTTTCCCTCTTCTTTGCACATTTCAGGCATTTAAATTGAGATGCATATTATTTTATATATTAAGACCTGATCTCTTTTTAATAATCACTCTGTGGTTTTATACAATAAACGAATTACTACTACTACTACTACTAATCAGGTCGCTTGCGGACAATCACATGGTATTTTCGCAACTTTCATTCCGAACTTTTCGCATGGGTATTTATTGCGGCGTAACTCAGCTTCTAGGGTTCCTTCCCCTGGTAAAATTTTGCCTGGTACCTACCTATCCACCCTGGCTGCCCGACCCCTCATATTTACCGTTAGACAGTAAATTCATCTAGCACCTACCCACTCGGTTTTAGAATATTATAAATCAAGTGGTTGACTGGTCACGGTTGACGTTTGAGTTTCACATAACGGGTTTTGTGATTCCGTTACAATCGCTGAAAAGTTGAAATACTTTGTGAAATAGGGAAAGCTAAAAATTGTCTACGAAGTGAAGTGTTTGCACGTCGGAAAAATAACACGATAATAGGACATAATCAACTATAAACAGATTATTTAAAGTTAGATCTTTCAATATTTCATAGACATTCCATTAAATACACGCGTTGTTTCTACCTTACATACCAGATTGAGAGACGGCTGAAGGAAAACAGGAAGGAAGGAAGTTCTACAAGGGCAGATTCAAGTTGTCTGCATTAGACCGCACACTTGGTCAGAAATCCTTTACACCGATTATGGAATACACCTTGTCTCCAATCGTGAATCCAAGAATATTTTCAATGAATCATACAGCAACTTTGGCCAATAACTTACAGAGCGATTTTACACTCATTATAACCTCCACAACCCAATTGAACGAAGTAAATATGATTTTAAAAATGCCGGCAACGTCATATTATATTATAATATCACGTTGCGTCATATCATATTATATACACACTGCGTCCAATTCAAGTTTAATTCACCACCCATGCTCTCTATCATAACTAACAGCTATGGTTTGATAACAAATACGACTGCAAATTTTGCTCAAAAATGCAACTTTGAAGACCTGACTCATCTTGAGTTACACTCTAAAGTCAATATACTGTTACCAAGTGTTGACTACTGGTGGCACAACGATAGTATGGTGCTTATGCAACAGTTTATCGAGCGAGTAATCATACGCATCAACGAAGCTACTCCATCAAACGAATTTGCCACTGCAGCTCATTATTTCGTAACTTTCTTCATTAACTTCCCATTCGCTCTCATTCGTCCGGCATTATTTATTAAAGTTCATAATATTTGCATTATTGAATTTTCTAGTCTTATTATTATGAGTGTGTATTATAACAGGTCGCTATTGGACATCACTCCCTAGCAATGGATGTTTATCGGTATCGCGTTACTTTCGTTCCAATCTCATATAACGTTTTTTGGCAGTTAGGTCCCTGCTAAAGCATAATCATGCTAAAAACGGACGATGGACCTACGATTATGCAGTCAGATCATTATTTAATAATGATTTATTTCGCTCATTATCAGTTCATTATGGTTACTTAGCAATATTAGTTTATAACTTAGCGTAATAAACCAGCTATGCTTGACACTACAGAGGCTTAGGGATCATGAGATGTTGTGATAAAATGAGAGTATTCCAAAAATTGGCAAACGATTTCCCTGCTATGAAAACTAAGGGAATTACACTTCCCTAGTAACGCATTGGTTGTACGTGAAAATCAATATAAAAAAAAAAAAAAAAAAAAAAAAAAGAAAAAAAAAAAAACGTCTTGTTATTCAATAATAAATTAATGATATTCGTGATTATTATCTGGTCTCCCTTAATTGATACAGTTGATTAGAAATATTATATGTAGTGATTTTCATTTAGGTCTTGGACGAGTGAATCCACACCTAAAAACGAGAAAAACAGAATATTACACAGTGCATAATGTGAACTCGGATATGGTTATCACCAGTTTAATGTTGTAAAGTCAGAACCAAATAGCACATAGTTGTGATCATAGTGCCGCCTATTATTAACACAAATGGCCTGGAATATGGGAAAATAATATTTTCAGGCCTCAGAAAGTTGGTTTGATTAATAGCAAGAGGCAAAATTTAACCTACCGTAAACCAATGGAGGAAGCAAGAGAAGCTGACGATTCAGCTCGGTTACGTCGATCGAGAGCAGCCTCATTCGCCAATTGCATTAGAAAATTTTTTGGAATGACGTAGAAGAAGCGGTTTGTCCTTAAATATCGATAAATGGTGTAGCATATCCTTCATGCAAACTAGGAACCCATACGTATTCGACTACTCATAGGATAGACGGACATTCCCTTCGTTGAGAGAAAATCGTACCTTGAATTTCATTTGGTCAAGGTCGAGAGAGTTTAATCAAGTTCAGCCAAATGCAATATAAATATAATGACTACGAAAAAATCTGACGCATCCAATCAGATGGTGTACATATACATTTTTCATTTATATACTATTTTCGCTTGGCTCCGCGGACTGTTATCACCCGCTTTGTGTTATCAAAATGAGTTGGCCCAAGACGATCACATTAGACTGGGCCCACTTATAGAATGAAAAAAAAAAAAAAAAAAAAAAAAAAAACTAAAATGGGTCATAAATGGGTTTATAAATAAGCAAGTGAAGGTATTTGCTAGTAAAAGGAAAAACGTTTATGCTTGCAATGCAGTATACAAATAACCGGTTCAGATCGCTAAATCACATTTCAACAATAATTACAAGATATAGGTAGGTACATATTGGTAAGTAATTCATACATTAAAGGGACATCCTCATAAATGGATTGTTTGGCACTTAGGTGTGAATTAAAACATTTACCCCCTCCACCGACAGTAAATTTGAAACTTCAAAGGCTGTATAATAAGAATAAAATCTGGATAGAACAAATATATCAAAAATATAACAGTTATCACGATAATATCCAGATTCTTCGCTGTTACCCCCTCCATTCACCACCATCTATCATGAAATTGAAACTCCTGACATGTGTTCCGAAACTATACCAATTTCATAATTGAATAAAAAAGAATCACGAAAATCTTACGAGAATAGTTCAATCATCACGATTTATCAGTATTACCCCCTCCATTCACTCCCTTCCATAATGAAATTTGAATCTCCTTACATACGTTCCAAAAATTGATCGTTGTTAATGTATTGAATAAGCAAATGAATTAAAAATAAAAACCACAAGAATCGGGCGAGATTTGTAGCTAGGGCAGAGCTTGGATGAATTGGTTACCACCCGCTCCATCCCTCAGTTTCCCAAGGTTTTTTGAACAACTAGACTAAAATTAGAATCGAGCAAAAAAGTTGTAGCCTGGGTAGCGTTGACAAAATTGCTCGAAAAGAAAGATTTTCTGCTTTAGGTACCCCTTTTATTTCCTCTTTCCCATCATGAAATTCAAAATTTCCGGGGGCTGTTGCATTTGGACTAAAACTGGGATCGAACAAAGGAAGAATCTCGAAAATCTGTTAAAAAATGTGGCCTGGGCAGCATCGACGAAAATTGTCACACACACACACACACTCACCCATGTTTTTCTCCGCTGTTTCGGCCATAGAATGGTCTGAAACGGATTTGCTTACGTTTATATTTTTTTTCTCATGCTTGGGTTGTCACACACTCCCTGGATCAATTTCGATAGGTCGTCCATCTAATGACGAAGCCTAGCTTCAGAGGGAAATCCTAAAAAATGGCTTATTAATCGAGGAATATTGGAATAATTTTGATAATTTTTCAATCAATGCAACATCTCTGTTCGGCCAAAATGGGGTGGTTCCGGAAACAAATATCCAACTGTACTTGGTTGGAAAATCCTAAGGTACACAGTAATCGCACACATTCCGTCTTAATACAATTTATCTTTATTACAATTTTCATATTATTCGAAATGTTCAATCCAACTTTGGCATAAAGGTTGTTCAGCTGCTAAGGGCCAGCCCACCAATTTTGCAGAAAGCTTCCATTCAGCGCAATTTCGTTCATGATTCATTCTTCACCATTTATTTTCAAGCACTTGAAGGATGAATGACCACATTTTTGCCCTTTTATTCGAAACGGAAAATGGAAAAAAGAGGGCGATGGAAGATTTCCATTTTCCCTTCCTTGAGCGATGTTTAGTTGGCGATGGGAAGAAATGACGAAGAAAAAAGTTAGGAGAAAAGGGCGGGAAAAGAAAAAATACCCCATAAAAAGAGTCTGATTTCTTTTCAAAGAGGTTTCAGGTCTTTAGAAGTTACTAATCCCAGAGGGTCGAGTAGGAGAGAAGGATATTGTAATACGGGACTTCAACCCCTTCTTTTACGCCAAGCCATTGATTATGGAAGGATCAGCGGAAGGTGGGGCTGTGCCGAGACTTGGCGTCGTTTCCTCTACAGGATGTAAATGAGACGCTGTATGGTCGAAAAGGTCGGAACAGATAGGCCAGGTAAGGACGAGGGGATGAGATCCAAGCCGGGAACCCAACATCCACCCTGGGCCTGAATGGGAGGTTGATTGCTTTTCTTGGGCTCACCTCTCTTATTTAGCCGTGTGTTTTCACATCCACTTTCACGGGTTCGAAGCCTTTAAAAACAGCATTTCAGTTGCTACGAACGGAAGATTCCCATGTGATTATTTTCGCTGGCAGGTATTAATTTTATACCAGTTCTTCCGGCAATCAATCGGACTATTCAATCGTAATTTTGTGTCAAGCTCAAGTGTAAGTATTGAGCTACAAAATACCGGAACTAACTTAGTGACCTTGAAGAAACCGTTACTTTCCGGTAAAAGCAATCTCCCAATAAAATAATAGTTTAGCCACATTCTAGTTGTAATGACAGAATGCAGGAATGAATTAATGCATATACCCAGTACATACTTTTAGAGCCCGCACTGTTTGTTACTTAGCACATAGGCAACTCTATTAAGAATGGAGCTAATATTCGGATACTTGATTGAAAAAGCATTACAGATTGATATCATGGAATTTTCTGCCACGAACATTAAATGTGTTTCAAGTTTCGATGAGCTTCCACCGAGGATAATGATGGGAATGTTGTTATAGTTCAAATGTCTGAATATTATATTTAATCGAAAAGCGTCTAAGATTGCAGATACGGGTTAACGTAATCCTGCACACTGTTTGCTCCAAGTGCAAAATACCCATGGGACGGGTACAGTTTTTTTGAAAAATTAATAAGTTTCTACAGAACGGCTACTCTTGTTCTAAGTTCCATTTAATGCTGATTCCTGATGGGCTTCTTATGCGATCAGTCAAACACCGAAAAAAACTGCATTACGTACGCCTCGTGCTGTGTGAAAATGAGTGAAGAAAACTGCAATTCTGGTCAATTTTTCCCAAGTAGGTGTTGCGAATATCAATAAATGAACATCATTGCGTGGTTCAGCACGAAAAAATATCCCAGAATCTTGTATTACGTGTAGCTATTGAATAACTTCAAAACTCATTATTTCACCATATTTTCACTTTAGAGAGGAAACTCGCACTTTTAGAGTGAAATTGCGCCCGTTTGTGCGCACTAAAA
The DNA here is from genome assembly GCA_030762985.1 of Adelphocoris suturalis. Lineage (NCBI taxonomy): Eukaryota > Metazoa > Arthropoda > Insecta > Hemiptera > Miridae > Adelphocoris > Adelphocoris suturalis. The sequence goes on from CM061043.1 coordinate 108,892,674, forward strand.
AAAATCGAGTGATAGGTCATTGGTTCATGAAATTTCACGTAGAATTCGAATCTACAATAAAAAATGGGGGTTCCTATTAGAAAAAACGAAGTTGATATCAAATGCGCATGTTTGCGCAAATGCACAATGTTGAAATTTTTGAAATCTACGATAAAAGTGGTGAAGAATAGCGTTTGTCCGAATTTTTTACTCCGATAAATTAGAGAAAATAAAGGGGGAAGGAGCCTATCTTGTGGACCACCTTCATAAACTATGTACATACGCATTTTACCGAATCCCATTCATGACTATAAATTCAATGTCCTATCTCAATCTTTCCAACTCTCAATAACTCGAAAACTTCAGATATGGATCTCAACAACTCGTATCATATAGTCTTGAAAAGCACAGTTATGTCGAATTTTCAACGTGAACCTTTGGGATTCGAGTTTTCGCCAGTTGATTGTGGTAAAATTTGTATACGATATTCTTCCAGCATAAACGTGCGCCTTACAGGCATTTGATGTATGAATTAGGAATTACGACGCCAAATCGCTCTGAAGTATAGCAATTTCTCCCAAAATGTAGATAATTCTGGAAAACAATAATCAATTACTTTTGGCTGGTTCTCGAAAACTCCAGTTCTACTCTCTTAAAGCAAGATTTTCACTAATTCCTTCAGTCTGATCCTGTATGATGCCCAGACGTGAATTTATGCCGTTCATTTTATCCCTTTTGCGAGTATTATTTAACAAACTAAATTTCAAACCATCAACAGAAAAATCATTGATATGAACCACTACACAGGAACACAAGCAGAGTTGCAGTTTACTGTACTTCCATACTAATAACGTGATGTTTGTTACAGTTACCTATATACATAGCTTTAGAAAGAAGAAATTGAGCACTTGATGAAGAGTTATGGCGAATTGTTCTCACGTTTTGATATTTCTCTTTTATCCTTCTACTTTTATTTTTTCACGTTTTGATACTTCTCTTTTCTCCGTTTACTTTTCTTTCTTCGGAGCTCAGATATAAGTTTTTCCCTGAGACGTCTCAAAGGGGAACGGACAAGACCGTGGGATGCCCAAGCAAAAAATAAGACAGGCGAGGTTTGAACGTTCAGCTCAAGGCGAAAGTGGTTATAAGGAAAAACGGGAGACCATATACTGACAGAAGGTGTTGTAAATGATAGATCCCACAGCGAGCTTAGGTAGCACGGCGCCCATCCGACACTCCAATCTCAGCCGTTAAGCCATGATATTGTAGTAAGGTCCCGTTTCTCCTTTCCGGGTTTTGACCCCCCCAACCTCCCTCACAACACCGAAACCAGAAACCCAGTTTCACCCCCTTAAGGTTTCTTTTGATATCTTTTTCCTTCCTCACAGGGTTCAAGCGTATAGAGTTTTTATTAAACCTTTGACACCAAATTGAAGACGAAGCGTAGAGTGAAGAAGATTATACCGTCTTCATATTTCAATTTCTCCTTAACCATATAAATAAATGGCGTATCGTTTATTTATCATATGGGCAAGCCAAAGACAAAGGTAGCAAATAATAATCAGAAGAAAATCAGCACCCCGCGCCTCGCCACAGGGCAAGTCCCCTGAACCCCCGGTTACCTCAATTCACATACTACGAATGAAATTATTGACACTCAGAATATGTTTTAGCTCACGCGTTTCCCATAAGCCCGTGAAACCCGCATCTAAGAATAATTCAGATTTTACAGTGCATCTTATCACTATTATGTCAAGATGTTTTAGTTATTTATCACCAGCGCAAGGACTCACCACCAGCTCAATGAAATAATCGGAAATTAACAAGAATATCAACTATTGAGAATGATCACCTTTGTGTAAATAATAATTCAAATAAATATGCTCTCAACTCAGCTTGTTAGCCACCCACTTCGCAGTAGCTACCATAATATGGTTGGATAAACTAAGAGCTTTCGAACGAGTGGTCAACGAATTTTGTAGGATGAAAAATGACGAATTAGCAATTCCCTAGCAACGACTCGGTTGTAAGCGGAAATCATGAAATTGTTGCAACACATTTTCGTTCCACATAAACTTTTCGTTTTCGGTTGGAGATGCCAAGGCTAAAATACATTCTTTATTAAAAGTATAAATAAGAATAATAAACAGGTCTTCAATATGAGATAATACAGTTAGGTATTTTAATCAACAGTCAACCTATTGAGCTGCAAGCAATTTTAGTTTTAACCAATGACACTGATTGGGAAAAATGTCTATATCCGCGCAGTCCTGCATGGCATAGTTCATCACTTGTGGCAATCTGGAATACGGGCGACTATAAAAGTAGTTGGTGGGAGAGAATGGAATTCAGAACAAATTACCCAAGTGCGGGCATTGGCGGAGGACAAGGAGATTTATTTTAGATAGAAGCTACGGAGTATCCACCTCCCAAAGACCACATTACTAAGGAACCCGGAATCTGCCGAAAGTCTCCTCGATGTTTTGCGAAATTTCACAAAACACAAAGCGAAATCTCTTCATGATATGGCTCTTATGAGAAGTTTCATTTGGTGAATGGGTCACGGGCGCTGATGAGTTGGCAACCGAAGAACCGTACCAATGTACCATGATGACAATAAACAATGTCATAGAAAACACACATCCATAATGAGCTAAATGCACAAACTGAAAGTAAAACATTATGTGTTCGACTGATCAGTCAAACGCAAAGCCTGTTCAGCAGCTGAAATGGGAATACTTTACACCATCTCCTCTTTGCCTACTGATGCACAAGAACTGTAGTGAATGTTTGGATCTTTTAATACGCATTCCGAACATCAACTAAGAGTGATACTGATATGATAATTATATCACTTCTATTCCAGGTGATGAAAGATTTTTTCCTAAATTCCTCGAATGATGGCAAGCCGCCCACCATTCCACTCAAAGCATGAAGTACATCTTAATCTCTTATACTTCTCATTGGGAAAAAGGGATTGACTAGGAAATTATTCTTCAGAGTGTGAAGCCCTGCATTTGGTAGCTTACATCACATAAAATACTACAGCTTACACGTTGTATTTGTATTAAGCTTCTCCCAGAGAGGCTTCATTTCAATTCGGCATAACTAAGCACTGAACTTCGTCTGCTGATCTAAATGGTCTCGTACACGATTTCCACGTTGTAATAACTTATTCCCCACTTTTTCCAGATGTTTCAACTTCGTGGATTGATTAGAAAAGCAATTATTTTCATAGCACGCTCAGTTGATCAGAGTGGTTCCACAAGTAGTATTTAACTTGTTCCAGAGATGTTCCAATTGCAATGTCAGCAGCGTCGGCTGAATGGAAGTAGTTAGCTTTAGGTCAGCTGAACTGAGCCGCTCCGCATCGAACTATCACACCCAGCTGGTCCGAAAAGGGTTAACTGTGAATTGAGAGAGGGTAAGGGAGATGGAAATAGATTATTTCAGGACTTGCTTTTGAGTGGGCGTAGAATAAGAATGATTTTGTAATACTATATTCTAGATGGGCACATATGGTCCATATCTAACCAATAGCCAATTTTTTGCAAATGTAGCGCATTAGCTCGGTTGGTGATTGTTCTACGATGTTCTAGAGAGCGACCTACTTCTTTGACCCAACGACACTTGAGCGAAGTAAGACCGTTCCCACGAGAGGTCCTCGAAAATACGAAAGCCGGCAGTGAATTTCTCCGGGGATTTGATTTGTTGGAGTCTCCGGTCAAAAATGAGCCGGACCCTCGTACGACCCTCGGAAACACCACAAAAGAGGAGGCGGACGAGAGCACCGGAGACCGTGTTAACTTTAATAGAGCACCGCGTTCACAGCGGTCGGACGTTCATCATCCGTCGTCATTAAGAGGCAACCGAGGATCTTTATGGGAAAATAAATCCCTCGGAGAGGAAAACGACAACGAGAGGCAGAAAACACCGGCAGTTAAGTTGACTTAGTGACGCGGCCATTCGCCCCCTGTAGCCGGGTCCGTTAACTCCGGGTCGGTAAATGACAAATAAGAGGGGAGAAGGGACATAAACAAACTAAAGGGGCGGTTGGATGTGTGGGCTAGAGCTAGCCCTGAAGAAATCCTCTGGTTGTCGACGGACGTCCGAGTGCTGTTTAGTCCCTGTATCCCAGTAACCCCTAGAGAATTTAAGCCCATAGGATATTCTCCTGTCCTCGAATGTCTACGGTTACAAGACGACACGACCCTTTTCACAGTGTCCTTGGAAGAAATGCGCCGGACCAAAACCCCCAGACGAATAAGAATGGGCTTGACAAAAGAAGTGAAACACTAACAAAGTAACACACTTTGCTCGTTGATCAGATAATCAAAAGATTTTATAAGAAGATAATTAAATTCAGATTGCTGGATAGAGTGAAGAGGAATCGCTACTGAAAGTGATTTGGTGTGTTCTAAGCGCTTAATAAATGATATTTAGTGAGATAAAATAACTATTACTTCTCCATCTGTATTTATGCGACCTTATACTCGTATTATCCACTGTGCCACATGTTAGCAGTGCTTGTTTTTTTTTATCCGTTATCTACCTCTATTATTAACTGTCCTGACCCCCACCCCCAAAACAGCATAAAAATGGGAATATAATGATTAACTTATACCTCTTAACATTCAACCCATACCCCTGCCTAGCTAGACCCCTTCTACTCACCCCACTGCAATTTAAAAGCCACAAATGTATGAGAATGATATTATATCCTATTTACATTACAATGAAAATTATGATCCTCACATCAAATGTTTATTCAAAACTAATTTGAAAGTAGACCATTCGTAGTTCAATGTCAAATAGTTCGAATTTTTGCAGAAATATTACGGATCATGCCTGATTTCTTTTTATAGGTTAGTTGAAGAATGGAAGCCAATGGAACATGTTTGATCATGAAGTACAGCAATCAAACAGTTCAACAATTTTTATGGAATTTTTATAGGAAGCACCATCCTATCACTCTCATCAGATCTGAGATCAAATATTACTTCATTGATATTTCAAACTATTATTAATGCGGCCTTGAAATATAAATGTAATGGTATATATTTTAGTAATAGTAATAGGGCGATTTACCTATTACATACTGGGCTGGGAATATCTTGTTCATTAGTGACAATATTGTTGCCCGAACTTCAAATGAAAAGCTGAGGTAAGGCGCGCAGGTTATATCTAGCCTGCAAGACCGCCCGGCTATGCGGGCCTTGCCTAAACTCGGAGGCACTTTGCCCCATGTTACGGGTTTGACTAAAACATTGTACCTACAGACCATTATATTATTATTTTCGAATTGCAATAATACTAAAACAAATGAAATGAGTATTAATATTTAGATCCATAGTTCGTTTTTCCATATTATCTAACCCTTCTCAACCACAACAGTGATGACATACGCCTCAAGACTATTACACAACTTCAAATTATTAAACACTAGACGTACTCGCTTCGCTCGCAAGGTGTGGCTGTGCAGATGCGATGTATTACAATTGAAACATGTAGGGAATGTTGCTCGCTTCGCTCGCAAGCGATAGATCCCTAAGGGTAGGTTTAACTTCTGTAAGGGATGCTGCTCGCTTCGCTCGCTTGAGGAAGTTATACTGCCTCAAGACTATTACACAACTTCAAATTATTACACATGAGTCTATTATTTCTGTATTGGACAGCCCTTTTGGGCACATCATTTTTCTACAAATACAGGATGTTCCTTAATGGATGGATCTGTATTTTTATCTCCATTATTTGAAGGGCTAGAAACAAACTTCAAGCGGTAACCGCCATTAATTTTTTTTTACGGGAAATTCAAATATAACATTTGCCCGCATTGCGCATGCGCGGAAATGCGCGATTCGCGTATCAACTTCGTTTTTTTCAAACGGGAACCCTAATTTTTTATTACAGATTTGAATTCTACGTGAAATTTCACGAGGAAATAACCCATCACTCGATATTTTAAATGCGCGCCAATGGGCGCGATTCCGCTCTAAAAGTGCGACGGCCGTTTAGAGGGGTAGGGGATAACTTCGACCCCCCTCCCGCCCTACGGCCCATGATTTTAAATTCGCTTATACACCCTATCGTGAACTCGTATACACGACAGACAGACAAACAAACAGACGGAGTGAATTTGGACAGCCATTTTCGGTGTTCTCCCAAGTTGGTGTTGCAAATATCAAAAAATGAACATCATTAAGTAAGAGGTTTAGCACAAACAAAAACTCCAAAATCATGTATTACATGTGACAATTGATTCACAACTCGTGTCATTGAGTCAAAAACTCAGTATTTCACATTTATCGCACTTTTAGAGCGAAATTGCGCACTTTTTGAGCAGAATCGCGCCCGTTTGCGCGCAAAAAAAATGATGGGTCATTTCTTCATGAAATTTCACGTAGAATTCGAATCTGAAACAAAAAAATAGGGGTTCCTATTTGAAAAAACAATGTTGTTGCGCGGATCACGCATTTCCGCGCATGCGCGATGCAAGCAAACTTGATATTTGAATTTCCCGTAAAAAAATGAAGGGAGGTTACTGCTCTAAGTTTTTTCTAACCCTCCAAATAATGGAGATAAAAATACATACCTATCCATCCTTTAAGAAACACCCCGCATAGTCAGGCATGTGGAAAGATCAATTCGATAAGGCAGAAGTTCATCCTACTTCTGCATGCCAGGGTTGCTCACGGATCACAGTCATGTTGCTGAATTATTTTCCCCTTCCAAAACGTATACCTTTCTGGAGCGCAAACGGTTGGTCGTTAGATTCTCCGGATGGTTTCATTCGATTTCTACCTAAATCAAAGAACTATCTTTCAGTTACTAGTTTTTGAGATTTTTCAATATTTTAATCCTTTAATATTATCCTTCAGGTTCTATAGAAAGTAAAGCTGAGGCTGGCATGAACAGTGGAGTTTCATGAACTTGGTCCAGTAGTTTCGGAAAAAAGCTACGGACGACGCAGCCTTCAGCAGACGTTCGTATCCTTCTCTCTACGCTTCCGATTGGTCATAATCACCATTTTACGATTTAAAGAGACTATAAAGGTTCATTACTTTGGGAGTGTTTTCCGGTCGAAAACATTTAGTGGCCAATCTCACTTGTCCGATAGACATTTTCAAAACATTTTCACTGCCAATCCAATATTTAAACTAAGACCAGGAAAAAATATTTTACAGTCAATTCAAGAAGCGTTTTACATTTTACGTAGCGATTCAGCAACGATGGCACTTCCAAAAAGATTGATTGAGTTGCGCGAAATACTTCAATTTCAAGTGGTCCAAGTTTCAGCAACTTCAATGTCAAATATCAACAAATCTATTTTTAAATGTTTGGAAACGATAAAATCTAAAAGAAATTGAATTGCATAGTTCTTGAAGTTTTTGAAATTAAAAAAATTATTGTAAAAAGTGGAGAGTACAACAAGAAAGTATTTCTGTTCTTGACCAATGGTCATAGTTCACTACTGGAACTTATGTATATTGATTACTATTTTTGCCTATATTATGGAGATAATATTTTCAAATCTTGCTCATCCATAGGGTAGCATAGCCACACGCTGGATGTAACGTGATAATACAATGGCCTTGCTAACGTGTCCAGATTCGAATTCACATTGGCTCAGAGGGCGGCCTTTGTGAGAATGAACCCAGTGGGGGGTTAGACCTGAACACTTACAATACAGCTTCCCCTTGCGTCAGCTATTCTACTCCTGGACCCGCGAATCGCGACCCGCTGTGATGAATCTCAGGTTCTGAATAGTCACCCCTTCGCCACTACTTCCACCCCTTTGCTTCCCCCTCGCCACCCCATCATCGTCACCTCCACCGCCATCGCTATCACCACCACCACCACCGACGCCGCCACAAACTCCCGCCTCCCGTCTGCTTGTGAGTGATAAGGCTCAGACACGACGGATCCTCCAGCTGCCACCCACACACCTCCGACCAGGGAAACTTGGGTGATTAAAAGGTTAGGCTTGACAACAATATTAATTAACAGCCCCTCAGCTCAGCAAAAAATCTCAATGAGCACGTAATGATATGCCAACCATTTGTCATTACACGTTTACGAATCTGGTAATTAAGAATCCTCAACCTTGACCCAAAAAAAAGTTTTGAGGACCGGAAGTAAAAGGAATTATGCTTAAGCAAAATATGTTTTCAATAGTAATATTATCCGTTTCGAAGGCTGTATTACACGTTTACCAAAAACTCGGAAGAATCTGTAAAAATAAGAAATAAAAAATTGTTCAACGTCGTATAATTTATAGTTTGAGCAGAAATATTATTTTGAAAAATATCTATATATTAAATATCAGTACTTTTTGACTCTTTTGCGTCGATTGAGCTTTCACATACTTATATTTATTTATTTAAACATATAGACGGACTAGAACCATATTACAATAATTATATATGAACAATTACAATGATTATGAGAATACAATAAATATGAACAAAGAAATTTGAAGAAAAACAATATTTTTTGGAAAATAAGTTGAAACGCAATTATAAAAATTATAAGCTTAAAGCTCGTCTTATATTATACTCATTAATTGCTAAGCTGGAGGAAAGCAAGTCAAAATCGTCCACAAGGGAAGCCAAATTCGAATAGCGACATTCGAAGTCATGTCGAAGCTGCTGTGTTCAGCAGCTAAAATAGAAGATTATTGAGTGAAATCATATAAAACTATATAAATGTTGAGTGAGTAAATCCCTAACTGTTTTTCATTACAGAACATTAGGTTATCAGGCCTAAGAACCCTAACAAGTTACTGGAGTCAGTGACACCGTGGCTGAAAAGACCTATCATACCTACCCTGCCATGTCATTCGATGGGAAATGTTACCTATATACATAGCTTTAGAAAGAAGAAATTGAACACTTGATGAAGAGTTATGGCGAATTGTTCTCACGTTTTGATATTTCTCTTTTATCCTTCTACTTTTATTTTTTCACGTTTTGATACTTCTCTTTTCTCCGTTTACTTTTCTTTCTCCGAAGCTCAGATATAAGTTTTTCCCTGAGACGTCTCAAAGGGGAACGGACAAAACCGTGGGATGCCCAAGCAAAAAATAAGACAGGCGAGGTTTGAACGTTCAGCTCAAGGCGAAAGTGGTTATAAGGAAAAACGGGAGACCATATACTGACAGAAGGTGTTGTAAATGATAGATCCCACAGCGAGCTTAGGTAGCACGGCGCCCATCCGACACTCCAATCTCAGCCGTTAAGCCATGATATTGTAGTAAGGTCCCGTTTCTCCTTTCCGGGTTTTGACCCCCCCAACCTCCCTCACAACACCGAAACCAGAAACCCAGTTTCACCCCCTTAAGGTTTCTTTTGATATCTTTTTCCTTCATCACAGGGTTAAAGCGTATATAGTTTTTATTAAACCTTTGTCACCAAATTGAAGACGAAGCGTAGAGCGAAGAAGATTATACCGTCTTCATATTTCAATTTCTCCTTAACCATATAAATAAATGGCGTATCGTTTATTTATTATACGGGCAAGCCCAAGACAAAGGTAGCATACAATAATTAGAAGAAAATCAGCACCCCCGCCTCGCCACGGGGCAAGTCCCCTGGACCCCCGGTTACCTCAATTCACATACTACGAATGAAATTATTGACACTCAGAATATGTTTTAGCTCACGCGTTTCCCATAAGCCCGTGAAACCCGCATCTAAGAATAAGTCAGATTTTACAGCGCATCTTATCACTATTATGTCAAGAGGTTTTAGTTATTTCTCACCAGCGCAAGGACTCGCCACCAGCTCAATGAAATAATTGGAAATTAACAAGCGGTTGCAATCATGTTCAAAATATCAACTATTGAGAATGATCACCTGTGTGTAAACAATTATTCAAAGTGCCATGCTCTTAACTCAGCTTGTTAGCCACCCACTTCACAGTAGATACATTAAGAGCTTTCGAACGAATGGTCAACGAATTTCGTAGGATGAAAAATTACGAAGTAGCATTTCCCTAGCAACGACTCGGTTGTTAGCGGAAATTAAGAAATTGTTGCAACACATTTTCGTTACACATAAGCGTTTCGTTTTCGGTTGAAGATGCCAAGGCTAAAATACATTCTTCATTAAAAATATATATAAGATTAATAAACAGGTCTTCAATATAAGATAAAACAGTTAGGTATTTTAATTTATAGTCAACCTATTGATCTGCAAGCAATTTTAGTTTTAACCACTGAAACTGATTGGGAAAAATGTCTATATCCGCGCACTCCTGCATGGCATATTTCATCACTCGTGGCAATCTGGAAAACGGGCGACTATAAAACTAGTTGGTGTGAGAGAATGGAATTCAGAACAAATTACCCGAGTGCGAGCATTGGCGGAGGACAAGGAGATTTATTTTAGATAGAAGCTACGGAGTATCCACCTCCCAAAGACCAACTTACTAAGGAACCCGGAATCTGCCGAAAGTCTCCTAGATGTTTTGTGAAATTCCACAAAACACGAAGCAAAATCTCTACATGACATGGCTCTTATGAGAAGTTTCATTTGGTGAATGGGTCACGGGCGCTGATGAGTTGGCCACCGAAGAACCGTACCAATGTACCATGATGACAATAAACAGTGTCAACGGACCAGATCGTACAAGCTAGAAAACACATATCCATAATGAGCAAAATGCACAAACTGAAAGTAAAACATTGTGTCCGACTGATCAGTCAAACGAAAAGCCTGTTCAGCAGCTGAAGTGGGAATACTTTACACCATTTCCTCTTTACCTACTGATGCACAAGAACTGTAGTGAATGTTTGGATCTTTTAATCCACTATCCTAACATCAACTAAAAGTGATACTGATATGATAATTAGATCACTTCTATTCCAGGTGATGAAAGATTTTTTCCTAAATTCCTCGAACGATGGCAAGCCGCCCACCATCCCACTCACAGCATTAAGCATATCTAAATCTCTTATATTTCTCATTGGAAAGAAGAGATTGACTAGGAAATCATTCTTCACAGTTTAAAGTCCTGCATCTGGTAGCTTACAGCACTTAAAATACTACATCTTACACGTTGTATTCTTATTAAGCTTCTCTCAGAGAGGCTTCAGTTCAATTCGGCATAACTAAGCACTGAACTTAGTCTGCTGATCTAAATGGTCTCATACGGAGTACTTGTTTAAGATAGACTCCAATTCCCATTGCCGATTTCCACGTTGTCATAACTTATTCCCCACTTTTTCGTTTCGACTTCGTGGATTGATTAGAAAAACAATTATTCTCTCAGTTGATCAGAGTGGTTCCACAAGTAGTATTTAACTTGTTCCAGAAATGCTCCAATTGCAAAGTCAGTAGCGTCGGCTGAATGGAAGTAGTTAGCTTTAGGTCAGCTGAACTGAGCCGCTCCGCATCGAACTATCACACCCAGCTGGTCCGAAAAGGGGTAACTGTGAATTGAGAAATAGATTATTTCAGGACTTGCTTTTGAGTGGGTGTAGAATAAGAGTGATTTTGTAATACAATATTCTAGATGGGCACATATGGTGCATATCTAACCAATAGCCAATGTTTTGCAGTAGTAGCGGATTAGCACGGTTGGTGATTGTTCTACTGTGTTCTAGAGAGCGACCTACTTCTTTAACCCAACGACACTTGAGCGAAGTAAGACCGTTCCCACGAGAGGTCTTCGAAAATACGAAAGCCGGCAGTGAATTTCTCCGGGGATTTGATTTGTTGGAGTCTCCGGTCAAAAATGAGCAACAGTGGAGTTTCATGAACTTGGTCCAGTAGTTTCGGAAAAAAGCTACGGACGACGCAGCCTTCAGCAGACGTTCGTATCCTTCTCTCTACGCTTCCGATTGGTCATAATCACCATTTTACGATTCAAAGAGACTATAAAGGTTCATTACTTTGGGAGTGTTTTCTGGTCGAAAACATTTAGTGGCCAATCTCACTTGTCCGATAGACATTTTTAAAACATTTTCACTGCCAATCCAATATTTAACTAAGACCAGGAAAAAATATTTTACAGTCAATTCAAGAAGCGTTTTACATTTTACGTAGCGATTCAGCAACGATGGCACTTCCAAAAAGATTGATTGAGTTTTGTGAAATACTTCAATTTCAAGTGGTACAAGTTTCTGCGACTTCAATGTCAAATAGCAACAAATGTCTATTTTTAAATGTCTGTAGTTTGGAAACGACAAAATCTGAAAGAAATTAAATTGCATGGTTCTTGAAGTTTTTGAAATTAAAAAAATTATTGTAAAAAGTGGAGAGTACAACAAGAAAGTATTTCTGTTCTTGACTGATGGTCATGGTTCACTACTGGGACTTTTTTTTATTGATTACCATTTTTGCCTATGTCATGGAGATGCTATTTTCAAATCTTGCTTATCTACAAGGTCGCATAGCCACACGCTGGATGTAACGTGATAATACAATCGCCTTGCTAACGTGTCCAGATTCGAATTCACATTGGCTCAGAGGGCGGCCTTTGTGAGAATGAACCCAGTGGGGGGTTAGACCTGAACACTTACAATACAGCTTCCCCTTGCGTCAGCTATTCTACTCCTGGACCCGCGAATCGCGACCCGCTGTGATGAATCTCAGGTTCTGAATAGTCACCCCTTCGCCACTACTTCCACCCCTTTGCTACCCCTTCGCTACCCCATCACCGTCACTTTCACCCCCTCGCCACCCCATCATCGTCACCTCCACCGCCATCGCTATCACCACCACCACCACCGACGCCACCACAAACTCCCGCCTCCCGTCTGCTTGTGAGTGATAAGGCTCAGACACGACGGATCCTCCAGCTGCCACCCACACACCTCCGACCAGGGAAACTTGGGTGATTAAAAGGTTAGGCTTGACAACAATATTAATTAACAGCCCCTAAGCTCAGCAAAAAATCTCAATGAGCACGTAATGATATGCCAACCATTTGTCATTACACGTTTACGAATCTGGTAATTAAGAATCCTCAACCCTGAGCCAAAAACAGAGTTTTGAGGACCGGGAGTAAAAGAAATTGTGCTTAAGCAAAGTATGTTATCAATAGTAATATTTTCCGTTTGGAAGGCTGTAATTATGTTATATACGTTTACCGAAAACTCGGAAGAATCTGTAAAAATAAAAAAATAAAAAAATTGATCAACGTCGTATAATTTATAGTTTGAGCAGAAATATTATTTTGAAAATATCTATATACCAAATATCAGTACTTTTTGACTTTTTTGCGTCGATTGAGCTTTCACATCATTATATTTATTTATTTAAACATACAGACGGACAAAAGCCAAATTACAATAATTATATGAACAATTACAATGATTATGAGAATACAATAAATATGAACAAAGAAATTGGAAGGAAATCAACATTTTTAGGAAAGTAAGTTGAAACGCAATTATAAAAATTATAAGCTAGCACGTCTTATATTATACTCATTAATTGCTAAGCTGGAGGAAAGCAAGTCAAAATCGTCCACAAGGGAAGCCAAATTCAAATAGCGACATGAGAATTCATGTCTAACCTGCTTTGTTCAGCAGCTAAAAAAGAAGATTATTGCGAGAAATCATATAAAACTATATAAATGTTGAGTGAGTATATACCTAACTGATTTTCATAACAGAACATTATGCTGATCAGGCCTAAGAACCCTAACAAGTTACTGGAGTCAGTGACACCGTGGCTGAATAGACCTATCATACCTACCGTGCCATGTCATTCGATGGGAAATGTTACTAATTAATTTTTCTTCCCCTAAGAACTAACTCACCATTCTTTGGAAAGCTTTTGATTTTCAAACTTGAGATCACATCTTATCATAGAACCATATTCTCTATCGCTACCTCCCCGAAACTTACGAACGTGGTTGCTTATCAAAACTGCTTTCCTTCTATTCAACTCTCGTTCGGGAATCCAAAAGTGGGACTGCTTGGAATTACTCTTTCTGACTGCTGGTTAATCAATCAATCAATCAAAAAAGTTCCAGTCATGCATCGTCGTGATCGTATGAGCAAATTTTCGTAAATTATCGTACGATAAATATTATGTTACATTGTTTTGAAAATTGAGGATTTTGAGTGAAAATAAATTGTTATTTTCCAATTTTATTGCAAAAAACTCTTTCTAAATAATATGCTATTCAAAATGAGATTTTAGATTCTTAACTTTTTAAAAGTTTTTATCGATTTTTTTAGCATCTTTTAATGAAATTCAAGTACTTTTTTCAGCATAATTTTGTACATAAAATTTTTAATGTTCTATTTAATAGTTAACACACTTTATCTGAACAATATTACTGAAATAATATTACTGAACAATATTACTGAAATATTTAATAGTTAACACACTTTATCTGAACGATATACTGAAAATATAAATTTAACGATTTTTATCCGTTTTTTGCTATTTTTAGTTACTTTACTTCAACTTTTGACCAATTCAGTGTGCAAAATAATTGGTGGCCAACAAACTCGTCCTTCCATTTAGAAAGCTTAATTTTTTGGCGCAAGAACGGAATTTTAATCTCAATCCTAAGGAGAGTTATCGTCTGGAAGGACACAAACACACACACACACACACGCACAGAAACAGACGCACACCACGCACACCGTGCTCGTAACCATACAGACTGAAGCCTGTTCCATGTGTTATCATTACAGCCAGATAGGCTTCCTAGCAAAACATAAACCACTGAGTTCCATCTGACATGATGTTTGTTTTACCAATACACTTCAAGAGTATATATATATATATATATATATATATAATACGTGAGTACAACGAATGGGTTGGTGACAAGGACTCAAGTCTTTATCATATATGTCATTTGGGCCAAACCTCGGCCATATCTATATCTACGACCTCTTTAACGACCGACTAAATCACCAGCACTTGTCGAGATTGGTAGATTGAAATGATTTAGAGGGAGAAGACATTGATACATTATGGTAACGCAATAAAATCCAATATTTATAACCACCATTAAGCCAGTAATGACTACAAGATTGTCCTGCACAACATGCATAAATCGAAAAATAATTTTAGAGGAGCTAATCAAAACCTGGAGCACATTGGTAGGTGTAGGTATATAATCTCCTGCGTTTCTCTCATTATTCAGTGATACGCATAAAATTGAGCAAAAGCTCTCAGGTCAATCTCACGAGCCAATGCTTATCGACTGGAGACAGATCTTCCAGTTCGAAATTAACCACGGATTTCATATGCATATAGCTGAATAAAAGGTTTGGATATCCCCCATACCGAACCGAAAATGTCCGTGTCGAGCAGTGATTCAGATGGCAACCACCAAGAAGGATTGGTGAAAACCACTCAAGATTCTTCCAGTTGAAACGGTACAGCGTTCTATAATCTTAGACCCGAGTGTCTGCCGAAGCTTGAACACATTAGATTTGAGTTTGAAGTAAAAACCGCGAAATTTCGAACCACTGGAATACTCCATCCAATCGCGATTTTGATTCGTCTTCAATGGAAATTTTAGCGATCGGTCTCCTAAAAAGCAGTTGTTGGTATTCGTTGGATTTTATATCTGTAGCGACTGCAGAAGCCGAGATTACAAAGTTATTTCGACTCAGAAAGCGGAGGAAACAGGTTATAATTGTCTCGTGATGTATTGTGGTCAAGTTGGATAACTAGGTATTTTTTTGTTTGCATCTCCCATCACAACAGCCTATGACACCATCTAGGCAAATTGTGTCATTTCAAATTGTGATGAGCCGTTGGCTATTTTATAACACTATTTTACATCTATATTTGTTCATTCAATGAATGTATCTATATCCCTAACCGTGATTCGAGTATTTGCTGCTATCATCAATTTTTTAAAGGACTAATAAAACAGTAATTTTTTGAAGTTGGTACCTTCGAGATTGAAATCCGCCGTACTCTCTCTAATACAACGCGGACGGTGAATTGTAAAGTCTTCATATCATTCTCGTCAAATTCTTCCTCAAAATCCAATAATCTAATCAATCCTCTGTGGCTCATTTTCATGCATGTTGGAAAACGTAGGCAATAACTAGGAAAATGGAGCAAATTAGACGGAAAAACGTAACAAAAAAGGATTTCAGCCATGTAACAAAGATGGTGAAAAGAACTACCCACCTAGTAAATCGTTGATTTGAACGCTAACCACCCAAATTCGGCTGGATAGTTTTGATCGTTGATTTAGGGCATTTGATCATTGGTTTATCTGATCCGGAGTTGGTGAAATTGAAAATCGATGTTCAACAGCTGAGATCTTCGGTTTAATGAGTAAACGTTGATCAAAAACTTTGGTAAAACCATTCCTTAATCTGATACAACCCCTTACTGCAAGTAAGAAGTACCCCCAAAATCACCACCAAACCACAACCAAGACTAAATTAATGTATACTCTAACTTGTAACTGCATAGATATTACTGGTTATATAAATGTATCCCTGAGAAAGATATTAAAATTTGTAATGGAGTTCAGCAGCTTTCAGGAACAACTGTACAATGGACCTCGTCTGAACCGGACAGCACATCAACCAATGAGGCGTGTCCCAGTTGAGCTCGGAAGTCCTTAATGGCTGGGTAACCCTCCAGAAATTGGTGGATTGGGAGATCACACCTGCATTTTCTACACACAAAATAATCCACTGCAAGAACCAGCTGGCTTAGACAGCAGCAACCCGAATCTCAAAACTCTGTTCTTCTAAAAAGTTCTGAAACAGCATACCTAATCGTCTTGATGTTGTTCTACTACATACAAGTAGTGGCATATTGGACACTTGGAACAGATGAAATATAACGTGACTGTGCGTACACAATTATCATACAATCTGGATTTTAATGTAATTTTTCTTCATTATAATATTCAATTATGCAGTCCGCTCATTCTTGTAAATCATTAGAATAAAAATGTACGTGTTTTTCCAAGTTAAAAGTGACGACTCTTAATTTCGAAAAATGGCGGTCCATCCTTTCCGAACATGCCCTATGTATTGTCTTATTCTTCGGGTGTTCTAAAAGAAAATGGCCCTTTGAAGGGTATCATATCACGCCTTCCATTTATGCGGATTTTTCTCCGCTTGCTTTCTCCACATCACCGAAGTGTCTTTTCAGGCCCACGGTTCTCTTTCGAGAAACAAAATGAGAGCGAGCTCCGTTATTCAAGATCCCATTCGGAATTTCCCAGGGCGTTTCATCAACTTAGCTCGGGGCAGGAGTTCCACCTTTTCGCACAAATTACTCAGAGGGCTTTAGTGAATGCATGAGGCATCTAAAAGATTTCCATTTGATAATGATTATAATACGGAACGAATTCTTTGTTTTTGAAAACTATGGGACACCGATGTGAAAATCTTTATCTGTTCGGTAGTGAAACATATATTTTCAATATTTAAATAACAAAACAGCCCAACGATACACAAGACCTTGTGAGCATGATGATGAATCAAGCGAGAAGCTTCCTGTCAGAGCATTCACTAATTCCGCACAACACACGACATGTCTAAGGAAACTGCTCGACAAGTTTCCTAATATGGTTTCAAGAAGTTTCTTCTAGACGTCATTGAAAGCATATCATGTCGATCGGCGAACTCACGAAACGTCGTGTCAACATTAGTAAATTATAATTTATCTACTAATCAAATAATATAGATAACTATATATATATTTCAAAACGATGTTTTGAGTAACCTAATACTGGCATATACAGGGTGTATCCATAAAAACTCACCCCCCCCCTTCCTGTTAAAATCGTTAATGATGGGTCAAAAAAAAAAATTTTTTAAAATCTTAATGTGTTTTTTGTAAGGATATAAAAAAGGTCAAAATCGCACATTGTTCACGAGCACAAACATGCGCAACTGACATCAACTTCGTTATTTTAAAAGGGAACCCTCTGAGTGGAGACAGTGAGTCTCAATACCAGACCACCAAACCAAGTAGCCACCGACCCAATACCCATCCAGACCACCAAGCCATTAATTTATTTTTCATATAGGTATTTTTATTCTGATAATGATTCATAATCAGCACATCATAATGTTACCAAGTTCGGAACTTTTGGTCTTGTGGGATCTGAGATATGATAAAAATGTGTACGTGACACAACTCACCTTGTGACGTGGATCAAATAATTTTCATGCAACATTTGGTACTCACCTGAAACACAAAAGTACTCGGTTAATCAAGAATAATATCAACCTAGACGAATTTTGAGTGCGATTACAATTATTCAGTTGTAGAATACGTGGTGACCTTCTCCAAAATTGTCATCTAACAACGACACAACGACACAAAACAATAACAAGAAATAACAACATACACATGGTGGCTAGTGTCGCCGTTGCCTTGAGATTTCCGTAGCTAATTTTGTTAACCAACCTATATGCATCTAACATTTGTAATGGATGTAAAACTCGGCGTTTCTGGCCTTGCAAGGGACTCCACCCCTTAAAGCCGCTGGGGAGACCCCAAACCCTATTTGTCTTTCATCTTGAACTTCGGCTAAACACTAGAGGAACTTGGAACACGCTCTATTTCATATTCCATCTTCATAGGTTGAATAACAACGAACCGGATTCACCCATCCGATCTGGAAGCTCTATTGAACTCTATGATTAATTTTTAAACGTTCCAAGGGTTCTCCATTTCAACGTTCAGCTTCATGGGTTAGATAACAAATAAATTAGATTCCCCGTTACTTTATTCTCGTGACTTTTTTCAACTTTTAGGTCCCGGTAAAAGTGTGTTTCACGCTAAAATTTATTCTACGCTCATCACTAATTAGCCTTTAGGCGCAACTAATTTTAGTTTCTAGGTAGTTTCTAAAGGTTCATCATTGAGAAGAAAGTAACAAACTTACAATAACTTGCAAGTTGTAAGTATGCATGTTTTGAATGAAGTGTGTTGTCCCGTGCCAGAAGTTTTATTGAGGATTTGAAAGTTCGGATCGTAGTGGTTTCGCAATTTTATGTCTAACATAACCATCGGTTGATATCAGCCTACAAATGGCAAAGAACATTGTTCACACATACAGATGTACATAGGAAGGAAAGAATATTTTATCGCGCTACCACAGTAGTGCGATTCAATGATTCCACAACTGGAAGAGGTGCCGGGGGAGCAATAATAACTGCCTGTTTCATGTGGTTGTTTATGGTATCAGTTTTTCATGATTCGAGCAAGGCCTCTTTATCGCGCTGACAACCTAATGGAATGCCCAGCGAAAAAAAGTGGGTAACCTGCAATGCGGATAGCGAAAGCAAAGCATTTCCAGTTTCACGAGAATATAGAAATCACGGAAAAATGACGGGCTCGTAAAAAAGATTTTTTGAAATTGGCGGATAACAAGGGTATTCTAGAAATCCTATGCACCTACTACCATTTTCAATATGTTCCGGTTTCGAACGGTAACTGAGCATCGGTTATTTATTTGGTATATAGGCCCTTCGCGTAATAACCTATGATTGAATTCTTATAGTACATGACTAAGGGCTGGTTTATTAATCGCATTTGATGGCCTGATTGAAGGCGGACTAAGACAAATTTCTTACTATCTTCGATATACTTGTTTACCAGTTCAGTTTCATTGCTCAGTTATCCAATGATCGCTGATCATAATAACCGAGCGCCAGGAGTTCAGTTACCGTTTTAGCTGCTGAGTAAAAAAGTAGGTACTAATGGAATCATTCGTGACATTTTGATGTTTTAAACTTATATCTCATATCGTTCATGTTCTTTTCTTCATGTTTGATAGTTATGGACTCCAAATTTGACTGGGAATTAGAAAATTATAATTTCTCAGATGGAAAAAAAACACTCAGTTTCCGTAAGCAGAACCAACTTTTCGAATCAATCAGCTGGAGCTCTCGGTGAAGCCCGTGATTTCATTCGTCCCTTGATGTCCCAGAGAGGCTCTCTATCAAATTTCGTTGTAATCAAACCGACGATATAACTTTTAGCACAATCAGCTGATCACGATGGCGCTCCTCACTTTGCTCGTCCCTTGTTGTCCCAATGAGGCACCCTGACAAATTTTGACCTCCCCCTGTAAATAGGAGATATTTGAGTACGATTTTGCGATCATTATGATTGATATTACGGCTTGTGGTCAGCTAATCATCACCCAAGTCAGCGAGGCACAAGCTCCGACATGGTAATACATCATATCAAAATTTGGTCCAAATCGGACCAGCGGTTGCGGAGGAGAGGTCAGCACAAAATGTTGTCCATGAATATATGAGTATATGTATATAAGAGTATATAAACGAATCTGGAAATGAATTACTATTGTAATCGTGTTTTACACCCTCTGAAACGCAAATAAAATGCATCCCCATTCTCATAGTGCCGCCGCACAGCAAGACTGGAAAAACGCTGCAAATTATTTCACAAAGGTTTATTATTTTTTCAATTGAGTATGATCGTAGTTTTAGTTGGCTTGCGTACGTCATAAGGCCCGTCCAGACTCCTCGGCGTGTCCTATTTCGAGTTGCCACAACCTATACTTCTATAATTATATACGCATGTTTATATTTCTCGATTTGAACTCCTATCTATTCAAATAGTTATTGCCTTAATAATATCATTATCTAAGTACGTACGAAAAGTCGAGAGGATATGTTATTAAATATGCGTAGGAAAAGCATTGGTATTAACACACAAATATGACCTAGAAAAAAACATTTATTCGTGCCTCGAAGGAACGCCGTACCCACCACATGGTGCCGCGGTGTATTATATGGGTTTAACACGTAAAAGTAATAAATACCCATTCTCCTACACCCCTCTGCTACGCCCCTGGTCACACCAGACACCACAAGTTGCCGCGGCGCCGTGCCATGCGTGCGTTCGTGCGTAAGTCTAACACTCAAAGCCTTGAAAAAGACACTTTTTCGCCCGTTTTTGGCCCATAGCATCTATGCGAGTAAAGCGATCGGGATGGTTACACGTTAGGGCCAACTAGACCCCAAATGGAGTCTATGTGCGAAAGAGCGGGGTTTTTAAGTCAATTCTTAGGCCTTTTATGGCCCGGACGGCGGACGGACATTTCAAATTTGGATTCTACGCACCTTGAAACGTAAAGTAATAAAGTTTGAGGGGGGGGGGGGGGGGGGGGGGGTATAAAAAAATTTCGCTACACGATCACATGGGCTTATTATTGGAAATAATAAACCAAAATTAGCAAGGCTGGTAAAAACCCAAAATCTTCATAAGATTATAAGATGCGAAAAGAGTGGATTTTTCATTTGAATTGTTTTGTTTTTTTCCTGCAGTAGGGGTACTTCTGTAAGTTTGTTCAGTTTTTCAAGATTGCTAAAAAACGTCATTTAATACAAAAAATGAATTCGTTCTGTATGCCTTTGTCTATGTAACTAAAACTTTGGTACTTTCCAAGCTGTTTACAAACACATATCTACTGGAAGGCTAAAAAAAAAAAAAAAAATTAACCGGCTCCCTCACACACTATTTTGTGGAGATGAATAACAGTACCGATAGACGTTGAAAAGTTAAAATTTGCACATATTCAATGGACTGCACATTACATGCGCTGTCTTCCGCCAGCCTGAAACTAATTTTCTTCGAAAGTTAACATATTAATCTAGGTGTCCTGTAAATTTCATTACCGGCCAACACCGGCTGCAGTGTCAGTACCATTTCAAACATTACCAGAAGGCGCGAACTTCCTATCATCAACGAGTATGTTTGTTCGAAAAAATTTATTTGTACAAAAAACACGTTGTAGAAGATGAAATTTTGCATCGAATAAGACCGCCACCTGTCTAACTCATTTCCTTGATTTTTAGTAATTTTTCAGAATTTTTGTGACCTACTACTCATTTTTTTGAGGATTTTCAAAAAAAAAAAAAAAAAAGGGGTAGGCTACGAAAACTTTGACTGATCGCCAAAAATAAAGGAAAAGAGTTAAAGAGCTGGTCTCACACGATGCAGAATTCTGTACTCAACAAATTTCTTGCTTACGGAAAAACTTTAAGTCAGTTCCAATGGTCGAAAAGTGAGGAAAATTTTCAACAATCGATTTTTCGGATCGAAGAAGCTATTTAAGGTATATGGACATGAGGTATATTCTGAATTAGCGTAAGGTTTCCTACAAAAATGGAGCTGAACTTAAGTTTCACAGTAAAATCATTATTTAATAATGATTATTTTTAGATATTATTAGTTCAATATGGTTACTTAGCAATGACATGTTGTGAAAAAATAAGAGCGTTCCAAAAAGTGGCGACCAATTTTCCTACTATGAAAACTAAGGTAGTTACACTTCCCTAGTAAAGCATTGGTTGCACTTGAAAATCAATAGAAAAATCAATATTTTCGCCGTGACGTGACGGTCGAAAAAAATGGAAACGTCCTGTTAATCATTATCAAATGATAAAAATCATGGTCATTCTCGCTTGGGTAAAAGCGAGCCCTAGTCCAGATTTGTTGTTGGTAGTGGATGTCCTTACACGATTTCATTTAATAAAAGGTATATTATTTGTTCTGTTTAAAAAGTTAAAAATGTAGGTACACAATGTGCTTTCGTTCTTTGAAGGTACGAGTACAAGGAGGTAGGTAGGTACCTACCAACGCACTTTTCACTTTCCCAGCGCAACGAATGCCAATGAGGAAATAAGATGTCAAAATCTTTTCTGGAACTGTTGAAAACTTTGGAAAGCATTAAAGAGGGGAGGGACATATGAAGGGTGTAAAGAAATAAGGTGACTACGCCAATTTATTTGATAAAAACATTGGGAAAGTAAAGTGAAGCATTGCAATAAAGTCATGAGTTCGTTTTGAGGCTGAGAGCTGGTACATATGTCTTTCGTCATTCGTGTGAAAAAAATAAAGAAGAAAAAAAGAATAATCATCGATTCACGAAAGAATGGGTTTACCATTGATAGAATTATGAAAAAGAAAGAGGTAATGGAAGGAAAATGCACCCGAAAGCCGAGTCCCAATAGTTGCTATGGAAACAACAAAATACTACGCAGTGTTCCAACCTAATTTCGTGGGAATATTTGCTGTTGTTGTTGCACCCCTGTTTTCTTCGTGGTGAATTCTAATTAGTTAGTCAGCAGTCATTTCAAGATTGATTAACGGTAGGCTGAAAGTCCAACACATTTTAACCTCTGACTAATTATGATCAGTGGTCAGTTATTCTAAGATTTGAATGAGAATTGATAAACCGGTCCTAAGTAAAAAAGAAGTAAAGTAAAGACTCATACTCGTGACCATGATGGAGAAGGAGAAAACGAAAATCACATTTATATTTTGATACATTATGGTACGCACGTTATTAGATACCAAATATTTGATCCAAAATTGTTACTTACATAATTATTAATCAAACGTTGAACTTGCAGAATCACGAGGTATGCTGGCGCATTGATCAGCTGAGAGCCCTCTGAAGCTATATTCTTCCCTTACCTATCGATCTGATTTTTTTTTGCATTCACTGTAAAGCGTAAAATTAAGGGGCCCCGAAACTGTAAAGGCCCCTCGGGAGGCACGATGCGCCATGTTCTAATAATATATTATACGCGAGGTTTAATAATTATTAAATACCAATGATCTGCGTATTTTATCCAACACAGAAATTATAAACCTTTCTGTATTAATTTGCAGCATTTTTTTTTTTTCGATGTTTCTAGCCGTGATAGGTCACCAATATAGGTCTTTGAAAAATAATGAAAAATAAATGATCATCATAACCAACACTCCTAAACTGCGTGTTCTCTGTGGACATAGAGAATCGATAAGCGTAATCGCAGTACCAGTTCATGGTTTGATTACGTTGCAAGAATGGTTCAACTCTGTTTGATTCGAGCACTTCCTCCATGGAGGAGTCCCTCAGTGGCACTAAGCACACTGAGAGATGCTCTTCTTTGATTGCGAACCTCGCTCATAATAATTTGCATACCTCTCACCTGGGAGGTAAACTTTATTAGACACTAATGAAGTATTCAATGCGCCAAGCGTGAATTAATTTTCGAGATGAACACAGGCAACTCATTCCGCTGCAGGTAACTTTCAACTTTTACCGTAGAGTTCCGTCGAGACTGCGGCAATAAACGTGGAGAAGTCGAAATGGGTCATTTCTGTGTTCAGTGATTTCTATGCTACCTGCTTCAATACGTGCATCAAGATCAGTCTCAAGCAGTTGACATTAAATATATTTATTATATTCAAAGAGATCGTTCAATCATTCCAACTCGCTTCACCTATTCCATTTTCATTGATAACATCATGCTGATCAGATCCCATGAGTCCACATTATTGCTGGAGAGGAGTCAATACGTACTCAACCTTGTTTATTTATTGATATATATATATATATATATATATATATATATATATATATATATATATATATATATATATATATATATATATATATATATATATATATATATATATATATATATAGCTGTATTAGTGGAGATTACGTAAAATTAAAAAGTTATTTTGAGAGAAATTGTTTGAACTCATTAAACTCAAACTCAACCGTAGGCATCCACAGCGATACAATTTTTAACCTAACTATGAACGGAAAAATAACACCAATATGAGCTTAGGTACATGCGAATTGAATGAAATATGTTGGGAAAATTTTCGATTTACCGAGTCATAATTAGTAGGGAGGGGCATCGGCTAACAATTGAATCGGGTTATTGGAATCGACGATTATTTCAACCGGATTAATCGATTAACCGATTTATCGGGGCCTAAATAATCGATTAATCGATTAATTTGGAAAAGGCTGAGAAAAGAGAGGGTGCGATGGCTTTGACTTTTTTCAAAATGCCATTTAACTCTGGTACATCAGAAATGGCCCTTGTGGCAAGAAGATTGAGGGTGTGGGCGAAACAAGGGATATGCTTGTTTTTACCAAACATTGTCTCCACAGCCTTTGTGATGTTTGCTGCATTGTGAGAAATGACTGCAAGAGTTTTCTCAATTTCAACCTAACATTCTTCTAAAATTTGTTTCCTTTCTTTCACAATGTAGTCTGCAGTGTGCCGTTCGGTGAGATGGAACATTCCGATTGTACCTTTGGCAACGCAACTCTTATCAGCATCTAGATAATGCACTGTCCAACTTTGAAAGCTCCGATTTTGAGAATCAGTCCAGATGTCTGTGGTGAAACAATAATTCTCAACAGATTTCAACTCGGCTTTGAGCGAACGGAACACAAGATCGTATTTATCGATAATAGCCGTGCGGATGCTTTGGCGAGTAGGCACAGTGTAAAGTGGGGCAGTCGTCTTGAGAACTTTTCGGAATCCTGCATGTTCAGCTAATGACAAAGGTTCCATATCTTTACAAATCATGTATATAATTCTTTAAGTGATCTTGAAATTTGAAGAATCACCATCTTTGTGAGAACCCACGTGATCCAAAGCCGGGCTAATCAGAGGCTGGCCCACTCCAACTGATGAAGAAGAACTGGCAACCAAAGAGGGCACACTGACACATGGTTTTTGTTTTTTGCTTTCAATGAGTTCAGCCTCGTTCTAGGCTGTCCTCCTCAGAAGAATTTTAGAATGCTTGAACTGGAGATGGTTCTTCTCCAGATGGCACTTTGCATGACTTTCTACTTTCTCAAAATGTTCCCAAACCGCACTTTTTGGTGGCATCTTGATCGAAGCTCAAGTTCCACGTCAACAAACGAACGATAACTGAAAAAAAGGTCTGATAATGATAGCCGTAGATATGTGATGAGACCGATAAGTGATAACAATAACGTGAGGCGAGGTGTTGTCCACTTTCTAACCCTGGGTATTGTTCCGCAATAGACTTGATTCTGAAATTTCAATTGAATAATCGTTACAAACTAATCGATTATCCGATTAATTATTCTACAAATAATCAATTAAATAATAATCGATTATTTGGACAGTTAATCGACTAGTTCGATTAATCGATTCATCGATGCCCATCCCTAATAATTAGATCCTGGTCACGAAAATGAGTACGTTCCCATAAGTCGCGCCGAATGGTTTGTGAGCCGGCAATGAAATCCCTGCAAATTAGCTCACAATAGTTATTTACCTATATACGATTAAGCGGGACATAGCTTTTCATATATATATGTTCGCCACGTATTTCTTTTATGGGTGTGGATAACACAATTATATGTAACATTATGTTACTCAGCAATGCGCGCCTACGGAATTGCATCTTAATAAAAAACATATAAAAAAGCCAATTTTTAATTGTACGAGATGAACTTTTCATCTTTTTATTTCTCATTTATCAACTTTTTGTGAAGTAATACTATCAAGAATCCTATCTACAATAAGTGCAATTAAAAATACACTTGAGATATGAGGAAATCAGATTACCCTCAGAGAGTTAAAAAAATTAACTTAATAGAAGCAGCTCATTTTCAACAGTACAACACTTTGGTACGAGTCACACTAGTAGGAAACACTTGGATGTTATGACAGTTCCCGCGAGATCCAAGAGAATGCGCTGCCGTCGCTCCGTTGTTACCCAACAGGCGTCGGGCGCCTCTTCCCATATTATCGAGCTGCTACGTTTGGCGATGGATGGGTGATCCTAGAACTGGAAAACCAATCTTCTCTGAACATAGCATATATGCTATTAGTACGAGTTGTATCTCTTATGGTACTGTCACACCCCCCTCTACTATGAGCGTGGATTTAGGCCCCCATTGCACATCTGGGGTGGCCTAAGTCCATTACAATGTTAATAGGTGATTATTGAAGGAGGTCCGAGCGCAACTTCTCTTCAGAAGTCGTGAAGATTGTTGTGGGAGAGGATCTTCAAAAATTTCTATCACTAAGGGGCTTGGATGCTCCATAATCCGTATGGCAAATTGATCGTATGTAGCTCGGAACATTCTGTCAACAAGACAGAGATCAATATAGCCAGACAGTAGACAGATAGCAGGCAGTCATTGCGGACAAACCATGGTCATCAAAATGTCATCAACCAAGCAGCTCGATTCTGTATTGTTTTTGTATGCGCCGAATCTGGGTAGTAGATGCTGGACTCCACATGACGCAGCCATACTGCTATGGAGTATAGGATTCGCCAATTTAATTAAACCTTTTACCAAATGAATTAAACCTTTTGTCAAATTAGTTAAACCTTTTGCCAAAGTAATTCACCCTTTTCTCGAAATGATTAAACCTTTTCCCAATTCAATTAAACTTTCTTACAAAAGAGTTTAACCTTTTCCGGAAACGATTAAACCGCATTCGAGAAATTGTGGAATTATATGTATACGAATGGCGAAACAGTTTATCATGAAGAGGAACTACTGAAAACTGAATAGGTATGTAACAAAGGCTATGGGTGAATAAACAATGTATCAAATCTCCCCCCCCCCCCCCCTCCCCCCCACCTCAAAATTTTTTGGCTTACATCGCTTGGTACGTTGATTCTAAAATCAAAAAAAAAAAAAAAAAAAAAAAAAAAAAAAAAAAAAAAAAAAAAAAATTGGCTCAAAATTAATACACTGGCTGGAGATGTTCCAGTAAAATTTGCACCGATTTTGCTTGCTCAAAAAGGGTCGTTATGGGCTTAAATATTGAAAAATCGAAATCTCGGACACGTGGAATAAGTGTGGGTTTTTTGGTCGAAATTGAGTGAGATCATCCCAAAAAAGAATGAAACCACCCGGATCACTTTACGTTAACCCATTTGTTTTACATATGGCTGAGGGTTAGAATTTTGGCTGATGAATAGCCGTATACAACTACAAAGTTGCATCCCTTCCGGGGGACCTTTATCACTCGGAAGGGATTCGCCGGTGGTATCTACGTCATGACTCACTGATTTTATACTGGTTTTTATGTATTTTATTTATTTCTATTACATCTATTCTTTGGTAGAAATTTAATTGTTTCGTAAAAAGGTTCAATTATTTTGAAAAAAAGTTTAACTGTATTGGGAAAAGGATGAATTATTTTGGAAAAAGTTTTAATTAAATGGGTAAATCCTATATGTAAACTTGTGGAAAATCGGTGCTAGTTTTTGTAGTGAGGAAGGAGAGGGGTTTTTGAAAGAACGAATCCGTAATTAATAACAGTGTTTTATCGGTCATAACCTTCAAAATCGACAACAGTGAAATACCGACAAAAGAGCCGATGGAAAGCCACAGCTTTTTGAGTTACCTATTGGCACGAGTTTATACGTTTCGGGCGCAGATACTGAGAGAAACATTCCTTATGTTTCCCCTTATTAGGTTACGTCTAGGACGACGCCACGTAGAGCGTTATTGTGTTGAAGGCCTCCCACGATATCTCAGCTACCGCGATGCGCATTGATGCGAGTGCTCTCTCAAGCCCTGAGAGACGTGCTTCGAATTTCACATGCGTTTTCTCCATTCTCCTTATTCCTTTTCCTCCTTTTATTTTTATTCCATGGCCTCTCTTCCCTCCTCCTCCCCCATCATTCATCACCTCTAACATCCCAGGCCACAATATCATGAACGGGGGTCTCCACGCACATGACGCCAATATCAACGGAGTAAACGCCCCGAAATTTCTCAAGGCGCCACATCGGTTTCTTGCGGCAACTGTTATGGGGCGCTCTGGAATCCCGTAGATGGAACACAAAGCAATAAATTCGTCTTGAAATGAAAAGCCCCTTCCGCATTGAAGACAGCGATAATAACGACAGAACTGTGGGAAGTTATAACAGCGTTTAGCAATGTCATCATTGCATGCAAGAAGCAGTAACAATATAGATGCCGTATTTTTTATGTGAGGTTGTTATTTCTACTCATAAAAATGAATTCGCCGAGGTGGCATTTAGAATTTTAAAGGATCATAATTATTTGAATAAATTAGTGTACCGCTTTTGTTCATAATTAATATTTTTGTGGTTGGAATTCGTAGATGGTAGTATCTCTTCAGAAATATTACAAATATTCAACATGCCCGCTCCTCATAATGGTATCTTTGGCATTTTATCACTTAGCGTAATAAAGAACGAACCTCGTTCTATAATAGAACAATAGAACGAGCTGTAGATTGAAGTGTAAATAGTTCCATCGCATATACACCCTGACACCATTTAGCAGACAAGCATTAGTTAGGAGGAAATTTTTGTATAATAGATGATGATCATAATGGTGGCACATAGTGTCATAGGTATATGAATTGCACGATTCGCCACCATATTGATTAGAAGCCATACAAATCATCTCGACCACATGCATAAGAGTCTGAAATAATGTCATTATTTTGTAACTAGGAAACGTCTGCTGATTCGGGTGGGCTGTATAGCTTCTTCACATATTCTAACATGAACGTATATATTACAAGTTGAAGAACCGAAGAGTCGAAATGATTGGATGCCAGATTAGGGTGGTTCAAAAAAAAAAAAAAGTTCTGGGATTTCTTGTCCCCGTTGCGTTTTTGCGTCCTCGGTATGCCAGGATGACCCTCCTAAAGTTTTAGCAAAAAATATTAATCCTAACCACTTTACCTGGGTCGATTTTTGCCAGTTATCGACCGCTATCGTAAACCAACCTCTAAATTGGTGCCGAAGTAATAATTTGAAGGACGGATTTCAATTTCTAGGGGTTAATTTATGGGTTTTCGCATGCGCTGAACACGATGAACTTATTCATTTTACTCTCCGTCCATTAGTTATCCGGTAAACTGGCAGAGGGAACTGCTTGAAGATAAGTAAAAATCGAAAATTTCACCGAAAATGCTGTCGCCTGGTTAAGAATTGTACTCGAAACATGCTATTATTGTCGGAGAATATGCTTTGGCATGTTCTGAACATGATCCCGTTTTTTACTACATTTTCCGCCGATGATGGCTTCGTTTATCGTCCATAAACTTCAAATTAAGTGTAGTGTAATAGACAAATTCACCCTAATTTCACCGGAAATTATGTCGCGTTGATAATTTAAGGTCCCAAAATACTTTGTGCCGATAAAATTGGGTATTTCCCAGGATACTCGGTACAAAGCCGTTGGTAATTTGGCAAGGGCTTGAACCGGTATTGCACTTATTCGCTAAATATAGCGGCGAAATGGAGGAAATAGCTAAAATTTTCCCATCTTTCTGTAAAATTCCTTAGTTTCTATCGGTTTTCCGGGGTCAAATTCGTTGTTCTGAATTGTCTGAACTGAGATTGGATAATAGTCAGAATGACTATCAAGTCTTATTGATATCTGTACAACACCACAAGGAAAAATTTCCTAAAACTTGCCGTAAACGGGATATAGTTGAAACTTTGAAGACTGTATGAAATACTTTTTTTTATGTTTCAATATTTTATCGAGGTTAATTATTATTTTTGTATATTTTTATTATATGTTATTCTCGTTAAAATGTTATGATTTATGTTCCACGATCATGGATTCTTTCAGCTTATCGACCAAATTACAGATTGTCCCTCGAGCAATTGAAACTGAAATTATATTACATTATTTTCAATTATATTACATCATTTTTTATTTAACGATCCAATCATAGTTCAGACAATTCAGAACTACGAATTTGACCCTGGAAAACCGATGGAAACTAAGGAATTTTACAGAAAAAAGGGAAAATTTTAGCTATTTTCTCCATTTTGCCGCTATGTTTGGCGAATAAGTACAATGCCGGTTCAAGTCCTTCCCAAATTACCAACGGCTTTATACCGAGTGTCCTGGAAAATACCCAATTCTATCGGCACAAGGTATTTCGGGATCTTAAATTACCAACGCGACATAATTTCCGGTGAAATTAGGGTGAATTTGTCTATTACCCTACACTTAATTTGAGGTTTATGGACGATAAACGAAGC
This sequence comes from Adelphocoris suturalis, assembly GCA_030762985.1. NCBI lineage: Eukaryota > Metazoa > Arthropoda > Insecta > Hemiptera > Miridae > Adelphocoris > Adelphocoris suturalis. The sequence goes on from CM061043.1 coordinate 108,923,423, forward strand.
CATCATCGGGGGAAAAGTATAGTAAAAAACGGGATCATGTTCAGAACATGCCAAAGCATATTCTCCGACCATAATAGCATGTTTCTAGTACAATTCTTAACCAGGAGACAGCATTTTCGGTGAAATTTTCGATTTTTACTTATCTTCAAGCAGTGCCCTCTGCCAGTTTACCGGATAACTAGTGGACGGAGCGTTAAATAAATAAGTTCATCGTACTCAGCGCATGTGAAAACCCATAAATTGACCCCAAAAAATTGAAATCCGTCCTTCAAATTATCACCTCGGCACCAATTTAGAGGTTGGTTTACGATAGCGGTCGATAACTATTAAAAATCGACCCAGGTAAAGTGGTTAGGATTAATATTTTTTGCTAAAACTTTAGGAGGGTCATCCTGACATACCGAGGAAGCAAAAACGCAATGGGGACAAGAAATCCCAGAACTTTTTTTTTTTTTTTTTTTTTGAACCACCCTAATGCCAGATAGAACAGCATCTAATACATGTGTATGAATGCTAGAATGCAAAAACGGGTTATAATTCGTGTTGGCGCATGAGCATGTAATCAAGAAAGTTAACCCGCACAATGATTGCAATTTTCATCAAAATCGGTCCATTATTCTCGGAGTGTTGACCAATATTGGTTTTTCGCATGCGCAATGCCTACTTATTATTAAGCCAAATGCAATGAAATACAAAGGGCTTCATCCTGGACCCCCCCCCCCCCCTCACGTTCGATTGAAATCGGACTGATGGATCATAAAAAACCGACATTATAAAAATTATTTCTGTTCTAGAACCAAAAATTTCAACCATGTATCATGTTTTCTCCTCAATATTGATTCGAAATTCTATGAACTTGTTTTTTTTCCTGTTTTTTTCGTCAAAAACACGACACATGGACCCCAGGGCTAAAACATGATACATGTTAATACCTGATACCCATCATATAGCACCTTCTTGGAAAGCTCGCGCTCAGATCTTTCTTGCTAATAAAAAACAAATTTCCCCATTACAGCTTCTGAATCATCGATAATTAAGAAACCTGATACCCATCATATATCACCTTTTTGGAAAGCTCTTGCTCAAATCTTTCTAACAAATAATAAAAAAATTCCCCATCACAGCTTCTGAATCATCGATAGTGAACAAACCTGATACCCATCATATAGCACCTTTTTGGAAAGCTCTCGCTTTGATCTTTCTATCCAACAAATATTAAAAAGAAACCATGAAAATTCCCTATTACAGCGTCTGAATCATTTATAGTGAAGACACCTGATACCCATCATATAGCACCTTTTTGGAAAGCTCTTGCTCAAATCTTTCTAACAAATAATAAAAAAATTCCCCATTACAGCTTCTGAATCATCGATAGTGAAGAAACCTGATACCTATCATATAGCACCTTCTTGGAAAGCTCTTAATCAGATCTTTCTAACAAATAAATATCTCCCCACTATATGTTTCGTGCGCGGATGAATCGACGCTCGGAATCGACGCTCGAAATTTCGTACGTCTCTCCACTATATATTTCTCCCTCTCCCTCTCCCTCTGCGCGGAAAAAAATTGACGCGCAAAATTGACGCGCAAAAATTGCTAGGACCCCAGGGCTAAAACATGATACATGTTAAAAAATTCACGTTTGCGCATGCGCATAGGCTACTATTGATCCAAGTGCAATGATATTTATACGGGGCCGTCTAGGAACTAATTTGCACAGTCCCATAAAATTTCATAAGAACCGGTCCAATAGCCTCGGAGTTGTGTCTGTGTGAATTAATTTTAGTTTTGCGAATGCGCAGTAGTTAGGTATTACTCCACCAATCGCGATATAATTTTCTAGGACATAAATCCAACTAGTCCCCGAGTTCCTACAAAATTGATCCAATAAATGATAGGAATCGACAATATAAGAAATTCAAGTTTGCGCATGTGCACAGACTAATATTGATACGACGGCTATTAAGTTACAGGAGACCACTCAACAGCTAACCCGCACAAAACCTGAAAATTTCATCAAAATCAGTCTGGAGGTCGCGAAGTTTTGCTTTTGTCAGTCAATATTATTTTCGCAAATGCGAAATGGTTATTACAGCAGCAATCGCAATATAATTCGTAGGGTATCTTTTTGGAACAGATACTCCGAGTTTGAACGAAATCGGATCAATAGGTGATGAGAAATCGACGTTACAAGATACCCACGTTTGCCCATGCGCACAGGCTACTGTTGGTCTGACGGCAATTAAAGTTATAGCGGATCGTCTTGGAGCTAACCCGCACAATCCCTGATAGTTGTAGTGACGATTTTGCTGTCCCAACTCTTCAAAGTGTCCGACTTTTCATTCGATAGTCTGTCATAAACTCCGTTAGGGAAATTTCTTCATTCCGAACAGGATTTAAATGAGTATTGGGTTGCTGAAAGCCTAGAGTTTATTCCTTGAAATTAATTTTAATCGTGTTTGGCTATACTTCATTTGATAAAGTTCTGGTAAAAGTGGGGTGTTTTGTGCAAAATATAATTTTTTGAACGTTATTTTTGTTTCTGATTATTTGTTCTAGAGGTTCCTTCCCTCCCCACCTCCTAAGAGTGAGTATTTCAATGATGGGGCCATCGTGTTCTGTGTTAATCTCTCCGACGTAGCATCATAATATTCTGTGGTAAGGTGTTTTCGAATAGAACTTTCTACAGTATTCCAAAATCTAACGGTTAAAATCTACGATATTATACGTTATTTTTGAATGGACAAATCTACAGTATTTTTCAGTTAACATCTGCAGTATTTTGCTTCTTCGAGTCTGGTTACCCTGCTTCAGTACTGTTTCGACGGCCTGATGATGATATCTTTGCATCGAAAACGCTAGCCTCCGGTACTCGACTTGCTAGTGACGGCGGATTCCTCCGAAAGGTACGTAAATGATGATCAACCATAGTCTTACATATTCTACATGAAAATCTATTTGCATTCATATGTGGGGTAGGTACTTCGAGAGTTTAGGAACTATTCAAATTCAAATACGAGTTTACAGGACGGTGATGGATCCGACGCCTGAAAGAATACACGCGCTATGAGCCAAAAGGAGGTCGTAGAGAAAGTCTTATCTGCCTAGAGGTAGGAAGGGGGGGAGGGGGGGGGGCCCTGTCAAACTTTTATCATCTCTTACTTTCTTTGGCACGTGAAGTTGGAATTTCTTAAAGCGGCTTTTTGCCTCCTTTACCCGCCACCTGTCCCACACCCGCCGCTTCTCTCCATATTCCCATAATTGTCGATACAACTTGAGGGTAAAGCAATCTCCAAAGTTTTTTTTATTCTTTTTTTTTGAAACCAGCACTCTCCATCTTTCATCTACTCTTTTCCTCTCGGCGTTCTATTTTTCAAGGTGAAAGTAGGAAGAGTTTCTTAAAATATGCCTTGAGAGTGGAAACATATTGTTGAATCTACCGCCACACTTCAAAAACGGTTCCCGTTAGAAGGAAGTACGCCAAGTTCATCATACAAGGGGAAAACTTTCACCCCCCCCCCCCCCCCCCGCACCAAATAAGATCGACGTTGAAAACCAATCTTTTCTCCTCACAAAATCTAAATCTTGGCCTACGTTGTCAAACACTGTTGGTCTACAAACATTATAATAAGGAATTTACGAGTTGCAAACATCAAGACCAAAAACCCAGTAAATTGTGGGGTGGAACATGAGCAAGTTACAACTTTCTAGCGAAGATTGGTTGTACGTGAAAAATATTAGAAAATCTCACTGCTTATGAAATTATCAGCACTACACGAAGATAGGTACATAGATACCTGTAGATAGCTGATTGAGACCTTGATATGTCTTAAGACACCAAAAATGTCTATATCCTTAGAATTTATTTGGGATGGTTTGTAGGTAAAGGTTTAAATCACATTCAAAAATAATGTTGTCAAGGGTGTAACCTATTTCATCTAAAAAATAAGTACTTGAAGGTTCCATATTTTTTCTTTCAACGTCATGTTTGAGTGAACACGTCGTTGCTGAATCCTTCAGAAGCAAAGTGATGAGGTTGATTTGTAGAAATACTCGCATCTGTCCAATATGCAATTTGTGACAGTTCTCGACAACTGTTACCGGGAACCGGTCAACAAAACGGAGTGCGATTGGTTACCACTAGCACCTCCCCTCCGTGAACTCATTCGTTCACGAGCTGTTCTCTGAAACGGTGAGGCAAACATCAATTGTAGATATATATTTAAAGTATTATTACCCAATACCCATATACCTAACCCTAACTATCCAGACATTCTCTGAATTTCTAGCTTCGATTAAAGTATATGAAAATACATCAACTCTACAGCTTGGTCAGAAACTCCGGTAATTGTTTACTATTACTTTGTCACCTCTAACTTTTTCAGTATTTAGATATATTATCAGCAATGGACTACCAACGACAGATAAACATGTTTGAAGGGCCGGAACAACCAGATATTGCTAGTTACATGGGGTCAAAGTACAGGTCTTATCAAAGTTCCGTCATGAAGCGGTTTCATGCAGTCAGTTCTGATGGCGTCGTGTTCCAGTTACAATCCGTTTCTGTGCAACAATTGTGAGCTTACTTTGAGTCAGTTTATCGTAATAACCGAAAATAAAGACACTTTGAACCTTTTTTTATACAATCACGGTGTGTTGCCGAAATCTAAAAACGTGTGTAACAAACGTGTCACTGTAGTGAGCAGTAGCCGCAAAAAAGTGTCTAAACAATGCAACAAAACTGTTTCCCAAAACAAATTTACTTTTTTTGAAAATCACAATTTAACCAAACAGCAAATTTGTAGATTTGTCGCTTTCGATGTTTAGAAGAATTTATCCAGATTATAGTGGCCGTATTCACGCTCTTCTTAAAGCGATAGGACATTTGTACAAAGGCGAAGACCAATCGGCACCTTCTGAACCACCTCCAGACTCCAACGCCAGTTGTTCATCTGAAGACGACTTCTAAAGTAAGTATCTTACTTTTTTACTTTTCCGGGCCTCAATAAATATAAATCCTTTATTTACAAGCATAAATATTACAAATGTCTTTATACTGAAAAAGTTAGAGGTGACAAAGTAATAGTAAACAATTACCGAAACTCCCCTATGTTACCTTTCTTTGGAGCACCATATGAAATCAGTAAACAAAATTATCCCAGTGATTAAATCCTGTGTACCACTCATTTACCTTCATCCTAATCAGCAAATACAATATCTCTATATTATACATATCTAAACTCTCTTACTAAGAATAGATCCCGTATCTGCATTTTTGGCCATATTGAGCTAGTGGTACCCCCCCCCCCCCCCCCCCCACCGATTGAGGGGATGGTTTCTTTCGATTTTTCCAGTCTCAAAGTCGGATCTCTACGGGAAATGCCTCAAAAACGGCTTAGAATCATCGCATTAACTACGTTTTGGTTTGATTTAGTGATAAATATTCCGTACTGGCCTTTTCTATAGCAATAGAAAAAAACGTATCAATCTTATTGCTAAACAAAAACTCGTATGTGCACCAGATTCGAGGAAATCGCCTAGTACATCGCCTATTATGTTCTACGCTTTTTTAAAGTGTAAACTTCTATACGCGCACCGCGTCGACAAATTTAGCGGGGTGTGAATACGATTTTACCGTCACGTTTTTTTCCGTCACGCTGTTTTGACAATCAAGCCGTTGCTGGGGAAGTTAAACTTCTTTATTTTTCACCGGACAAAAATCGTTCTCCACTCGTTGGAAAGCTCTCGATTTATCACGCATTTCTTTCGTACTTGTTCTTCTATTCACGTCGTAGTTTTATATTTATTTATGTTATAAATGGATATAGTAAACAGTGCCGCTTGTTTTGTTGTCACTTGGTTGAGAAGTTAATCTTGCTTATAGTAATTTATTGTAGACGCGCACCATAACAGAAAATTACCTACTTAGGTACTCTGTTCTAATTTCGATTTTTATAACGTTTATGACGTAGTTTTAAAATTATTTACATTTACGAATTAGCGGGAAGAAAGCATGTTCCATGTTTCAGAATTTTAGCCGAAGGCTTGAAGCGGAAAGTTACCGAGGGTCCAGGGGCGGAACCTGTCCACTTTTACTTTCCCAACATCCCAACATAGTGGAAATTAATGTCCAAATCTTCATAGAAGTTTAAACTTCTCCCGTGTGGTCTTCAGCACACCTGTTTTTTTTTTTTTTTTTTTTTTTTTTTGCGATTTTCTGACCAAAATAATGTTTTGCCAGCCACACCACGCGATTCAGCGAGAAATTTCCTTGAGCTGCTTTTGGGGCTCGAGACATCGTAAAATAAAGCTAATATCAGAAAATTTCGACTCATAACCTAAAGACGCATTTTTCCAAAAGTAGGGTTTGGTCAGATACGGGATCTAGTCTTAGTACGGTAGTAGATATTTGGTTAGGAAAAAGAAGTAGGAATTTAATCAAGACAATAATTAGTTTGTCACAACTTCGATGGTCTTCTTTAAATATTATGGTTGAGTAAAACCAAATTGATGTTTGCTCGAGCCCAAGAACGGATCAGAGGTGGCTGGCAAGTCCCATAATTTAAGCAGAACGCGTTGGTAGCTTCCCGTCCCGTCTCCTTAAGGTGTTAATAAATCCTTTGGTCCCAAAACTTCGTTCTGGAGCCCCCCCTCCTCTCACTTGCTCACTCTAACTCTCCCATTCTATCTCTCTTCACCACACAAGTTTGGGGCTCCCTCCCGTCAGAAAAGGCTTCGCCGTTGATCCCACGGGTAAGTCGTTGGATAATTTGTTTAAAGGGGGGCGAGAAATGAGAACGAAGAAGGGCGGAAAGGGGGGGGCGAGGAGAAGAAAAAGGAATGCAATTTTCAAGTCCTCAAGAAAACAAAAAGTTAAAGAAAAAAGAAGAAAAAAAATAGAAGAACAATATCCTGTAAACCGATAAAGGCGAGTGTAGGAGGAGAAGGGAGGAGTTTCAGAATAACCCGATACGTGATCGGATTGCGTGGTAGGTTTTCGGGCAACACTGGAGGGGGTCAGAAGAACTTCCGATACTTGAAAAATGGACCTGGGACGCCTTCAATCCCAGTGACTTCTCGGCCGGATCCCTTCTTATCGCTCTCAAATAGTTTTACCCTCCTTAGAGTATAAATTTCGGTAATAATTTTGCTTTTTTGCTAAAATAATTTACGGCAAAGTGGTGGAAAACATGTATTTACTGATACACAGTAAGTAAGAGCTGATCCACCTTCCCCATAACAGAGTGGGACATTATCTAACTAATTCTAAATTCAACAAACGCTGTAACTAATAACTATAAGTTATTAGTTACCACCCATAAGTAAATTTGGACAAGACAATGGGGGTAGGCCGAATTCTAATCGAGATCGCAGCGAACCTGGCGCTATGGAGGTAGGTTCGGTCCAAAATAGATTAGCTGATGTGTATAGTTCGGTGGTATAGATGCTCGCATCTCAAAATTACATAACATCAAGTAATCAATCCCTTAGTAAAAATTCAGATTGGTTGAACATAACACCAGTAAGCTGCGATCGCGATTCGAATCTGGCCTGCCCCCATCGTCCAGTGTAAATTTGGTAACCTATTATTTTGGTGTAAGTAGCATTGAAATTAATAACTGTGACTTCAGTATTAATTTATTAGTTAGGGCTACATTCACCGGAATTAGTTTTTAGTTACAACCCTTCAACTAATAGATAATTATGGAGAAATTAGTTGAACTAATAACTAATACATAATTGGTGTTTAGTTATTAGTCACACGCAATGAAATTAATAACTAATGTAGTTATAATTTAGTTGCTAAGTAACTAATAACTATATATATACTATATATATATATAATTATATATATATATATATATACAAAATTTGTATATATAGTCCCTTTTATATGACATTCATTGTAGATTCATTGTAGATCTCTCTCTTTGTCTTAGTATTGTTGTTTTCTTTTAATTACTGCAGAATGGATTTTTATTAGCCTTGCCCGTATTAATAATGAATAAATAAATATAAAATAAACAACACGGGTTAACAAAAGTAAAGTATATGTTCCGTGACGGAGATCTCATTATCAAATGTAGGGGTTCTTGGGCGTGTTGAACAGGAATCTGAAGCCCGTTTTCCTTCCATCTCTCTATGATTTAGAGATATTATCAAAATTTGTCCAATTTTTCCGGTTGTTTTATTTGAAGAGTGTAAGACGAGAATTTGATATTCATTTCTGTTGAAGCGATGAGTTGATTGACTACGAGTGATCTGTCTATCCGTGCGTTGTCCATGATCAGCAAAGCATGTGGCGCCGATTCTAGAAGTTTTAAGTTCAGTTCTCAAAAAAAAAAAAAAAACGCTAGGCAGAGCTGCAGTTATTGTCTCCGTGGAGAGAGCTTTTTCCAAAATAAAAAATCACGCGAGACGTATTCTATACCGTTATATAGAACACCAACTTCAAGAGGTAATCGCAGGAAGTGTACACACCATCACGCCACAATATTGTGCTAACTACCTACGCGCTGGATATGTTTCGGCTGCTTCCAACAGCTGCTCCTGGGTGGCCTCTCCAATAACTTTTGCCTTTAGAAGTCTTTTTAATAATACCAATACCTAATTAAAATGTCAATTGTAGAAGGATAAGTTGCAAGAGCAGTTTTGTTATTAATAAATAAATAGTTTACCTTCAAATGAACCTCATTAGGTGCTGGATTGTGTTTAAATCTACACTTTTTGAGTTCGTTCCATCATTTGCATGATTTGTGTTTACAATTGTACATTTTGTTGAAAATTACAATTTTTGTTGACTAATGTCTAATGCAATTTGCGGAAAGTTTAATTTAATTTGCCAGAAGTTTCATTCAAATTGCGAAAAGTCTAATTCATTTTGCGGAAAGTATAATTCAATTTCCGAAAGTGCAATTCACTTCGCGAAAGGTTTAATTCAAAGTGCGAATGCTATGTTAGGTGATCGCATGGTCGCAAACCTAACGCATCGCACACAAGTAGTATGGTAAACCTGAACACTCATTCGAACGCTCATTAAAATTGACGTCATCATCCTGAAGCTGTTTATTCGTATAAAAACGCACGAAAATAACTGAGATGATTGATATTAAGCTTCAAATCGGCCTATTCTGAAGCCTTTTTGGTTGAAAACGCACACACACAGTAAAATTACATGATGTCTGCTTTTTAGTTAGTAAAAAAGGAACAAAAAAATCATGGTCGGTAGCTAAAAAATGCATCAATTGGTGTGGCCACCAGCAAACAGGCGTATAAAAATCTCAATACGATGGTGAAGGCTCTTTTGGCCAATTTGTGTGCGTTTATTGCTTTGGGGGGAGGGGGGGGGATTCCCATATAATCGATGATACATTGTAAACTTACCGTACACGTCGATAAGGTATGTAGCTGCAGTCTCCTCTCCGCTTCTTTTGTTAATTTTTTACTGACTAAAAAGTTATTTTAAGGGTAGTTGGAATTTTTTTGTGTGACAAAAAAGGGTCATCTTCATGTCCCTTCTGCTCGGATTCTACTAAACTTATCGCCGCGATTTTTTAAAAATGTACTTCAATACGTAATGAACAAACGACCCCAAGGATTTTCCGTTATCACGACTTGAGAAAATATGCTGAGCTTTGGAGGAAAAAAAACTTAAAATGTAGGCTTGGGGTCTTGGATACAGACTACATTTTTTCGATGTTGCTGGAAAAAGTACGTTAAATCCTTGGGGTAGTTTGTTCATTACGTATTGATGTACATTTCAAAAAAATCGTCGCGATAAGTTGAGTAGGATCCGAGCAACAGGGACATAAGGGCCAAAAAATGTAATTTTTCAGGAAACGCGACTTTCTGAAAATCAAAGTTGTTCACGTCATCTCATCGACTCCTAACTCTGTCAACTTCAGTTGTGAGTGCTGATCGTTCCATGTGAACATGTTCCGGGTGATTATGAAGATGAAGAAGAAGAAGAAGAATATTGTGCCTGTCGTGCAGTGTTGCCAATGGTACCCCAAAAGGGGGAATTTTCCCCTTTTCAGTCTGCTGTTACCCCGATCCCTGAAGGCCTCCGGGGTACCTCAATATTTTTATTGAAAGGTCCCCCCTTTACCCTGAAAAATGAAAGCATGAAGTAAAATTTGCTAGATTAATGTCCCACCATTTCTAGTCACTCAGTATAGTTACCAGTCACCAACAACAACAACAGTTCCCCATTATCAGTTATCAAGATATAACTGTCTGATCTGATAATTTTGTCAAATCCTTATGACTCAAGACAGCGAAAATAATTGAATCGTTTATTTCAGAAACCACCTAAGCGACAAAAATTAAAAAAATGTTGTTTTGGTGGTACTGTTCTTTCCAGAGGTGAATACATCGTTTAGTGCCGAAATAACCAATGTTCCATACCACCAATGCTATTTGACAGCCTTGAAAAGAATCCGTTTATTTCAGAAAGAACCCAAACGCCGTCGCTGTAGCCAAAGCGCACTGAAGCGTGTAGTCTACTTGAACAAGTATTTATTTTCCGTTTAATGCCTAGTAAAAACCACTCTTGTTTATACTTAAGTGTGTCTCTTACTTACTTTTGATACCCAAACAGATAAAAATTAATCGTTTGACTTAATTTCAATAATAATTTTTAAAAAATCACTTTGGATTTATTCATGTATTGCAGAAACCACCTAATTGCAAAATTTTCAAAAATTTATAACTCAAAAACTTGAAGAAAAAAAAAAATTAACAAAATAGATAATTCCAATAGCATGTTCTTGATTTGGTAAAAAAATATTTGAAGGATACTATAAGCCCCTACCTACCCTAAGCCCCCTACCCCCTACTACCTATACTTAAGCTTAAGCTGCAAAACAGTCTTTTTTAGTTTTCCAAAAGTTGAAAAAAGGCCACTTAGGTGGTTTCTGAAATAAACAATTCAATTATGAACTGAGTGCGTATGTGTTTGTTGAGAATCTGCCACTGTACGGTATATATATATATATATATATATATATATATATATATATATATATATATATATATATATATATATATATATATATATATATAAAAGGTTAAACAGTGTTTCTAGCAGTGAAAAGGACCCCAGAAAGTTCACCTTTTTGTTTGAGAAAGTCCCCCGTTTTTCCCCTTTTTTCCCCTCTAAAGGTCCCCTGGGCTCCCTCCGAAACCTGGCAACACTGCTGTCGTGTTCTAGAAGATTTTGTTTACTTTTTGTTGTTGTTCCGTATCTGTGCTACCGCGGGTGTTCTGTCAAAAATGACCAAATCAACGAGAATTTTCCAAAAAGGAAATTTGTTCCTCCCCCAAGGGATTGATCATTTGGTCATTCATTCCCGAGAGAACGTTTTTTTTTTCATTACGAGTCCTCACATTTGGAACTTATTCTGCTGTCCTTTCGTTCAATAAGGGCAATCTGGGACTCTGCCTAGTGTACAAAGCTCTTGGCATGGAACCCGGCAAGACGACTCCTCTCAGAGCTTTGGACACAGGAAGATTAGCCAGAGCTAAAATTGCAGGTCAATTGAACACGAAAGAAGGGAGAATTTAAAAAAGTCAAGCCGCGGAGACTAGAAGCCCGCTTTGCTGAGGAAGAGGGAGACGAACCGGCTTATGGACCTGGTGCGTACTAGAGCGGGCGCCACGCTAGGACATTTTTACTTCGTTAATTATTTTAACCCTGTTCCTCTTGCGATTTTTCAAAAATTCCTTGTGCACTATGCTCGCAAGGTGTTCTTGATTCATGAAAAATTATTTTTGAAGTATTGATTTTTGGAGTTATTTTACTGTGTGTGTTTTCAACGAGAAAAGCTTCAGGATAGGCTATTTATTTTATTTTGTTATTTTTTTTCGGGGGTGTATAAATTTTATAAATGGAAGGTAGGTAGTGACTGGGGAGGGGGGGGGGGCAATAAGTATTTAAATTAATCGTTGACCATCTGAGGTACAGCTGCTCCATCTTCCAGCCCCAACGGTCGAACCTTCCTTCGAGACCCTCTTATACGAAGTGAAACAGCCAGGATACGCTGGTTTGGGGCTTAAAATCAACCATCTCAGTTATTTTCGTACGTTTTTATACGAAAAAACAGCTCCAGGATGATGACGTCAATTTTAATGACCGTTCGAATGTAAGTGTACAGGTTTACCCTACGCACGCACGAATTCGCCGTCTACGTGGGACTTACGCAGTGTCCTATGTTGATTTGCCGCATGCGTTAATGCGCTAAGGCGTTTACGCGTTCAAATGGCGGACCAATGAAATTTGCGAAAGTTGTCACGTGACATAACCCGCGCGGCGACGCGACGGCGTTGAACGCTTTAGTTTGATTTTCAAATCTCAAATCAAACAAGTTTAGATTTTTACCGCGTTCGCCGCGCGTCAAACGCGTTTATATGATGTTTTTCTAACCTCTTTCGACATTTTGAACTTGTTTTCGCACTTTTTCCGCACGTTTTCTTCTGTGATAATGGAGTTAGCTGATAATGAAACGGCCACTTCTACATTTGTTACATTTATTATACACCTTTATCGGGAGATGCCCAGTTTCGAAGAAAATTACAATATATTGTCTAGTGTTTCTAGACGATGGTAAAAACAAATAGCGAAGGTTTGAGTCATGCTCACGTGAGTAAATTTTATTAGGTAATTGTTTAGAGAACATTTATGTTTGATTGTTTTGAAATTTGAGCAATTTTTCTGGAAATCTTTCTTGTAGTTCCCACTATTCTGCCATAAAAATAAACTTTTGGATTCTACCAAATATTTGTTGCTATCTTTTTCTAAAATCATCGTAACGAATTAAAATTCTTGTTAAATATAAATGGTAAAATTCTTGCTTAATTTTGTTCACGATGTAATCGAAGGTTTTTACTGTCATTTTGCATATGATTTAAAGTGTTATTCACTTTCCCTCAATTTGGAGTTAAAGTAGGTTTAAGTATACGAAAAAGACATTTAAATTATCACTGAAATCATTGGTAATTAAAAGATCTTTTTTATAGGTACCTATGATAAAACCTCATTATGGAAGATTATCACACAATATCTTCAGAAACTCTTCTAAGATTATTGGAGTGTATGTGATGAAATTCACCGAAGTCACTCCGGCTTTCAAGTATTTTCTCGGCCGGTCTCCTTTTTTATTATTTACAGCTAAATAATACGAAAGAGCCGTTGAGCTGGTCAGCAGCTCAAACTTGTTGATCGACGGTATGAATGATAAAACAAATTGAAAAAATGAAGTTGAAAACACAGGTGATGAGACAGAACAGGTTAACTAGCTAAACTACGAAGCGTTTTTGCGTTTCCACGTAGGACACTATTTTTTCTCCTGCGTGGAATGACGCGGCAGCGCGCCAACGCTCGTATTTAACGCACGGCTTGATGCTCGCGGCGGAGCCACGTAGGACACTGTCTTAGCCCTTAGCCTTATTTAGATCTTAGCTGATCGTAGCTCAACGCACGAAGTGTTTGACGATTCCAGCATCCGATCTAGACGGAAGGCGATCGATTTCGGACAATGAATCAAAACGGGAGGAGGAATGTTTGCTTTGTGACTGGGAACCGGGTCAAGGCCGCAACTCCGAGCGGGGCGGGTGGCGGTGACGCCCAGGCCGACCCGCTTCTCGCTACACGAAGAATCAAAACCCAACCGGCAGAAATCGCCAGGTCGGGGCACCGTCTTCATTGATTGACGCAAAAATTACACGGTGGGTTAGGTTTAATAGTGACAGAAAAACGGCGTAGGGGGTCGTTGTGTCGTAGTGGGCGAGTGGCAATAGGGGGGTAGCGAGCGGGGCAGGGGAGCTTAGTATTGATTAGGGGACGGCGGAGTTCGGGGCGGGCTGTCGGAGCGGGGGTGGACAGTCTTCATTTAGTGCGTTCGCTTTCAAGTTGCGATTGTCAATCCCCTTTAATGACCATAATTACCAGGCCTTGTCAATTCGCTAAATTACGATCGAAAATTCATCAAAACGTTCTCTTTGGCAGAGTAATCGGGATGCTCTAAACTATTAAAGCTCCAACAAGACTGTTATATATCATCATAATTACATCCGAATTACTGTATTTACCGGTGATTTCTCTCAATCGCCGGCGCGGCGCACAGTGTTTCAACCCTTGAGGTTTTGGTAAAAGAAATTTCGAAACCACGAAAATCGATGTTAATGAATACTGCGATTCTACTACCTTAACTACAACCGGATACTACTAAAAATTAGATAAAAAGAGAAAAAAAATATAACTGCGGAAGTTCCATTCCCCTAGCAACGACTGGGTTGTACGTGAATGCTTAGCTTTCGAGGCGATTTTTATGCCATAGACATAGACATTAATTTTTCCTGCCAAAGTTCTAGCCGAACGGATACAGCGATCTGGGTGGGCTAATTCGTTCCCTCAAAGTGATATATATATATCAACAACAAACTGAACTCTTCCATTCTGAAAACTGAATTCGCTAAATCTGAACTTGGTATTAGAACCTCTTGAAACTCATACGGTGGATACTGCTTTCGTACAAGTACGCAACCACGAGAGACATTTTATGTCTTTGCGCCCCCTTTCCCCTTCCTATAAAACCCCGTGTTGTACTTTTGTTTGTGTAAATTTATTGCAAAAACACGTTTTAAAAAAAAAATATTTTTTTTCATTCAAATAAATCTCAAAATACAATTTTGTTTTACTCATTCCATAATTACAACATTATTATCATCAGATTTTGTAACGAAGAGTACCTAATGGCCGATGATGAGAAAAGTACGATGTGTAGGCTAGAGTTTATTATGGAAAAACCTGGATTCTAGAGCCACTCAGCTGATCTGGGATCGGTCAGTTGTGTTCAGAAGTCCCTCAAGGGCCCACATACCAAATCTCAGAATCGTGGGATCATTAGGGAAAAAAACTGGATTCTAGAGTCACTCGGTCAGTTGTGTTCAGAAGTCCCTCAAGGGGCTACATACCAAATCTCAGAATCGTGGGATCATTAGGGAAAAAACTGGATTCTAGAGCCACTCAGCTGATCTGGGATCGGTCAGTTGTGTTCAGAAGTCCCTCAAGGGACTACATACCAAATCTCAGAATCGTGGGATCATTAGGGAATCTCCGCGTAACGCTCTCCGCGTGACGCTCCCCGCGTGACACTTTTTCATTTATGTGCCATAGTAAAGACATAAAATGTCAATAAATAGCTACACATAGGTATATGACATTTCCGGTTATACCTACGTACAGGTTATTCTACTTCCAACCGTATCGTAGATGACCAAAAACTAAACACACAACCTTATATGACTCCAAACAGGTTTTTGGTACGTGGATAAATGGGATGCCAAAAAAGTTAAATTTCTACTGATTGCCTTGTAGTTTGGAAAGTAAAAAATTCCAGTCATGCAGCATGACCCCATGAGCGAATTTTTGAAGAAACTTCGACATTTCAGTCGCTATTGATCGTGTAGAGAAATTTTAGTTTATGATTTTGATAGACAGACATGGAATCAAATTATTAAACAAGCACCTACTACCTAGGTTTTAAACAGCATGGTTCTAGGATTGGTTATACAGGAACACTTCCATAAGGGTAGTTCAATCTGAATTTGGACAATGTTTCATGCAAATATTACCGATTTTTACAACTAGCGAACGGCATTATTTTGATTTTTGACTGATTTTTCAACTTTGAAATTTTTGAAAACTTGATGTACATATTCTTATAGGAAATTTATCGCTGATTCCGAATATACCACACGTTAGTATGCTGAAAAAACTATTTCGCACAACAAATCGCAAAAAACAGGCTATTTTGAAATTTTGACTACATTTTTGAAAATTTCAACCCGAAGATGTAATCCGATCATGCTGGCCAACGAACTTGAACTTTCGTTTTGTGTCCTTAACATTTTCAAATTTGTTTGAAGTTTCTAGCACAATTCTACGGACAGTTATCGTCTGGAATGACACATACATACATACATATATACATACATACATAAAAAAGTCCAGTCATGCAGCATGACCCCATGAGCGAATTTTTGAAGAGATTTGCGTCATTTCAGTCGCCATTGATCGTGTTGAGAAATTTTAGTTTATGATTTTGATAGACAAACATTATTAACACATGCAGAGTAAACTCATCAGTTGTGATTGAATTTTTTTTTTTTTTTTTTTAAATGCACCTACTACCTACGTTTTAAAAAGCATGGTTCAAGAATTGGTTATACAGGGATACTTCCATAAGAGTAGTTCAATCTGAATTTGGACAATGTTTCATGCAAATATTACCGATTTTTAGAACTAGCGAACTGCATTATTTCGATTGTTGACTGATTTTTCAACTTTGAAATTTTTGAAAACTTGATACATATTCTTATAGGAAATTTTACGCTGATTCCGAATATACCACATGTTAGTATGCTGAAAAAATTATTTCGATAAACAAATTGCAAAAAAACAGGCTATTTTGAAATTTTTGACAACATTTTTGAAAATGTCAACCCGAAGATGTAATCCGATCATGCTGGCCAACGAACTTGAACTTTCGTTTTGTGTCCTTAACATTTTAAAATTTGTTTGAAGTTTCTAGCACAATTCTACGGACAGTTATCGTCTGGAATGACACATACATACATACATACGTACATATATACATACATACATAAAAAAATGCGTTAAACTTCAGAATATGATTCAGAATAGCCTGAAACGGATTTCTGCATAAAATTTTTTCAAAAATTCACATTCTACAAATTTTGAGGCGAGAGCAATAGCTTAATTTTCTTCAAAAATTCGCTAAAAAGAAAAAAAGTCCAGTCATGCAGCATGACCCCATGAGCGAATTTTTGAAGAAATCTTCGACATTTCAGTCGCTATTGATCGTGTTGAGAAATTTTAGTTTATGATTTTGATAGACAAACATGGAATGAAATTTTAAACAAGCACCTACTACCTACGTTTTAAACAGCATGGTTCTAGGATTGGTTATACAGGGATACTTCCATAAGAGTAGTTCAATCTGAATTTGGACAATGTTTCATGCAAATATTACCGATTTTTACAACTAGCGAACGGCATTATTTCGATTTTTGACTGATTTTTCAACTTTGAAATTTTTGAAAACTTGATACATATTCTTATAGGAAATTTTACGCTGATTCCGAATAGACCACATGTTAGTATGCTGAAAAAATTATTTCGCACAACAAATCGCAAAAAATAGGCTATTTTCAAATTGTTGACTACATTTTTGAAAATTTCAACCCGAAGATGTAATCCGATCATGCTGGCCAACGAACTTGAACTTTCGTTTTGTGTCCTTAACATTTTAAAATTTGTTTGAAGTTTCTAGCACAATTCTACGGACAGTTATCGTCTGGAATGACACATATATACATACATACATACATACATACATAAAAAAATGCGTTAAACTTCAGAATATGATTCAGAATAGCCTGAAACGGATTTCTGCATAAAATGTTTTCAAAAATTCACATTCTACAAATTTTGAGGCGAGAGCAATAGCTTAATTTTCTTCAAAAATTCGCTAAAAATGCGTTAAACTTCAGAATATGATTCAGAATAGCCTGAAACTGATTTCTGCATAAACATTTTTCAAAAATTCACATTCTACAAATTTTGAGGCGAGAGCAATAGCTTAATTTTCATCAAAAATTCGCTAACAACAACATCATTTTGATGCCTAATCGTTTCATTGATGATGTTAACTAAAAATAATAATAAGGTGATATTGGTCTAATAAATGGAAATTTTTTTCCACCTAAAACACAGTGCGGCCTGTCGGAGCGGGGGTGGACAGTCTTCATTTAGTGCGTTCGCTTTCAAGTTGCGATTGTCAATCCCCTTTAATGACCATAATTACCAGGCCTTGTCAATTCGCAATCTACGATCGGGAATTTCTCAAAACGTTCTCTTTGGCAGAGTAATCGGGATCCTCTAAACTATTAAAGCTCCAACAAGACTGTTATATATCATCATAATTACATCCGAATTACTGCATGTACCGATGATTTCTCTCAATTGCCGACGCGGCGAACAGTGTGTCAATCCTGGAGGTTTTGGTGGGGAAAATGCCGAAACCAGGAAAATCGATGTTAATGAATACTTTGATTCTACTACCTTAACTACATACAACCGGATACTACTAGAAATTAGATAGGGAAAATATAAAAAATGTTAAACTTTGAAACGTATGTACTCTGAACTTGGTATTAGAACCTCATAAAACTCATACGGTGGATACAGCTTTCGTACAAGTACGCAACCACGAGAGACATTTTATGTCTTTGCGCCCCCTTTCCCCTTCCTATAAAACCCCGTATTGTATTCTAGAGCCACTCAGCTGATCTGGGATCGGTCAGTTGTGTTCAGAAGTCCCTCAAGGGCCCACATACCAAATCTCAGAATCGTGGGATCGTTAAAGAAAAAACTGGATTCTAGAGCCACTCAGCTGATCTGGGATCGGTCAGTTGTGTTCAGAAGTCCCTCAAGGGCCCACATACCAAATCTCAGAATCGTGGGATCATTAGGGAAAAAACTGGATTCTAGAGCCATTCAGCTGATCTGGGATCGGTCAGTTGTGTTCAGAAGTCCCTCAAGGGCCCACGTACCAAATCTCAGAATCGTGGGATCATTAGGGAAAAAACTGGATTCTAGAGCCACTCAGCTGATCTGGTAAATAAGAAACCACCACCTTTTCCTCGTTTGCTTGATGGCATGAGAGAGAAATTCATTTACGAATTGCGATATTCCAACCTGAATTACCTATTATGAATTAAGAATAGCCATGAATGAATTATTGCGATCAGTAAGTTGTGGACTCAATTTAATATTCGATCTCCGTTAGAATGTAAAGAACGGTATCTTTGTCCAACCGAAACTTCCATAAAAATAGGTACGTTCTCGTCCCATTTAGTAGGTGATTTACACGGGATCATACAGTATACGGTCTTCATTCCCATTCAAAAAATTTAGCTACGATAGAATCTTCGTCGTCGCTGCTATTTGATCACCAACTCCTAAATAAAACCATTGGAAAGTTAAAAAAAAAGAAAAAAAAAACCACCCAACTGTGTTAGCTGGAGGATAAAGCCATTCGTCAGATTAATCCCCTTATCCGTTGGATAAAGCGCATATTGGAGTGCTGGGAAATGAGGAGGCCGATAGAGCAGCGAAGCGGGGTTGCCATTCTGGTGAGGAGTGCGATTTCTTGCTGCCGTACACTGACTTGTTCGGATTACTTCGAGCATCTCTCGAGAGACACTGGCAGGGATTTCATGATGGACATCCAGCAGGAAGTGGATATCGTCGCATGTTCCCGGAAATTCGGAGAAGACCATGGCATACCCAAGCAGCTGGACAAGACAAACGTTTTTACACGAATATATCCCGATTACGCCAGTATATTACGAGACTATCCAGTGGATTCCCTCACATATAGATCTACGAGGAAATGATAGAGCTGATCAAGCAGCCAAACTTGGTGGTGCAGCAGGAGATAGATGTATCCAGGCCCCAATCCCTCTCACAGATGCGTTACATGCTGTGGAAACCGTTGCTCTCCATGAATGGCAAACCTGGTATGACGCATATTCAATAGATAAGGGCATATACCACAGTGAAATAATGTCCCAGGTTCATAGAAAACCAAAACTATTGAATATGCAACTATCCAGAAGAGACATGGTCCAGTTGGTCAGGGTGCGATGTGGCCGCGGTCAGGTGAATCGCAGCCTGTACCTCATTGGCCTAAGCGATTTTCTTGAATGTGAGTTCTGCGAAGATCAATTAGAAGATATGACGCACAAACTACAGGAGTGCCCACTGTACACAGACCTCAAAGAATTTCTACGAAATCGAACTCATGTAGACCATAAAAGACTAATAAACTTCATGAAACGTGCCGGAATTAGAGTGAAGTAAAAGTTGAAAATTTTAATTAACAATCAGTTATTGTATATATAATTTATAAGACAAATACTCTGTAACTTAACTGGTTATATGTTACAATTATTGTGACGCAACCAATTAAAAAAAAAAAAAAAAAAACTCGGCGCTCCGCGCCTCGCCAGGGGGCAAGCCCCCTGGACCCCCGGTTACCTCTATTTACATACTTCGGACGAAATTATTGAAACACAGAATGTGTTTGCGTTGTCGCGCAACCAAGTGACAACCAAACAAGCGTCATTGCTTACTATTCATTTATAACATCAATTTATATAGTTATAGTATGAAACTACGAAAATTTCGTTGTCGCGCAACCAAGTGACAACCAAACAAGCGTCATTGTTTACTATTCATTTATAACATCAATTTATATATTATAGTATGAAACTACGAAAAAAAATACGAAATAAATTCGTGATAAATCAAGAGCTTTCCAACGAATGGTGAACGATTTCTGTGCGATTAAAATGGCGGAAATTCCATTTCCCTACCAACGGCTCGGTTGTACGTGAAAATCATCCGTCACACATTTCGTTCCCATCCCGCGTTCCATTTTCGGCTAGTTAGTCCATGGCTAAAACACATTCTGTGTTAAAATCCCGATTACGCACTGGACATGGAGTATGTAATGCATATTTACATAAAAAACATCCGCGGACCTCGGAAAATTGTGTCTTGTGTGGAGAGAAGGACGACCTCAAACACGTGCTACTAAATTGTACAAAATTTGGCAGGCGAGAACTATTTTGTTTGATGAGATTATTAAACTTATACCATCTCCGTTTGATTATGGTACTATCGTTGTTAGCGAAAATTTGGAAGTATATAAAGTGTTGAACTATTATTTGAACGCAATAGAGCAAAATATTTTATGTATATACATATTTAAGTAAATTTTTTGTATAAGTTGGAAATTATCATGGCTGTATGGAGAAATCCAATGCCAAATAAAAGGGGAAAAAAATTGATTGATAAAACGGCCCTTAATTTATTTACCCGGGATATCTCTGAATCTCGTGAAATCGCAATAAGGCCTCATGGACCGGCACGGCGCACAGTTGTCTGCGAGTAGCGAAAACTTGGTCAAAAAACGATCGTGCATCGCGTCCGAGTTTGGTTTTTAACCGTTTAGAAGATTTTGCATAAAAATTCCAAAGCGAAATCGTTAACATATTATTCTGGGTACAAAATTTCTAATGGAATTTCTTTGTGATATTAAGAATAATTTCAATATCAGTGAACACTGATCAGCTTTGGGGCTTCTAAGCCTTATTTGTTTTATATTGACTTATACGCAGAAACCTGAAATGTAGCTCCTTTTTTGAGTTCTGGAATACAATTACAAGGTATGGAGAGACCCAGATCAGCTTCGGAGCCTCCGAGGCTAAATATCCTATTCGACCCACGATGTTGTAATTTAGATGGAGCTCCTCTAAGACAATTAATTATTTTGAACTCGATTCAACATCTCTATAATCTATTCAAGTGAATAAAGCAATTTTACACTTTTTACCTATACTATTAGAAAAATTGTTACCAGGATTCCGCTCTCAACTAATTTTTCGAAATCAAGAGAAAAATGACGAATGCTGGAAATATAAAGCGAATTTAGACGTAACCTTTTGGTCGAAGAGGGATACGTAGACGTAATGCTGATACGTTGGTGTTACAGCGAAAACGTATCCCGAACAGATTAGGGGTACGTTCTAGACGATATGTTTAATCCTAATTGCCACTGAAACTCTCTATTCATTCTCCAACGCATACTCATCCTTATCAATCATTATAGAAATTATCTAACTAAATAATACGTATTTCATATAGGAACGACGATTGGAAGAGCTGGCGGTGGGAGGGGATCATTCAGCACGCTCTCTTTCTGGACGCGCTTGCCAATGTCGTTTAATTGGGCATAATTATTACTACACCTTACGCTTTCACAAAGTATTACTGGAAACTCATTGACAAATTTTCTCCGAAGATCACTGTCATCTAATGTATTGTGCATATTTTCTCTTTGTATGGTGAACCCAAGCTACGGATTCATACCGAATGATCCACATCTAATAGTGTTGATCCGTAGAAAGAACAATGTAATAACATGATTAATTTCCTAGTTTTAATTAAAACAGTATCATCATGATTGGCAATAGTTTAATGTAACAATTTAATGTGAAAGGCTTTCAGGGGTCACGAGAGTACTGCGTCAATCTTCTTCAGCCCGAGTTTCCACTTTCACCTCGACCTTTTTCTGACGCAGTTCGTCCTCTTCGTCAAAATTCAAATCTCTTTGTAGTGTGACATAGTAAAAGGCTAATACGAAAAAAAATACTAGAAACCCAATAACCCCTAAACTCGTCAACGTCATCTGGGTCGTAACGAGATTAAACGTTATGATAGAAGCAGCGAATCCGAATCGATAGAATGAGAAAGCGGTGGACAACAGACTCGAAGGAGCGTGCTGATAAGTATAAATGTGTAAGGGCACTTTACCGAAACAAATTGCCAAGCTTGCTATAATTACTTGAGGCAATGCCAACATTCTGTTGTGTGAGGAGCCTGATCTAAGGTTTTCGAAACGGAGATTCATTTTACCTTCGAACGAATCGTAAACAATTACTGTGAATAAACTGAAATCCCAGAGGTCCAGCGTTCGTGTCAAATTATTGACGTTAGATGTTATTTTTATCGTATAGGAATCCCGCCAAACTACTAGATGAGTCATATTTCGTTTTTGAAAGTCCCGAAAAGTGTGGCGGTTGTCTTTTCCCACAAAATCCATCATGAAGGTATCCAGACGGACTTTAGTGTAACGGGAAAGGACAGGAAGTACAAAAATGTGAACATCTGGAGCTCCGATCAATGGTAAATTGTGCAATTCCTTGTCCACTTCAGTCAGGGGAACAACGTGATTGCCGTATGCGATCAGGTTAAATAAATCTCCTTTTTTCATCTTTTTCTCAGCCTTCATAGAGGTGTATGGAGTTCGTACTTTCCAGCTGTACACACCCTCCCAGGTATTGATGTACGCACGAGATTTGATCGAAGGAATGTGCAGCAATGTGCGTTTTGTGCCGTTCGACTCTACCGACCATTCGATGGGATATAAATGTGTGTTGTACATCCGAACAGCAATTCTGTCCCTGCCAGGGTTGTTCGTGGTTTCTTGCAGAAGCATCATTGTTATCACCATAGTAAGCATGTATGCTATAGCCATCAAAACTGTCGCTATCCCGACTACTTTCAAGTCGCTGAGCTGTATTCTGGAGAATTTTCTGAACAACGGGTATATGAAATATTCAACTATCGGAAACCATATCACAATACTTATTAGAAGAACAACATCTAATGGAAAACCATAAAAAATGGACGATCTATACATACTTGAATCTTGTTGGTACCACATCGTCCGGAGTATCAATTCCAAGCCATGGAAAAACATGAGGCAAAATTGAAGGATGAATAGCTTGAATATTTTCTTTGACGAGTGCACAACTTCTGAAGTATATAAATCTGAACATGTTTCATACCCATCTTTCATTTCATAGTTGCTGTCACGTAAAAAATGTACAAGGTTTTCAAAATTGACCCAAATTACTCTGTATATACAGATAGTTGCATTTGCTGCTATTGCGAAGTTGACGTTTCGAGGTTCCACTCTTCTGAAAAATAAGACAATGATATATGCAATGATCATGGCTACCCACAGGATGATCTGCAAAACAAAAGCGCCAAATGTAAGCCCTTCCTTATCTGTGTCTTTATCAAAATAGTTTGGCAAATTGATCAAAACTCCAAAAATGCCTTGCCATACGTAACTCATGTAATAAATCGTGAAGACGTATTTCCTCAATAGAGGAGAGTTCCCTGGAATGAGCTCCGCTGTAAAAGCTTTCTCTACAGGCATCAACACGATATAAACGGACATTGTAGCAATGCCGCACAGAAACAACCCTTCGCGATGTGGACCTGATATGAAACTCTCAAAATGTTGGTCGGAAATAGTAAAAAATAGCATTGGCACTGATGTAAATAGCACTGCGAATTTCATGAGGTTGTACCGAGCGGCGTACGAGTCGGCGACCATGGCAAAGAGCATGGCGCCAAAGGACGCCAATTGCTCAGTTATGAGGAACTTTGCGATTGCGCCAGGTTTAACTAGATCGTTATCCATGGTACTTGCCTCGTGGTTGAGCGTCATGAAGACGATGTGAACAGCCCCATTGAAGAGAGGGCTGCAAAACATGACCAATTTGTGGGCACCTGTGAAGCTCTTGACCACCTCGACTTCATCTTCATCGTCGTCATCATCCATTCTTCCATTACAAGCACCGTGTCATTGGCGTTTATGGTTTTTTTACTTCGTTCATTGTTTGTTTATCGTTAGATGCTTAGTGGTTACCGAAAGTGCTTGGTTCACTATCAATATAACAACTGTTTGATAATAAATTATAGCCACAGGTTAAGTGAACAAATAATCCTGATACGGGTTATTGACTTAAGAAATGTAGGTAAAAATGCCAATATTTCTTTCTAAGCCAGTACGGTAGGAATTGCTTGAACGTCATGATCTGATGTTCGGTATGTCTGGCGAGAAGCTTTACACTACGATCATTCCAAACGAGCTTCCACAACATGCGCAGCATAATGTCTCTTCCTGGGAGAGTCTAAAGATCTGAAAGGGATTTGGAAGGAAGCAGCTGAGAAGATAAATCAGGGAACAAGGTAAGTGCGGATATCACACGTGGCATCAAGATGTCAAATTAAGTCCTTGGATCAGGTGAATCAAAGAGTGAGCTCTCACATCAGCAGATTTAAAAATTGTGGTCATGTGATTGCACAGCAAAAATATCTGCCAAGTTAGGTAGACAGTATGGTTTCCTCTGTCTTGTTATTCGAATTGACTCCTATAGGTTATAAAATCGTAACGAATAAGAATATCATGCCATAATATAATACTTACAGGAGTCACACTTGTGATGGATACATAGTTCCTCTTTCTACTTTCTTGCAACTGCTGCTCCCAAGGCCAAGTGGAGAGACTTAGCTATCTGGTCAGCCTATTGGTATTACAGGACTCTCATCTCATCAAAACTGCCCCATTCAATGATATCAGTCGTATGGTAGCAGAGCATGTTTTTGAACTATCCCCATGGTGCCTTGGTTTGAGCCTGCTAGCTCACATCACCTCCGTATTTTCAGTAAGAAAAGAAGTGAAGCAAGCAAACGATTATAACTAGTAAACAGATTACATATACCTATTTGATGAGCATCACAGTATCCAGCATGTTCATAAACATATAGGGGTTTGGTCACAATTTCCTTTTAAATATTCGTTTTGCAGCTTGGTAAGTAGTTTAAATTCTCGAAGCAAGTTTTAATTCGATTAAATAAGTTCCCAGACTTGTGGCTACAAACGGGTACATCAATTCTACGAGGCCCATCTGCTTCAGACAAAAAAAGAAGACGAATTTCCCGGCGATCCTCGTTCAACGAGAACCTAAGCCAACAGTCTGCCCCATTTCGGGCCTCCGAATTATTGGACAGCAGTTTTTGAGAACATTAAACTGCTAAAATTTCAAAAAATGTGCTGAAAAATCACTAAGGATGGCTAAAACCGACTAAAACTCGTTAAATATATATTATTTTTATCAAGATTTTAGTCAAAGTTTATCAACAATGAACTAGACCATAAAAAAAATGTATGCACAAAATTTAATTTCACAAAATAATAAAAAATATTTTACTTGCAGGATCATATCAACAATTTTTTTTTGCCATAAAATTGTTAGTCAGTAATGCTTCCATCAAAGTGTTTCAAGATTATGTAACGTAATACATGACGACATTATACAAAACTCACGCAATCGTGCTGCATGTTTTTTATTTTTTATTTTATTTTATTGCTATTATATATCTCATTACTTTTTGTCTAAACATTGGACTGATACAAATTATCCGCGATAATGATAACAGGAAGTGTAGATTTCCCCATAGTGTGGACGCTACACCATAAAATATTTCTGAAATAAAACGGAATGAGGCTCAAGGCCCATCTGCTTCAGGCAAAAAAAGAAGACGAATTTCCCCGGCGATCCTCATTCAACGGGAACCTAAGCCGACAGTCTGCCCCAGTTCGGGCCTCGGAGTTATTGAGCCCCTCGCCTGCCCCACTGCCTGTATAAAGTAGACAATAATGATGATGAAGTGGAGAAGAGGGATCAGTGCCAGCCTCCCGAGCAACAAGGTGGCCACGACAATGATTCATTACGCCCCAGCCAGACGAGAAAGCGTTTTCCTACCGCAGTTTGTTTATATTAAATTGTTTTCGCCTTCTCGTGCGGTGAAAAATTTCCCTCTTTTGCATAATTAATAGCGACTGCAGCGACGACTTGGTGTCGACTTTCGTCATTGGCACCTAATTAGCCAAATGGGAGTGGTGGGTTATTATTCATTTTATTGGAAATATGAACTCCGATATTATACTATTCAGATTTTGGTACGAAATCTTGAAGGAATATCCCGTATTAATAGTTCCTAGTAAATGCTCAATCAGCTGAACATCTGATCTAGAGCTCAACAACATCAAATCCCCCAGAACCCCACTTTTTCAGTGAATTTTCGAAGATTTCGGAGGTAGTTAGGTGGTGGACGAGGAAGGGGATGCAGATTAGGTGGTGAAGGTGGCAGGGGAGGTAGATGAGAATTGACTGTTCATGAAGCTTTAGTTCTCTCCCTTCCGCTTTCAGCTCTGGTATCGACGTGACGGTCATACATGGCCGTCGTTAACACAGCATGAAGTACCTATGTACCTAGTGTAATAGAATAGCAGACTATGAAGAGTAAGGAATCAAATTCAAATAAAATCTGAGTGATGTTAGCCCGTAGTTTCGGGGGGCGGTCAATTTTTATTTTTTTGTTGGTAATGTTAGACGTTGGGAAAAGATGATTAGGGACGTCTGAGATGGGTCGGGGCCGTGCAGGCCTAAACCTCCCTCAACCATTCTTAACCATTTTTAGACGTCTCTAATCATCTTTTATCAATGGCTATACTAATAAAAAAGACTTGACTAAACTACTCATTACGAAAAAGTGGCGAGAAAATGAAACAGCTGATGAAGGGATCTAACGCAGTGATTAGAGAGAAAAACGGACGGTAGACCTACGGTTCCATAGTCAGATCATTTAATAATGATTAATTATTCTACACATTATTAGTTCATTATAGTTACTTAGCAATATTAGTTTATAACTGAGCGTAATAAATCAGATTTCCTTGACACTACAGAGGCTTAGGGATTATGAGATGCTGTGATAAAATGAGAGCGTTCCAAAAAGTGGCTAACGATTTTCCTGCTATGAAAACTAAGGGAGTTACACTTCCCTAGTAACGCATTGGTTGTACGTGAAAATCAATAGAAAACCCCACCGTGACGTGACGCTCGTGACGTGACGAAAACAAATGGAAACGTCCTGTTAATCATTATTAAATGATAAAAGACTTGACTAAACTACTCATTGCGAAAAAGTGGTGAGAAAATGAAACAGCTGATGAAGGGATCTAATGCAGTGATTAGAGAGAATAAGCGCGGACATCGCTCACGGCGGAAGAGAAGGAACTAAAGCTCCATGAACCTCTGCCCGGTATGTCCCATGATACCAGCGTTCCTAGCCTTTTAAATGAGAAACTTCTACCTCCCGCTCCGCATTTTCTACTGAATGGTGAAGTACTGTGATTGTCTCCTGAAACGATATATGAGTGTTGTAGATCATATGTTAGGATAACAGTCTCGTGACACGAAGGTCGTGGGTTCTAATCCTGTTGGCTGGTCATATTTCTTTTTGCTCGTACAACTCCCGAAATATACTTCTAAAACGTCATTCTGACCTGCATGTCCAACTAATTTGAATTTGACATGGATATGTCTTTGCTCTGGGGGGTCAACCAAAAATTTCCGTGACGCAAAATTTGTGTCACAAGTTCAGTGTTCTTCACGTACAACCCATTCGTTGCTAGGGGAATGGAACTTCCGCAGTTTTCATCGCACAGAAATCGTTCGCCTCTCGTTGGAAAGCGCTTGATTTATGTGATAAATGTTCACATCTCAAGCTACCAATTTCCCCCTCCTTACGTACCAGGCTACATTCCTAAACTAAGTTGATTGGACTAAAAACAATTTTAATAAGCCGGTTACAATATTCATAACGTAAAGAAATAGCATCATTTACTCCACTCCATAGGAAACATCTTCATCCTTTTGACAACAGTCGACTGTTAACAGCAACTCATTGTAGTGGCTTCTCTCCACAGTTATTTTCAACATTTCTATAAGTAAACCGTTGTTTTGTTGGAATTAGTTGGGATGCGGCCCAGGGATTTGTTTAAAGTTAAAGGATTTGTTTACAACTCTCGAGGACAACCGTTATGAAATCCCCAATCAAAGACATATCCATGTAACATGGTATCTGCTTGTAAATCAGATAGTGGAACTCGTTTACGAGTTACTATAATTTCACTAAGGGATTGACTAATTGATGTTATGCATTTTTGAGATGCGAGCATCCAGATCACCAAATTATACACTTTATTCTGACCTACATTTCCACTAATCTGCATTTTTACTAAGGGATTGACTACTTGATGTTATTTCTTGAGATGCGAGCATGCGAGCATCCAGACCACCAAACTATACACATTATTTTGATCTACATGAACAACTAATCTTCATTTTGGTTTATTAGTTCCAATAATAAGCCTATGTGATCGTATAGCAAACAATTTTTATAACCCCCCCTCAAACTTTGTCCCTTCACGTTTCAAGGTGCGTAGAATCCAAATTTGAAATGTCCGTCCGCCGTCCAGGCCATAAAAGGCCTTAGAATTGACTTAAAAAATCTGTTCTTTCGCACATAGACTCCACTTGGGGTCTAATTGGTCCTAACTTCTCGCCAGCTCGATCGCTTCACACCCATGGGTGCTATGAGCCAAAAATAGGTGAAAAAGTGTCTTTTTTTTGTATATTTCAAGTTGTATAGAAATTGGAGATTTATGAGTGAAAAGAAAATGTTAGCTATTAATTTTATGGAAAAAAAAGTATTCTAAATGATACTCTTCTATTCAAAAAGAGATTTTGGATTTCAGGCTATTTTTTGCAATTTTATAGATTTTTTAAAACAAAATTTAATGAAGTTCAAGTTTTTAGCATAATTTCGTACATAAATTGTTGAATGTTCATAGTTTTATAGTTGATAAACTTTATTTGACCAATCTTATGCTAAAAAATATCAATTTAACGATTCTTAGCCATTTTCAGTGATTTTGTCAGCACGTTTTTTGAAATTTGACCAATTAAATTATATCAATATATAGTATTGGTAACACTTTTGTGTGTTGGAAAGATGACTTGGTAATAAATTTTTATGTTTATCAACTATATTAAAAAGCGTAAAATTGTGAGATTCCGCTGCTGTAATGGATTGAACCCATTTGTGAGGTCCGAAGCTCTGAGTTCTGATACTAAATATACTATAAGCGGCGTTTAATAATTATGGACCAGAGATCTACGTAGAAGGGCTGTCTAATACATATATAATAAACCTTTGTGTAATAATTTGCAGCGTTTTTAGTAAGGGATTGACTGGTACAAGATGACACGATGGGGATAGAAGTAAATAGTAGAGACAGATGGAGTGATACCCGAGAAGAAGAAAGTCCTACGAAGCGCTGGTATCATGGGACATACCGGGCAGGGGCTAGATCCTCCTCTCTAGTAGTTGTATGAGGTGGTGAATGAGGAAGGGGATGTAGATGAGGTGATGGAGGGGGCAGGAGAGGTGGATGAGGCGGTGGAGGAGAACCGCCCTGCGTACCGACGGGTGTCCTGACGTACGGTCGGATGTCCGCCGTGAATGAGACGGAATTAATCAAGTGAAGCCCTCATGCAGGAGTCTGTAGAACAAGGGCGACCGATATAATCGCTCGCTTTATCTCCAACACACTCGGCCCGCCGCTTCATGATGTAGACGATCCCATAATAATAAACCGCAGAGGGTCCTCTACTTTTTCAACGGGAAAAGCGTCGGTAATATCTCCACTCAGGTTTACAGAGGTTGGAAAATTATTGGAGACCCGACGATTAATAGGTAGTAGGGTTCTGTGTTACGATCCTCACATGATTGCATTCTAACGATATCCAATAGCTTCAAAGGACATAAGTTGTAAAATCGCTAGAAAAAGTTCTCGTCATGCAGCATGATGACCCCCGTCATGCAGTATGAGCGAATTTTGTAAATGATTATATGTTATATTGTTTTGAAATTTGAGCAGTTTGAGTGTAAAAAAAACGAGACTGTGTTACGACACGAAATGGTCCCACACAGCAGAACATTGAGGTGCCTAAACATTTCACTAATTTCAACGTTTAAAAAACACATCATGAAAAAAAAAAAAAAAAAAAAAAAAAAAAAAAAAAAAAAAAAAAAAAATCACAGTTCCTTTGAGCCTGACGGCTAAAATTAAAAACATGAATATGCTTTAGCCGTACACGACTCACTCCTCGTCGATTCTCTGAACCCGACCCCCCATCGGCCTCTGAACTCTGTTTATCATTCTGCCATCAATCCTAAAACATGGAATCATGTTTTAGCTCCTCGCTCTCACTTTATTATAGAAATGATCACGACCATTGAGCTCTTGTGAGATGATGATCTCCTAATAGAAACTCGCGAGTAAACATTCACTTTATTATAGAAAGAGGCTAAAGAGGCTACATACGAAATTACAGCTTCCTATAGTGTAAAGTATAGAAATTACCTATTAAAATAATTTAACCACCGCTTCACAAATCTAACCGTTCTCGCAATATTCGGATCACCTGCTATGAATCACATAATCGAAACACCAGCTCAATGAAATCATCAGAAATTAACAAGCGGTTGATATCATGTTCACAATATCAATAATTGAGAATGATCACCTGTGTGTAAACAAATATTCATATAACCATGCTCATAACTCAGCTTGTTGCCCACGCACTTCGCAGTAGTTAATATAGTTTGGTTGGATAAATCGAGAGCTTTCGAACGAATGGTCAACGAATTTTGTGGGATGAAAAACGACGAAGTATCATATCCCTAGCAACGACTCGGTTGTAAGCGGAAATCATCACAATTATTGGCGCTACTTTCGTTGCACTCTCGTGGGACATTTTTCGGTAGTTAGGTCACGGCTAAAGCATATTCATGCTAAAATCGTTAACTAACAATTACATGGAAAAAAATGGTCGTTCTAAATAATATTCCGCAATTAAAAGAAGATATTGGATTTCTAGCTTTTTTTTGTATGAATGAATTAAGTACCTACTTTTTTTTAAAGCATAATGTTGTGCATACATTTTGTTAATGTTCTAGTTCATCGCTGATAAACTTCTTCCGACTCAAATTCAACCATTTTTGGCATTTATAGAAACTTTTCGTGATTTTTTTTTAGCGCTTTTCAAAATTTGAGCAATTAAATTCCTGGCCAACGAACTCATTCTTTGATTTGGAAAGCTTGATTTTCTGGTGCAAGTGGGTCATTTTCCTCAAAAGGGCAAATCTCAACTTCCAGTTTTCAGAAAACCAAAAGTGCTTAAAACTCTTCCCAAAAATTCATGGGTGATCTGTACAGTGTGCTGATCACATTCCTACCCTCGGTCACGCAACACAGTCCTTATTTAGCCAATAAAAATAAATAAAAGAAACAGAGAAAAGCAGGGGAAAGACACCCTCAGCGGGGGAAAGACAACGACGATGAAACGAGTACTCTAGATGGTCTAAATCGTTCAAATGAACGTAAGTTTCTTCAATTGAGGATGAGGATATGAGGAGTGATGAGGATATGAAATTTAGTTTTTCCTTTTAAATCACCCAAAGAAACATAATAAGAAGGAAATTTGGGAAATTTCATGAAATTGTGGTTTTTGTCATTTGCCGGTGTATGGAACGTCATAGAACAAAACGGATTTCAAATTCGGATTCAGCGCCTCAATGTACCTACTAGAACACATTCTGATGAATTTTGAACAATTTCCAGGGGCATTTTGGGGTGATTTTCATGAAATTCATGAAATTTCGGAAATCCGGTAAAATGAACGTCCTAGAGCAAAACTGATTTCAAATTCGGATTCAGCACCCCGATTTACGTAATGTAACACAAGTTGATGAATTTTGAACAATTTCCAGGATGAATTTTGGGAGTTTTTCATGAAATTAATTAAATTTATTTTATCCAAAGAACTAAACGTCGTAGAACAAAACGGATTTCAAATTCGGATTGAGAGACTTAATTTACCTACTAGAACACATTTTGATGAATTTTAATCGAATTCCAGGGCCTTGGTGGGGGCAGAAAACTTATACCTGTTTTGAATATTCTAGAGTTGAAGTATTTATACTTGGTCATAATGTGTCCTAGAAGATAGGACACGGCGGGAAATGTGTCCCTGTTTATCGGACACGACGGGAAATGTGTCCTTGTTGACTGGACACTATGTGTGCAATGATCTGGGACACAAACTAAGATGTGTCCTACAAATTAGGACACATAAGCGATTGTGTCTGATTATACTGGACTCATTGGGATTATGTGTCCAGGATTATTAGAGACATTGTGTCCCAGTTCATTGTACAAATTTATGATAATTATTTAACTAATTAATTAAATAAATGATGTATAATGAATTGAAATATTGCAATAACTATTATCAATAAATAATCCATAATATATGCGGATAACCCTACCTAAAAGATGAAGATTAAAAAACAAATTTTAAGAAACTAAATTTGCCAAAAAAGCCGAGCAGGCGCTCACTAGACCCACCTGGGCTTCATTCTGGAATAACTTTTTGTTTTAAAAATTTATTTTTTCTCTTAAATTCGCAATTTCTCCCTTAAAACTCACAGTAAATTTGACGAAAATGCGTTCCTGTGTGTATTTTGAGTCGCTGAATCCGATTTTGAAATCCGTTTGGCGCTAAGATGCTTCATTCACCGGATATCCAAAATTTCATGAATTTCATGAAAATCTCCCCAAAATGCCCTTGGAAATTGTCTAAAATTCACCAATATTGGTATTCTTATATTATTCGATGCGCTGAATTCAAATTTGAAGTCCATTTCGCTCTCAGAAGCCGCGTTCACTAGATTCCATAATTTCATGAAAATTTGCTCACATGGTCAGGCTGCATGACTGGAACTCTAATTCAATTTTTTCAATCAGCAACATAAGTAAACTCCGAGTCCGACGAAGGTGTGTTTAAATTGTCTAAAATTCACCAATATTGGTATCCTTATATTATTCGATGCGCTGAATTCAAATTTGAAGTCCATTTCGCTCTCAGAAGCCGCGTTCACTAGATTCCATAATTTCATGAAAATTCTCTCACATGGTCATGCTGCTTGACTGGAACTCTAATTTAATTTTTTCAATGAGCAACATAAGCAAACTCCGAGTCCGACGAAGGTATGTTTAAATTCAAATGAATCAAATAAAAACAATGTAAATTCAAGGTACAAGAGGCTGTCTTCCCCCCGTCTTCCTTGTCTTTCCCCCGCGGAGGTGATTGGCGGGGGAAAGACATAGGTGTGCAAATGAACAACTTGTTTTTTAAATCATTTGAGAGTTCCGTCATTGATTTTCAGCAAAAGCAGTATACCAATCGAAAGAGTTACTCGAGCTCGACAAGCGCAAAGCGACGGAAAAATTTATCCTCAGTTACTTACCATGAAAATTGGGCGCGGGGGGAAGACGGGTACTGTGTGTCGGGCTGTTCCAACGAAACTTCTTTCTTCCTGAATGACATAACACGGACTGAGATCATTCTGGACCCAACATGGTTTGATAGCCAAGGATGTAACCTACACTTGGCGGGAAAGCCGAACCCGAGCAAACCAACCCAAGATCACGAAAATTCGAAAACACTTTTTGAGTGGGGGAAAGACACCTTACTCTGGACAAAATTTTTCCTCTCCCCCCTCTTTATCTAAATTTCCAAAAATTATGGCGACCCTATTTTCTCACTCTATGGAAGTATTTATAATAACCAAGAAAGTTTCAGCTTCAAAATCCAGTCATAATTACTCCAAAGATGGATGCAAAGTTGGAAAAGTCAGGTCTGGACGCCGCGGGGGAGGAGACATTTCGCTGTTTGAATTGATTTTTCAGTGTTAAATAAAATATTAATTTATTTGAAACCTATGTACCTATGTTAAGAGCAACTTGTAGAGCCCGGAAACTTTTGTTTTTTTAATCTACGTAATAATGGGAAGACGTAAATCCCTTCGGACAGCGATTTGCCCTTTTCGGGAAAATGACCCAAGTACGGAATGTTTATCTCAATCCTAAGGAGTTATCGTCTGTAATGACATAATTACATGAAAAAGCGCAAAAGCAGCCAGGAATGCCTCAAAACAGACTTCAATTAAGGAAATTTTCAAAAAATTTTATTTAAAATTCTTTAGAGCCATTAACATAGGATTAGCATTTTCCAACAAATTTTTAGAAAAAATAGTATAATAAAATTAATGAAATAAAATTCGAAAAAAGAAGATTTTCTCATTTTCTCTTAACGATTAGTTTCTGTGTCGTAGAGTAATCTGAGATTCACAGGGATGATTTGTCATTTATACAATAATGTTGAGGGACAGTTAGAGGTTTTTCATGTGCAGATTAAAATACTGTTTTCCCTCAAGGGACGTGAAGACATAGGATTTGGTCCGTTGATATTCAACTCCCTGACTTTCAACTAAACCAGCGGTATGCATGCATTTGAGCAAAAGCTCAGAGATCAATCTTATGAGCAAATGCTCATCAATATTGGACATATCTCTCAGTGTGAGATCAATCTCGATTTTCGTATGAATAAAGTTGAGTAAAAGGTTCTGAGATCTATCTCACGAAACTCGCTATAGCTCAGGTACCTATTTGACTTGACAGGTTGGGGTTTATGATCCGAGTTGAGACCTCTCCCCTCCCCATACCCAGAAACATCCACACATGTGCCACCTTCTGTTTGTTTGACGTCTGATCTCTGATTAGTTCTTGGCGAGTTTTCATATCCGCCATATCAAACCGAAAATGTCCGTGTCAAAAGCAATGATTATTTTGGCAACCAGCAAGAAGGATCGCTTTCTTTGTTAGTTGTCCAAAGCTCCAAGTAAATGTTCTGACAATCATTCAACATTCCTCCGGTTGAAATGGTACAGCGTTCTGTAATCTTCGACCAGAATGCCTCATCGAAGCTTGAACACATTCAAGGGATGAGAAGCTTCAATTTAAGGGATGAGATTCATGTCACTCACTTTTGAGATTGAAGGTCACGAGACAGATAGTACTCCACTTTTTAGGACGTCCCTCAGAAGCTAGATCATACAGGCTTCTTATTTAAGAGAGAAGGCCGATTGAATTCATCCAGGGGGGTAGGGGACAACCCATGCAAAAAAAAAAAAGCCACAGTTCCTTTGAGCCTGACGGCTAAAATTAAAAAACATGAATATGCTTTAGCCGTACACGACTCA
Organism: Adelphocoris suturalis; assembly: GCA_030762985.1. NCBI lineage: Eukaryota > Metazoa > Arthropoda > Insecta > Hemiptera > Miridae > Adelphocoris > Adelphocoris suturalis. Next base: position 108,958,950 of record CM061043.1, read on the forward strand.
CTCCTCGTCGATTCTCTGAACCCGACCCCCCATCGGCCTCTGAACTCTGTTTATCATTCTGCCATCAATCCTAAAACATGGAATCATGTTTTAGCTCCTCGCTCTCACTTTATTATAGAAATGATCACGACCATTGAGCTCTTGGGAGATGATGATCTCCTAATAGAAACTCGCGAGTAAACATTCACTTCATTATAGAAATGATCACGACGATTGAGCTCTTTGTGAGATGATGATCTCCTAATAGAAACTCGCGAGTAAACATTCACTTTAATATAGAAAGAGGCTAAAGAGGCTACATACGAAATTACAGCTTCCTATAGTGTAAAGTATAGAAATTACCTATTAAAATAATTTAACCACCGCTTCACAAATCTAACCGTTCTCGCAATATTCGGATCACCTGCTATGAATCACATAATCGAAACACCAGCTCAATGAAATCATCAGAAATTAACAAGCGGTTGCAATCATGTTCACAATATCAATAATTGAGAATGATCACCTGTGTGTAAACAAATATTCATATAACCATGCTCATAACTCAGCTTGTTGGCCACGCACTTCGCAGTAGTTAATATAGTATGGTTGGATAAATCGAGAGCTTTCGAACGAATGGTCAACGAATTTTGTGGGATGAAAAACGACGAAGTATCATATCCCTAGCAACGACTCGGTTGTAAGCGGAACTCATCACAATTATTGGCGCTACTTTCGTTGCACTCTCATTTTTCGGTAGTTAGGTCACGGCTAAAGCATATTCATGCTAAAAAATCCGTTTCAGACCATTCTAAGACTGAATCCGTGAAAAAACGAAAGGTGTATGTCTGTGTATGTGTGTTTGTGTGTGTGCGTGTGCGTGTGCGTGTGTGTGTGTGTGTGTGTGTGACAAATTTCGTCGACGCTGCCCAGGCCACAATCCTCAACCGATTTCCGAGATTCTTTGTTTGTTGGATCCCAATTTCAGTCTAACTGTGTAACAAACGTCGGAAATTTTTGAATTCCAAATTTTGTCGACGTTACCCAGGCTACAATAAATTCTCAGCCGATTTCCGAGGTTTTTTGTTTGTTCGGTTTCAATTTCAGTTTAGTTGAGCAACGAACCTAGGAAATTTCGAATTTGCTGTCGATGTGGGGGTTCGAGGGGATAATAACCGACGTTATCCAGCGCTGCCCAAGCTACAAATGTCTACCGATTTTTGTGATTCTTATTTCGTTCCATTATGAATTCGATATAGTTTTAGAAAGTAAGTCAGAATTTTCGAATTTCATCAAGAGAGGGGGTACTATCGATAAATCATGTCCGATTAATGGGATTTTTTTCCAACTTTGATTTTGGTCTAGTTTTGGAAAATGTAGCAAGAGTTTCAAATTTCATGATGGAAGGGGGTGAATTGAGGGAGTAATACCGATAAATCGTGATGTTTCAACTATTCTTGTCCGATTTCCTTATTCTTCTTAGTTCAACTTTGAATTCGGTCTAGATTTGGAAATTGGTGACTTTTTTTATTGATTGTTCGAACCAGATTTTAGTCTAGTTATGCAACTTCGGAAGTTTCAAATCTACTGTTGGTGCAGGGGTGAAATGGTGTGGGAGGGAAGTACCGCCAAATCATCACAAGATATCGTCTTTATAAGAAATTCACGATTATTATTGATACATCGGCAATGAAATATATGGAGGGCCAACTTGGAGCTAACCCACACAACTCACAAAAAATTCATCAAAATCGGTCCAGCGTTCTCGGATTTCCGCCTCTGACAATCAATTTACGTTTCGTGATTGCTTCATAATTATTACCCATCCAATCGCAATAAAACTCTTGAAAAACCATCCTGAACCAATTACCCAACTACTTCTAGCCCTAACACGAAGTTTCTCAACCAAGTTGTTCCATTGAATGAACGCATGACCTTACATCCGAAAGAAGAAACATAGTAAGGAATGTTCTTATTGAAAACCTTTACGTTTCAGTTCTTCGAATCAATCGTAATAATTTTTGTTTTGAATAGAAATACGTCAACAGAGTTGGGGTATGTGGTGAAAACCACCCCCTCTTTTCAACAGCCCTTTTCAGGGCTACCAAAAAGAGGTAGACACGACACACAAATATTTATAAGACGTCGAGTTATAACTCCGTCAAACAAAATATTTCACCAGAGAGAAAATACGAAATTCTCTCTCAAAAGTGAAATATTAACTAATAACATACAAGGCGACCTCCCTAAACACTTACTGGGCGAGAGAGACGCGACAAGTATCTCGAACCAAGTCGCCTTGAATGAGAAAACTCAAACAGACAAGCAAACGTCCTCTAAAACTAACAAGGACAGTTCTAGCAAGCCTACTCGCCAATCAGAAACAATGATTACACGAGAGACAATAGGCGAACCAACCAGGAGGCGGCAAGCAACCACCTCTGGTCCAGCAGCCACCCCGGGGACCCCGTCTGAACAACGGACGCAGGGAAGCCACCCGAGGACCCCGTCTAAACGACGGACGCAGGGAAGACACCTCAAGGTCCTTCTCTCCGCAACGGACGCACGGAAGCCACCTCCGGGGACCCCGTCGCAGCGACGGACGCGGGGAAGCCACCCCGGAGGACCAACTCAGCTATCATACTCGCAGATTCTGAGAAAACAATGTGCGAGCCAATGAGATAACACAGTTGAATTAATGAAATTAAGCGGACCAATCAGGAGGCGGCAGGAGGCGGCCACCTCCCTATTAATTACCCCCGCTCGGAGCCCTCCGAAATTCATTCCACTCTCCGCTCTCGACGACTACACTCTGCAGTACGAAGATTCTACACGCTCTACGCTGACGACCCTTCTGCTCACGAGTTCATCTCAGAACGGCTTCCTCCTGCTTTCTACAAGGCATACCTTCTCTCCACACAGATCTCGCATTGGCATCTACGAGTCCAGTGATTATTCATCCTGCTCATTGCCCAACGTAGTTCTTCTGTCAGGACGCCACCCGGTACATCTATTGATATTCTCATTAGATCGTACGCCCGCTGGGACGTTCCGAGACGTGTTGTCGCCCGGGTTTCGTCGCACTAAGCTCGTCACCGACCGCTGGGGCACGCCGATAAATTACTCAGCTCATCCGCTCTAATTTATCGTCCAAGGAAGTCTTTTTCAAGACTACAAGGTAGGACCCTGACATCCGAGCAAAGGAAAGAAGCTCTGTCAAGCGAGTCCACCTTCCAAACCCTCTATCCTATACGTAGAGGTATCGAAAACGAGTTAACAAACTCGGGTATATCGATGGAGCGCCGCCCGTCCTACTTCCTTATGCAAGGGGGGAAGCAGAAACACGGCGCGGTCGGGGGCCTTAGCCCACGCAGCGCTCCCTACCCGCTGCTCGACTCGTCCGCTGTTCCTAGCGACGGCCAAAGGCTCGATCCTCGCGAAGAGATCGCCTTCTCACCTAACGTATTCATGAAGGAAACGTTAGATCAAGCCTCACACACACAAAAGTTCGAGGATACCTTTCAGATCCGCTCTGAAGTCAATCATCATGATTCCACAAAGATTTCCGAATATCCACGATATTCTACACAAGGCTACCCGACCGATCCGAGTGTCAAATACACTCCAAACGTGCTAAAAACAAAGGATACTTTTCAGTACCTCAGCCAAGCCCAGCATATTCCTCCTACAGATATAAATCTTAGGCCGGAATATTACACAACGGCTCAGCACCAAACTGATCGAACCCAGCACCCACTATGCGAGCCCAGTGCTCCACGCGGCTGCGACACGAACTATCCCTCAGTTCCTCCCACCAAGCAAGCTGACCTTGGCGATTTCGCTCACATTCCTTACAGGAATACCTCAGGGACTAACCCGCATAACCAGAATATAAATGTCCCACTTGGTCTACCTACACCAAGTAAAACATATATAAATCCACTACAGGGTACATAATCAGTTTTGAATGACTTCGAGAGTAAAAGAGCTCCATTTTGACTGAGATAAATGGGAATTTCATTAATGAGATCCAACAATTTGATCCAAACGATTGTTTGTAATTGGCGGATCTCAAGCACTTTTCAAAGATCAGCTAATCGGCTCTCGCGATATGATATAAAGACTGAGCCGCTGCTGATCTTTGGTCAAATAGTTAGGAAATTTAATTGATGACTCATCCAATAAGCTAATCCAGAGGGATTAAGTTTGTAATCGGCAGATCCTGAGTACTTATATTTGCTCATCTAATCCGAGGGAATATATTTATGTCCGTCTTGTGATTTTATGAACAAAAGACTAAGCTGCTGATGGCACAAGTTTATTTCAGCTAATCCAATGTTACGTTAATGTCAGTGGCAGATGAAATTTGAATTCTTATCCTTGAACTTGGTTGTTCGTTGGTAGGTACATCCTAATTTTCGGCTCAGCTGAACGGTGAGTTCCATAAATACATATGCGGAGCTTACATTTCTTTATCAGGGGATGTTTATTTTGGCTTAATAAGCTCAGTTTTTTCATTTAGGTCAGCAACTTAGGGAGAGAGTTTGTTCTTTCGTGGGTAGAAAATTGGATAAATAAACAGATTAGTTCTTTGATTTCCCAGGTCATGAGAAATTAGAGTCAACAATAAAAATAAACACTTCTTGTGATCTTGTGATCCATAAAAGCCTCAGCCACTGACCTGATGGCACATGTTTACAGGTACTCCTATACCCTACGTGAGTCAGTGGCAGATGAAATTTGAATTCTTATCCTTGAACTCGGTTTTTCGCAGGTAGTTCCCAATTTTCGACTCAGCTGAACGGTTAGTTCCATAAATAGAGACCTTGGATTCCATTGTTATCAAGTTACGTTTATTGTGGCCCAATAACCTAAATTTTTTACTTAGGACAGCAATTTAGGAAGAGAGTTTGTTCTTTCTTAGGCAGAAAATTAGATATATAAACACATAAGTTGTTTGGTTACTCAGGTCATGGGAAAGTAGAGTCAACAATAAAAATAAAATTTGATACAGAATTTGGAATGGGGACTGACGTTTAACGTTAAAACTTAAATTGAATGAAACGCAGATATTTGAAACGCTTACCTCGTGATCTAGGTGAGGTAGGTCATGCAACAGTACTTACCTGAAACACAAAAGCACTCAATTAAAAGACGAGTCGCAAGTCAAGATCATACTATGATTAGCCCAACATAAAAAACAAATCGAAGAGACCTTATGGCATTTATATGCGAAAAACTAAGCAGAAAAATTCAGTTGTTTTAGGACGCCCATCTGAAGCTAGGCAAGGCTTCGTATATTATAGAGATGATCAATTAAAATTGATCCAGAGGAGGAGTGGGAAAATCCAAGCTTGATTTCAAACAATTCTAATACCGAATCCGGGAAAAAAAGTTCCAGTCATGGAGAATGATCGTCTGAGCGAATTTCCCTAAATTATTGTATCACTGTAAGTTACATTGTACTGAAATTCAAGTACTTTGAGAGCTAAGAAATTGCTAACTACCAATTATATGCCAAAAAACTAGTTCCAAATAAATTTCCCCGAATCATAAAGATTCTGAATTTGCTGAGTTTTTTCTGGTAGTTTTTATCGATTTGTTTAAAGCAAATATTATTGACATTTAAATACATTTTACATCAGAATTTCGGGAATTTTTTAAAAATGTTTTAGTCTATTGTTTAAAAACTTGTTTTGACTAGTATTTTGTTCAAAATTAGAAGCGTAACAATTTTTTTGAGGTTATGTATGCATGAAATGCGTTAAGATACTATTTTAGATGTAGGAATATAGTATATATTCGGATTCAGCGTAAAATTTCCTATCACAATAGTCAATAAAATAATTGTGTTCGCCTAGATTGATATTTCGACCCAATGTGCGAAGCGACTTCGTCGATTTGTGTGAATCACTTTTGGCTGATGAAGTTATTTTGACGTTCGGTAGGTATAAACGTAACTCTATTTACGATTTTCAATTCGGATTTCAGATTCCTACGAACTGAGTAACCGCCATTTACCCGTTACTATAAAAATTATGTATCGACTTTTTGATGCTACCAATCCGATTCTACACTATAAGACAGTGGGGGACTAAATTCCAAGGCAATCAATCAACTGCAGTAGCGAAACTAACAGAAAAACGTACTAAAACATTGATCTCGATTTTATCGAAACGGTTAGGTATTATGGCACTCGACCGGTTTCTGAATAATAAAAGAGTCTGGGGCATTGAGAAGTGATGCCGGTTGACGCCAAACCTCCACCAAACTCATACATCATCCTGATGTATTTGCCCAAATAATCTGAATTTTTACTAAGGGATTGCCTCCTTGATGTTATGTATTTTCGAGATGCGAGCTTGCGAGCATCCAGACCACCACACTATCCACAGCATTCTGATCTATGCGCTCTAGGTTTGGAGACAATCCGCTGGGATGCGCTCGGTACCGACATCACTTCTCAATGCCCTAGACTCCTGTGAATCCCGTCCAACTACTGAGAACTTATGGTAGGTAATATCAATTTCAATCGTGTTTCTTTCAGCTGTCGACAGAGCCGGTCCTAGGCGCATGCGAACCAAGCGGCCGCTTGGGGCGCCGGTCAGGAGGGGGCGCCCCCGGCAGAAAATGATGTGAGACCAAGAAAAAGAAGAGGCAATTTTCTCACGAGAGTAAAGATGAAACTGTACAATCTGGTGAAGATTCCTTCCGGGTGAACTTCTTTTATCCAGTTCTTGATACCGCAATAAACTCCATAAGTGAGAGATTCAGTCAGATGGAAAGTCACAGCAAGAATTTTCAATTTTTATACAACATAAAAGAGCTGGAAAATGTGGAAAAAGCGGTTCTTCAGCAGCACTGCAAAAAGCTTGAGTCTGTTCTAACTCATGGAGATGACTGTGATTTTGATAGGGAAGAACTGGTAAGAGAGATTCCTATCCTTGCGTCCATGTTACTTGAGAAAAGCTGCCCAGAAACTAGTTTAAATTTCATCACATCTAACTCTCTCATTGACAGTTTTCCCAACACGCTTATAGTTTTGAGAATACTCCTCACACTGCCAATATCAGTAGCTAGCGGGGAGAGAAGTTTTTCAAAACTCAAAATTATAAAAACTTACTTGAGATCAACCATTTCTCAAGAACGGCTTAATGAACTGGCGACCTTATCCATAGAAAATGAGGTAGGTACTAAATAGCTTGGACACCGATTCAATTTTAAAAGATTTTGCGAAGTTGAAAGCCAGAAAAATACATTTCTAAATTTATTGAACTAATTTATTAATTTATTATAGTATTGAATAAATTGGTTTGTTTTTTGTGTTAATTATTGAAGGAATTGAACTTATTTATGTATATGTTGCCTGGTACTTTCCTTTACCCTCACTACTGTAAAAAACCGCAAGCTCATTTTATTTGGCCACTCTTCTGTCACAATGTGTCATTCACTATCTACTCAACTCTTAGAAACATGTGACCTCAAGATCATTTAACAATCGAAATATTTACTGGAAATGTTCATAAATATTTAGCAAATGGCGAAGGAATCTTTTTCGAGATCCGAAACTCTTGTTCGAAACTCGAAATCGGTCTCGTCTCGTTTTTTCAGGCGGCGGTCTCGTCTCGGTCTCATGTGATGCACTAAACATAATAAGTCGCTTGTATTTTTGGATTTCATTTCTATCTCTTAAAAAAGTTTGCCTTTTTTTGGCTTCCAATATAATAGGGGAGGGGGGGGGGGGGGGGCAACCAGCCCTTCCGCATGGGTAACAAAAATGGCTCGGACCGGCTCTGGCTGTCGAGGAATGTTTACACGAGCACCTAATTGAATATTACGATCTAGTCGAACCCGGAGGTTCTGATTTATTAAAATGGAACGATTGAAAAATCATTCTTTCGTAAGACTAGCGTTAAATGATATTTTATCAAAAGTTGAATACGCAATCAATGACTTCATTTTAGGACCCTCTAAAAGGAAGTACCTACCTAGGTATGTAGCCAATTTCCACTCAACTGTTTCGAGGGCCCTTGTCTTCACATGCGCTTCACCCAACTCATGCTTATCATCAGATTATGGTTTCAGACAGTGAAACACCATTAGCTAAATAACGGTATTATAATCGAAATGATGACAAAATTTACGAAGTGATTGGTTGTACGAGTATAAATTTCGTTTGCTGCCACGCACTAGGCACTGCTTTGGGACGTAATCCATGTAGAATTGTTTAATAAATTTCAATTCACAACCTGAGTTTTTATACGGCTCAATGTGGTGGCTTTGAGATTGTAAAACAATGGAGAACGCATCTGGCAGAGCGGAGGTTGAAGGGTGGTAAAGATATAGATAATGGAGAGGGTGGAAAGTTGCGGAGGGGTTTTTTTTTCATCGAACGGGTTGCAACGACTGAAGCGCGATGCTACCTAGCGGCAGATCGGCGAACTTGAGTCTTGACGGTCGGCGAATGGGCAGCGCTGATATCGGTGGTAAACATTGCTCCGAGCGCGGGAGAAACATGGACACACATTCTCAGGGTTGTCAGGTGGAATGGGAAAACTTCTGCCAAGATGGGTGGCACAGTATGGCTCCCTCACAGATTTAAACTTAAAATTGTAACATAGAATTAGTTCAAGAACAAAGTGACATGATGTGCATATACATGCTAAAAAACAAAATAGGGCTATACCTAATTCATGTTTGCATGAGCGAAAATTCTCTAAAGGTTAACCCACACAATCATTGAAAATCTCATCAAAATCGATCCATTATTCTCGTAGTGTCATTCAATATTAGTTGGGTGTATGCGCTATTATTGATGAAAATACGATGAAATACAAGGGGCATCATCCTAGGCCCAACAACACCCCGAGTTTGAACGAAATCGGACCAATAGTTTGATCAGAAATGGACGTCATGAGGAATTAACGTTCGTATATACGCACAGATATGTATGCGTATGGGTGATATTCTCGAGACTTGGACACTAGCGCATCCTTACGTCGAGACAAGCGAAATCAAAGTTATTTCACCTTGTTGTCATGGTGACGAGTAAACATATGCGAAAATGCCCATTTGTAGTCACAGCTGGACCACAGCATAACATAGTCTCACCTAGTTCCGATTCAATATTTTCATTATTTGTAATATGCAAGGTGATAAATTGTACGCAAATTACACCAAGTTATTATCAGGTGTTGACCTCAAACGCTACGAATGCAAGATTTAATCTGTGGGGTAGAGACCAATATGAAATGTGTGTTGGGGAGTTGACATACAAGTGTTCTAGATGATCCAGACATCAGCCGCAAAAATGTTGTGGATTACCTATCTAGTTTTAGAACTGTTCTTTGAATCAATTGAAACTAAAAATCTTTAGAGGACTGTGAAAGTATGTGTTATGAGAGCTCTGTAAGGCGGGAATAGCAAGTTGTATCACATGTGGAAAGGTAAGTACCTAGAGGTAAGGTATACCAACACACTTACCGTATATTATTACTTGTTCATGTAGGTACTTCATTGATCAAAACGAAAGTAGGTACCTAATTACCTTTTTTGTCCATAAAATTTGCGTAACTGCAAAACTCGCGCAATAACTGCACTGCCAATGCCGTCTTTATGAAATCTTACCTTCAGAGGAATGCATTTCAAGGTTTTTTCCTTGCAGCTGGTTTTTCATTCATGTTGCATATTCCCTGATTCGATATTTGACAAACTTGCTAATCAGCGGTTGTATTCGTCGGCAAAGCAACGACCCACCTACTTTGTTTAGGCACTTTGAACCTACAGCAAATCTGGTAGGACGTACGTAACTACCTAAGTAGTTTCGTTTCTTGGTGTAGCAACAACCTGCCTTGTTTATTTTGACAAACTATCAAATCTCTCCTTTTATTCATTCAATATAACAAGTAAAGCTTCCTCAGTTAAGCATAGTACTACGAACTTATAATAAAACGCTGATGAAGCTACCTGAGCAATGGCTAGGTACCTACACAGCAGTACAGACACCAGAGGAATTTTCAATCACCTTTTCTTTACTATTTTTTCAGGTTAATTATTCTCAAAGCCTAAACGAATGAAGTTCTTTAGTTTTCTGACACTGATTAACTACGATAGTTAGTAGGCTCGTAGTCCAAATAAAAACTTGTTCACGTTAGATTGGTATTGTTGACAGCAATCTACAATCAATTATTGCGCTGGCAGGCATGATTATTATAACATTTAGTGGAATTGAAACTTTGTATTGCTACAATATTATACTTTTTCAAAACAAAACTGTTGAAAAATGGCCTTATAACCACAAATTATGTTGACGTGAGACGGCAAACTTCTTGTGAGAAATAGCTTGGTTGAGTAGCGATTCATTGACGTAGGGCAGTCATGGCCGACTTTGGCTGAAACGCGAACCTACTCCAGGCGTGACGTCACGAGAATATGGGCCATATACGAGCGCACAGATATGTGGGGACTGTTTGAAAGCTAACCCACACAACTGCTTGAAATTTCATCAACATCTTTCCTTTAGATTTTGAGTTTTGCTTGTGTCAATTTATATTAGTTTTACCTATGCACAATAGTTATTATTCCACTAATTGCGATATAATTTATAGGGCGTTTTTCTAGAACATATACCCAAATACCTACTGAGTTCAAACGACATCGGACCAACGGATGATGAAAAATCAACGTTATAAAACGAATCACGTTTGCGTATGCGTACAGGCAACTGTTGACCCGACGGCATTAAAAATTATAGGGGACCGTCTGGGAGCTGACCCGCAAAATTCCTGATAGTTTCATTGAAATCGAACGAAAACTAGGTATAGTTTTGCGCGAGGCAAACATTTACCACACACAAACAGACACGGCACCAAAATTGATCAGCAAGCTCTAAACGCAAACAGCAAGTGGAAATTTTGATTTAGGAGAACAAATTGTTTCGACTTTATTCACGAACACAAGCTTCCCTATCTTCGGTAGTGAGGAAAAGCTAGTTCTTCGCAATTTCGAATCCTCTATCCCTAAAAAAAAATTTGACGAGAAGTATTTTATCTTTTATGAAAAATACAAGATCATTAGGTAATATGTCCTGTGGCTGAAGCTGAAATGAGAAAATTCCGACGCCAAACCAGCTGTATATGATCGAGGACAGCGCGTGGTTCCCATTGATTCCTCAACGGGACGCCGACAACGCTATCTCTTGTGCTCTGACGGGAGCTTGATGGACCTCTCAGGAGGTAACTCTGTTACAAAGATCATTAGGTAATATGTCCTGTGGCTGAAGCTGAAATGAGAAATTATGTTATTGATATCAGAAGCACACTCAGAAATATCCGAGATACACTCAGATATACTCGTATCTACCAAATCTTCCAGCTGATGAGGGTACCTAGTTCCTCATTCTGTAATAACTATATTTTATGTTGTTGTGGAGTGGATCTGTATCAAATATCTTGAGCGATCAGGAGATGAATAAATTAGCCTTAGAGCTGACTCAGCAGATTTGGGTGGCTCTGCACGTTGTAATGAGTCGGAAAAGTGATTTATTATCATTTTTAAATAACGCTCGATCCCTTCCTGAAAATTGTGACACCAACGATGAGTAGGTACCTCCCTAGTTATTTTCCAACGATTTCGCAGTTTCAAATAATTTCTTCATCACAGCTTTGAAGCTCGGCAGGGCCTAGTACGACTTGGTAGTTATTTGAAGTTCGTTTAGCGTAAAAATTCTCAAGAATGGATCTTCATTTCATTAGCAATATATAAAAATTAGTGGGCGTATTCTATTCAATTCTAAGTTTTAAAAAATGAAAAAAAAAAAAAAAAAAAATTACGTTGTGCGATCATTAGCAAAAATTTAGCCTCAGAGCTGACCAGCATATCAAGGTGGTTCTACCCCTTGTAATTCTATTCCACGTGTCTCAGAAGAACTCGATGTCAAATTTCACCATTGTAAGGCCAAGGAGAGGAAAAAATAAAATGACAGCTCATCCAGCTGATCAGCGTGGATTCCCTCTTAATTATTCTATTTCATATCCCAGTCGGGCTTAATTTCGAATTTTAGTTTCATTGGTTGATTAGGAGAATGACTATCCATGTATTTCACTCATAAAAAAACTGATATTTTTTGTAACACAAAATTTTTGCTGATCCCCAGCAATACGAAGTTTTAATTTTGCTTGGAAAAGAGGCTCTAATATGAATTGAGACTTTGTTCATACTTACTGGCCTACGAGTATTTAGCGACAATGTATCTACTCAATGTATCTACTCGTAAATGTATCAATGTATCTACTCGTAAGTATATCAATGTATATACTCGTAAATGTATCTATGTATCGATGTATGTATCTACGTATCTACTCGTAAATTTTCATTATCAGTCTCTACTCGTAAATCTCGATAAAATCAGGAGCGTCGACTATAATAATTTTCAGTTTTTTGATAAGGAAGGTATGGATTTTTTCAAATGCATGAGTTCACAGCCTTTCACTTCGAAGCAGTGCTGAAAGGTTTAACGCAACACCGTCGAAGTAATGTCTATGTCCGTTGGATGGTAGGCCCATTGACGTCCAAATATCCATCCAATATCCAATAACAGTAGATATCATCGACCTCCTGGAGATTTAGAAAAAGAAGACTGGCAGCAAAGATGTGTTCCCACGATCGTGGCGACTTTTTGGCGGATCCAAAAGTTTTCTTTCATTCCCGTCACAACACGTCGACTGAGTGGGATTATTTTTCTCATTCCCATCTTATTGATACGTCAAAAACAAACTTCCTTTGCAGGCTGATGTGACCTGTGGAACACAAGTCATCCATGCAAAACATTTATACCACCACGTCGCATTCCACTCCCAACCTTGACGAGTAAATGAATTGTTATCACACCTGAATGCGGTAGTAATCAACTGTAACAAGGTCTGGGACGTGCCTAATCTCAGCCTGTTTATTTTCGCTTTTCCACGACTGATAAAATCGTTTGTCCGGTAAAATCTTTTCATTGGTCCTTCCAATCCGGACATGGATATCACATTTAGTGCATTAGGCACTATATTCCAAACCACTTGTGTCGGTATTTTCATGACGATTAGTCCGAGAATCCTATATCTCTATGCAACTTGTGTTGAAGAGTTAAATATAACAGCTGATGATAATGAACTCAGGGGAATTGTTGACTTGGTTGCTATTGTTGATATCTTACCCTTGGCCTACCAGCTCGAACATCAAGTAACGACACGCACGCATGCCACGAAAGTCCAGATAAAACTGTCGTTCGTGTGTTGTCGCGAATCATTTCGTTTCCTTGCTGTGTACCGAATAAAGCTTTTGAGCCCGAACAGGAGGATGACTAACTGTTTGCCTTTCAGAATCGAGATTTCTAGTTTACTTTTACCTTTCACAGTTTTTTGAACAAATATAGTTCCATCTGTCGGTCTAAGTTTGTTCCCAATCAATTTCTCACCTCTTCGCAGTGCTTTTTACTGCAAAAACAACGTCATAGTTTGTTTGAAAAGAGTCTCAAATTTTACTATGATCTCACCGATAGGTGAAAATTGTCTACGGTAAGAGGTAAAAAATAGACTCATTGATTTAGGTTGGTCTTCAGCTCTAAAAGTGATTTTTGAAATGAGATATACAGGGTAAATTGAAATAAGTTTTTTTTCTTTTAAGTGATACTAGACCTAATGTTAAGTAATGCCACATCGGACACAATTTCCTATCTCTATACGTCAGCATTTCTTGGAATTTTTACAGAAAACTACGTTTCATGCATTAAAAAACCACATTTCTCTACTTTTTCCAAATCAATTTTAATTGTTGACCATTTTTTCGAGATCAGCGTTAAATTTCCTAAAGGAATTGTTCCGATTTCTTGTGATGAGGAACCCACAACCCCCGAACCCTCGAACCCACTAAAACTTCATTGTATGAAGCAAATAGTTGCTTAATGTAATTTCCTTGTACAATAGGCTGGAGGTGATGAATCGGTACCAAACTGTAATTTTCTAGTTTTGTATAATGTGTTTCAACTAGATTGATGATGAAGTAAATCTAAAACGATGTGTCTTATTTCAAAAATCACTCAAATAACTAAAATCATCTTTCATCCCCCCATTTCAATAATGGACCAGCAAACGACAATGAAATATAATATTTTCATAATTAGGTTGGTAGGGTCCACCCGATGTTCATGCTTTGATACTATAATTTATTGATTAACAATGGTGTTCCCAGGAGATAATCTAGAGCATGATCTCTTACTACCTATTTAATTTGAGAGGAAAAGGATAGAATGTGTGGGAGTCACGCTAGTTTCAAGGATTTCACATTTGCTCTGGAATAACGGACAACAAGGGACCGCTGCCATAGTGGTTTTCGAAGTGGGATACGCGTACGTTAAGAGGTACACAAAGGGTTCAAAATTGATTCGTGTACCTCAAAAGGTTCAAAAGGGGTACGCGGAATGTTGAGCGGTTTCGAAGCCTTCACAACACCGCCTAACTTCCTAAATTGCATTGATGATACGATTATTCAAGTTAAAATTTTATATCTTCCAGGAATGATACGATTATTCCAGTTTAAATTCCATACCTTCCAGGAATGTTAAAGATAAAAACGCTGCAAATTATTACACAATGGTTTATTATTTCTGTGTTGGATAGCCCTTCTACTCAGATCATTGGTCTATCATTATTAAGCCCCGTATGTAATATATGATCAGGACATGGCGCACCGTGCCTCCGAGAAGGGTACACACTTTTACAGTTCCAAGACCACGCAATTTTACGCTCCACAGTAAAACGGAATTTAGCGAAAAAAAAAACGTTGTCTATTTCCACGAAAAATAAAGAGTTACAATGTTAAATCGATTTCGACGGTTAGGTCATCATCAGTAACAAACAATAACAAATAGTTTATGCAAGCTCGGAATCGTACAGCTTTGTAAAATAACAAATAGTTATTGTTTGTTACTGATGATGGCCTAACCGTCGAAATCAATTCAACATTGTAACTCTTTATTTTTCGTGGAAATTGACAATGGTTTTTCAATAAATTACGTTTTGAAATGGGTTTCAACAACTTGGTTTCGAGTAATGTTGTTCAACTCAAAATACCATTTAGTTTGGTCAGTAAACGCGTAGGAAAATCAAGCGTTACATTGCAGGGCAAGGGAGCAGAGGGCTCCCACCAGGCGGGCGGGACTGTGACTTCATAGGACATTTGAATAATTTCAAGGGCAATTTTACTGGTAAAGTACCTATAGTATAGCACCTTTTCAGAAAGCTTTAGCTCCGATATTTCCATCGACAAAAAAACAACCATAAAAATTCTCCATAGTTTGTTCTTAGTGCTGCAATTTCACATGGAAGGCTCACCTAGTAGAAAGTGGTGTGCCAAAAGTTTGTGGAGAGTGTTACTGATTCTGATGAAGAATGACTACTCGGCAGTGTCAAAAATTCAAATGACAAGGTGATATCGTTCTTCCAATGGTCACCAATTATTTGCCTTTAAATCAATCTATCATTAATGTGTTTCATTTTCCTGAATACTTGTTAGGACTACTTGAGTATGACAAGTTGAATTTGTCTTTGTAGTGTAGTTGTTTAAATATATTTATTGTTGCAACCTAGAACTTGTAAAGTGAAATTTCTCACAGGAATGACATGATTGCTTGCCCCACTACATTTTGTTTATTTCTTTCTGACGCTGCCTTTCTGATATTGGTCACAGTGATGACCGAAACGAAAGAAATAAAAATTGTTACAAAAGTATTGTAATTATTTTCTTCTTCTGGGTCGAATTCCAACAATACCTACATGTTAATACCACACTGTTGACAGAACACTTCGATGACACCTTAATTGCTCAATTTGTTTCAATAAAAAATTGTATTCACCCATAACTAATTGACCACCTATCTACCAGCAAATCATTATTCACTCATTTTTCTATCTGTCCCTGATAAAATGGTATTAGAGCCTTATTTCGGGTAGACTACGTCAAAACCTATTCGTTATTATTATGACAGTTTGAAATTTGAAATTCAAATTTGGGCAATACCTTAAGATATCCAGGAATATATTTTCTAGAATCCAAAATAATTTGTAAAATTTCTCTCGTTACTAGGAGAACGTACACAAGTAACGGAAAATAGTTCGTTTTATAAACTTTACCTACCATGACCATGAACTAAGAAATGTAAAGAAATGCAGAATAAACTGAAAGAAAATCCTGATGTATGAATATATTACGTAACGAACGTACATTTCATAATTTCATTAGTGCTGTACTTTCTCTTTTGAAGCCCTTCATCATGTCAAAATCTAAATTATTAATGAGAAAAGCTGTTTATACTGAGATCGCTCGAGTAATGTAATATAATCTTGCCTCACGAAAAGAAATATTTCCAACAAGCTATTTACCATTCCAGATTGTAAAACAACAGTATATATGTACCGGAGTACCCTTGTTGAAAAAAATGAACAAAACTACACGCTCAATGATTATTATTATTTTGTTTTTTTTTAATTATTGCACTGTTGCATTATTAATAATGGATGATCTACCCGTCGAAATCGATCTTGAATTGTACCTAACTCTTTATTTCGTGGAAATAGAGAAAATAACTAACTTATTATTAACTTACGTTTCCTTCATTGAAATAAGGTTCCACAGCTCTGAGAGTGATTTAGGGCGGAATTCATAGACATGGCCTGAGTGTGTATGTTCACTAACACTCCCCTAAATGGAGGACCGCCCTCCACTCATCGGTTCGAATTCATTCGAGTTCACTCTGCAGTTAGGGGTACACTCAGATCAAAACGGAAGTTAGTGAAAAACGTTGTCTATTTCCACGAAAAATAAAGAGTTACAATGTTAAATCGATATCGACGGTTAGGCCATCATCAATAACAAACAATAACTTATTGTTATTGTTGTTGTTATTGTTTGTTACTGATGATGGCCTAACCATCGAAATCGATTTAACATTTTAACTCTTTATTTTTCGTGGAAATAGACAACGTTTTTCACTAACTTCCGTTTTGTAATGGGTTTCCACAATTTCGTCGCGAGTGATTTAGTTCGTACACTCAGATCACCCGAGTTTGAAACTGCACTCGAAGGATGTTTCATGTGTTAGAATTTTCCTCACTAAAATTACCAGAACTTCCTTAATTGGCTGAGTAAAGTAAAATTTTAGGAGACCGTTGGAAAGGGCATCAAGTTTCCCAACAAATAGGCAACCGAACATATTTTCAAACCCCCATCTAGCAATTAGCAAATTCTCGTTGAAAACAAAGCTATTGCAATGGCGCCAGAAATTATAACCCTTCTTTGGTCGCATCGGGTCTATATGACCCGATCCTCTACATTTCTGTGAATCCCAGAAATGTTTGTCATGCTTTCTCCTCCCCTCCTCCTTCTAATCTTCTAGGGTGCAGATGGCTACGCGTCAGTATGATTTTTGACCTGGTGCGAGGTGTCTGTGAGTTTTTTTTCCGCATTTTGACCCGACGCGACCATTCACGTTTGTATTTTCTTTCTGAAAATGACCCGACGCGACCAAACTCAGGTGCTTTTTTCTGACCTTTGTAGAGTGCCCAAGTTTTTTTTGTTTAACTCTATTTACAATAATGAGCGATGAAATGCGTTTTACCGACCAAGACATCTTGAAAGAGTTGGAGAGACAAAACCAAGAGGTCCCTATTGGTTCAGAAGATGACTCTGGCAGCGAACTCGACCAGGAAAATATAAGTGAGCATGAGACGGAGAGTGAGTATGAGGCTATGGAAGAAAACTATAATTCAGATTCCTCTTCAGACACTGCTGTCTTTTTTTTTTTTTTTTTTTTTTCCTTGTTTTCGGTGATGATTAACTAATTAATTTAGTACAATTCTCTCCATGTTACCAGTTGGTTGTTTGATACTAAACATTCATGTTGTCATCTTTTCCTTTAGTTGTTTCTGACTTCATTATATACCTACTTTATTAATTTAATAAGTATATATACCTACTAGATGCAAACCTAAGACACCTAATAAGGTTCGAAATGTTGGAATTTACTGTACGAAACGACTTTGGTGTTTAGAATACTCTTTTATTCGTTTTACCAAGTTCATTCAGCCTGCCATATGTATTTTATGGAGAAAATTGCCAGGTTTACAAAAGAACCCACACACATTGCACATTTTAATATTTTAAGAAACTTCTATTCAGGGATTTAAATTGATAGCATGTGGAACAACAACCAAAGTATGGGGGGTTGGAGAAACCGAATTTTCTAGGAGTAAAATGTTGGCAAACCAGGCATTGCGAAATTTTGGCAAAATTGGTAGATTATCTTATTTTGCGTGGAAATGGTCCTTAAAACATAATATTCCAACATGTTATACTTTTTAATCACACCTTGTTAGTTCCAGATACTCACTCCCAACAAAGTTTGTTAATAGATAATCCTAAATTTAAACTGCAGCAATTTAAAAATTCGGGTCACTATGACCCAAAGCGACCGTATTAGGGAGAATTATCAACGCGACCAAAGAAGGAATCAAAATTTTCTAAAACTTTATTTACTGAAATCCGTTTAGAGATATTACTATAGTTTAAAGTTTTTTCACACACACACCCACCCACCCACACACACACATTCATGTATATGTATATATAGGTGTCCTTCCAGACGATAACTTTCTTTAGGATTGAGATAAAAATGCTGTTCTTGCGCCAAAAAATCAAGCTTTCCAAACGAAAGGACGAGTTCATTGGCCACCATTTTCGAGCACATTAAATTAGTCAAATTTCAAAGAAAGTGCCAAAAAAAGTCACAAAAATCGCAAAAATGGATAAAAATCGTTAAATTTATTTTATTTTATTTTTTTTTTTAGCAGAATATTGCTCAAATATCATTTAATATCTATAAAATAGAAATTTAAAAAATTTATGCACAGAATAAGGTTGAAGAATGTACTTAAATTTAATTAAAACGTGCTAAAAAATCAATAAACATTGCAAAAAAGTTGAAAATCCAAAACTTCTTTTTGAATCTCAGGATATTATATTTAGAACAAATTTTTCGCCATAAAATTGGTAGCTAACGATTTCTTTTCCCTCATAGTCCTTGATTTTCAAAACAATGTAACAAAATATGGTACGATAATTCACGAAAATCCGCCTTCACAATCATGTTGCATGACTAGAACTTTTTTTTGTCTAGTTCAAACTTCAAACTTGTTAATTTTTAGTGTTTTCTGAAAAAATTCTCACGACATTTTCACCTGTTTTCTGTTGAGAAAAATCGAAGCGGTATTCGAAAACAACATCCTCAAACTGTTCGCTTTCGCAAGGTCTAGTTAATTTCGCTAATTTTGCCTATTGGGAGAGAAAAGTATGTTTGTATGTTGGGAAGTATTTTTTTTTCTATGAAATCGAGGGTTTTCGTGAAAAAATTATGAGTTTAGGGCCGGTTACGTATTTTTTCACGCTGATTCGAATGGTAACACTCGCAGATCTCTCCTCCTCCGTTATTACCGAGTTTCACTCTACAAACCACGAGTTTTTCGTTTATTTTGTATTTTATATTTTATGTATTTTAAGGGTAAAACTAAATAGTTGAAGTTTAAAAGTCGGTTATAACGGAGTTGGAGAGATATGCGAGTGTTACCATTCGATGCAGTATGAAAAATTACGGAGTAACGGGTCCCAAACTCGTATTTTTTAGGGGTAATTTTTCACAAAAACGTTTAATTTCATGGGGGAAAAAACATGATCCTCAACATACATACAGATACCTAACTCAAAAAAAAAAAAAAAAAAAACGGAGGTAGACCTACGGTTCTACAGTCAGATCATTTAATAATGATTAATTTTACACATTATTAGTTCATTATGGTTACTTAGCAATATTAGTTTATATCCGAGCGTAATAAATCAGCTTTCCTTGACACTACAGAGGATTATGAAATTATGAGATGCTGTGATAAAATGAGACTATTCCAAAAAGTGGCTTACGATTTTCCTGCTATGAAAACTAAGGGAGTTACACTTCCCTAGTAACGCATTGGTTGTACGTGAAAATCAATAGAACTATGGATAGTAAACGAAAACGCTTGCATACGAGTCTGCAACACAATGGGACATTTTATGTCTTTAGTTGAAGACAAGTATGTGTTGCAGACTCGTATGCAAGCTCTAAGAGCCACTCAGCTGATCCGGACCCTGGGCATCGTCACATAAATGTGCTAAAGAGACTACATACGAAATTACAGCTTCCATAGAGTGTAAAGCATAGAAATTCCTAAAGAGGCCTATTAAGCTTCCTAGAGTGATTTACCCACCGCTTCACAAATCAAACCGTTCTCGCAATATTTGTATCACCTGCTATGAATCAAATCATCGAAACACCAGCTCAATGAAATTATCAGAAATTAACAAGCGGTGGCAATCATGTTCACAATATCAATTATTGAGAATGATCACTTGAGTGTACACAATTATTCAAATAACCTTGCTCATAACTCAGCTTGTTGGCCAGCTTTCGAAAGAATGGTCAACGAATTTTGTGGGATGAAAAACGACGAAGCCATTTCCCTAGCAACGACTCGGTTGTAAGCGGAAATCATCAAAACATTTTCGTGAGCAATTTTCAGTGACTGTTTTTTTAGTTTATGTGCCATAGCAAAGACATAAAATGTCAAAACCCCACCGTGACGTGACGCTCGTGACGTGACGAAAACAAATGGAAACGTCCTGTTAATCATTATTAAAATGAATCATTAATGATAAAAAAAGAATAACTAAGAAAGAAAAGCATTAAAAAAAATCTCTACGAGGAACTATTGATCAGAAATGAGCTACGAAATTGATCTCTGAAGTTTCGTCGTATTTTCCTGAAACACTCTCTATGTCCCCCCCCGTTATTTCGGCATGTTTGGCGCTGGCAATAAAGGCAAAGCCAATGGATGTAATTTGAATTCAAAAGGTAAGTAATCTTATGGAAACCCATTTTCACTATTGGCATAATCATTGAATATTTCGGCATTAAGTACCATTAAATCTATTATCGCAACCGTTAAATCCATACGTATAACCGAAAGATATACTCTTAACCCTGGAATGCCCCGTGGGGTTTCTCAAACCCCAATGACGATTTAAAGTCAGTTTATCATGTTGGATCCCGCACGTCTGGCTCTTCTCGCCCCCTTCTATATCACCCCACACTTCTTCCCTAAAGGCTTCAGCCTTTTCCTAGTTTAGTACGTTCAAGACTTCTGTGTAGTGTAGTACTTTCTTTTGCCTGGGGTTTGACTAACCCCACCGGGGAATTAACCGCTAGTGATGTTCTCTATGATGTGATAATGATGTGTTATTTTTGTGGGCGTTCCCACAGTTTTGTTATTGGCTCATCATTAGAAATGGCTGAAAAACGACAGTTTTCGGATCCTGAAGACATTAGATTCATTTTGGAACAGTTGGAGGAAGAAGATGTATATTTTGACGGAGAGAATTCAAATACGGGAGATAATGTCGGGTTACAAGAAGTTGCCTCCGATGAAGAAGCGTCAAAAGTGACAGTTTTGGATAACTAGTTCGATGTTCCTTCTGTGAACATCATAGATCTTCAAAGTGTTGAGAATGTTGATCCTATTGCTTGGTGCCAATTTTATGTTACCTTTTCATTCTAGTTCTTGGGTTTTGGGTAAGTGGTATCAAACTATATCAGAAAATTGTTTTGTAGATTTTATTTATTTATTTATTTTTGTTTTTAAATGAAAATGTACTAATTAGCGAATTTTCTTAGAAAATAAAGCTATTGCAATGGCTCCAAAAATTTTAAAATAAAAATTTTCAAAAATTTTCTTCATCGAAATCTGTTTTGAAGCATTCTGAAATGATTCCTGGATTTTAACGCTTTATATATATATATATATATATATATATATATATATATGTATAGTATATATATGTATGTGTCATTCCAGACGATAACTCTCGATAGAATTGAGATAAAAACTTCGTTCTTTCGCCAAAAAAATCAAGCAATTCAAAAGAAAGGATGAGTTCGTTGGAGCACATTAAATTGGTCAAATTTTAAAAAATCACTAAAAAAAGGCAAAAAACCGCTAAAAATCAACAAATTTCTATTTTTTAGCAGAATGCTACTGAAAAAAATTAATCGAACATGAACTAGGACATTTAAAAATTTAAGCACAAAATTGTACTGAAAAATGTACTTAAATTTCATTAAAATAGGCTAAAAATCGATTCGACGGAACACTTGAAAAATTTGTTAAAATCCACAAAATCGTTTGTTCATTGGAATATTACTGACAAAAAGTTAGTTTGCTATAAAATGTATAGTAAAATTTTTATTTGTCCCCAAAGTACTCAAATTTCAACAGAATTTAATATAAATGTAATGCGACCATTTATGAAAATTCGCTCATACGATCATGCTGCATGACTGGAACTTTTTTATATTGAAATTTTGTTACAATGAGGTACCTTCCTGCTGTTATTTTTTTCTTCAGAGCGTGAGGTTCTCCTTACTTATTTCATCATGAGCTTAGGTACCTACTTCATCTTTCTTTACACTCTTGATGACAGAATAAAAATAAAATGTTATTAATGTGTAACTTATTTTTGAATTTTCTAACATTTTCAAAAGTTGGGGCTTGACACACCCCACTGGGGAGTTAGGTGTTGGAAATTTAGCCGGGGCATTCCAGGGTTAAAGCCGTTGATTCAATCGGAATAAAAAGGAACCCATAAAAAACAAGTTTTTAATGTAACTCTTTCTTTTTCTCATGTTCTCGGTTAATTTTATTGTTGTTTCAATATTTGGTAGTTTTTTGGCAACAGTAAATTGAAACAAAATCACATTGTTTCAAAATCACATTGATAATAACTTAAATTAAATTGACAAGGAAAATCATTTAATATTTTATTGACCCTGGATTCATTAGCCACCCATACACGAGCAGATATCTGCGATAGATATCGCGTTTTTAAACGATATCTGTGGGAAAGATCTGTGCGTTAGTGGGCGTTAGAAAATGATGAAAGATGTGAAAATCGACCAGAGATATCTGCGAGAGTTCAAATCTAGCAGATGGTAGTCGGGCGTCCCCCTTAACCTGCAGACTTCTCGAAAGCGATGTCTGTG
The DNA here is from genome assembly GCA_030762985.1 of Adelphocoris suturalis. NCBI lineage: Eukaryota > Metazoa > Arthropoda > Insecta > Hemiptera > Miridae > Adelphocoris > Adelphocoris suturalis. Next base: position 108,982,093 of record CM061043.1, read on the forward strand.
GTACACAGAACTGTTCTATTGGATCGGGCAGCGTCCCTTAACGTTAAGATGTTCAGTTGTCCACGTGTGTTTTCCCCTGTGAGATCTCTCCTCTAAAGAACTCAGTTTCTATTGGTGGTTTTTTGTGTGGTATCAAAAAATGGGTAAAAAAGAGTGGCCAAACGAGTTAATTGAAATGATGATCGACATGTATAGAGACAGACCTTGTCTGTGGCAGTTGAAGCATGTTGACTACATGAACAAAAACGTCAAAAACATTGCTTACGACGAAACCCATGACTTCTCCCAAACTTGTATTTTTTTGGCTTAGCCGTTTTATGGGAAATTAAAAAAAAATACCCGCCGCAAAAGCCGCTAATTTACGCTTTTTACTACGGACAGTCACTAACCCCATGGCATCAACTTATGGAATCTGTGACCGATCTGGAAAAAATTTCGGATTTGACCGATAACTCGAGTCTGCCAGACGAACGTCGGTGACAGACCTGAATCTGTCAGATTTCATCCCACGAACGAACAGATGACATCGGGCATTGGTCAGGTGACAGATCTCGGGCATGAAAGATCGGCCGATAAGTTTTTCGTGTTAAGGGGCAACGACCGATCTCATCGGTCACTCCAGATCGTTAGCGATATCTGTCAGATGAGATCGGGCGACCAAATCTGTCGCAGATATCTGCTCGTGTATGGCGGGCTATTGTCATTTTATGCAGACGTTCAATAGTATCCTCCTCCTCCCTCCGCCTCATCCTCCTCCTCCCTCACTCCTTCTCCTCCCTCATCCTCCTCCCTCCTCCTCCTCCCTCATCCTCCTCCTCCTCCTCCCTCATCCTCCTCCTCCTCCTCCCTCCTCCTCCTCCTCCTCCTCCTCTCCTCCTCCTCCTCCTCCTCCTCCTCCCCCTCCCTCCTCCTCCTCCTCCTCCTCCCTCATCCTCCTCCCTCCTCCTCCTCCTCCTGATCCTCCTCCTCCTCCCTCACTCCTTCTCCCTCCCTCCTCCTCCTCCCTCCTCCTCCTCCTCCTCCCTCCTCCTCCTCCCTCACTCCTCCTCCCTACAATACACAACAATTGTGAGGTGTCCCATATTAAATTTCAAATTTTCAAAAATTTATAGTATAACTAACTTTTTCTTCGCGAAAATTTGATAGATTAAAATGTACGCCAGCTTGAACTCGTGTGCAAAATTTCAGATCGATTGGGTATCGGGAAGTGGGTTAAAAATCGATCTGAAATTTTGTCCCAAGAAAGAAAGCAAGAAGAGAATCGAAGTTAATAGAAAGAGTTAAAAAGTTATAAATACTCACGATTATGTGGTGAGTGCGTCTACTGGAGTTCCTCTGCTGAGAAATGAGCCGGCTCAATCTTTGCGCCCTCTGCTGAGTCGTCGGGTTCTCGGGAAGCGCCTCGATTTTTGGAGACGGTCGCGGCGACCTCCGCGGCGACTCCGGGTCGAACTGGAGGTCGAGCTGCCGGCTCGGGCGGGGGCTCACCGTCGACAGGGGGACCGTCCGGGCGATGATCGTCTCCAGCGTCACGTCCCCCGACGACCCGTAGTAGCGTTTCATGTTCATCAGGTCGCCAATGCTCCCGGACGGCTGGTGACCTGAAGCCCGTTTCACGGTAATGGACCCACGCTCGCTTCTCACCCCAGGGCTGAGGGGACGTTAATTAGACAAGCCCGAAATGTTTACCCAGTTAACTTATGCCTTAGCTAAACCCAATAAGGTGGTGGTACGTGCCGACAATAAAATATAACACGACTTCCAATGTACTTGAGAACTTAAAAGAAAAACGTCAGCCAAGTTGGGTGGGCAGTAAAGCTTCCTCACATATTGTAACTGTATAACTGTATTCAATTGTGTTGAGTTGAAAGTCAACGATATTTGGGTGTAACGGTTGATAAATATTTGAAATGGAAATCACATTTACTTCAGATATGCAATTCAATCAGAAGAACCTCATCAATTTTTTCATTTCTCAATACATTTTTATCACTATCTACCTTGAAAATGACTTTTCACGGTTTTGTAAGTATATTCTATTCTGACTTATTGCATTACTGTTTAGGGTGGGGCTTATAAATCAACTTTTGGTGCTGTAGAGGTTGCTATAAAGTCGTTATTGCGACTTATTTTCAAAACTGGATACCAAAGCCCAAGTAAACCTTTATTTTTAAAACTTAATATTCTTCCACCCCGATTTATTTATTTATCAAAGTTGTTGCAACATTATTTCAAATTTGATTTACCTTTTATTTCTCGATCACATGGTGCAATTCGACTTCATTCTGGCTTTATGGTACCAATTCCTTACCCAAAGTTTGACTTCTTCAAAAAACAATATTCTTTTTTGGGCCCTAGATTATTCATGGAACTACCTCTAAATATCAAACTTACCGAAAAAATTAATAAATTTAAAAAATCTATCAATGATTATCTAATGGAGCAATATCGTACTGATTCGCCTACTGACTTTCCCTTACTTACTTTACTTCAATAGCTCTTATCATGTTTTCTTCTTTATGGTTTCTGTTCTTTTTATTTCTTTAAAATGTAACAAGTTGTAACTTTATGTTTATTTATGAGCACCTGGATTTAATGATGTAGCCTTTTGTTTATAAATTATTTTGTTAACCTGCGGGTACATCAAAGGAGATCTCCATAAAATTTCCACTCCCGGTGGAGAACAGGAGAGAATTTAGTTCACTCTGCTCTCCAGAATAGAATCCGTGATTTCATCAAACTTTTGGCGACTCATAGAGAGTTCCTATCAAATTTTCACATCTGGGAAATGGAGAGGATTTAGTTTACTCTGCTCTCCAGAATAGAGTCCGTGATTTCATTAAACTTTTGGGAACTCTCGGATGGTTTCTATCAAATGTTTACACCCTGGGGAGGACAAGAGAGAATTTACTTCACTCTGTTCTCCAGAATAGAGTCCGTGATTTCATCTGACTTTTCGGGACTCACAGAGGGTTCCTATCAAATTTTCACATCTTGATGGGAAACTGAGAGAATTCAGTTTACTCTACTCTCCTGAATAGAGTCAAACTCTTGGGGACTCGCAGAGGGTTCCTATCGTATTTCCACACTCTGGGTAGAACAGGAGAGAATTTAGTTCACTCTGCTCTCCAGAATAGAATCCGTGATTTCATTAAACTTTGGGGGACTCATGGAGGGTTCCTATCAAATTTTCATATCTTGATGGGAAACGGAGAGAATTTAGTTTACTCTACTCTCCAGAATAGAGTCCACACTTTTGGGAACTCACAGAGGGTTCTTATCAAATTTTCACACCCGGGGGAGAACAGGAGTGAAATTGGTTCACTCTGCTCTCCATAATAGAGTCCTAGATTTCATCTGACTTTTGGGGACTCACAGAGGGTTCCGATCAAATTTTTAGTCCGTGATTTTTTCCTCCTTTTGGGGACTTGCAGATGGATACTATCAAATTTTCACACCCCGGGGTGAACAGGAGATGATTTAGTTCACTCTGCTCCCAGAATGGAGTTCGTGATTTCATTAAACTTTTGGGGACTCACAAAGGGTTCCTAATATTTTTTCACACCCTGAAGGAACCAGGAGAGAATTTAGTTCACTCTGCTCTCCAGAATAGAGTCCGTGATTTCATTAAACTTTTGGGAACTCACAGAGGGTTCCGATCAAATTTTTACTCCCTGGAGATAACAGGAGAGAATTTAGCTCACTCACATTTCATCATCCAGAGAGAGTCTACATACATTCATCCGTTCAGTTTCAATCGGCTTTAGTATATAGGAATAATAACTCGTGCTGATTTGGCTTGATCTCATTCAGTTTTCTACTAAGATATATATATATGTAACTGTCTATATACGTGTGATATATAGACGTATATTATAATTTAATAATGATTAACAGGACGTTTCCATTTGTTTTCGTCACGTCACGAGCGTCACGTCACGGTGGGGTTTTCTATTGGTTTTCACGTAGAACCAATGCGTTACTAGGGAAGTGTAACTTCCTTAGTTTTCATAGCAGGAAAATCGTTAGCCACTTTTTGGAATGCTCTTATTTTACCACAGCATCTCATAATCCCTAAGCCTCTGTAGTGTCAAGGAAGCTGCTTTATTACGCTCAGTTATAAACTAATATTGCTAAGTAACCATAATGAACTAATAATGTGTAAAATTAATCATTATTGAATGATCTGACTGTAGAACCGTAGGTCTATTATGCAGACCAGCAATCTACGCCAAATAAAAAAATAATATACCTTTTTGTAATAATATGCAGCGTTTTTTCTTTGTTTTCGACTTATGAAAGGATTTAAATGATCCCGTCGTTACGTTTTGGTGAAGTCAGTTTAGTCAGTGAAGTCAGTTTAGCCAAGTTAATTACTTTCAAATCTGCACGTACTGTGTAGAGAACCGAATTATTGGAGTGTCTGTTTCGCCAATCAATATTGGGTAATTGGAACGGTTAAGGTTTGTATAATATTGATGAGAAGCCCTTGACGCAGCCGACAAGGGCTGATAATAAACCCGGTTCCAGACCTCAGGTGGTCCCTGAGATCTGAGACGGCTTATCGGAAGTGCTCGGCATAACTACCGCGACGCAAAGGGCGAGAACGCTAACAATGCGCCCCGTCTCAAAGAACTTCTCGCTTTCAGAAATACCCCGCGTTTTAACGATTAGATTGAAGCTCCTAAAGTTTCAATTCTCTCCATTTACTCATATATTTTCCCTCAGCATCCATATTGATTGAGAATCATTGACTGTTCTCGAATTTCCGAAACAAGAAATCACGCGGAAAGTATGAGAGGTTGTGCAAATGACACACGTGATATATCAACATCGTGATACCTCACAGTTATATCTTAAGATCTGACACCCCCTATGGGAAATTTCCTCCCTACTCCTGGGTTTTAGGGCTTTCTTCAATGAGACACCTCCTCATTCCGTCAGATGTAATCAATGTGCTAATGACAATAAGCGATACCCATGGATGTGACAAAGGTACTTCGACTATTTTTAAATGGAAGGAGATTCTATTCTAAGGATTTTGGCATCAACCTCACTCTCCTACTATGAGTATTTTTCTTTCCATGATTTTTCAAAGTTCCGTACACTGGTGATGTCGAAAACCCCTCCACCCTCGGCGGAAACCCCCAGCCCAGTGTGAAGTCACCAGTGGAGTAAACTTTGAAAAGTCATTAAAATTTGTTTATTTATTCCCAAAAAATGCGACAGGCCGCTCGTACTTTCTCTCTTATGAGAGAAGAGCTATGAGCATTGACAATGTCTCAGTAATATCAATGTTTTTTATTGTTTTAAATAAAATAACAATTAGAAAACCGCCAACAACAATTACTGAATTTGTTGTAAGCCAGTCTCGATGATGCCCAATTCTTCCACGAATATGAATTCACAGTCCTTTTTTCAATAACTGGTAATGTGGCGTATCCATTGACATTGCATACACAACCATAACAACAAATAACTTGTTAATAGGTTGCGTGACGTTTTTTCTTTGCGTAACAAAATTTCCGGTTGACCCGTCGACTAAGACATTTTCAATGTCAAAAAAAAAAAAAAAAAAAAAAAAAAAAAAAAAAAAAAAACTTCTTATCGTAGGAGAGTGCGAAAGGTGTCAAATTTATTTGAATTTTATATATTTTCATTTAAAAATATAAAATGAATACGTGAATAACGCTCATTGGCATGTGTCGTTTCCAACATATGAGTAGCGAAATTATAACTGAGAGACCGAATATACCGAATACTACATGGGGATATACCGAGAAAACATAAGTTGTTAGAAAACTGACAAGAAACACGTTTTTCGGTAGTTTAAAAATGCAAAGAATCCATTACCACACCTCCAGTGCTGGTGGGGGTCTCACTCGACGCAAACATAGTCCAAAAAATAGCACAATTTATTTCAGGTTGCCAAGTAGTATATTTGTGCAGAAACTATTTAAAAAACCGTAGATAAATCGTCAAACATCTGTGATAAACCACGTTTTTCGGCTGTTCTTAGGTAAAAGACGCATTAAGGAGCCATTTTAGACCCACCATATGGGTATGGGCATGTTCTACATTAAATTTCCAACAAGAATAAAACGTTTTAATTGAACGTTAAATATCCTGGAATTTAATCGATTTTTTCAAAAGTCCAGGTGCCGTACCTCAAAATGTAGACGTTTACGGGAGAAAAGGGCTTTGGATTTGGATTCAGTACATTCGAAAACTTCCAGGACCTGAATAAGTTTCGTGAGGGCACGACTGTGATTTTTTTTTTTTTTTTTACATTAGTTAGGGTGCAGGAACGTAAATGTAATTCAGAAGAATTACAGATTTTAAATTCCCGCTAACGATTTAGGTGTTGAGTAAGTAACTTCAATTTCTCAGCCAAACGATATTCCTTTCAAGTTTATCATAGTTATATCGCTGAAGATGTTGCAGATCAAGTGAGTGTTGATGGGTATTGGGAGGTGTTTACTTTTGAGATTCGAATGATATCTGTCATGGCGTGTATCATCTTCATTAGCCCCGATGTCCACGAGATAATTCATTTTGGGCTGCGTGACGGGAATAAGTTATTGGGTTTATTTCATTACTTCTTGATGGATGAGGAAACAAGGAAACGGGAAGTACGACGTCTCGGCGAAACTTTGGATGTAAACAGAAAAATAAGGAACCTTCACAGAGTTCCATCGATTTGGAAGATTTTCTCAACATTTTCGTAGCCATGGATATGAGATGTTAGAGAGATGTTACTCGCAATTCAAATAATGAAGAATTCAAATTTCAGATTAGTTTTGAATCCCCTAGAGGGTATTTATTTAAGCGAAAGAAAAAATTGTCGATTGAAATTGTGAATATTCGAATGTTGTAGCAAAGGATCTAATTTGTGCAAATCATGTTACATAACTGATACTATAGTCATAAATTTTCCAATTTCATTCAATTGAAATTGTAAATACGACTTCAATTTTGTTTTAGTAAAATCTTTATTTCAGGAGTAAATTGATTTTACCAACATGAGTGATTGATGATGAGAGTCAACATTATTGAAATGGTTCCTGAGTGAGAAATATCTAGAACTATGAGTTTCTAATCCAACAGCAATGTTGTTCATAGGTGATGGATTAATGATCATTAGCGAATTTTGTTGTGGAAAGATCGCAAGATCAGTGTTCCCAGAGATTTCATGACGTCAATAGACGACCACAAGTATCTAATATTTGCAAATATAGTCGACTTATCCTTGATCGAGAAATATTTCAATCATCACTGCACATGGTAACACAATATAGTTACTATGGCGTATTCTGATATAAATTCTCCGATCATCACCATCTCCATTCGGTCGGATCCAATTCAAAACCTCCACAATATCATCTCCCGTTAAACACGGGAAATACGATTCCGTCCTTGTTGTAACACACTGAAAACAACCCCATAATTATTTTAAGCTCACCATTAAGAGCTTTGCTTTCGAAACGTGGCCTATTTCATATGCTCACAATCATCAATGTCATCAACTTCATGCACCCGTTTCAATTCCCATCCGTATTTGTTCCTTTGCTGTATGAGGAATCGTTGTTTCGCTCATCTTGTTTTTGAACAGGTACCACAACAGATTGATATGAAAGACACGAAACTTACTGAGTCGCTTGTTAACACGTGGATTCTACATTTCTCTCAATATAAGTTATCACATACACTTGATCCAGGAGGCTGTCCTAAGGAATGGGTTTTGTAACAAGCAGATTTCAGTGTTTGTATGTGCCAACATTGGTTGGGATAAGTTAATGTGTCTGGTATAAGATTTGATTTTACTTAAAAGGGCGAACTTTTAATATTGCAAACATTTTCAGTTGTAGAATCAAATTAAATGTAATAATATACAAATTGTGAGTGCGCCTGTAATGTTCGGAAGAGGGCCGAATAACGTTTCAAGATGTTTCTGCTAGTATCCAAAGAAACAAACTACAATCCAGTCCAGCAATACGGAATAAAAAGGTAATATGCGCAATAAAATAACATCTTACGTTTACATGTAAGCTAACGCAAGTATTAATAAAGTTGATATTAGAGAATAAGGCAATGCACAGAGTTTTGCTCCGACAGATTATTACCGACCTCTGACACAAAGAAGGTAGGTACTAGAAGATGAAAAACATTCACAGCAAGAATCTCAACAGGAGGAAATAGATTTGTTAGTTGAATTGACATAAATGATTTGTTGATGCCCTCAATGTCAGTCATTGATCAGCAACTCAAGGTGGATTTCCTACCAGCAGAGCCGTGTAAATAACAATTGGAAACAACGATGCGGGCAACTGGTGGGTCAAGGTCCTTCCGCCACAGACGCAGTTCCGTTAACAAAATACACGATCAATTATGACTTTTGTCTTATCATAAAAACAAATGTATTACTGCGATAGTACTGCATACTCTTTATGAACAAAATAGTTTAGGGTGATAGTTTCGTCAAAGAATTAAAAGTCATATTCAGTACCAGTCTACCGATTCGAGACAACCAAGGGGTACAACTTACGCGATATGCTTTTCATACGAGAGTTCGTGAATGTTATTACAAAGCGTGATAACAATTTTATCAAACGTTGAAGAAATGTGCATGTAGTAGATGTATATGTTTTCATATTTTTAAATTTTTATCATCGATCCAATAATGAAATTGTTCTAACCAGAATTGAAGCAACATATAGTTTTGTAAAACAACGTTCGGTTTCGGAGCTGCTCCTAATTAATAATTTTTACCATATTGAGGTATTTTACCATATGTCAGCCATCTCACATTTCCAAACTTTAAACAATCCACGTGGAAACCAACACCATGCACTTGATATGCCTACCAATACAACTCAACATTAAAGTTGATAATCAATTACCAAATTATTTTCTTAATATATTTCCATTTGGTCGATTTATTTATTTAACTGTTATCCATCAATCCCCCCCCCCCCCCCCCGCCCAAAAATATTTCCCATCTTTCACGTTTCTCAGGTCAAACATGTTTTAAAAACTCAAACTTCGAATTTGACTTGAAACCCCAGACTTGAAATACAGCAGTTTTCTGCTATTTTTTCTCAAATCTTCTTTAATAAATAGGGCAAGGTAATTCCATCACGTATGATGATTTCAGAAACACCATATCAGAAACGGAAGTTAGTAAAAATACGTTGTCTATTTCCACAAAAAATAGAGTTACAATGTAAAATCGATGCAGACAGTTAGGCCACCATCAGTAACAAACAATAATTGAACACACATTAGAAAGGAGTGTTAACAATGTCTCGCACAATTAAGTGTGAGCAATGCGAAGGGGATTATAGCTAATCAGATGAAAAGAAAGTAGGGGAAGAAAATATTACTCAATGTGATTTTAGCAGAGTGAAGGGATAATTTAAAGCTTTATAGAAATGGACTTATCAGTAGTGAAAAATATTGAGGATATCCTCATTTAAACATTTACCAGATCTAACACATTTGAAGATTTCAGGAGAATTTCAGGGAAAATAAGGGTGAGTCTACTTTGCAGATCATCTTAATGAATCAACTCAGTTACAATTTGATTCATCCGGTAAACAGTATGTAGAATTTTCTAATTTTTACCCAAAGGGAGGTATGTTGCATGTACTCGTACTTGAAAAAATTCGAACTAATCAAAAGATACAGACTAATATTAAGATGTGTCCTTTCTGAAGTGTGTCCAGTTATTGTTTGTTACTGATGATGACATGTAGTGATGATGTTACATGGTAGTGTACAATTACGTGGTAGGCACTTACCAGTAAATAGTAACAATACGCCTCCGCCGTCGCGCTTTACTAGCCTTCAACTCGATCGGAAAAAATCCGTTCTTTTGCGCACAGGCTCTATTTGGTCGATTAGAGCTTTGTTTTTATTATAATTTCACATATTTTAAAAGAGGAACCTGAATTTTAAGACACTACTTCTTCGCAGTATTGTTCTTAGTTAGCCTGATCTCAGCTGTTTTCTCGTGAACATTGCGTGAAGTGCTGCCTCCACTGATGATTATCAGGTAAAATCCTGGTTCATTGTTATAGAGATGTATACTTTTTCATACTTCTTGATATATTACCCAACCTAAAACCCAAAAACATGAAGTTTGTAACGACTAAAGACCTAAATGTGCAACTAAATCGCGGTGTTTCCCACTTGAGGCTTACTATCTTTGCGTTAAATCCATGCCTTGTTTAAGAATTGAAAACTAAAAATGAGTAACTATCCCGTATTTGTACTGAGACTAACATGAAATTCGAATTTAGGATTGAAAATCGGCATTTATAGGTATACGTATTGTATACTTCTATTATAGGAAATAGGAAAATGTTAGGGAGACTCTCTCGGACATTAACAGACTATTGAAATACCTAATGGGTACGTTTCCGATTAGATGAATAAGCTAAATTCTTTCCTGTTCACCATAGGAAGTTGAAATTTGATAGGGAGACTCTTAGGGACATTAGGAGACTATCGAAGCGACGGCCTCTTTCCTGATCAGCTAAGTGTGGTTAATTCTATCCTGTTCCCACAACGAAGATGCAATTTTATAGGGTGACTCTCTGGTATAATAAGAGACAGTTAAAATTATTTAGCTTCCCGGGTCAGTTGAGTGAGCTAAATTCTTTTCTGTTCACCCAAGGAACTCAAAATTTGAAAGGGAGGCTCTCTGGAGCATTAAGAGACGATGGAACTTATGGGCTATTTTCTGATCAGTTGAGTGAGCTAAATCGTCTCCTGTTCACATGAGGGCAATTTTTCATACTTTAGCCCGTGAATTAAAGAAAAATCATCTCATGCCAAAATAATATGAGAATAATACAAAGTAGAAATCGCACAATCTCCGAAAGTGATTATCAAAAACTGCTATAAAGAATTTAGAAACACAAAGACCAATAGACATTGGAACAAGGAAAAATAATTGTTTTCATTCTGTAGATCCCTGGTGTACCGGACGAATTCAAGCACAGTGGCACCTGGGTTAGCGGGTGTTGCTAATCGTGTGGTATAACAAATAATTTAAAACGATTGATAAACTGTGTGTATGATACGTTATAGGTACATATGACACGAGTTTTAATATTTTTTGATGAAGTAAAATCGATAAATTACTCACGAACATGGTACAGGAATAATTTTACAAAATAGCGTCTCGATAGTAGATGAGCAGAAATTACGGTACATACATGAAACCTACAGGGATGTCTTTCTCGGTAACGCTCCCCTCTATATCACGTATAGCATATTATATTCTATATGCTACGTATAATAATATAATGAAATTATTTATATTTTTGTTGATTTCCATTGTTCACCGTGAGCCGCCCGCATCACCAAGGATTTTGGAACGGAAGTTAGTGAAAAACGTTGTCTATTTCCACAAAAAATAAAGAGTTACAATATTAAATCGATTTCGACGGTTAGGCCATCATCAGAAACAAACAATAACTGAAGACACATTAGAAAGGACACAGCTTTTATAGTAACAGGTGAATGGAGATTGAATCCCATTGGTCAAGAGAAAGGAAAGGGGCAGAAGGTACAACCACCAATCAAGTGCAAACAAAGTGACGTGAGATTATAGCTAATTAGATGAAGTGAAAAAGATGGAAAAATAGCTAAATATGGTTTCAACAGTGTGGAGGAATAATTCCAAAATTTATAGAAATGGACCTATCAGTGGTGAAATATATTGAGGTATATCCTCATTTAAACATTTACCAGATCTGTCACTTTTGATAATTTCGAATTTTTCAAGTACATTCAACATACCTCCCTTTGGAAAAATATGAAGAAATTCCACAAACTGTCTATCTGTTAAATCAATATTGTAACTATGATTGGATTCCTTAAGATGTTTCGCAAATGTAGACTTACCCTTATTTTCCCTGAAATCCTCCTTATGCTCGTCTATTCTTTCCCTGAATTTCCTACCAGTTTGACCGCAAAATTCGATGCCACAAGAACATTTTAATTTATGAACCCCACTTTTATCCTGAACATTGATTCTGTCCTTAACGGATCCCAGTAATGCTTTAAGACTGTTTTTAGTTATAAACCCTACTTTGTAACCTCTCGATGTTATTCTTTGTTACTGATGATGGCCTAACCGTCGAAACCGATTTAACGTTGTAACTCTTTATTTTTCGTGGAAATAGACAACGTTTTTCACTAACTTCCGTTTTGAAATGGGTTTCCACAACTTTGTCGCGAGTGATTTAGTTCGTAAGGATTTCGGATTAGAGTGTGTCCGGATCACCAGGGTTTCATATCACTCCAATAAAAACAAGAGAGCGTAAAAGTTCAATTCCGGAAGGAGAAAAATCTTCGATAAAATTCTGAGATATTGATTGTACTGCTATAGCCCCTGAAGAGTTAGCGGTAGAATTCAATTCCGTTGTATTCGGTAAAATACTTGGCGGATCTCTCTTTGGACATAAAAAAGAAAAACATCTGGAATATTGATACGGAGGCTCTGAAGAAGCAACTAGGATGATCAAAGCTTCCAAAGATTGGATACTTTATTCGTTTCGGCTTTCGGGATAAATATTTTTGGAGTAGGCAAACGGTTAAGGAAACTCATTACAGAGCAAGATACTCGTATATATTCTCCTATATAAAAAATGGTAAATCCCGTGAAATTCGTTTGAACTCCCCAAGGATTTACACGGAAGCCATCTCGAAGTACAAGCATTTCGATCCTATTGTGATTAAATAACGGAGTTTAGGAGAATGTGTATAGGTTGGCTGGTGACAAGTTCTGTGAGTCACAGAACAGGTGTTCAACAGATGTATGTAACACTTAAGTAAATGAATATGAACTCGATAGTTTGATAGGTGCTCTGTAGTCTTAAATAAAATTGTGGGTCGAGGTGAGAAGCAATTACCATTCTGTGACGTGAGTTCATTACCGCATTCGGGATATTATTTCTCTACCCCGATATTTAAACAACTATATTCATAGAAATTTCTTAATTTACGTGAGGACACGAAACGAGATTATTGCATCAGGCAATACACTTAGGTAATCATTGAAAACGACGTCACGAACTTGGAGATGTGAAGTTATTCACATTGTTCAACCCCAATTAATACAGCTTTATAGTACAAATGAATGAAATCAAAGTCCATAATGGGTATAATGGGTTCACTATTGTACCATTAAACAAAAGCCCAAATCCTTAAAGAAATGCAGCCGATACGTGGAAGTTAGTGCGTAACCTGTTGAAGTTGTGGATGGAAACTGGATCTCTCAATTCTTGACGTGTTGGAAGGTAAGGTAGGACAAAAAAGACGACTCCAAGAACTGACACCCCGCAGTTGAGGATTTCTGAAGGTGATCCTAGAAAAACTACTATTGATCTGAGAAAAGATTTACTTGCAATGGGTGTGGAGACTTCTTTTTTGTCCTATCACACCATCCACACGTTGAGAATTGGGAGATCCAGTTCCCTTCCACAACTTCAACATGTTTGCACAGCTTTCTGAATCACCTGACACTCTGCCGCAATATTTCTCTGGGTCTTGAACATGTGTTGAGACAACTTGAGTATTTTGCTGCATTTTTTGGACTAATATTCTTTTCAGGTCTAAAAATTTAGTAAAAAGCCACAGTTCCTTTGAGCATGACGGCTAAAATTAAAAAACATGAATATGCTTTAGCCGTACACGACTCACTCCTCGTCGATTCTCTGAACCCGACCCCCCATCGGCCTCTGAACTCTGTTTATCATTCTGCCATCAATCCTAAAACATGGAATCATGTTTTAGCTCCTCGCTCTCACTTTATTATAGAAATGATCACGACCATTGAGCTCTTGTGAGATGATGATCTCCTAATAGAAACTCGCGAGTAAACATTCACTTTATTATAGAAAGAGGCTAAAGAGGCTACATACGAAATTACAGCTTCCTAGAGTGTAAAGTATAGAAATTACCTATTAAAATAATTTAACCACCGCTTCACAAATCTAACCGTTCTCGCAATATTCGGATCACCTGCTATGAATCACATAATCGAAACACCAGCTCAATGAAATCATCAGAAATTACCAAGCGGTTGCAATCATGTTCACAATATCAATAATTGAGAATGATCACCTGTGTATAAACAATTATTCATATAACGATGAAGCTTATTCCTTCTAATGAGAATGCGTTACTGTTTTGATATAAATCAGACTCACAATCTTCGAGCTTTTTATTATAGACACTCACATTGAAAATGCAATGGGGTACTCCCCAAATGAAATGAGTACGAACATATCTACTCGTAGTTGTGTGGATGAGGCCGAACTTAACCAAATTCTTTCTACCAGTTCTACATTTTATAATGATTAACAGAACGTTTCCATTTGTTTTCGTCCGTCACGAGCGTCACGTCACGGTGGGGTTTTCTATTGATTTTCACGTACAACCAATGCGTTACTAGGGAAGTGTAACTCCCTTAGTTTTCATAGCAGGAAAATCGTTAGCCACTTTTTGGAATGCTCTCATTTTATCACAGCATCTCATAATCCCTAAGCCTCTGTAGTGTCAAGGAAAAACACTAAATAAACTAATATTGCTAGGTAACCATAATGAACTTATAATGTGTAAAATTAATCACTATTAAATGATCTGACTGACGGATCTACCGTCCGTTTTTTCAAGTAGGCCCATGTAGGCCTACTAGTGTTTTGTCTAATGGCATTTTGAAAAAAAAAAAAAAAAAAAAAACTCATTTTCGCACTACATTGTAATTTGTACATTCCCATAGCTGGTACACCGGTTACTGTGCCTTACTCTGTTACAAATAATTTAATTCACAAATAATTTACCATTAAATTATTTGTTGAAAACACCAAACATTAGTGTTAGGTGAGGGAAATCGCCCAACCACTCCTTCCTATCACTACCATGACCTAGTAAAAATGGCGTAACAGCTAGAAAGCGGTTTCTCTTTTCTTTACGATTATTGTTGCGAATTGCGTATTATTGTCGGAGATAGGAAATTATAACGATGAGATGAAACTCACTATTTAGGTGTTCCTCAAGTCAATATGAATGTATTCTATCGTTCAGAGTAAACACTCAGTTTTATTCGTGCGGTATGACCATACGAGCGATTTTTCAATTTTCTGTATTATAGTTATGCAAATATTTATTCGAATTTGAGCTTTTCCAGCGAACGAAAATTTGCATTCATCGAATCAAATTTGCAGTCGTCAAAACTTATTTTTCAAGTATTGAACAAAATCCCCATTCACAAACCATTTTTTTTTTCATTTCCAGCAATATTTTGCTAGAGTTTCAGTACCCATATTTTATTGAAATTTAACTCAAGGTTTGACTCTAGGTATTTATTCCTAAAAGTGCAATTCGGAGGACAAGAGTATGAATTTATCAGTAGTTATGCTATCTACTAGAAGTACAATATTTGTAAATTCCACTCACTGAAGTTTTATCAAAGAACCCGAATTACTTAGCCTAGAATCTTGAAATATTGCATCGACTGTTGTGTTAGGACTTTTGTTCTAAAGTTCGAAATTTCGGGAAGTCTTGGATGGTTGAAGTTTAGAAAAAAAAAAACCTTTTTTGCGACTAAACGTGTCGAAAAATAGCCTCTAGCATCTAATCAGTGATCCAATCATCAATTTGTATAAAATAATTTTGAGTGGAAATAAAATGTTTTGATTTTTTCCAACACTCATAGTTTTTGAGCTATTCAGCAAAACGTGATCTTTCTTCTACCTCGCGTATACCACTATACACTTTACTAAATGCTGAAAACGGCCCGAAGATATTTTATCGGGGATAGGCACTTACTCAGAAAGATTTCTACCAATTTTTTTGAAATTTTCGGTGTAAAAGGTGTTCAGTTTTTCAGTTGCTGCTGCAAGTATGTACTCCTCTCCTATCTCATCAATAATTATTGTTCTTCTCTGGAAAACGGTTGATAAATATTTCGATAATATATCCTAATAACTGTATAGCTGACGAATTATGGTTCAGTGGAACTTTAGATTAAACAATAGCCTCTTCTATTTCTCGTGGAGAGTTATCAAAGCCTCTGAATTCCTTCGAAAAAAAGCAAAGCTTAGGGTTATGACAGCATCGAGTACGAATTTTATAAAAATCTTACAGAAGGATGGAAATCGGTATTAGATCACCTATTTAATAAGGTCATGTTGAGTAGAGATGTTCCGAATGAATGGGCCAAAATCCGCACGTTTCAAAAATCCTTCCATGGGCATCTCACACCTCCCATTCTCCTCCCAAACAGTTCCTCATCCCTGGATACATCCCTGAGGTTTATATCCAACTTATCTCTTCCCTTCGTCATGGAAATCATCTTACGTTACCCCGGTTCGTAAATCCTGTACCAGGTCTGACCTATAGACCTATCTGCACGGTTCCCACCATACCCAATATTTTGGAGAGGGTTGTGCTTGAGCAGATTAGCCTACTTTTTGTACCTATTATAAGTCGTGAAAAACACGGATTCCTGCCCGGTACATTCATGACCACACAGTTCCCATGCCACCAGGACTACGTCATGAAGACTTTCGAAGTTGGACACCAAGTTCATTCCATATCCACGGAATTCGCAAAACGCTTCGGCAAATTATCTTACAAACACATCTAGTACTTGCGGTGTCCACGAACTATTCTTGGATCAATAGTGAACTATCTTACAGTAAGATATATGATTTTTGTACTTTTGTACAGAAGTGTACTATCGTGACCCTTCATAGCCTTCGTAGGCGTTCCTCAAGGGGTCCATCTTGCTAATCTGCTGTTTCTCCTCTTACTGAATAGTGTGGGGTCTATTTTCCACTGAATCCGTTTTCTCATCCACGGAGATGACCTTAATCTGTTCAGAACTGTGAGATCTGATTCGGACCGAGAAATTCTCTAACAGAACTTCAATCACCTTTTTATTATTTAGCCTTTGTAACCACTTTCGCATTTTCTATATTTTGTATCTTAAAATTGGGCAATGCCCGTATTGTAAATAAATAAAATAAATAGACTACCAGCAAGTTATCAATAACCTGATACTCTGCACTATAGCTGGTATATATTAGAACGTAAGACGAGAGAACTTCTGGTGACACTGTGTTGAGTTTATCACAGTGAATTTAGCTTCGAGTCTCCTACATGTATACGGTCTAAATCCCCTTCGATATTGCCTGTACATACAGACTTGCAACTTCGGTCAGATGGTAGCACTTAGTTTTAGGCAGACGCACAGAAAGTGGGAATAAGGGTCGGAACAGAAGGGGCGGTAAAATCGAATATTAACGGTATTTCCAAAGCCTTAAACTGGGAGTTGGGTTGCGATTTCCACTCCCACATCTCTGCTCGTCTCTACTTGCAAATAAAAAATCCACTATAAAAAAAAACTAATTGATATAGCTGATGTAATTGAAAGTCTGGAAAGAAGGGAATGGGGAACTAAATATCTTTCGGTGATGGAAGTATTAATAACCTTACAGGGGCAACTTCCCGTGAGGTTTCGATTCCATGCCTTCACAAGCCTTCAGTGTAATTAGAATTACACATTGATAAACCAAATTATATTTTTACGATTTTCAAAGAAATATCTTTTCACGAGATATCGTCTATCAACCTTTTTATACTAATCTCCTTGTTGAAAAGAATCCTCGAATTTCAGCGCATAAATGTTAATGTTAATGCACGATTCACGATAATAATCGTTCACAACTGAGTGTGAAATTACCTACTGTTTGGTAACGAATGATATTTAGCTAACTGATCTGTTTAGTAGAAAGACTTTAATGAATAAGACAGTCAACTTTCGCCAAAACTGCTCTATTTCATACGCTTTCCAACGCTATAGTAAATTTTACTTTTAATATGTTAAATGGGGGAGAAAATTATGTATTAATTGAGAAAAACGTGTTTAGTTTTCTTTTATCAGTGGAATTGAGAGTTTCCATGGAAAATTACCCTCTGAACGTGTATATACTCAATATACTCAAATTCAAATATATGCAAAATGCAGTGAAAACGTTGAATACATTTTACAACTTCGAAACAGAACCTTTTTTTTTAGGTACCCACATAAATCAACGGGGTCATCACACATATAAAAAGTAAAAAAAGTAAAGTAAACAACCATTCCAGGTTGGGGCTTTACGTCCGACTGCCTCGGGCGTCGCGGACGTCATCAGCTGTCCTCCAAGGAGGATCAGAACTCACACACATTTTTTTTTTTTTTTTTTTTTTTTTTTTTTTTTTTTTTTTTTTTTATCCCATCGGGCTTGATCGCAACGATATCTGGCTTCTTGCCCTGGTCACTCGGCATGTGGTATAGTCAAACATCCCAACCGCTAGATGACAAAGCACCTGCTATCTGCTTGGCAACCGCATCGTGACGTAAAATGACCGTGAGTACGAGGACACTGCTGCACTTGATATAGATTCTCATTTTTACCCCGACAGGCACGGCAAAGGGTGTCAACTGTCCCGCGACTACTAACACCTCACAGGTGGCTAGTGTAACGGCGTGAAAATATAGTCGCGGGCCCCAATGCCCTCTGAAGCCCATTCCACCCACTGGGTAGAAATGGGGGATTCAGAGCACTGTCGGAGTTCTTTACATCTACTGACTCATGCAGTGCAGCAGCGAACTCAGCAGATGAGCTGGGTTTTGGAGCAGTTGGTGTTGCTCGACGCACCACAACAACTGCTGTCGGACAAAGTCCAGGTCAGCAGCAGTGCGGGCGACCTCCCAGCTCGAGCAAGGGCACAGGCGCTGGCGGCGTAAAGATGGGATGCAGAAAGGGAGACAATACAGCCCACCGGCCTTGACCGGTGCGTGGATATAAGCACTTGGGACACCAGGTGGAAAGCCTAGCCAAGAGCGCACAGCAGAGCGAACTTCACGATCTAACTCAAGCAGCCTCCCCGCAGTAAGCCTGCCAAAGACTAACCCATAGGTAAGCTTTGGCAGTAAGTACGTGCGAAGGAGGCGCAGCTTCTGCTGTGGCTTCAATGGAGCCTTGGTGACACGAGCTAATGCTCCACCAAGGTCCACACGGCTTGCGGCTATAGTGGCCACACCCATGAAGTCGACCCCAAGGTACCGCCAGACCTCCAACACGGATCGGGCAGGGATGGAAGTTTGTCCTAAGACAAAACACTCCTCATCCACTACCTTCACCTTATGCTGGCGACCCGACGGGACCAAGGAGACCGACCCACACTTAGCTGGGTTGACCACCAAACCACACCTGGCTAGCTGCTCAGCAAATGCGTTGAGGGAGATCTGCAAGCCCTCACGGGTTTCTGCGAGTAGGATGACATCATCAGCAAAAGCTAATGCACCTACTCGCACCCCAGGGGCGAGATCAAACCCTATTTCAGCTGGCAGCTTACCCAAGGCCGTATCCACGACCAGGTTGAAGAGGAGTGGCGACAGAGGATCCCCCTGGCGTACCCCGCGCCCAATAACAACATCCCCTGACATCTCACCCTGTGCCTCAAGGACCGTCACGCCTTCGTGGTACAGACAGGCAACATACTCAATTAAAGGAGCAGGAACCCCGACACCACGAAGACAATCGGTCAGGGCAAAGTGACTAACTGTGTCAAAGGCCTTAGCGACGTCCAGAGCGGCAAGATGGAGCTGCCGTTTCTTGATACGGGCCAGCGAAATGACAGTTTGGAGAACTGTAAGATTCTCTGCTGTGCCATCCGCTGGCCGATATATATGACACCAGCCACTTGGAGGCGAGATGCCAGAACCTAAGTGGCGGATAGAAATCGGACGGTAGCCTCCAGGCCCACTTCCCCCTTTCTTTGGGATGAAAATACACACACACACACACACACACACACACACACACACACACACACACACACATATATATATATATATATATATATGGTTGGACCACGACTATTTTGGAGGTTTTGTCAAAAATTTGCAGAAGAAGGCTGGTTATTTGCGTCGCCGATCGGCGCAGTTGTTTTTTATAGCCCATTTGAAGAGAGGAAAATGAAACAAGCGCATTGGATACCCATATTGTTTAAACAGTTTCTACAATCATTAGTTTTATACGCTAAACTCGAATAAACAACAAGAGTGATGTCTTCTTAATTGCGATTATAGTTTTTCCAATATAAGAATTTATTGTAGACTCCATGCGCACTTAGCTTCATACTTTCATCAAAATAAACAAGAATTCCTTCTATCATTATTATTAGTTTGTCAATTCACTTATGCTCATATTAATGTGGACGGTGCTTTGAAACTAGGATGCACCCCAGACCTGAGTAGTGCCCTATCAGCTTGGCGCAGCACGCGATGGGGTTCCCCTCCGACTCTGTTTCCACCAAACTTTTCAATTCAACTCGCGATATTTCCTATTGTGCCCAACGCTTCGTTTGACTCATCACACTGTCAAAGCCTAGAGGCGTCAACCAGGTTCCGCGAAACAGGCCTCGCGCTAATTAGAAGGCACATTAACTACAAATTGAAGAGTTTGTACATCTAATTACGAGTTATCAATGCGGGTTTAATTGAAAACGTAGTAGGCATTCGCTTCACCCTCACCAATTCCTCAATTCTAGGATGATATCAGTGAGTTCACAGGCGAAGTTGGAAATCGGTAACTAAGACGATTAACAAGTAAGTAATGACTATTGAAACGTACGCTTCGCATTTCTGGTCCCTCATGTCAGATAAGGTCATGAATTTATGCAGGATAACAATATTTTAGCATGGAACATGCTTTAGCCATGATCTAACTATAAAAAAACGACACTAAAAAGCGATACTAAAATGCTGCACCAAAGTACTTTGATAATTATTCCGGACTCGAGTAGTATTATTTGTAGCACTTACTGACTGGTTACTAGGTACCTAGAATACAAACACAACTACCGTTTCGTTCCACAAAAATAGAGATTTTTTGCTTTCCGCGGGTCCCCCGCGAACATATACCTAGGGATAACAACAGGTGGATGCTAACCCAAACGCTAAACTCAACGGTCTCGAGACCTATATGCGCGGCATCTTATAACCTAACACATTCATCCCACTCCCAATAAAGCAAATAGAATAAACATGAGGACTAAACTTATCACTGAGGTTACTATTGGCGTTTACGATATCGGAGGCCGTGGGAACGTATGAAACTTACGAGTTTGCGGTCCGCCTTCTTTTTTTTTTTTTTTTTTTTCGAAACGGGAGCCATTTCGTATTAATTCGTTAGGTTTTCGGTTGTAATCATAACAGCTGGCTACGCCTTACGGCCACGTTCGTGCAGCTTCCGTAAAAAGAAAAAACTCTATATTATGTGTGTATTTTACGACAACGTTATAACGAAAGCGTAATAAAAATATTCTATGAGGGCACGAGTCCTGCTTCATGTTCATAATCATTGTTATACGTTCAAAATTGGAATGATTTTATACGTTTTGACTCCCAATTGACTTGGTTAAGATCATTAAGCACACACTTCTGAATCAAATCTTGAACCCAACAACCAACTTTTTTCTTCTTCTATTAGTTCCTCATCAGATCTTGGCTTGTTTTCTTAAACTACGGTTAAGCACAGCACAAAAACAGAGCTGTAGGGAGTAGGGAAACTTGAAAGTAGGAAGCTTGGCGCCTAGTCCCTGGAAGTGAAAATTCAGCTGATCCATGAACTCGGATTTCGACTCAGCTGATGCAAGAGTAACGCCACTATCACATGCAGGGAGGTACGTAATGTCTCATGGCCATAAAATTGTAATTTTATAAAACATGTTTCTTACAAAATTTTTTCATAATTTTGTTCTTCAATATTCAACATACCTTACCTACCTATCTCAACGAATAAACTCCTTACGGAAATCGATGCGTACCTATGCTGGAGTTCTCCACCTCAAACGAAACAGTTAATATTTCGATAATACTGTAAGATTTCTCTCTCTTTGAATCTTTCAAAAGATACAATGTAGTGGGTACCTGACAACCGTAAAAAATTAATGGCTCCTGTGAAACTACTATGTTACAATAATAATTATTGTACGTAACATCAAACGAAATAATTTAACGAACATTTAGATTGCTAGTTCATTCTTCACGGTATTCCAATCCACATTGACTTTGATTTCATTCATCGTAAGCTTATTGGTTTTCGGTGCCATGTAAACAAATTCCAGATGAAATGAGGAACACTCCCAAACCAATTTGACGAATTCCGGATTGATATAGTGGAATAAGTGTTGAATTTTGAAAAGAAAATTTGTGGATTCAAAGTTTAAACTGGACTCATTCCATATCCAACGTTAACAACGGTCAATATTAACGGGGTAAGTGAATAAGATGGTCCCCATTTTGCTGGAAAATAGTTTTTGCGAGTGATAGGTAGGCTTCTAGCTTGATTTGGTGGGTATTTACGAACCACCACCAATCAATGTAAACTAATGGTGAACTTTCAACATACTAAATCAATTGAATGACATCATTAATATACCGTGTTTAATTTTTCACAAATATGTTAGAAGCTAAAGATTTTTAAATCGAAATAAGGCTCAACTCGTATATAGTCACTGAATATTGTATATATTTTCAATATGGATATGAAGAACTCATTTTTTCAAAACTGAAATTTATAGGTAAACATTTAGGTCGTACGTCTATAGGATTATTTTCCAGCAGAATGGAAATTGATGTAATTTTGCCCTCTTACTTTGATTGTAGGCCTATAAACCATCAAAATAAGAGCGAATCATTTTAGTTTCTGATATAGTTTACGCATTGTTTTGGAAAGTCATCTGGGATTCGGAATATTGCCAATTTAGTCTGGGAAATTCTCATTTCGGTCTGGAAAATTCTGCTTATTATTTGACATGAACTGACCAACACCTGGGGTGAGGTGAACGGGGGAGACGGGGAGCGGTCGTCCCAAATCCGTCATGGAGGACCCCCGTCGGAGACGCAGCCTCGCGGGGATGACCGGCGAGCCCGGGGGCCCTTCTGACTTCAGCTCCAAACTCGCCGAACTTCTCAAGCTCAACAGCCCGGCTTTCAACGGAAACAGAAGCGCCCATTCGGTCTTTTTAACCTCCGAACTCATCGTTCAAGGCTTCCGTTTCAAAATAAAATTAAAAAAACTAAAACAAAAAACACTCCGAAACCGCTAATAACGGGTTACCGTTGATGCACGAACCGGTATCACTTTGTTAAACCCGAAAAAGGCGGATTTTCCGACTGATTTCCGATATTGAATACCGGAGTGACGCCACTGATCATGGGCTCGTCGTCCTGCGGACTGACCGCCTCCTTTTGACAGCGGGTGCACGTGGGCCTGGGAGGGGGTCCCGCCCCCACTCACTTGTTGAGCTCCGTCTGCCTTCACGGGCCTTCGGGGAGGACACCGAATCGGATTTCCTCTCAGATAAGTCGAAGAAAATGGAGCTCATTGTGACCACCGACACAATGGTGGTCTCATAATGTGCAGTGATATGGGGAATGAGAATAGAAAGAAACCATTCTCAGATAATGCACGTAGAAGTAAAGTAATTACGTACATATTAGTTCACGATGTATTTGCATATTAGTCATCAGTTATGTTATATATCTTAAATAAAGTTATTGATAATTTTACAAATTTTCATCTTTCTTGTGCTTATTATTATTACACACGTAATTTTAGAATGGTATTCTTTTACAGTCTTGTTTTAATCTTATCTAGTTTTTATATATCTGTATTTACATACTTCCATACGAATCTTTAAATAAAACACTTTATTGCATTTATTATTACCTACTAAATATGGTCCTATTTCAGGAATACAGTTAATTTCTATTCTGTCCACCATCCTCACTAGTATCTTGTTGTCAGCTTCTGTCTAAATTTATTTATATACGATTCTCTATGTTTTTCATTACTGCAGGGATCATGTCCGTCGCAGGGGTTTTTCGCGTTTTACCGTGTAGTCATTATATCAATTTATGTTGCCTATTTTTAGTATTTTACTTTTATTCGTAATTAAAATTTTCCGTTAGAAATTTTCTATATTTACCGGCCTCCCTAATATATTTAACAAGGTGTCCTAAATTACAGCCTCCATTCGATATTTCGATAACTTCGTTTTCACTGAGGTATGATTTTCCCAGACACACCCTTCGAAATTCATTCAGGACAGGGCACACAGCTAGAAAGTGGAGCTGAGTTTCATCTGCCTTTAAATTACACATTAATTTGTTCACTATTCGTGTTTTAATTTACATCAATTTGTTCACTATTCGCATTTGTTCACTAGCCATTCTCCCCACCATTTGTAATTTACAGTTAACATTTCGGTCCTTGCTCTTGCAACTACCCAGATTTTACCTAGATCCTCTAGGTTGAGGTATGCTAATATTGTAACCACCGTCACAATGGTGGTCTCATAATGTACAGTAATATGGGAGATAATGAGAATAGAAAGAAACCATTCTCAGATAATGCACGTAGAAGTAAAGTAATTACGTACATATTACTTCACGATGTATTTGCAGATACGAAATAGGAAAAGAAGCAGACTGGTTATTAGGAAGTCCTTCTGAAGCTGTCTTAAAGGCAAGGCTTCGTATATAAGAGAATTGAAGGCAAATAAGAATTGATCAAGGGGAGTCTGGGACAACTTAAGCATAAAAAAATACATAAATATATACATAAATAACTGAATATAAATCCGATTCAGAAATTTCTTGGAACGAATATGCGAAAAGAGGGGTGAACGTATTTGAGTAACTATGTCCGAATGTTTACCTCCAAATGACATGATTTTTTTATGAAATATCCTTAATTATTCTTCTAAAATGATGTTACATCGTATTGTTTTCCCAATAAATTAAGTTGCTGAGTGACGATTTTCGTCTACGCTCAACCGATTTTCGACAATTTTTCTTTGGTTGATTCCAATTTTAGTTTAGTTGTGTAACAGACTAGAAAATTTCTTAGTAGCCAAAAGGAGGGCGGTGGAGAGGGGTAATAGCCGATCCTAATCAGAGCTGCCCAAGCTACCATTATAAACCGATTTTCGTGATTCTTTTAGCAAATTTTCGTAGAAAATGAAACTATCGCATTTGCTCCGAAAATTTCAAAATCAAAATTTTCGAAAACTTATTGAAATCCGTTTTGAGACATTCTGAAAACAATTCTATGGTTTAACGCTTTTTCATATATATGACATTCCAGACGATAACTCTCCTTAGGATTGAGATAAAAATTCCGTTCTTGCCTAAAAAAATCCAGCTTTCCAAACAAAAGAATGAGTTTGTTGGCCAACACTTTTTTAGCACATTAAATTGGTCGAATTTCAAAACATTTACTAAAAAATCACTAAAAATTGCTAAAAACAGCTAACAATAATTGTTAAATTTATATTTTTTGCAGTGAATAAAAGTTAATCAACAAAGAACTAGAACATTACAAAATTTACGCACAGAATTATGCAGAATATTGTATCTACTCGAATTTCAATAACATTTGCTGAAAAATCTATACAAACTCCCAAAAAGACCTGTAATTTCCCGATCGTTTTTGAGTTGCAGAATATTATTTTGAACGAGTTTTGCTGCCATAAAATTAGTAGTTAACTACTTCTATGCACTCAAAATGTTCGAATTTCAAAACAGTACAACAAATTTGAAAACAATGGATTCTAAAACAATACGTTTTATAATTTAATACGATTATGAAGAAAATTCGCTCATACGGTCATACTGCATGACTGGGACGTTTTTTGTTTGATCCCAGTTGTAATCTAGTTGTTCAATAAACCGTGGAAATTTTAGATTCGCCATTTTGATGAGGGGTGCAGGAGGTTATACACCGCATCCTTCAAGTCGCTGCTCTGGCTACGATTCTCGTTCGATTTTCGTCATTATTTTCTTGTTCAATTAGGCTTTCGACCCAGTTATGAAACAAACCTTGGGAGCTTCAAATTTATTATTGGTGGGGTAAATGAAGGGGTTAATCCCGATATAATTTATATCATGATTTCACTGGCAGATCGTAAGAGGTTTTTAGAGAATTTGAACTATGCTCACACCAGTTCTAATTCACACTCATGTTGACGACATTTTTGTTGCCTCAGAACTAGGCATTATGGAGATCAAACGGAAGAACGTACATCAGTTCTGCCATAAGTTCTGTTTCAAGCAAAAATGTTTGTAAAGATGAGGTTAGTCGCGTGAATTTAAGAATGAGTGATTTTATTTTTGGTGTCAGGCACTCTTATAAGTTGATAAATCGCCTTTAGCCATCACACACTATTTTAGTGTCCAGAGCTGTTGTGAAGAGCACAACAATTCCTAAAAGATAGTCTCAACTGCTTCGATCAGGGTCAAAGCAGTTAATCTTTGATCAGATTCAATACATTGATACATCAATACACAAGCACAAGAAAAAATTGAGAGATCTGATGGAGGTCACCATCCAGGCTCATTGATGGTGTGGTGCGGAGTTCACTTCGAAGTCACCACAAAACTCCATTGCCTTTAGCAAGTAGTCAAAACTCGAGCAAGAAATGTTTATGGTGAGGTCCATGAGTGATACTCTATTTGCCGGGATATGATGGGACTTCCAGCTGTACTCAGCTCTAGCACACAAAACTCAAAAGATTTTGCAGTGGTTTAAGGAGAACCTTCCTGAGTTTATCAAAGCTTCAGATTGGCCTTCCGGAAGACCGGATCTGAACCCCTATGACTCCTATGACTACCAGCTTTGGACTCATCACGAACGGACAGCTTGCTACACATGACACACCAATCTGAGAAGACTGAAGTCGGCTCAAGTCAAAGCAGTTGACAATTTCTCTCAGGAGAGCTGCTTACTTCCATAGATGACTGGCCCTTGGGACTATAAGAGTGTTTGAAGGCTAAAGTCGATCATTTTGAATAATTCCATCATTTATCAACTTACAGAAGTTCATGATATCAAAATAAAATCACTCTTTCTGAACTCCATGGCTAACTTTACGTCTGCAAACATTTGTTTCCGAGTGCCTAACAGACTTTTTTTAGTAGTGCTATTAAATTTCATTACATGGGTTAAAAATTCGTCTCAAGGCGAAACCTTGATCGGAATCAATTTTAAAAATCACGGCATCGCCATAATTTTGAACAGTATTTCACCCCTTGGTCTGCGGACCCACTAGTTTGCCCATATGGGTAAATATAACCTTTACTCTAAAATAGCTCTGTTGCTTGGTTCGTAATTCTAATTTTTATTTAAATCCCCAATTTTTCGGGTTGATAAAAAGTGATACCGAGTAATCAGTCCAACAAGGTCCCATACGTGATTTCTGACCAAAATTTTACGGTGGACGGTTTCCCCTAGGCATTAAACAATTAACAAATTATGAAGACTTATTAGCATGGAACATGCTATAGCCATGAGCTGAATTTCTGAAAATGTCGCAAAATCTTGTTAGGAAAGATTTTTAAAGCTTTTCACTTAAAACTAATAGTTTCTAAAGAGAATGTAACTTTTTCATGTACCGCCCCTCAAAATCCGTACTCCACTCGCTGAAAAGATCCGAATTTATTACACATCACTCCTCGTCTCATACTGTTGATTCTCCCTCCTGAGATTTACTGTTTACGCGCTTGGAAATTCGAAGTAGGAGGGAAGAGCGGTCTGGTTACGCGATAGCTAAGTAAGCTAAGTTGCTAAGATAAGTTGCTAAGTAACACAATAAGTTTGATCAGGTCCCTCCAAAACATGTGAGTCATCAGCATTGTAAAATAATTCTACGAGACTTTTGTTATGTCCTATCTATTAACATATACATCACAGGTATTTTTAAACATTTACTGGATATTATATTATCCAGTCATTCAGTCTTGTTCGGTCCTCGCTCCTGTGATTCATTAAATATCGAACCTTTGTAATCGGCCAAGAAAAAAAGAAAGAAATAAATAAAAAAATAAATAACCCCCCTCTATTTCAGATAGATTTTTTGTTAGATAGATTTTTATTCTTTGTTTTTATTCACGGGATCTTGACGAAGTTTTTCATTTAGAGATCTTTAGTTTAACTCATATACAACAAGTTTTTGACAGGTTGAAAACGTGTAATGACGTGAAATTAAGTTAATTACACCTTTTTAAAACTTAATTTCTTCTATGCATACACATTAAGTACCTACCCAAGTAATGATTCGTTTAATAATATAGACGGGTGTTCTGCGTAAAAGAGCCATACAATACAGGAATAAAGAACCTCTATGTTATAATTTGCATTGTATTTTGTGCCCTGGTGTCAATGTTCCTTGGAGTACCTGTACAGGTGATCGTTCCCAAGTTAGTGTTGAAGCGTGTTTCAAGGAAACTAGCAACCACAAAATATTACGTTTCCAGGATTCAAAGAGCAGAAAAAGCATGAAATCGATAATAAAAAAAAAAATAAAAAAAGGATAAAAATCGATATAAAAACCATAACAATTGATATTGAGAGGCAAGAGGTAGACGCGGAGCTCCAAGTTTTTTTGTTTTTCTTTTTTCAGTCGATTTGAAAGGTTAATTTATGGGGAATAATGAACCAAAAGAAAAACCTTCAAGAGGGAATACGACTGGAACGTAATATGTTTATATAGCGGTATAGAAAAAACGTGAATATTTATACGAGAGAAATTAGTTTTCCTGGAAAAAAATACAAACAATTCCGCCGAACGGCTCAGATGGTCTCACAATTTTCATCGTGAAGAGTAAAAATCAGGGACTATATTGTGGGGAAATAACGCAGTGACTAATGTTTAATGTGTAGGTATTTATTTTAATAATTTCATCTCATCATTCTGTCATAAATTATTTCTTTGAGACCAGGTTTCATTAATAAAGGGTACCCCTTTCCTAAACGATGGATTGTAATTACATAAGTAAGCGTAAAACGCAATAAGGATTGTTGATAGTTCGTACACCAATCTTTAGTAGATTTTGGGAAAAATCAATCATATTCGGACCGATATAACTGTTCATGTCTGTTGACTACTTGGGCAACGTAATGGTGATTTTAGGAATTGTTTAGGTAGGTTAAAGTGAAAAGCAGTGGAATATCCTGGGGAAGCGGGATACTGTCCCGAATAACGCTGAAAATAACGCTTCGGGATTTTTTTAAAAGATACCCTCATGTTCATTGAGTAGCACTACATAAACATGTTGTTATGTAATGCATGCAGTTAAGGTTGCCCCTTTTTGAGAAAAAACAAATTCACCTTTTTAAATGTGAAAATAGTGCTTCCAATGGGGGTATTCTGAGAAGCAACCCACGCGCAGATGTCTAGCCCAAATACATATTTTATTTTTCTCTTACATCGACACCTACTCTCCTTATAAGTTAATTTCAAGAATAAAGCAAAGAAATAAGGATGTTCTCAACGAAATTATATCCAAGTCCAGCAGAAAATAAACGTCTCAAGTCCATAAAATGCAACCACAGCGGAACGCAATCATTCCGCCCACACGCTCCATTTGCCCAGAAACTTGTAATGTGAAAATCTAGCGACATAGAACTAAGCTAGAAGATTAAATTCAATAAATCATTTTCTTGTTACCTAATTGACCGATTTTGACGATTTACTCTATACTTACATCTTGATTTACGATTTTCCGCTATGTAATTTTCGAAGACCGTTCAAATCATTTCAATGATCAATTCATTCATTTTACCGTTACGAGAAAGCTATGAACGGGTGAGGGATTCGATACGAGAAAGCGTGTGACAACTGCCTACAGCTGAACTACCTTCCCCTCCACTGTTTCTCACGCAAAGAAAACGGCCCCTGGATTGGGCTGACTTCAATTTCGTCAATAGATCACTGAAAACTCCACAACTAGAACCAATCAAATCCTCAGAAATCAAACACCAATAATTAATATCACGATCAATAAATTATTTTCAGGAAATATTTGTCTTTTTATTAATTTATACTAATTTATTCATTCTTGTTTACCATTATCTAATATGATCTCATACTCATCCTAAATGATATAAGTGTACCTATTAAAACTTTTTCGTAATACAAAAAGCTGTTTACTAGTTTGCCATTAAAAGTCCTTTATATAAATAAATTAGAGGTACCCACAGAAATGCAGGCCGATCCTTGAGAACTACACTCCCGGCGCTTGAACGAGTGTATCAACACACACACAAACTCACACACAGAGTTTTTTTCCTTATACTTTGTAACAAGACACAGAGATGGCAGCTGAGACGTCATCCCATGAAGCTCTAGATTTGACTGAATTGGTAATTCTTTTAAATTTCCTAATCTACATGCATTCAGTGGATTATTAATATTTTTTATTACACTATCGTTTGGGACGCTCGGTACTGTTTGTTTTTATTTTGAAACCAGTGGAGCATTAAAACCTTATCTTTTGGTTCTATCGCTTTGCTCTGGAAATTCCAAAGGCATGTCACATCTTCATAAATATTTATGAACTTCTCCAACACCGTAACATCATTGAAATTTATGAAAGTATGAACATGAAAGTATGAATAAAAGGAAGTACGACTGTTGTATTGTGGGGAGCTTCTAAGCCGGAGATCCGTTATTAGGGATCTTGGGATCCTGCATGATGACCATAATATCATCATATTGATGATATAACTTCAAGGGCCATGAAGATGCTTGGATTTCTGAAGAGAAATACGAGGGAATTCAAGGACCCTCTAGCGCTGACGACACTGTTCTCATCGCTGGCCCACTCTCTTGTGGAACACGCTGCTGTGGTTTGGTCACCCTATTATATGAATGCCAAAGAAAAGCTTGAGAGGATTTAGCATCGGTTCCTAAGATATGCTTCCTAAATCTTGGGATGACTTCAACTGCTCGGAGATGATGCGCCTGTTGGGACTAAATACCTTGTTGAGTCGGCGTAGTTTGGCTGATATGTGTGACAAAATTTTCTGGTGGGGATGAAGTAAAAAAGTTTTTACTTCTTTTTAAAAGAATGAGGTTACTTTAGTTCCCGAGTCCACCGATTACCGCGTAATTTAAACGTAGCGGGAGTTCAAATATTTTTTTCACGGCACATATGATGTTTATTCACAGGTTAATTTCTGACGAAGTAGATTGTCCCGTGCTTCTCATTGAGTTTAGCTTCCATGTGCCAACACACGCCACTCGACTCGCACAGACCTCTTTTTATTCTTTTTTTTTTTTTTTTTTTTAACATGTTTAATGTTTTAGGGCTGGGGGTCGTTCTGTGAATTCCGACACGCAAATCTGCAACTTTTTTTTCTGATGATTTCCGCTTACAACCGAGTCGTTGCTAGGGAAATGGTACTTCGTCGTTTTTCATCCCACAAAATTCGTTGACCATTCGTTCGAAAGCTCTCGATTTATCCAACCATATTATGTTAACTACTGCGAAGTGCGTGGCCAACAAGCTGAGTTATGAGCATGGTTATTTGAATAATTGTGTACACTCAGGTGATCATTCTCAATAATTGATATTGTGAACATGATTGCAACCGCTTGTTAATTTCTGATGATTTCATTGAGTTGGTGTTTCGATGATTTGATTCATAGCAGGTGATCCGAATATTGCGAGAACGGTTTGATTTGTGAAGCGGTGGTTAAATCATTTAGTCCGGATCAGATGAGTGGCTCTTAGAGCTAATTTCTATGCTTTACGCTCTAGGAAGCTGTAATTTCGTATGTAGCCTCTTTAGGACATTTAATTGACGATGCCCAGGGTCCGGATCAGATGAGTGGCTCTTAGAGCTAATTTCTATGCTTTACACTCTAGGAAGCTGTAATTTCGTATGTAGCCTCTTTAGGACATTTACTTGACGATCCCCAGGGTCCGGATCAGCTGAGTGGCTCTTAGAGCTTGCATACGAGTCTGCAACTAAGGACATAAAATGTCCCAATGTGTTGCAGACTCGTATGCGAGCGTACTTTGGTATGAGTCCCATCGGAAATATCTAATGGTAAAATAAAAATGTATATAAACATAATAAATTGTTTTGGTTAATTAGAATCTTTTTTTTTTTTTCTTGACCTTAAAAAACTATTTCTAATTTCTCCCCTTGCGAGGGAAAAACATTAAACATGATTTAACGTTTTTTCCTCTCAAGGGAGAAATTATGAAATCGTTGTAGAATTTTTCACAAAACGAGACCGAGATAGAAATTAAAGTTCCATTCAGGTTTAAATATACCTATCCAAAATATGTACTAGGTAGTATGGACAAAAAACGACTGATTCACATTCCCAGTTTTTTTTTTTTTCTTCTTTTTTCTCAAAACTGTTGCTTCCATACTGTTCCAAAGCGCAAACAAGGCTGAATCGAATAGCCAACCTTTCGTACTACGTTGATCTGCTGTGTGTTGGGGAGGCAACTTTTAAGAGTTATATCGGAATGATGTTGTAGTGTTTTGAAGGGATAGATGTTTGTTACCTACCTCGACCATTTTTCTTTTTTTATGTACCTATATATTATTTTTGAATTCAAAATGTTTGTATTGTAAAATCTATCTACATTCCAATTATGAATATTTCTCATGTAAATTGGGTTAATGGCCGTGTTTAAATAAATAAATAATTGAATCGAATTCGAAACGAAATATACTGACCAACAGACTGACACCAATGTATCTGCTCCGAAAAATCGAAATGGACTGGAGAAAATGGCACACGGAGTGGAGCAACCTGCACAGTCCCAGGCCTCAGAATTCAGAAATTCAGAATTGTTTTTCACGCTTTCTTCCAAGGACTGCTCAGGCTGCTCTAAGGTCTCAAAGCCACGCCACACACGTGAAGGAAATCCTCAAGGCCAAACAGTACAGTCCGAACCTGTTCAGGCCTGCATGTAGTAGGCATCTTCTGACCGTTGTCCGTTGATTTCTATTATCTCAATAATCATATTGATTCCCAACTCTGTATTTGTTCCCGGTATTCAACCGGTCTAAAAATTGATCACAACAAGCATTTCTGGAGTAGCAATAACCTAATAATGACATAACAGTACAAAATCAAGAAAAACGTGAATGGAATTCAGAATTGATTGAATCAACAAGGACTTGACAGAATCAATGAGGACTCGGCAAAGACTCAGTAAGGACTCAATTGAGCCGATACCCTCAACTTGGAAATATCGGACGGGTGTGGGGCTGGAGTGTGAAAACATTGATTAGAGTCTGGTAGGGTAGGTAACCGTGTGACCAGTGATCCGTAAGTGTACGAGGTTAGTTCCGCTTCTTGGTTTCGGTTCTCCACCCTTTGGTATTACAGCGCAACCCTTTGCCACTTCTTTTTCCCTCACGCTGGAGTCGTATGCGTCTCGAAAATAGGTGGATGATCGGGCAGTTTATTGATGGAATTCAGAGTGTTGGCAATCACGCTATACAGGCATCTTTGTATTCATTTCATATTTATCATTCATCGTTTTATACATGGAAGTAATAGTGATGCGCAATTGTTGTAAAAGTCGGCAATTACGGAAACAGAAAGAAGGCAACTCTTCCTGGAAAAGTTTTTTTTTTTTTGACTAAAGTAAAAGGCTGCGAAAAACTTGTTATCACTTTAAATAGTAAACCATATTTGCGAAACAAATTTTCTTCATCCATGGAAGAATATTGAATATGTGCACTAACTGTGGGCACTAAATTTTAGCAATATTTCGTAAAAAAGAAGCTATTGCAATGGATCCAAAAAACTCAAAATCAAAATTTCTAAATTTAAATCCGTTTCGAAGCATTATGAAACAAATCTAAAAAGGAACTATACCAACTACCGAGTTAATATGATTCACGATGAGAGGCGTCAGGCTTTGGACTGATGAGTTGTGGGATACATGAGCAATTACTGTCAAGGGTAAACCCTTCTATGTTGTTCAGTCATTACAAGAGTTCCTGCTGGTGTGTTGTTCAAAATTCAGCCGTGAGGGAGGACACCTGGATTTAGGAACAAGAACTAATATTCCAAGACAGAGGGAATTTCAGAATGCGGTACTTTTTGTACCTATGAACTTCTGGGGAATTAGGTACTACCCATTGCCGAATCTCTACAAACGCTGGTTCCATTAGCCTCGTGTCTTTGAAAAAATTGAGAATTAATGCCAAGAAGAAAACTTTTCAGAGTTGAAGCCCTCACTTTGTCAGGTGACATCTAGGTCAGCTCGTCTTTCCCATGATACGTGGTGAACTCAGTGGAGATAAAGCTGGGCGGTCATTTTAGGAACAACAATATGGTAAAATTAGAAACAATAAACAATACACATATTGGTGCTGTTGCGTGCAAACGTTTGCTAGGTGAGTCTAGCAAATAATTGCCTGGTCTATAGAACCCTATGAAGCCCTCTTGCCCAAGGAGGTAAGAAGTTCTATAGTAATTACCACAGTGGATACATTCATCATTACTGGACTTAGAAAGGAAAAATGCAAAAGTACAGAACACCTTTGCCTTCGATGGATAAGGTCCGTAAGTCTTGATAGGATAGGATGTGGCCAAGAAGAAGCGTGACTCTCATCCCAGGAGTGGACTACCCAACCTTGGGTGAAGTGTTGTCAGGTAGCTTCATATCGCCTCAACGTATTTAATGTCTGCTCAGGCTAGCTAGTTTTTATTGATAAAAACTATCAGGAATGCAAGTCGGGCTAAGACACACATGACATTGGGTACCTGATTTTTCAAAAAGTCTTCCAGTCTTTAAGTAATTACGGTGGCTTTTTGTTGAAACTTTAACCAAATCATATGCTATCCTAACTGCAGAATATGTTAATACGAAATCTTAAACCAATTTAAAACTTTTATATCTCTCAAAAAGGTACGTAAGTAGGAAAGGAATCATAAAGTAATAGTAATCACAAAGACATCATGTTACATAACAGTAACTAATTAAGTAGAAATTATGTAGACAGCGTACATATGTTACTTGTTAAAATTAAGATCTACTGATTCAAACTCAGAGGATTTTTAGACAAAGGACCCAAGTGATGGGAATAATGACACTAAGATAGGTACCTAGTAGGTATTTAGTTAGGTACGAAGGAAGATGGCTTCCAGGGGAATGAGAGTCAGAAAAGTGAAAAGAGTGAATTGAGGAATTTCATTCATTCTGGTCTAGTAGTTCTTGAGAAAAAGTGGGAACACAGAAAGGCAAAATCTGTGGTTGTTTGATCTACGTATTACTTGATCTGCGTAAAACATGAGTGATTGTAATGGTTTTGGTTCGAAATTATGAAGCAATTATGCTCTTTTATCTCTGAAAAAGTTTATGATATATTTAGTCATACACCGAATCACAGCACAGTCATTTCAGAAACGGAACAAGTGGAAAACGTGACGATTCGGCGTTTCATCATATTCCTAATGTGAAAGGAGATAAGACAGTTTTGGTCACAACGGGGAGGAGATTTTCCTGAAGAGGTCTCTCTGGTTTCTTTTCGATCAGAGTAATAGAATTATGGGGTTCAGATGTAGGTACAGAGGGCGTCGGCCTCCAGGGGAAAGTGAGCCAATCATACTTAGCGCCAGGAAGGTCTGGGAAAACGGTAATGCGTCTTGTCGCGGAGACGGCGCCCCGCTGTCACTTAATGCTCTTCCACCTCTCCGAACCCTTTCATTGGAAGTGTGTTGCCACATTTCCTTTAGGAGGAGTTCTCACCTAAATTCGAGTTGTTTGCTTGGCACCCTGTATCGGGAATGTAGTGCTGATTTGGTTGTGGGTCTTACGGTCTTAAACGAATTGACGCCAGAAAATCATTGTAAAAATTATGCTATCTTCATCAATTAGGACTCCATCTGACAATGTATTTAATATCGCTAAGCTATTTAATATAAGGCAATTATATGTTAAAAATTTACTTCTGCAATTCCATAAGGATCCACAAATAATAGGTTCACAACGTAATCCAATGTATTGTATAACAAGGTTCGTAGCCGCAGGAAATGTAATTGCACCTAGACCGAGATTAACGTTGTCAACTCACAATCCAAAATTCATTATTAACATTATCCATAGAGCGCTAGAGGGCCATATGAAAAATTCTCAAAGATTCACAAGACAAAACTACAAGAAACATATTTTAACTTGGCTTGTAGAAAAGGGGGAAGCGGGATGTGAAACTGTTTTAAGCAGTATTTATGTACAGTGATTATTTTAGAAAATATCTTCTCTTAAAATTATAAGAACATTATTATAAGTATAACATTATATTTTTAAGTACCGATTGTACATAGAGTAAATAGATTGTAAGACGAGCGAATCACCAAGACCTTCCCCAACAACGCTGGCCGAGCCTATCGTAGGGAAAGAAATCGAAAGTGAGTAGCTTAAGTTGTTCAATCTGTACCATATTTATAAAATGCATTTGTAAGATTAAATAAATAAATAAAAATTATTTCACTTCATCTAAATATGGATCATATCAAGCTGAGAGACATCATTAAAAAATACTCATGCTTTGTTTTTAACAATATTTTTCTGACTTCACATGATGATTTCGAGAAAAGTAGAAAGAGTATTCAATTTAAAGATAATTCAATAATTTAATTAAAGGTCCTTTAGGTAGGTACAAGATTTCATAAATCGAGTTTAACAAAAATGATTAACGAAAATTTGATCCCTATGGACAAAATTGTTCCAGTAGACTCGGAGTTTTGACTGTGACAAACGATATTAGTTTCACGCATGCGCAATGATTATTACTCTACCAATCGCGATATAATTTATATGACATTTTTCTGGAACATATAGTCACCTAATTACATACCGAGTTTGAACGAAATCGGACCAACAGATACTGTTGCGCACAGGCTAGTGTTGATTCGACGGCATCGAAAATAGAGGACCGTCTAGGAGCTAACCCGCACAATCTCTGAAAATTTCATCAGAATGGAACTGAAACTTGGTATAGTTTTGGGCGTGGCAAGGATTTGCCACAGACAGACACGGAACCAAAATTGATCAGTAAGCTCTGAAACGCAAGAAACCAGTAAAAATTTTGATCTCGGAGGACAAGAATTTTTTTGGCTTCAATAATGAACACGAAATTCCCCTACCTTCGGTAGTGAGGAAGCAAAAAACTGTACCATGAATACGTTCAAAATGTATTGGATTACGAGACCCTCTTGAACGATCAAGTTTGTCCCCCACCCCGGCAACTACTTGGAACCGTTCCCTACAGGAAGAACTGTGAGTTCTTCAATTCCGTTCAACCTGTTTAGTGGACATGTAGGTCAGAATGAAGTGTATAGTTTGGTGGTCTGGATGCTCGCAAGCTCGCATCTCAAAAATACATAACATCAAGTAGTCAATCCCTTAGTAAAAATGCAGATTAGTTGGATATGTAGATCAGAATGAAGTGTATAGTTTCGTGGTCTCATAACACGATCACATAACAGTTTAGAAACGTAAAATGTGACTTTTCATTTGTGACTCATGAGCTGCTCCGCGTTGAACGGAATTGAAGAACTCACAGTTCTTCTTGTAGGGAACGGTTCCAAGTAGTTGCCGGGGTGGGGGACAAACTTGATCGTTCGAGAGGGTCTCGTTATTGGATTTACCTGTATACATTGAAAATCTTAGTCGACGGGTGAACCGGAAAGAAAAGACGTTTTGTTACGCAAAGAAAAAACGTCACGCAACCTATAAACAAGTTAGGTGTTTGATTTTCACGTACAACCAAGCCGTTGCTGGGGAAATGAAACTTCTTTAGTTTTCACCGTACAAAAATCGTTCTCCACTCGTCGGAAAGCTCTCGATTTATCACGCATTTCTTTCGTAATTGCTCTTCTATGTCAAAGCTTTATATTTATTTATGTTGTAAATGGATATAGTAAACAATGTCGCTTGTTTTGTTGTCACTTGGTTGAGAAGTTAATCTTGGTTATAGGTTATAGTAGGTAATTATAGACGCGCACCATAACAGAAAATTACCTACCTGTGGATTCATAATCGTGGAAGAATTGGGCATCGTCGAGACTGGCTTACAGCAAATTCAGTAACTGTGAGTCAATAATATTATTTCATGTTTTCTAATTGTTATTTTATTTAAAACAATAAAAAAATGAAATTACGGAGACATTTTCGAAGCTCATAGCTCTTCTCTCATAAGAGAGAAAGTTCGAGTGGCCTGCTGCGTTTTTTTGGTTTATTATTTTCAATAATAAGCCTATGTGATCGTATAGCAAAAAATGTTTTATAACCCCCCCTCAAACTTTATCACTTTACGTTTCAAGGTGCATAGAATCCAAATTTGAAATGTCCGTCCGCCGTTCGGGCCATAAAAGGCCTAAGAATTTACTCAAAAAACCCGTTCTTCCGCACATAGACTCCATTTGGGGTCTAGTTGGGCCTAACGTTTAACCATCCCGATCGCTTTACTCGCATAGATGCTATGGGCCAAAAACGGGCGAAAAAGTGTCTTTTTCCAGGTTTGAGTGTTAGACTTATGCACGCGCGCACGCCTGGCACGCTTGGCAGGGGGTCACGGTGGGTGATGAGGGGGGTGAGCGGGGGGTGGAGTGAGAGGAGGCGCCGCGGCACCTTGTGGGGGCTGGGGTGACCAGGGGCGTAGCAGAGGGGTGCAGGAGAATGGATATTTATTACTTTTACGTGTTATACCCATATAATATGCCGCGCCAACCTGAGGGGGGTATGGCATTAGGGGCATAGTGAAACGGAACCTGAGGAGTGGCAGAAAGGCGTCCGGGGAGAATCGGAACCGATATAATATATATTTTATATTATATTTTATTACTTTTACCCCATATAACATTTCACCTACCTTGAACACACTAGTAAATTTAGTATATTATATCATACTATAGTATGTTAAAAAAAAAAATTGATCCAGTCCATCTAAAACCCTTTGTTCTTCTCCTTCCCAAAATCTTCTCCGACAGGTCGAAGCAAATCGTTTTTAAATTAAAATTGCATTACATGGGCTGAACCCTCTGGATGAATAGCTGTTAACTTATATATGTTAAGTAATTTCGAACGCAGAATAGACTGGGATAGGTCCCAGATGCTTTTGAAATCCAGTGTACCTACGGTTTTAGTTTGATTCCTATAGAAATGAGCTCCGTGGATTGAATGAGACCATTCGGATGGCTGTACGATCATCCATTTGCTCCCCATCGGGAGCGCAGCCTGTAACGCGAGAACGCCAGAGGTGGATACTAGAAATGATGGGGAACCGGCGATTCCTTCCCGTCAAAGTGAAAGTTGGACCTTGCGACCCGAGGGAGATGGCGATTCCTACCGGTGTGAGGCCGGCCAGTGAGCCGAGGTTCGGCGATTCCTTCCCCTCCAATCTCAAAGTGATAAGGCCCGTCAGGAGGAGTCGCAAAACAACAAGTTGCAAGTTTAGTTTAGTTATAATAGATGATCGATGATGGATCCTGGCGCTGCCGACACTGTTTTTGTCACGGAAGGTAGCAAGAAAAATCGCACCGTTATTTTTAGATATAGTTTTAAATTTACTTTTCATAAAGATCTGGTTGGAATCGAACCAAAATCTACAATAAGACCTACGACAGCGACCAACATACTCAAAAGTGTCAGAAAAAAAATGAATCCTGCAACTCATCGCTCGGCAAACTCGCGACGATTAATTGTGCAATAAAGGATTTAGTCCAATAAAGAGTTAATTTTTGCTTCAAAACTAACCACCACCTTGACGGGAAGCAATTGAGTAACGGGAAGGAATCGCCGATTGCACGGCGGAAGAAGAGGGGAAGGAATCGCCATGCTTTTTGGAGGTCGGGAAGGAATCGCCGGTCCCCGAGAAAAGAGACTGGCGAAAGCCCCAGAGCATGCTGGTTACTATAGCTGGCTATCTGATTCGGAAATAATAAACCATTACGTAATAATTTGAAGCGATTTTTTTATACATTCTGAATTGTAACTGACTGTCTAGCGACAGATTTTTTGTTTATTAACTTGCAACTAAAGGGGCCGTTACACGAGCGATTTTTTCCGGCAATAATTGCAGAAAAAAGTATTGTGCAACCATTTCAAAAAAGTTTTACAACTATTATCTCCTCGAAAAAGTTGCCGAAGATTGCAGGCAATTAATTGAGGGGAGTTGAACAACATTTCAGGACCTGCGACCACCAAGGGGTTTGGAAAATTATTGCACTATTGCGGCAATTTTTCGGCCTTGGGTTGGAAGATGGAACGAAACAGTCAATCATATTGCAAGTTTTTTATTATTCACATTTTTCACCGATAAGCTTTCTGTGACCACATTTATCCCCGTGTCTCTCGTTCGTCCTGTCGTTCGTCTTGTTTGCGAAAATGAAATGTCCAAACTTGGGGCCCAACTATTCCAATTAGTCTTTCAAAATCTGTTTTTTGACATTCGGACGAAGTTCAACAATTTCAGAGGTGAGATCCAACCCACATTCTCTTCGACTCAGAAACTGGCGCTGCCAAATCCGCTCTTTTTTCTTTGGCTAGCAGCAGCAGCGACGACGACCACAGCAGCATCGACGACCACCTCTCCATCTTCCATGGTGCAAACTGTTGTTGCCCGTGTAAACGAAAAAATTTGAGCCATTTCTATAGCTGAACTTTATTGTTCAAAACAGCGCAATTAATTTTTCGCAACATCTTTTTGCGTGCTTTTTTTTGAGTTGCGCAACTTATTTCGCTCGTGTAAAGCCTCCTTACGTATTAAGTATTAGCCCAAAACATATTCCGTCTTGTTACGCATTGTATGATAAACATGAGACTTTCCGCAATGTAAAGTTTCTACTTTAGACAGGCCGTAACCTGTTGTATAAATGAGAAATGTCAGCACCTTTACGCTCAAACTCATAGAAGGATTTGAACTGTTTTTTTTTTTCGCAAAATACTCAAGATGGCACGGGAAAGGTTTCTATAGAAGAAAATTGAAAAAAAAAACGCCCAACCAGATAAGCTGGCTTATCTAAATTCTCTCGTATTCAGTTGAGTCAGCTGAATATATATATATATATATATATATATATATATATATATATATATATATATACAGGGTGAGTCTCTCGCAAATGCAAAAAAAAATTTGGGTAAAACTACATCAAAAATGAAGTAAAATGCCGCCAACTGCATATTTTTATCTCAATCCGTTTTCGAGATATGATTTTTTAAAGGTTTTTTCAGGAAAACCGTGTTATTTTTTCCTTTTAAACTCAACTTTCTTCACTTTACTTCATTTAATTTTCTTTTTTAGAATTTTTGACCACATTTTCGGAATCAGCACTAAACTTACTATAAGAATAGTGTACTTGGGTTTTTGAAAAGTACCATCCAAAGGCCCTCACATCAGCTCAAACATTGACGATTTTGAAAAAATAATATTTCTGAAAATCTTTAAAACTTTACTACTCTTTTAAAAAGAATCCTGGAAACTGGCAAATCTCATGAAAACTGCTTCATTTAATATGCTTTCCAACGGTATTATCAATTTTACTTTTATTTTGTTATTTAGGGGAGAAAATAATGTTTTAATGTTAAAAAATGTGGGTTTTTCAATGAAATTGTTGGTTTTCTCGAATGATGACCCTCCATGAACCAACGGGTATGGGGTCGGTTTTTATGAATTTTTTCTCGCTGGATCGAATGAAAACTCTTGCAGATCTCTCAACTACGTTATAATCGAGTTTTACACTTTAATTAACTAGTTTTACCCCATAACACACATACATTTAATCGTAACAAACAAACTAAATATAAGTGTAAAAAAAAAAATATAACAAACTAAAAGTGTAAAACTCGGTTATAACGGAGTTGGAGAGATCTAAAAATGTTACCATTCGATACAGCGTGAAAAAATACATAGAAACCGACCCCATACTCGTAGGTTCATGGAGGGTCATCTTTCGAGAAAACCAACAATTTCATTGAAAAACCCACATTTTTTTTACATTAAAACATAATTTTCTCCACTAAATAACGAAATAAAAGTAAACTTGATTATACCGTTGGAAAGAGTATTAGACGAAGCAGTTTTCATGAGATTTGCCAGTTTCCAGGATTCGTTTTGGAAGAGTAGTAAAGCTTTAAAGATTTTCAAAAATATTCTTTTTTCAAAATCGTCAATGTTTGAGCTGATGTGAGGGCCTTTGGATGGTACTTTTTAAGAACTCAAGTACACTATTCTTAAAGTAAATTTAATGCTGATTCCGAAAATGTGGTCAAAAGTTAAAATTAAATGAATTAAAGTGGAGAAATTTGAGTTTAAAAGGAAAAAAACACGGTTTTCCTGAAAAAACCTTTAAAAAATCAAATCTCGAGAACGGATTGAGATAAAAATATGCAGTTGGCGGCATTTTACTCCATTTTTGATGTAGTTTTACCCAAATTTTTTTTGCACTTGCGAGAGACTCACCCTGCATATATATATATATATATATATATATATATATATATATATATATATATATATATATATATATATATATATATATATATATATATATATATATATATATATATATATATATATATATATTTTTTTTTTTTTTTTTCAAAATCGTCAATGTTTGAGCTGATGTGAGGGCCTTTGGATGGTACTTTTTAAGAACTCAAGTACACTATTCTTATAGTAAATTTAATGCTGATTCCGAAAATGTGGTCAAAAGTTAAAATTGAATGAATTAAAGTGGAGAAATTTGAGTTTAAAAGGAAAAAAACACGGTTTTCCTGAAAAAACCTTTAAAAAATCATATCTCGAGAACGGATTGAGATAAAAATATGCAGTTGGCGGCATTTTACTCCATTTTTGATGTAGTTTTACCCAAATTTTTTTTTTGCACTTGCGAGAGACTCACCCTGCATATATATATATATATATATATATATATATATATATATATATATATATATATATATATATATATATATATATATATATATATATATATATATATATATATATATATATATATATATATATATATATATATATATATATATATATACTTACGAAATATATAAATAGGAATTTGAAATTTGATAGAGTCCCTCTCTGGGGGAAAAATAAATAAAATGATGGGCTCTAGCCTCATCAGCTGAATGAGCTAAAATTCCTCCTTTTCACCCTAGGAATGTAAAATTTGATATTGAGCCTCACTAAAACATTAAGAAACGAATGCAATGACGGGTTCTAACCTGATAAGCTGACTTAGCTAAATTCTCTTCTATTTACTCTAGAAATTTGATGGGGAGCCTCACTGGGACATCGGGAAACGTACCTATCAAATTATGGGAGTCTTGCTCGAGCGTCCGAGGTGATAACATCGCTCCTCTCACTTGAGCTCCGCGCTTATCTGTTGTTTACTGTGTCCGCGTTTATCTGTGTGACCTATTGTGCTTTCGCGATGGACTGTGCAAAGTGTTCCCGCGATCTATTCTCGCCTAAGAAAACGGTGAAATGTTCCGCGTGTGGAGCTGGGTATCATCCTGCTTGTACGCGTTTAAAAACAGTGGACAATTACAAAAAAATGAGGAAGGAACTGAAGGAAAAATGGGTTTGCGACAAATGTAAGGCAGGTAAAGGCGGGCGGGATAGCAGTGACGGTGATGAGAGCGAGGATTCTTCTGGCGAGGAGAGTGCAACGAAGTCGGAGAGGAGAGTTTTCGAATCGGAAAAAGTGGGAAAACTAAATTCGAACATCGAAGCGTTGATGAAAAAGTTTGATAAATTCAATAGGAAATTCACAGAAATGGAGGCATCAATGGACTTTTTCAACACGAAATTTGAAGAGATGAAAAAATCTATGGAGGAATTCGAGAATAAAATAGATGACGTACAAAAAACAAATGAAATCTTGCAGGAAGAAAATGTGCAACTGAAGAAGGAGATTTTGGATCTGAAAGGGAGAACTAATGACATCGAGCAGTTGCAACTGGGTTCAACGATCGAGATCAGTGGTATTCCAGAGACAGTGGGGGAAAATCTGCGAGATGTGTTGAAAAGTTTAGCAAGTCAGATTGGAGTTTCGATGTCTGAGAGTGACATTGGATCGATCTTTCGTTTGAGAACAAATCTGAGAAAAGCAGCTTCGTCTCCCGCCAAAGAAGGCAGTCGTCTGATTGTGAAGTTTAACAATAGCAGCCTTAAAAAATTGTGGATGAAGCAGATGAGGGTGAACAAGGAGAAAACGGCCAAGGATTTACATTCTTCATTTCCCGAGAGTAGAATCTTCATTAATGAACGGCTAACCGCTCAAAATGGACATCTGTTTTGGCTCGCAAGGAAATGGATAAAGGCGTATAGTTATCGTTATGCTTGGACCTCTGAGGGACGTATCTATGTCAGAAAAGACGATTCTGCTTATTCAACTCGCATTAAGGATGTGGATGAACTGATGAAGATGGACACCAGGGGCCTTTTGGACTTCAAGAACCACGGCCGGCGCGTTGTCAGCCACGAGTAAGCCTGCAGTGACCCTTATTTGTTTAGCCTAAAATATTAATTTTTAATCAAATAATCCTAATGGCTTTGGCTGAATACATTGAGGGTTCCCTGAACATCGATACGATTTTTTGTAATGACTTTGAACAAGTGAACAATGATTTTCTTTATGAAACTGAAGGCTTATTTATTTATCATATTAATGTGAGAAGTATAGGGAAAAACTTTGATACAGTGGTAGCTGAACTGTCATTATTGAAACGAAAACCCGATATCATTTTGCTTACAGAGTGCTGGTTAAAGGGCGTGGATGAGCTGCTGAACAATTTAGATGGCTATAGAACCTTCTTTTCAAAACAAAATTTAAATCAAAATAGCGGATCAGTTGCTTTTGTCAACGAGAATTTGATAATAAAAGGTGTGAAAGAACTTGCATTGCATGGATGTAGTACTTTGCGAGTCACGGTTGAATATAGGCGAAGGTGTATTGATATTTTGGTTATTTATCGATCCCATGAAACAAC
Source organism: Adelphocoris suturalis (assembly GCA_030762985.1). Lineage (NCBI taxonomy): Eukaryota > Metazoa > Arthropoda > Insecta > Hemiptera > Miridae > Adelphocoris > Adelphocoris suturalis. The sequence goes on from CM061043.1 coordinate 109,027,007, forward strand.
TAGAAATGTAGAGGATAATTTGAAATTTTTAGCTGACTTAGAAACCACACTGAGAGAAATAACCCCAAATTATGGGGTCATAATAGGCGATATTAATATCAATATAATTGGCGATGACTTGGAGGATGTTGCGGGCTTGTATCTAAATGTGTTATCTAAGCATAAATATTTATCTTGTGTCAATACGGTCACCAGGCCTAATGCTTCCGGAGGAGGAACTTGTTTAGATCATATTTTTTGCAATGTAGATAATTATGAAAATATATTATGTGGTGTGGTGGTATCTGGTGTTGCAGACCACTTCGGAACGATGATTAAGTGGTCAATAAATGAAAGCACGGAAACGACAACTAAAGCGAAGAATATTCCTATTAAAAAAATTGATTTAGATAGGCTACGTATTCTACTGGAGCAGGAAACATGGAGTGAGGTGATAAACTCAATGGATGTCAATGAATGTAGTAACAATTTTCTGAATGTTTTGCAGGGAAAAATAGCTGAATCGTCACTTATCTCAATTGTGCAAAAGAACTCGAGAGAGACCCGACTTAAGCCTTGGATGTCGGCAGCTCTATTAAATTCAGTTCGGAAATGTCATAAGCTATATAAAGTATCCTTGAAGCAACCTTTTAACACAAGATTCACAATTTTTTTCGCAAAATATCAAAAAACCTTGAAAGCAATAATTCGTTCTGCTAAAGATAAATATCATGCAAATAAGCTCAAGAGCGTGGAAGGAAATGGTAAAAAAACGTGGGAGGTTATTAATGAAATTATTGACCGATCAAAAAATAAAAATTGTATTCGTAGTTTAAAAATTGATGGAGAAAGTGTAGACGCTGGAAAAGATGCTGAACGGTGCGGTGATGTATTTAATAAATATTATGTGAATGTGGGCTCGGAGCTAGCACGCGTCCTTCCCGAAATAAAAAATGTAACACAATTAAACTATAAAGAAAAGGCAAGCAATGGGGGCAGTGGTGAATTCCACCTTGATAATGTAACAGAAAATGACGTAATCAAGGGAATCGAATCGCTTCGAGGTGGATCAAGTCCGGGTTACGACGGAATTGGCAGTGACCTTCTCAAAAAAATAAAAAATCATATTGCTAAACCGTTGAGGCATTTAATAAACCTTAGTTTTCAAAAGGGGATATTCCCAGATAATTTAAAGATTTCAGTGATAACTCCTCTATACAAAGCGGGAGACAAAGAGGACATTGTCAATTATCGCCCAATATCCCTCGTGAGCAATATCGCTAAAATATTAGAAAAGATCTATAAATTTCAACTGGTAAATTACTTGGAGCGAAGGGGATTTCTCAGTGAGGCTCAATTCGGGTTTAGGCAACAAAAAAGTACGCAAGACGCGATATGTGCACTGAACTGCAAAATTATTGAAGAGCTTGATAAGGGAAATAAACCTCTTGCTATCTTTTTGGACCTTAGTAAGGCATTCGACACGATTCCGCATAGCTTATTTTTAGAAAAACTACATACGTTTGGAATAAAATGTGCAGAATATAACTGGATAAAATCTTACCTCGATAATAGAAAACAAATGGTCAAGCTAAATGGTACTCTGAGTTCTATTGTTAGCAGTACGTCCTTTGGGGTTCCTCAGGGCACGGTCCTGGGCCCTATTTTTTTCGTAATGTATGTCAATGAATTAGGGCACTTGGATTTCCCAGGTGAGCCCTTAATGTTTGCAGACGATACGGTGCTTTTTTTTAGCAGCGAAAGGTGGGAAACTACTTACGCCCGTGCTGGGAGAGGTCTGCAGATCGTGAATTCGTGGCTTATTGCTAATAAGTTATCTCTCAATTTGAAAAAAACAGTTTATTTGCCATTCTATCTTTCCAAGCCTCATGATATGATTTCACTCATGCCCGACATCCTTGTCCATACAGCAGATTGTGATTTATCCTTGTGCTTATCATGTCCTAAAATAAGCCAAAGCTCTGATGTTAAGTATTTAGGCGTATTTTTTGAATCAAGCATGAAATGGCAAAAACAAGTGGCACATATTAATAAAAACCTACGGAAGCTCATATATGTTTTTGCCAGATTAAGATCAGTGCTGTCCAGATCGCTTCTTAGAATGATATACTTTGCTCTTGCCCAATCAATAATTCTTTATGCTTTGCCAGCCTGGGGAAGTGCTTGTGCCACGACACTGAAACCGATAATTTTGACTCAAAAAGCCCTTATTCGAATAATTTCCAATAGCAGCTATTTAGCCCATACCTTGCCTTTATTCAAACAAATGAACATTTTAAACCAACCCAATTTAATTAAACTTGCTTCAACTAAACAAATCTTGAAGGAGGGCTCTTTTAATTTCCCGCAACACCAGACTCCTACTCGATTTCAACTGTCGGGGCGCATGGTACTTCCTAAATACCGCACAACGGCGGCGCGAAGTATCTATAAGTACAAGGGCTTAAGAGAATATAATTTGCTTCCGTGGAATTTAAAAAAGAAATTATTTGATAACCCTCTTCAAATTAATAAGTTGTTAAAATCGTCCTTCATTAATAATCTTGACCTGTAATAATAACATTGCATTAATTTATTACTAGGGAAATAGGTAACGCAATTTGGTGTCCATTTATTTCTTGAGTGTATTTGTTGATAGTTTTTATTTATTTCTTGAATTATAGGTAAAACAAGTTGTATTCATTTATTTCTCGATTCGCGAATAAATAGCTCGCCAGCGCGACTCTTTAGCCTAACACGGGCATTTGCCCACATAGAGGAATAGTTCTGTTGTTTGTTTTGAATTTGTACATTGTGTATACTTTTTTTACTTAAATGCGATATACAACTTTTTTCATTTTCATTTCAATTATTTCCTGTGCAACGCACGAGTAACCGGTTTCGCAATCTGATTGTTTGGTTTCTAGGGATTGCAGAGCAACATGGCTGCAACTGTTCAAAATGACACCGATTGTTTTGTTACTAAATATTGGTAACCAGGTGTAGGTCAACCAAAAATTAGTTGCTGTTGAATTTTAACGGGGTTTTGTGCGAAACTACAACATGCCTAAAGATAAAAAACCTGATATTGGCAGAAGAAAAACGCTGCAAATTATTTCACAAAAGTGTATTATTTTTTCAATTGAGCATGATCGTAGTTTTAGTTGGCTTGCGTACGTCATAAGACTCCTCGGCGTGTCCTATTTCGAGTTGCCACAACCTATACTTCTATGCATGTTTATGTTCCTCAATTTGAGCTCCTATCTATTCAAATAGTTATTGCCTTAATAATATCATTATCTAAGTACGTACGAAAAGTCGAGAGGATATGTTATTAAATATGCGTAGGAAAAGCATAGGCATTAACACAAAAATATGACCTAGAAAAAAACATTTATTCATGCCTCGAAGGAACGTCGTACCCACCTCATGGTGACGCGGTGTATTATATGGGTATAATACGTAAAAGTAATAAATATCCATTCTCCTACACCCCTCTGCTACGCCCCTGGTCACCCCAGACACCACAAGGTGCCGCGGCGCCTATTCTCACCACCCCGCGCTCACCCCCCCTCGCGTCCCACCGTGACCCCCTGCCAAGCGTGCCAGGCGTGCGTGCGTGCGTAAGTCTCTCCCAAAGTCTCGAAAAAGACACTTTTTCGCCCGTTTTTGACCCATAGCATCTATGCAAGTAAAGCGATCGGGATAGTTAAACGTTAGGACCAACTAGACCCCAAATGGAGTCTATGTGCGAAAGAACGGGTTTTTTAAGTCAATTCTTAGGCCTTTTATGGCCCGGACGGCGGACGGCGAACGGTGAACGGCGGACGGCGGACGGACATTTCAAATTTGGATTCTTCGCACCTTGAAATGTAAAGTGACAAAGTTTGAGGGGTTGCTTTAAAAATTTTTTGCTACACGATCACATAGGCTTAATATTGGAAATAATAAACCAAAAGATGCGATGTTTTGGCAACTGCCTGCACGAAGAAACGAAGAGTTGAGCTGCCTGTACTTACGCATCGATACACCGATCATTTGCTCGCCCATCGGGCGGGTTACGCGGCTAGTAATAAATAAATTAGGGGCTTCAGACACATGCAACCTCCATAGCAGATCGAAACCAAACGATGGTACTTATTCAATTAGTCTACACAATCAGTGATAGGTAAACTGAAAGAACCCGCATGGGCCTCAGTGAAATTCGCTGGCAATGACCTCAATGCGAAGGCGGGGACTCCCGCAAACGGGGTTTTACGAGTGAGGAGAGTCGACTGTGATAACAGTAGACTGCGATAACAGACCCTTCCTTTGTAACGCAAGTGGGTCAACTTATCGCTCCCCTCATTACTCCTCAACTAACAGTGTTTTTGTCGGTGAATTTCACTGGACGCTCCCCTCCCACCATGTAGGTGGTGAACCCATTTCCTTGATAGTTGCTGTATGCTGCATGATCACCCCAACACTCGCATGAAAGTTACCGCCAAATGCCCGTTATCGTAGTGGCGACTAAATCATACTATCTCCGTATTTCACAGAAGAAAAGGCCACACACTCAGGGCTGTGAAATGAACTAGGCTGTTTGTCGAGCATACAGTAGAAAACGATGCAAATCATCACACGAAGATATAGTATTTATCTATAGCTTCCTACACAGGCGTGTAATTGATCTATAACCTATACTCATCTAATTTTGGTCTATCGATATATTGCCTAATTTTTTAAACCTTCTACTACGCTGAGTAAACTCATTGGGATTATCAATTTGACTTATTTTACCAGTATACATTTTTCAGGGGTTAAGATGCCTAACTTTCCCATGACTATATCATTTTGGTTTATTCTTTCCAAAAATAAGCCTATGTGATCGTTTAGCAAAAAATTTTTATAACCCCCCCTCAAACTTCGTCACTTTACGTTTCAAGGTGCGTAGAATCCAAATTTGAAATGTCCGTCCGCCGTTCGCCGTCCGGTCCGGGCCATAAAAGGCCTTAGAATTGACTAAAAAAAATCTGTTCTTTCGCACATAGACTCCACTTAGGGTCTAGTTGGTCCTAACTTCTCGCCAGCTCGATGGCTCCACACTCATGGGTGCTATGAGCCAAAAATAGGTGAAAAAGTGTTTTTTTTTTGTATATTTCAAGTTGGACAGTCTTCTAGTGGAGATTTATGAGTGAAAAGAAAATGTTAGCTATTAATTTTATGGAAAAAAAAAGTATTCTAAATGATACTCTTCTATTCAAAAAGAGATTTTGGATTTTAGGCTATTTTTTGCAATTTTATAGATTTTTTAAAAACAACAATTAATGAAGTTTAAGTTTTCTCATAATTTCGTACATACATTTTTGAATGTTCTATTTCATAGTTGATAAACTTTATTTGACCAATCTTATGCTAAAAAATATCAATTTAACAATTCTTAGCCATTTTCAGTGATTTTGTCAGCACATTTTTTGAAATTTGACCAATTAGATGATATCAATATATACAGTATAGGTAACACTTTTATGTGTTGGAAAGATGACTTGGTAATAAATTGTTTTGTTTATCAACTATATTAAAAAGCGTAAAATTGTGAGATTCCGCTGCTGTAATGGATTGAACCCATTGTGAGGTCCGAAGCTCCGAGTTCCGATACTAAATATACTATAAGCGGCGTTTAATAATTATGGACCAGAGATCTACGTAGAAGGGCTGTCTAATACATAAATAATAAACCTTTGTGTAATGATTTGCAGTGATTTTCACATTCGCTTCCTACTCTAGGTCATGAGGTTTCGAACGCTCAAGGCGACGAGTTAAATCTTGCACATTCAGAAGCTTAACAACTTCCTCGTTTACATGACCTTTTAGTCTGACAATATGAGCAGTAGCTCGCTTTTAGCGAATTTTCTTAGAAAAAAAAGCTATTGCAATGACTCCAAAAATTTTAAAATAAAAATTTTCAAAAATTTTCTTCATCGAAATCTGTTTTGAGGCATTCTGAAATGATTCCTGGATTTTAAACGCTTTTTTAGCGAATTTTTGAAGAAAATTAAGCTATTGCTCTCTCCTCAAAATTTGTAGAATGTGAATTTTTGAAAAAAAATTATGCAGAAATCCGTTTCAGGCTATTCTGAATCATATTCTGAAGTTTAACGCATTTTTTTTATGTATGTATATATGTATATATGTATGTATATATGTATGTATGTATGTATGTATGTGTCATTCCAGACGATAACTGTCCGTATAATTGTGCTAGAAACTTCAAACAAATTTTAAAATGTTAAGGACACAAAACGAAAGTTCAGGTTCGTTGGCCAGCTTGATCGGATTACATCTTCGGGTTGAAATTTTCAAAAATGTAGTCAAAAATTTCAAAATAGCCTGTTTTTTGCGATTTGTTGTGCGAAATAATTTTTTCAGCATACTAACATGTGGTATATTCGGAATCGGTGTAAAATTTCCTATAAGAATATGTATCAAGTTTTCAAAAATTTCAAAGTTGAAAAATCAGTCAAAAATCGAAATAATGCCGTTCGCTGGTTGAAAAAATCGGTAATATTCTTCAAAAATTCGCTCATGGGGTCATGCTGCATGACTGGACTTTTATATGTATATATGTATGTATGTGTCATTCCAGACGATAACTCTCGATAGAATTGAGGTAAAAACTCCGTTCTTTCGCATTGAACTCCGTTCAAGCATTTCAAAAGAAAGGATGAGTTAGTTGGACAACACTTTTTTAGCTCATTAAATTGGTCAAATTTCAAAAAATGTACTTAAAAAATCACTTAAAAATGCAAAAAACCGCTCAAAATTTACAAATTTCTATTTTTTAGCAGAATGCTACTCGAAAAAAATTAATCAAACATGAACAAGGACATTTAAAAATTTAAGCACAAAATTGTACTGAAAAATGTACTTGAATTTCATTAAATTTTTTTTTTTTTTTTTTTTTTTTTTTCGTGATTTATTTATTGCAACTGAAACATATACATCTCATCTAGCAATATTACATTTCATGTTAGGCTCACTAAGGGGGGAGGTTTACAGCAAAACCTGGCCCATACTTGTATCAAGTACAGTTAAAAGAACACTGGATTACACTTGCACTATTTGCACAGCACAGTTAGGTCCAGAGGTTTATTTCTCTTGAGTCGCCGAAGTTCTCCTTCGTTGTTTAAAACGTTGAGCATCTCCAGGTTCTCGTGTTTGTGGAGGCGATGTTCGTGCTTCCTTGCATATTTGGCGATAATTTCGGTGACCGTTTCTACCCTCAAGTCTCGATGAATATCATCATTCCGCATGAACCAGGGGGCCTGAACTATACTTCTCAGTATTATATTTTGTCGGGTTTGGATTGTTTTAATATTTGATTTTTTCGCACAACCCCAAAGCTGAATCCCATAGGTCCAGATAGGGCGCAGTATCTGTTTGTATATGAGTAATTTATTGTGTAGTGAGAGATGGGAGTTCCTTCCCATCAACCAGTACATCTTTCTGAACTTGATTTTTAGTTCCTGATTCTTTTTTTCAATGTGATATTTCCAGTTAAGTTTGGAATCAAGGTGCATCCCTAAGTATTTTACAGTGTCAGAGTATGGAATTTTATTTGAGTTGATCTCAACTTCTGGGGCTATGATTTTTCTATTAGTAAAGTTGATATGCACTGACTTTGTTTCATTTAGTTTCATTCTCCACATCTTGGTCCAATTGACAACCTTGTTAGTGGACGTCTGTAGATTGCGAGTTGCAGTTTCAGCGTCATCTCCAACAGAGAGGATGGCAGTATCATCTGCAAAAGTAGCTACAGTTGTGTTTTCCTGTTGTGGAAGATCTCGTGTGTACAGCAGGTAAAGTACTGGGCCCAGGACACTGCCTTGCGGTACCCCTGCTTTTATAGGCTTCAAGACAGAGTACTGGTCACCCTGCTTTACCCTGAAGTGTCTGTTCGCTAGGTAGGATTTTAGGAGTAAGTAAAACTGTTTTGGGAGATCCCTGTGCAGTTTATACTCAAGTCCCTTGTGCCAGACCTTGTCAAATGCCTGGGCCACGTCCAGGAAGATACTGGCACATATTTTTTTACCTTCTAGAGCCTTTTCTATTATGTTAGTGATTCTATGAACTTGATCTAGCGTAGAGTGGCGTTGCCTGAAACCGAATTGGTGGTCTGGTATCAATTTTCTGTCTTCAATAATTGGTTTAAGCCGTTTGAGCAACAATTTTTCGAACAGTTTTGATAAGACAGGGAGGAGGGATATGGGTCGGTACCCCGTCTTCTCATTTGGTGATTTTCCTGGTTTGGAGATCATTATGACTTCCGCTACTTTCCACTGGGAAGGTACATGTCGTAACCTGAACGTGGCGTTGATGATATGAAGTAGTTTTGTTATAGCCTTTTCAGGGAGCTCTTTCACAATTCGACCGGTTATCAGGTCATAGCCTGGGGTCTTTTTAGGATTAATGTTGCCCTTAATTTCATCTTTGAGTTCTTTTAACGTAACGGGCCGAATATCAAGCTCATCCGTTTTTTCTATCAGTGTTGCGTTTTCTTCAGGTGTCTGCACTGGAAGAGGTTGAAAAGTTTCATAGAGATGATCTGCAAAAAGTTGAGCTTTCTCTCGGTTACTTCTGGCCCATGTCCCGTCATCCTTTTTGATTGGAGGAGAATGAACTTTAGGTCTATTTATATTTTTGGTTACCTTGTAGAGGGAGTATTCGGTGTCTTTCTCTGCAGTTAGGTTACTCAAAAAATGTTCAACTGATTGGTTATCTATTGATCTAATAAGATATTTAAGTTTGTTACCGAGTCTATTAAGAATAGTTTTGTTTTCAGGGGTTCTGTTATTCTTCCATTTCCTTCTGGCTTTACGTTTGGCGCACAGGAGATCCCTTACTTCTAACGGATATGATTTCGAATTAGTGTCATAGTTACAGTTTTGGTTTATTGGGGTACATAACCAGGCTGCTTGTTGTATGTTATTGATGAATAAGTCGAGTTCGTCTTCCAGTTGTTTAGGGGTTTTCAGAGGAACTTTAAGGTCGATCGATGTTTCCAATTGCTGCCGGAAACAGGACCAGCAAGTATTTCTATTGAATAAACTCGGAGAATTTTCACTAATGATTACTTTTTCACTGATTGTTATTATGACAGGCGAGTGGTCAGAGGGTAGGTCATCGCTGTCCTCTAGATTTATGTAACCACTTGAGATACCTTTGCTTATAAAGAAGTCTATTAGGTCTGGGGTTTTGTTAGCATCCGTGGGCCAGTATGTAGGCCTTCCAGTTGAGAGGAAGTCGCACTTGAAAGAAGCTGCTGCTTCATACAACTCTTTACCTTTAGCCGTGGTTAATCGCGAACCCCAGAAGGTATTTTTGGCATTGTAGTCACCTCCTATTATAAAGTTGTTACCAAGCGATTTAAGAAGGACCGTATAATCATCTTTCTTTAAGTTAAACCTGGGGGGACAGTATATTGCGGCTATACTAAAGCTTTTATTATTGAGTTGTACCTTGACCGAAGTTACCTGCATTTTTTCCTCTTCGATTTTTGGTTCTTCATGGTGAGTGATGTTAGCTTTAATGAGAATTGCCGAACCTCCTCTAGCTTTATTACTTGGGTGTAACGTATGATAACACGTGTATCCTCTTATTTTGATGTATGACGTCCGAGTGAAATGGGTTTCAGAAATAAGTAAGATGTCTATCTTGTTGGAGTGGAGAAATAATTCGACTTCCTTAATGTGATTTAGCAATCCGTTCGCATTCCATGTTGCTATTCTTAAAGTCGGTCCCATTAAATCAGTCCATGGCTAGTAAGTCCTTTTTCTAGCTTAGTTATTCTTTCAAATAACTGTTTATTGGTATGTTTTTGTTCATCTAGTCTTTCCAGTATCTGTGCCAGCATTTTTTCTGTGTTCGACACATTAACCTCTTTTTTAGCAACGGTAGCATATGAAACCTTTGAAGTAGTTGCTCCTGTAATGGTTGAAGTAAGCGATTTCCGCCTATTAAAATTCCTCTCAACTGAAGCATCACGCTTGGTCTGTTCTTTCAGTTGGGGTTTAGTAATTTTGTTTCTCATTCTTTGTAGCTCCTTAGCTACCTCGCATCCTCGATAATTTGCTGGATGATTCCCTTTGCAGTTGACACATTTGGGGAGTCCGCTTTGTTCAGGGTACATTCAGAAGTTTTATGCTTTCCAGCACATTTCACACAAGCAGATTCCTTCCCGCAGTAGGATTGGGTATGCATGTATGACTGGCAATTCTTACATTGGGGAATGAGTTTAGAAGTTTTTTTCACCGGCTCAATCTTCACAATTATGTTGAGAATGGCCTTAATACTATAGATTTTATTTACATCCTCATTTTTGTCGAAGGTTAACATAAAGAGAGGAAGAGGTTTATGAATGGTTACAATTTCACCACTGTCATTTTTCCTTTTCTCTTTCTTGAGAATGTTGGTAACATCCAGGATGGCAAGACCTTGCTCCTTAAGGTCTCCAATAATGTCAGTTTTCTCACATGTTTCATGTAATCCTCTAACCATGACCTTAATAGGTCTGTCTGCTTTGTCTTGATATGTGAACCACTGTTTTTTATCTGAACGTAGTTTGTCTGTAATCAGTTTCCAATTGGTTCTTGTATCTACGTTTTCCAAACGTTATTATTGAGAGCAGTGACCTTGTATTGCTCTCTAGGGATATTCAGTAACATATCATTGAGGGCTGCGTAGCTCTTTAGCCCTACAACATTTATGGGTGGTGGAGGAGGGTCCTTTTTAGGCTTAATTTCATTAAAATAAGCTAAAAAAAAACGATAGGAACACTTGAAAAAATTGTAAAAATCCACAAAAATGTTTGTTCATTGGAATATTATTGACAAAAAGTTAATTTGCTATAAAATGTATAATGAAATTTTCATTTGTCCCCAAAGTGCTCAAATTTCAACAGAATTTAACATAAATGTAATACGACCATTTATGAAAATTCGCTCATACGATCATTCTGCATGACTGGAACTTTTTTAATCACTTCATCCATTGAGTCAACTTGAAACATTAAACTCGTAATTTTAGAGTTTCTAACTGTTTTTTTTTGGAATTTCTGTAGCTTGTTACACCTAGTTTAATGAGATTTCAGTTCGTTTTTGAGCAATTATTCGTATGAAAAGTTTCACTGTTCTAGTTGGTAGTTTATACATTTTTTCTCAGCAATAATTGGCGAAAAATATGAACTTAACAATTTCAAGGCATTTATTGCCGTTTTAAACGTTTTTCAAGCACATTGTTTTGAATTTAAAAGCTTGATTGTGTTCAAAAAGTGTAACTCATCCAGCATGATAAAATTCTTGATTATTTGACGAAAGATGGATCTTAGAGGATTTTTTATTTTTATAAAAAAAAGAAACTATTGCAATAGTTCCAAATAATTAAAATAAAATTTTTCAAAAACTATTTCCATTGAAATCCGTATTGACCCATTCTGAGATGAATACTAGAGTTAACATATTTTCATAGATATTACCGTCAGGAATGACGACGGTAACTCCCCTTAGGATCGGGATAACACTTTTTGCGACAAAATATGGAGGGATTTAACGAGAAATAACATTAGGTAGGTATATGATATATAAAAATCTTTATATATAATTCCGAACGGTCTTTGAAATTGTGAACAACTTCGGGGCCCGATTTTAGTGTTAGACGGCTCATTCGAATCAGCACGGCCCCAAGTTTGTTGCAAAAGTGTCGCCGTTCGTCTCTATACCCGCCTTGATCGTGTTCTAATCGTGCATTCGTGTGGAGGTGCATTCGTGTTCTAGACCATTTGAGATATAGAGATGACTGCAAAGGTAGCTTTATCAGTCTTGGCATACTTACCTTCCCCTGTATATACATAAAAGAGTGCCTTGAGTATGCTCATATCAATAAGAAAGAGTGGATAAAGTTTAGTGACTCCCACCACCATTTTACAAGGGGTGGTGAAAATTACATTGCAGATTTTAACAGGTTAAAAAGGTCAGAGCACTCTTATAGTCATTGGGCAATTACCTTTTTGAATAAATTACCCCCAGCTATTCGAAAACTTCCATTCAAATGTTTCATTACCTGCATTGATAGATTTTTGAAGAAAAATGCGTTTTACACCTATGACGAATTTATGAAATATGATTTTAGCGAATGTGAAATACTGGCCAAAGAACTTAGGTGATATTGCAGACTCGGGTGGATTTTTTACATGTTATTGTTTTGCTTTAAACTTTTATGACTCAAGCGGAGGATATCATGTTTAGTACTCTCGCTTGATCTGTAGTAGTAGTAGTAGTCGTTGGTCTGTGATATTTTAGGTGTTTTAAAAAATAACCTTGTTATCGACTTATCAAAATGTGTATTTTTCTTCATTGTTTGTTGTCAGTTTTAATTATCATATTGTTATTTTTTTATAATAAGTATGTATCTGGAGCGTGAATGTAAATTATTAGTATGTGACTGTTGTGTGTGTGTGGTTTTCTTTCCTTGTTGGTCGGGTTTCCTGGCTGGTCCTAGGCGGCGGCCCCCCATTGGCGCTGATTTGTTTGGTAAATGTGCTGCGTGTTTACGTTGCGTTTTGACAGGGCGTCTGGTGGTGGAGAGAGCTTCTGCTCCCGCTGGCGGTTTCCACCATCAGTTGCCTGGTCCGGGAAGCCGCCATGGTGGGTGGGGCCTGGGGCCGGTCGGGGTGCTCCCGGCCGGCGTGGGGGTTACCGCATGCCCCCTCAACTCCTTAATTATAGTTCCGACGAGTTTCTAATAGTAATATTGAATTTCATAAGAATATGTAATGACGATTGTTATGTACAATTTGTATTCAAAACATGAAAATAAAGACTATGACTATGACTATTAGCTTTGCACCAGGTCACATAACGCCGCAAATAGGTAGGACTTATATCGTTACCATAATGTGCTGAGTTCCTGAGTGATGTGAGAGGTACTACTGTTATACGGACTAGATTAGGGCTTTCCAAGCCCTAACAGGCCTCTAGTATGATATAATTCCAAGCAATAAATTCGTAGCAAACAAAGGCCTTCCCGTTAATTATCTTAGTAACCGTGGTCCACAAAAAGTTCTAGTCATGCAGCATGTTCATATAAGCGAATTTTCGTAAATTATTGTATAATATTTTGTAACAAGTTTTGATGTTTAAGCACTTTGAGTGCAAATAAATTGTTAACTACAAATTTCATTGCAATAAACTCCATCTAAATAATGTCCAACGATTCAAAAAAGTTTTATAGATTTAAGCATTTTGGCAGTTTTTACCTATTTTTCGGCTAATAATAATGAAATTTAGGTAGGTACATTTTTTGGCTAATGTTCTTGTTGATCGTTAACAACCCTCTTTAGACTAAAATTCTGCTAAAAATATAAATTTAATGATTTTAAGCAGTTTTTAGTTACTTTCAGTGATTTGTTAGCACATTTTTTTAAATGTTACCAATTTAACGTGCTCAAAAACAAGAATGCTGGCCAACAAACTCATCCTGTCATTTGGAAACCTTGTTTTTTTTTTTTTTTTTTTGTTTTTTCGCGCAAGAACGGAATTTTTTACTCAATGCTAAGGAGAGTTATCGTCTGAATGGACACACACACACACGCACGCTGTTTATGAAAAGGGTTCAACTCTAGGATTCGTTCAGAATGTCTCAAAACGGATTTCAATTACGAAAATTTCCGAAAATTTTGATTTGCAGTAGCTTAATTTTTTCCAAAAATTCTATATAGGTAAATCCATAGCAATAATTCCTCAAAACTCTTTGCGTAAGTCCAAATAGGAACTCCCATTTTCGTTGCATATTCGAAGCCCATACGCAATTTCATTGAGAAATGACTCGTCACCAAATTTTAGGGTGAGCCCAACCAGAGACAATTCAAAAAAAATAATGGAAAAATGTGCTCATATATGGTAGAATATCGAGTTTTATTAAATTGCCACATTTCATATTTTATGTGGGTTTCCTTACAATTTTTCACGCTGAATCACAAAATCATGTCCTTTTACAAGTGATATTTGTAAGATTAACTTGGAAAATCGTGGAACAACGAGCTTTTAGTATGTTTATACTGTAAGAAAATGAGTTGATAAATATGCTGTTCTGGTTGTTTTTACAAGTTGGCAGCGGTTGTTAGCCTATAGTCTGTTGTCCACAAGGTACCCAGAAGTGGTCCGTGAGACTTTTTTGAAAACTTGATACACTTTCATATATATATATATATATATGCTTCGCCCCCCTGGACCCCCCTAATCTATACTCGGCGCTTCGCGCCTCGCCGGATCTTTTCTCTTTTCTACTGCGTAGAAAACGAGGATAATTATCTATGCAATTCTTAGCCTGAATCAACTTAGTTCTGGAATGTAGCCAGGTACGTAAGGAGAGGGAAATTGGTAGCTTGAAATGTGAATACTTATCACATAAATCAAGCGCTTTCCAACGAGTGGCGAACGATTTTTGTGCGATGAAAACTGTGGAAGTTTCATTCCCCTAGCAACGGCTGGGTTGTACGTGAAAAACACTGAAATTGTGACTCAATCTATAGCAACTACTCAACTACTCGGTTGTACGTGAAAATCATCGTTAATTTCGTCACGGACGTTACATAAAAAATTATTGAAGGTCGGCCTAAGAATTGCATAGCAATTAATAAATATGAAAAAGCGTTAAACTCTAGGATTTGTTTTGAAATGCCTCAAAACGGATTTTAATGAAAATTTTTTCGAAAACATTGATTTTAAAATTTTCAGAGCCCTTGCAATAGCCTCGTTTTTTAATGAAAATTCACTGAAAGGTTAATTAAGTTTAAGAAACCTCTGGTATAGAGGAAAAAAATGATTAAAACCAACAGTATTTGACATGATGATTTTGAGAAAAACTACTTAATCATTACCCTGTTCAAAACCCAACCTGTACTAGTGATTGACAGCTGTTTTTTACTATTCAATAAATAATTAGGTGGAGTTAGGTAGTACATGAGGTACATACAGGACTGGAGGTTTACGAGTGTTGAACTGAGGTAATTCCCAAACAATCGAGTCAAGGAAGGCTGGGAAGCCAAAGAAGCCCTCGGGACCTTGGATAAAAATAAGGAATCCAACCATTGACGTCTCCTTTTAAGAGAAGAACGACTGCCTTACACCTCCATCAGAATGGAATGTGCACTAAAGACAAAACTACACCAAGTCATTTAATAAAATTCGTCTAAACCCTGTTTTTAGTGTATTATTTTCAATTATGAACCTTTGTGTTATCGGTTCACCATAAATACTCCTTCAATATTCCTCCACGTTTTATTAGGTATTAATTTATTTGTTATTTATTTTGGACATATATATGTATATATCTTCAAGACTTTGAATCAATAATGTTATTCTCTACTCAAAACTCGGACTTATAATTGCGTCTAGTTATATTTTCTGAAGAACAAGGAAATTAATAGGGCGATTGCCAATATTTTTGTGGTCCTCCTCGTGAGAAAACCAGTGGTAGTAATTTTGATCTTGGTACTTTTGAGGAGTGGTAGTAGGTAACCACTTTTCTCATAGCTTTCTTTTCTCTTTCCTAATATTTATATCCCATATTTCTCATTCCTTCCTTATTTTTCTTCCGCATTCTCTCTCTCTCTCTTTCTTCCTTTCTTTTCTATATCCCTGTCTCTCTTACATCTGCCTGTAATACTATCATTACCAAGAATGTATGGAAAAACAATTTTTTAAATGTAAAAACTTACTTATCCAGGTATAATTTTATAGGTTTATTACACTTCACAATATAATGTAATTTTTCTTAGTATTTTTTCTTTTTCTTCTTTTTCTTTTTACAAGGAAGGGGCCTCAATCCCTTTGAACAAAATTATAAATAAACAAATAAAAATAAATTTTATTCACTCAGCTGAACAGGACTTGGTCGTAGCTGCTCCAAACCCCCAAAAGTAGCCTATATTTCAAATTTCATCAAAACTAGTTGAGGATAGCAAGTGGGTGGGCAAAAATAAATAATAAATAAATAAAATAAATAATAATAATAATAAAAATAAAAAAACGGTGAAGTGAGGGAAAAGTATGAAGAAAGTCCGATAACATGCGTTTTGGTGCCTCGTTCTGGCTTATAAAAAAACGATCAACCGTTACAAAATTGGCATCAGGCGACTCCGGGGGCTTGCCCCTCCCAAGATGTGGAATGGAAATTAAGTTTGCACCGACAGGGTGATGTTGGGGGTGGATCAAAGTAGGGCCGAAGTTCTACTTTGTTACTTATCTCGGCGCGCCTTTTTACTATGGTTTATTGAAAGCTTGACAATGCGAGGCTAGCGATTCGCTGGATTAAGTATAATTTTGTAATTGTTGACGTCAATTATGTATCTCATTTGTAGGCAAATAAAACTATTACATTGTTTGTCCTCATGGATTTATGTACCTAATCATTTATTCATCTGTTTATTTTATTTTTTGATGAAATGAATAGTGTAGCTTCAAGCCGAGAATGATGCACCTCATGCCATCTATTTCGTAGATTCCGAACTAAACATCTATCCCAGAAGCCGTGAGAAGACCTATAAGAAAGCCCTGATATTATCAGTAGGATCTTCCCCTGTGGTCGTAAGGTCGGTAACGTGGCAGGGGAAATAGCTGGTTTCTCTTCTCTCTCTCCATTATCTCCTCCCCTTTCTATCCGGCGTAGGAAGGCCGGAGCTCTCAATGTGACTTGGTGAAATACTGTTAGTGCGGGATCTACACTTATTTCTAATAGGGCTCTCGCAACACCGCCGTTACTATTCCAAGGCTGTACGCGTACGCGTCCGCTTTTTATTATACTTGCAGCGAGGCAATAGTACTAAACTATCAAGAGTATAAACTTCCGCTACAAGGGGGGCTTATAATCGGTATTTACGTACAAACAATCAATGAACCGATAAAATTTGCAAACCAAAATAACATTGTTCATTATTGTTTAGATAGGTAACATACAGGGTCCCTCATTTAGGGGACCTTACAAGTACACCCCATTGTTATTTCCTCTATTTTTTGAGGTAGAAGGAATAATTTTAAAATAATACCCCACCTAATTTTTTGGGTCGTTCTCAAACACGAAGTTGAATTTTTTCAAATGGTAACAACCATTTTTCATTGCAGATTCCAAATCTAGATACGTGAAATTTCATGAAAAAAATCGCACATCCCTCGAAAGTTTTGGTACATAAAACGTGAGCAACCACGAACGAAATGATAATAATCGAGCATTTAGTGGTATCCATTCAATTGATGCAATCATGTGATTTTTGACACAGAACACGTCGTGACATTTCATTGATGTTTGAAATGTCTATTCGAAATTTGGTTAATGGTACCAATTTATGGTAGGTATTATAACTTTCCTTTAAAGTTAAATCCTTTTGTTAGAGAGCTACATTATATTTACTTTCTTTTAAAGTTAAATCCTATTGTTAGAGAGCTACATTTTTCAGCGATTTCTTTATTGCTTTGCATTCCATAAGATTTTATTTTTTATTTCGTTTGTTTTTATCTTATTTATTTATATTTTTTCATTTTTTATTTTTGGATGTGCTATGGAACGATATTATAAATCTCAATGGATATTAAACCATGGTTTGTGTATTATTCCCTAAATGTATTTGTAACCCGATTTCATGGCTCCTACTTGTTTATATTATTAGATTTAGCAAATAATGTGCAATAGCCGAACCAACCTCCAAAATGCACACCTACAGGTGCCAGTGGGGGAGCAGGTGCTGTCTACGTAAACAACACCTGACCCTTCCTCTCTCCTCGCTCCCTTCCCACAAGCGAGGGCACCTTCGGGTACAGTGACGAAGAAGCTGTAGGGGTGTGTCGGTCCAGGTAATTCTCAGGAACGGTTCCAATGATTCCAGTGACATAGAAGTCACCGTTCTGAAATGCCGGTACAGAACTTCGAATAAAATAACGATCGCTACGAATCAGGGCACAGACTAACTTTTCATTCAATAGGAAAGCATTATTCAAGCCAGTGTCAAATAAATAATCATTTAATGAACGAGTCTACCTATACAAATAGTTTTTTGTTTTGATTTAAAAAAATTAGCATAGTAGCTTTTTTGGACTATTGCCCCTGCTTTGGATAAAAGTTGCTCACAGGGGACAGACGTAGCTACCACACATAGCCTTTTTTCGGCAACTTTGGAGAGCAGTGGAAAAATTTGCCAGTAAATGTTCCACCAATTAATAGGGTCAGCTCCCAACTCGATAGTTTCTTCGTCAAGATAACGTTGCAGCTCAATTATAGCGCGGCTCTCGGGAGTCTTTGTAGGAAAAAAAAAGTTGCGGTAGGGTTGGAAATATCTATAGCTTGATATTAAGCCTGTAAGGAGGTACTATCGATACCTCCCCTCATCACGCTCCTGGCCCCGCTTCTATTACGTCTATCTATTAAATTCCCGGTCCGTGGAACTGAACCGGGAAGGGCTGGATTCTTGTCACTGCTCGGAACCGTTCCGTGGTGAGACTAGGTTCCACAGTCCCGGTACCGCTGTACCGACACACCTCTAAGAAGCTAGCCTTGGGTAGACATTCATGCTCTGAAATCTGACTTTTCATTTTACTCTCCTCAAACCAACCTACCTTATCCCAAACCTAATCCTATTCGAACAATGGGACTGCATGTACCAGGTCAAAGTCCAATTGACCAACGGGACACTACGTACCGGGGCACTACATCCTTACCTTCAGCTGCTTGAACGAAAGTACTGGGCTGAAGTATCCAACAACTACCTAACTGGATTC
Source organism: Adelphocoris suturalis (assembly GCA_030762985.1). Classification (NCBI taxonomy): domain Eukaryota; kingdom Metazoa; phylum Arthropoda; class Insecta; order Hemiptera; family Miridae; genus Adelphocoris; species Adelphocoris suturalis. Next base: position 109,045,789 of record CM061043.1, read on the forward strand.
CGTTTACATTTCATTCGCTTTCTGATGGGACAAAAGTACCGTAAAGAACACAGATTTTGCTCAACAGGACTATGCGTACGGGGGCGAATTGAGTTCATTCCTCATGAAATCCTTCAGTTCCATAAAAATATCCAAAGTTGACTAGATTTTCATGTAATCCAGTGTCACAGGTCGTCTCAATCATTCAAATTCACATCTCACCCGAATAATTCAAATTCACTTTACTCGAAACTATACCCGATTACAAAGGTTTTCGTGTGATATGAACTGTAGAATAAGTAAAGATGAGATGAAAAGCACCCGGATGAAGATTTATCAAGTTGCAATCTCTTTCTTTGATGCCATCAGCGCAGCGGTATCTGTATTCAAAAATAATTGTAGGTATATTTTTGTTAGCTGATGACAAATGAGCAGTTTGTATCCGATTTGGATCTTGAAAAGATCTCTATTATTTCTATGGTTGCCATTCCCTGGGTTCCTTGTTTGTTAATTATATTTATCACCAGTAAGAAGGAGAAAACGAAAAAAATACCTATGTTTATTTCAAATAATGGTAGTAACTGACAACTATTGATAACTATTGACAAATATATTTTTTGAATAGGTACGAGAATCAATGAGAGATCCCTATATCTCTATTGAGTAAATCAGAATATTGTTTGTTTTCCCAAGTATTTGGCCATCGGTCATAAGGGCTTTTTGGTTATTTATAATTTTTGACGGTCCCTTGGTGGACGTTATAATATAACCGATTTTTACTGTAATTATTTAACTTATATATAAATACCAATGATGAATAATAAAATTAGTAATGTTGATAAAGTTTACTCACGTTTAGCTGGTGGGTGATTTTGTTGTAAGCCCAGTGCCATCTTTCCTTCGGTGTCATTTTCTTCCTCTCGATCATCGTTCGCGACTGATATGGGACCGGAGGTTCACTCATTATTATTTCGTCATCGAACGCCCGTTTCGCGATACCTGCCAACCAAAATTTTCTACGTCATTCACTATTAGTTCTATTGACATTTACAAATTAGATAAGTTCAACATCACTATCAGAAGCTACTCAGTGAACGGAAAGTCCACATAGCGCTGGGTTTGTATGGGAACTGGTTTCAAGCCTTGTTGAAGCGGAATCAGTCATTACGTTATCATGTTTTCCGGGCAGTCGTTCAAGGGCAATGATAAATTCGATTCATAACACTGACAATTTCTGTCAATGCCTTCAAAGGACATGTTCAAAATTTTCGAAGTAATAATCAAGAATTTATTAGAAATTCTTCGAGAAAATTACGAAGGTATCATATTAATTCAAAGAATAGTGCTTTTGTACTCGTACTTTCCATTCCACACAATCTAACTCATTTTTGCTCAGCGCTGCAGAAAAATTCTGCTGTGATAATGAGAAACATCTCAAAGTTTTCTATACTTCCCTTGATAATAACGTCCGTCCAGTTCATCATTATGATTTTATTTTTTGATTAACACCGTAGGTTAGGTGCACCTCTAAATGCACAAAAGAGTCTGGGCATTGAGAAGTGATGCCGGTACCAAGCGCATCCTAACGGATTGATGCCAAACCTCCACCGAACTATTACATCATCCTGATCTATTTGTCCAATTAATCTCAATTTTTACTAAGGGATTGGCAACTTGATGTTATGTATTTTTGAGATGCGAGCTTGCGAGCATCGAGACTGCCAAACTATACACAGAATTCTGATCTATGCTCTCTAGATCTGGAGACAATCAGCTAGGATGCTCTCGGTACCGGCATCACTTCTCAATGCCCTCTAGATTCTCCTTGCGTAAAAGAGTCTTTAAATGCACAAACTCAATCCTCAGAATCGATTACAATCTATTTCTAATATGGTAATTTATAAGCCTAAGCTTTTTTCATCAAGTCGAGCAATTTTTTCAGTGATATGTTTTGAGTAAAAACAACTCATATCTAATATGAGTTGTTCTTTTTGAAACTGCCGATTAAAATAGGAAGAAAGTTGTGTTAGAAACAAACCTCACCGCAAATGAAGCCACATATATGAAGCAAAAATAAGTAGTCCGAATCATGTAAATTATGAGGCAAGTTGAGATGTTCTTACTCGAACAAAGTAACTCATTTAGCAGACTTGAGTTATTTCCGGGCATATTTGAGATGTTTTTAGTATCGTTCCGAAAATATTTGATGTTTTTGACAAAAAATGTCGGGTTTGACAAAATTTTAATAGTAGTTTTCACTATTTTTCGATTTGAATTTTCTACTTCTCCATTGAAAAGAGCGCATAAAAATAAATGGTAGTACTCCAAAACCTCATTTGGGGAAAATTTGGACATGAGCATCAAGAGATTAATTTATGTTAATAGCAATTAGTATTTAGTGTTAAACTTAGAAGAAGCTGGCCCCTGAGTAGCCGTCAATGCCCGATTCCACCCAATCTTTGTCTAGTACAAGACACCCCTCAACGATCTTGTACTGTAGTATCCATCCTCCGGAGTCCTTCATTTCATCTTCTTCCTTCTTCTGACTGTTTTCCGAATTATTGTTTTTCAAAAAGCAAAAACTGATGTGGTACTTGGTGTGGCCTGAATCTGACTTTAATCTTGGGAGGAGACAATGATGTTGAATGCAAGGATCAGCAATCCTAAGTTTACATTCCGGAGGAGAGGATTATCGTGGAGGAAGAGAATGAGTCACCTATTGCTAACATGAGAGCAAGATACTTCAGATTTTAACACAGAATGTGTTTTAGCCATGGACTAACTAGCCGAAAATGGAACGCGGGATGGGAACGAAATGTGTGACGGATGATTTTCACGTACAACCGAGCCGTTGGTAGGGAAATGGAATTTCCGCCATTTTAATCGCACAGAAATCGTTCACCATTCGTTGGAAAGCTCTTGATTTATCACGAATTTATTTCGGTTTTTTTTCGTAGTTTCATACTATAACTATATAAATTGATGTTATAAATGAATAGTAAACAATGACGCTTGTTTGGTTGTCACTTGGTTGCGCGACAACGCAATTTTCGTAGTTTCATACTATAACTATATAAATTGATGTTATAAATGAATAGTAAACAATGACGCTTGTTTGGTTGTCACTTGGTTGCGCGATAACGCAATTTTCGTAGTTTCATACTATAACTATATAAATTGATGTTATAAATGAATAGTAAACAATGACGCTTGTTTGGTTGTCACTTGGTTGCGCGACAACGCAAACACATTCTGTGTTTCAATAATTTCGTCCGAAGTATGTAAATAGAGGTAACCGGGGGTCCAGGGGGCTTGCCCCCTGGCGAGGCGCGGAGCGCCGAGTTTTTAGTGTATACATTTTATACCGTGTACAGTAAAATAAGTACCTAATTCCTGCTTTGTAAATTGTACTGTTCCTCATATATACCGATTGACAAGAAACTGTACTGTCACGATCCTCGAAATAAATAATGCGGAATGGATATTATAGTACTTGGTGCAAGATCCTGGATATTATACTACTTGGTACACATCGTGCATAATCGGCCATTGTCGGCTTACTCCTCGACACAGGGGCCAGTCTTTCCTGTTACGTTTGTGCAAACTTATCAATCGCTGTGATAGTCAAAAAGCCGTATGAACTCAGTCCGTTTGGATGAAATTTTCAGGAAATGAGCGGGTTAGGTTTTATTACCTTCGGAGGCTCAATATCCGACATCACTCCAATAACCATTCAGATTTTAAGCCCTAACAGCTGGTTTATACTTCAAACATCACAGATATACTACCTAAATAAAACAAATTTTAAATTATTATAAGTAGGTACGTCAATGTTTTTTAGACGCTGATTTTTATAAATTTCATTTCCTAGGATTCATTGAAAGTGATGCCCGATTTTGACTGATATTGGATTTTTATGTCAAATTTTGTAAACAGTGGGGTAGATTATCTCAAAAGTTGCCGACAGCATTAAAACTTGTTTACTTAAATGTATTTTGCAGTTCTAAAAACCGCTGCAAATTATCACACTAAATACTGTTATTTCTGTTTTGTTATTAGATAACCCTTCTACTTGAAATACTTGTCTATAATCATTAAACGAAATCTATCACACAATATCTAAAAATAACTGCACATGCCGCCTATCGAGGAGAAATTAATTAAATTCAATTAAACACCCATAGGTAGCTAGTGTTTCTTTATTCAACAAAAGCTGACCTGACAACTAAAAATTAATGAGGTAAAATAATTCACTACCTATTCTTCAAAAGTCCGGCTATTTAGGTGACAAAAGTTATAATGGACTCGATTTCGTGAAGAGAGAATTATATTGGAACTACTTATACGGCCAATTTTAAGGTTTAACCCCTTGCAGCTGATGCTCTTTTTTCTGTCAATGTTCTAGCCCTTAGGAAGTGCAAACGGATGAACGTACAGCGGTCCGGGTAGTGTTATTCAATTATTAAGGATGATGTTTATAAATTACGCCCCAAAAATAACTTGACGAAATTCAATTTCCAAATTTTAAGGTATGGTTCCATCAGGTCTTGGCATGCATTCTAATAGGTTTGGACTAGTAGAATTCAAAGCCGTGATCAATTGTTTACGACTTGACGATTCAGTGTATGCTCATGAATTCGCTAAAAGTATGATTTATAGCAACTCGGTACCAGTTCGGTTCAACAGATCAAGGAGTGCACTAGTCATTCAGTCAGGATTAGGACACGAGAAATAGTCCACGATGATCTACATAAATAGGGGTAAGCAAACAGTTATTGATTATTTAGATGGGTATTACTTAGTAATTTTAGGAATTACTTAGTACTTTTAGCATGAAAATAAGTATGTACCTATACTTTTTGGATGTTTATTACTATAAAGTCCCAGTCACTCAGAGTCACTCAGATCAGGAACAAGAATAGGTACATAGGTAGGATGCCTACAAAAAGAACCAGATGAAAATCGTTTGCCTCTTTTTGCCTTTGGTAGGGTTGTGTTTTTTCGTAGGAGAAGAAAACACGATTCCATAGTTTGTTTACAATTTATCTTCGCATACGTGTCAAATGTGTGTTTTTCAATACCTCCAGTACAAAGTACTGATCTGTGCTAGGTCTCATTATACGCATATTTGCATCTAGTATTAATATTTGTTCTAATTCCCGCCTGACTTAGTTATCTCAGAATTTAAGAAAAAAATCCATCCTCCATTTTTACAAAATGTGCAAAAAACAATTTTTTCGAAAATTGTGTATGAAGGTCTTGTGACCCATCATGTGACATAAATCTGTTCAGCGTTAAATATCCTTCATGATTAATTTTTATGTTTTTTATTTCAATTGGAAAGTTGGGTATTGAGTGATTATTCCACAATTCAAACGAGTGTATCTCAAAAACTACAACTGGTCCTGGAAAAAGAGCTACACAATCAAAATCAGCACCTTGGAAACCCCCAGAATCAGTGTTCTTTCTTTTGCGACGAGGAAATTTAATTTTGTCTGGCTAGATTATTGGGTTTTTGAGCCACTGTCCGCCGGATGACAGACTGACGAAATATATATATATATATATATATATCTATATATGCAATGGAAAATTTCATTACACATTACATTAGCGAATTGCAAAATTTTGTATCAAAACCACCGTAATGAAGGAGAACGGAAGAAGATGGAGCATTTTGAAATTAGATGTACGTATTTAGAAAACCTAACATTCACAAGAAGAAAGCATCGAAAATGAAACAGAAATATATATGTTCAGGTTAGTACAATCTACTAGAACTTATTTACCTGATAGTTGCATATCCATTCTACAGAAAAAACCGAAATAAGAACAAAAATCCATTTTCAATTTGTGAAATTGCTACTCTGAGAAGTTGAATGTAACTAAAATCGTTTCGCTCTAGCGCTTGGCTTCAACGAGCGTTTTATCACTTTTATGCGACTCAAACTAAACTGCTATTTGTTTAAACATGTAATTAGAATGTTGACAACACGAAACTAGATTCGCCCTTGTGTATTTCCACCTTGGAGTTCTCTTAACAACTTTCAACGTCATCTGACACACTGTGCGGGGGCACACGGAGCTTTTTAATTAGATTTTCCAAATCTTTTCATATTAACACGTTCATATTAATAGGAGATTTAAGATAGGAAAAAAATTATTGAACGTTCAAGCTTAAGGTTATGCTATTGTAGGGGGTAAACTGTTGTATAGTCCACACAAGTAAAGAACTGGGCTCTGTTCTTCATCGTAACCCTGTTTATAACTAGAAAACTAGCACTAACATTAAACGCATATTTATACAGGATACCCCCTTATTTATAAGGTGTAACCCCTGCTACAACCGTTATTTTAACCGTTATTTTTGGGTTAAAGAAAAACAATTCTTTTTCAAACTCAATTTTTGTTGTGTAAGGATCTTACAAAACGACAAAATTTTACATTGCCATAATTTCGTTTTTAGCGAATTTTCTTAGAAAATAAAGCTATTGCAATGGCTCTAAAAATTTTAAAATAAAAATTTTCAAAAATTTTCTTCATCGAAATCTGTTTTGAGGCATTCTGAAATGATTCCTATATTTTAACGCTTTTTTATATGTATATATATATATATATATATATATATATATATATATATATTTATATATGTATATATATATGTATATATATATATGTATGTATGTTTACAGACGATAACGATAGAATTGAGATAAAAACTTCGTTCTTTCGTCAAAAAATCAAGCATTTCAAAAGAAAGGATGAGTTTGTTGGACAACACTTTTTGAGCACATTAAATTGGTCAAATTTCAAAAAATGTACTCAAAAATTCTCTAAAAATGGCTAAAAATCGTTCAATTTATATTTTTTGGTAGAATATTGCTCAAATAAAGTTTATTAACTATAAAATAGAACATCCAAAAATTTATGTACACAATTATGCTGAAAAATGTACTTAAAATTCATCAGAATTTGCTAAAAAATCGATAAAAACTGCTAAAAAAGCTAAAAATTCAGAACCTCTATTTGAATAGCAGGTTATTATTTAGAATACGTTTTTTGCCACAAAATTAATGGTTAACGATTTCCTTGCACTCAAAAAGCTCAAATTTCAAAACAATTCAACATTATACAATACGATACCTAATTTACGAAAATTCGCTCATACGATCATGCTGCATGAATGGAACTTTTTCAGTTGGGAACCCCCCTTTTTTATTGCAGATTTGAATTCTACTTGCTTTTCATGAAGTAATGACTTGGTTTTTAATGCGCTCAAACAGGCGCAATTCCGCCGTGGAAATGCGCAATTCTGCTCCAAAAATGCAAAAATTGTGAAAAATTTAGTTATTGAACATATTCAATTGCAACATGTAATAGGTATATGATTTTAGTGTAATTCTGCGCTGAGCATCGTAATGATGTTCATTTAGAGATATTTGTAACACCAACTTGGGAAAACACGAAAAATCGAACAGTATAATACTGTTCGATAATTGCACTTTTCTCACTCATTTCCTCACAGAACAAAGAATAACTGCTAAAACGTAGTTTTCAGCGAATTATCAAAGAAATATTTTCGAGTCATGCAGCAAGATTGTATAAGCTAATTTTCGTAAATTATCATACTTTATTATGCTACATTGTTTTGAAAATTAAGCACTTTGAAGGAAAATATATCGTTAACTACCATTCTTATGGCGTAAATTGTTCCAAATTATATTCAGCGATTCAATTAGAAATTTTGGACTTTTAACTGCTTTGCAGCTTTTATAGATTTTTTAAGCACATTTTAATAAATTTTAAGTACGTTTCTCAGCAAAACTTTCATACATTTTTTTATTGTTCTATTTTATAGTTGAGTATTTTTCAGTGCTGAGTCCATTGCGACCACTCCCAGATCTCTTAGGTTTATAATAAATGAGAAAATTTTATTTGTAGGTGAATAATGCCCATAATTGACTAAATGTTGACAATAGCGGGATGTTAGCAATTCGGGATGGTACAGTTAAATTTTTTTTTTAGCGCTGAGTCGATTGCGACCGCTTTGAGATCTCTAAAGCCCAGGTTTCTAGAAACAGAGGTAAAACTAATGGTAGCAGCCCCGTGAGGTAAAGTCGAGGCAGAGGGTATCTACGAAGCGTAACTGAAACACAAGGCAGGGTTAGTACAGCTGCCCCTGGTATTATGTGACAGTTCCCATCAGAATCCAAGAGGATGCGCTTCCGTCGCTCTCGCGCGGGGCTTCATCCTCGTGTTCTTGGAAGGCTGCGTTTGGCGATAGATGGGGATCCGAGAACCGGAAAACAAATCTACTCCGAACATAGCACATATGATATTAGTACGAGTTGAATCTCTTATGGTACTGTCACACCACTCTCTATATATGTGCGGATTTAGGCCCCCATTGCACCTCTGGGGGGCGACTTAAGTCCTAGATATGGTAGCAGAGCGTGGTTAGGGTTATGTACGGCTAACGCTTAGCAATCCGATCCACTATTTTTGGGGCGTTAATGTTTCAGAAGAAACATTCCCCCCCCCCACAAAAAAAGGCTGTAAATAATGTCAACGTCTGAAAAAATTTACGGAAAAATCGTCATTTTTTAGCTTTTTGGAGCATCTTTGAGATCTAGGAATGCTTTCATGCGGCACAGCGTGAAAAGATACAGGGAAGCCAAACCTCCCTAATTCGAGCGTTCAAACTTCAATTTTTTACATTTTATAGACAAGTAATCAGTACTTTAGGACACCTGACATTCAGACAATCGGGTTGTGCTACCTAGTAGTCATATTCACAGCCAAAACACATATTTTTCGCTATGGAACGAATATTTTTGTCATGTCATTTGAGTTTTGTCCAGCTAGATTGGCGAAAAAAACACTGTGCGACGTTAGCATCACTCAAACCACCGGTCAATTGTTTTACTTGAGCATTGATTTTCCAATCGCCCTAGCCAATGACAGAGCTTAACACGGCAAACAGCGCAGTTACCTCTATAGTCACAGGAGGGACTGGGGTACCCAGGGTTTGAGAGTTAACCTCCGTTCTAGTTACGCCTTATTACCAACAACGCAGGGGTAACCCCTGCCACCCGTTCTAGATACCCAGCCTAAGATTCATAATAAGGGAGAAAAATGTCCAAGTAATAAATGCTCTTAATTAACCAAATTTTCGAGTTCTCGTGCGTGTTCTAAAATGTTCTTTGTTATCTAGTCATTTCGCTGTCCCCTCAGTTTTACTCAGGGCATGGTTGACGTCAATAATCAGAATTTAAGTGCCTAATTTAATGTTATCCACAACTTTTCTTTGGAAATTCGCTCTATTAGTCATGCTACATGACTGACCACTTTTTTTGGTGTTTTCCCAAGTTAAGTGACTCATGACTGTTGACATACCCGGGTCCGTATCCGGCAAGTGGCTGTTCATCTTCTCGAGAAGCGCCTCCTCGTCCATCGAGCCCTGGTGGTGAAGGATCGGCGGGAGGGAAGGCGACACCGTGGGCGACCCCGTCGCGTCGCCCTGACCGAGCCGCTGGTCGTCGTAGGATCCGTTGCGACCGGCGACGCGCGACCGCTCCGGCGGCTCCACGACGCTCACCGGACTGTCCCCTTCGTAGTCGTCGGCGGGCAGCTCGTCGTCGTAGTAGCTGTCCACGGACGCCTGCGCTTCCAGGTACCCTCGCCCATTCGTCTCAGGCCTGTCAAATATATAGAATTTCCTGATCAAAATAAACAATTCTCATATCAAAATAAACACTTTCCTATCAAAATAAACAATTCTCATATCAAAATAATCACTTTCCCGATCAAAATAAACATTTTCCCGATCAAAATAAACACTTCCCCAACCGAAATAAACATTTTCCCAACCGAAATAAACATTTTCTTTATTAACATCAAGACAAAAAAAATGAACTTGCTTCTTTAACAATGTGTAGACTATAAACATAAATGTTTCTTTAACAATATTCAAAAAACGAAAACAACAAAATGTAAGTTTAATAAATTGCTTCACCCGCAGCTGCTGATATTGTTTTGACAGAGGTGTTCATTACATAGTTCCCACAATCATCAGTATTAATTGCAGCAACTGCTCTGGTAATTACATCCTCTAACACATCGTTTCCCTGTTCACTTAGAGTGCTTCGGAATATTGACTTTATTTTTGAAAAGGCGTTCTCCACAGGATTGAGTTGGAAAGAGTAGGGCGGGAGATAATTTACGTTTATTTTGGTTGGGAAAATGTTTATTTTGGTCGGGAAAATGTTTATTTTGATCGGGAAAATGTTAATTTTGGTTGGAAAAATGTTTATTTTGATCGGAAAGTGCTTTATATGCACTTAGTTACAAACTAGCTGGTTCACTCGTGCGTTACACAGGTTTACTTGAATATACGCATATACGCCCCCCAAATCCATCAAATTTCGGAACACCCCCTATGTACCTGATTCAAAAAAGTCCTTACTTAAATGTACTTACTTTAAAATTTCCTATCATTATCAAACTACCGGGATTAACCCCCACTCCACCTCTACAAACAACCCCCACATTTCAGCTTAAAAATCCCCTGATCCCCAATTGGTTTAGTGACGTTCGGAACGCTTTAAGCCCCCCACCCCCCTCCCCTCCCCCACCAGTGTGGATCAGATTTGAAAATTTCGAAAAAAGAAGTCTTTGACTTCAATTAGAGTAATTCAAACATATTCGACAATCAAATTCCCATTTTGTTCAGTGATGACAAAGATACCCCTTCCCCCTATTTCCCCTAAAACACCTCCTTCTATTGACTAGATTTAAAAAATTTCAAGTAGCCTGTGATTTAAGTTAGAATACTCCGAACATATAAGACAACTCAGATCCTCAGTTGGTTCAATGACATTCAAAACGCTTTAACTCCCCTACCCCTCCCAATGGAGGCATTGTGGGTCAGATTTGTAAAGTTTGAAAAAAGTAATCTTTGACACGAACTAAATCTCTCGCGACGAAGTTGTGGAAACCCATTTCAAAACGGAAGTTAGTGAAAAACGTCGTCTATTTCCACAAAAAATAAAGAGTTATAATGTTATATAACATTGTAACTTTTTATTTTTCGTGGAAATAGACAACGTTTTTCACTAACTTCCGTTTTGTAATCTTTGACTTGAATTAGAGTAATCCAAACATATTCGACATTTTGAACGGACTAGAAGCATACATTAGGGAAGAAACTTAGGAGGTATAAACGTAGATGGAGTAAACAACATGCTACTTTTATTATTTGCAGTTGATATTGCCTTGTTTGGGGATTCTAAACCAGATATAGAAAAGAAATTGCATGCCATTCATGAATTTTCTAGTTCTATGGGCCTTAGCATGAATGCATCTAAAACAAAAGTGGTGTGTTTCTGTAAAAGAGGGGGGTTGGAACAAGGAAATGAATTCCTTATTGGTAAGTGTCCAGTATCAGTAGTATTAGAATATATATATATATACCTTGGAGTTTCTTTTGGATCCACTGGATTGTTTTCAAAAGCTATGGTTAGTTTTAAACCAAAGGCAATGAGAGATTGGGGAGTTACAAAGCAAGTTTTGGGTAAAAGCAGATGCCAAAGTTGGGATTCCGGCTGTTGCATATTTGATTCGTTGGTACGTGCCGTTCTACTGTACAGTTCGGAAACCTGGAGTTTACGTTACTGGGGTGAGATTGAAAAAATGCAATCAAAATTCATCAAAGCTGTTCTATTGTTACCCCATGGGACACCTGGATATATGATTAGAACGGAGACGGGAAGATTAAATATTGGGGCATAACATTTTGATCGCTGCTTAGGGTTGTGGGAGAAGATTCTGAGGATGGGAGACGAGAGATACGCCCAAATTTGCTGTAAACAGTTGGTGAGAACGATTTTAAACGGACACAGCATGGACAAATACAACTGTGTCGAACAACTTGGAAAAATACTTAGCGGACCAGGATGGAATATTTATCGTTTACCTATTATTCAGACTAATGTTACGAGGTCAAAATACAACGATTAGGAACGCATACTGTATTCTTCTTGTAGTGACTATTATGAACATCTTACACGAACATTTTGAAACCAATACACTACTTAGAACTCGATGTATCTGTTATACAAAAAAGAATGCTGGCCCAATTAAGAATGAGTAATGAAACACGGTTATTTTTATATTTAAGCGAAGAACTCTCTATAAAAGTTGTACAAAATGTCCCCTGTATTTTATGCAACATGGGAGCGCAGGAGACTGTACGCCATGTGGTATCTGAGTGTCCTCAATTATGGAATAAAATATAGAATATATGAAATATAGAAATATATAAGTAGAACAAAATATCTAGGAAATAGAATGTTATCAGAAGAGCATTTGCTTAATGTAGTTTTAAAATGAGAAAGCAAAGAAGAACTTCTCATGGTTTTCCAGTAGGTATAATAGAACGTAATAGAATTATTCGTAATAGAATTGTTCGAACGTAAATTAGAATTAGAAAGTACCAATTATTGACAGATGTTAATTTAGGGTAAAATGATGTAAATGATGAGACAACTTGTAAATTTGTATTTATGGGACCTGAAACAATAAAGATTGATTTGATTTGATTTTTTTAACATGGAATCATGTTTTAGCGATGGATCCCCCGCCAAAAAGTGAGATGAAAGTAGCGCCAATAATTGTGATGATTTCCGCTTACAACCCAGTCGTTGCTAGGGATATGATACTTGGTCGTTTTTCATCCCACAAAACTCGTTGACCATTCGTTCGAAAGCTCTCGATTTATCCAACCATACTATATTAACTACTGCGAAGTGCGTGGCCAACAAGCTGAGTTATGAGCATGGTTATATGAATAATTGTATACACACCGGTGATCATTCTCAATAATTGATATTGTGAACATGATTGCAACCGCTTGTTAATTTCTGATGATTTCATTGAGCTGGTGTTTCGATTATGTGATTCATAGCAGATGATCCGAATATTGCGAGAACGGTTTGATTTGTGAAGCGGTGGTTAAATCATTTTAATAGGTAATTTCTATACTTTACACTATAGGAAGCTGTAATTTCGTATGTAGCCTCTTTAGCCTCTTTCTATAATAAAGTGAATGTTTACTCGCGAGTTTCTATTAGGAGATCATCATCTCACAAGAGCTCAATCGTCGTGATCATTTCTATAATAAAGTGAATGTTTACTCGCGAGTTTCTATTAGGAGATCTTCATCTCACAAGAGCTCAATCGTCGTGATCATTTCTATAATAAAGTGAGAGCGAGGAGCTAAAACATGATTCCATGTTTTTTACATTTTAGCAGTCAGGCTCAAAGTAATAACATCCGAGGGGTCCAGGGGGGCGAAGCCCCCCTGGCGAGGTCAAGGCTAATTATTATTAATTTTGATAGGATAATCCACATATCTATTAGGTTTATAAGGATAATTTATATATAGGGTTTGTCTTATTTATGTCAACAACCAAAAAGACTTCACCTGTCTTGGGAATCCTGTTTCTGCAGGTAAGCGCGCTCCGCCTCAGACTGGGAGCCTCTCTTGTAATCCCTGTCGAGGTCAGGAGGGTAGTCTCTGTCGATGGAGTCCTGACGTCCGCTGTAGTCCCGATCCAGGGAGTCTTGCTTGCTGAGGTACTCGTCAGTCTCGTCGAGGTACCTTTTCCTCTCGTCCTCGCTGTACAGCCTCTCGTCTTTGTACATCTCGTCATCGTCTTCGTACTTACTGTACTGGTCGTCGTATTGGTCGTCATCATACCTGCATTCAGAAACAAAGTATATGACCAGGACTGAAAATCACACCTGACACTCTTGACGGCCCTGGGATCGATCGGCATTAAAAGTTCTAGTATATAGAAACTAAATAAAAATAAATAAACGCACAAATACAGTACCTAATTAGTGGCTGGCGATTTTTTCGATATCTTGCATAATCTTACAACACACACAAAATATCTATTTAGTAAATTAAATGATGAATGCATGTAAACTATTAGTGAAATGACGGACAGCGAGTGGGAACCCTGGTCGTGCCTTAGTAACGATTTTTAGTGTCGACAAATCCAATATTTATACTCAGTGATGCCTACTAAGATCAGACATCGTTTCATCAAGCTAAATAAACTGTATTCTTATGCCTTACATTGTATTTCTTGGGGAGTTACTGGTTGAACGGTTTCGTGAAAACATTCAGAATTCAAATACAAACGTGTTTGTCTTCAGGGTACTCAAAACAGACGTGTCGGATGGAGATTTTTTCAAGAATATTATAGCGTTGGGAAGAATCAATGTTTGGCGTCAGGTGGAACTGCAAAGTATCAAAAAGCATGGAAATAAAAACCAGTTGTTGCTCTTCAGTACTGAACTCATGTCTGGTTCATGATCAAGACCTAAAAATCCATTTCCGAACAAAAATATGTTCGACACTCAGAATCATTGAACCACATCCTATAATTATTCTTGAGTCCAGGAGTAATTTGATGACGGTGATGGATCGAAATATAAAGGGAGAACGAAGCCATATCTCAAGGCGGCTTCCGATATCAACAATCTAACAATGCTCTAGAAGCCTGATCATGAAGGAGTAGTTGTGGAAGAAGAAGAGAAACGCTTTCCAAAACGGGTGTTGTAGCCTCACATTTTCAGCTCAACACATTATGAGATCATTAACATTTTTTCCTCGCAATAAACAAATAGGAAGACGGTTGAGGAGCTGAGTGATTGTAAATACACCTAAACAGAAGCAACCCAAGAGGCTGGTCACCATCTCAGAGAAATGAGCTACAGCTCTCCTCTGACTGAGGCCAAAGGGCCTTCGCATTATCACCAATCTCCTCACTGGCAACTGTCTATCTCAACATCTCAGCACATACCATCCAGAGATACCAGCTTAACAGGAGCGACAACACTCTACAGTAAAATTCTGCTGTCGCTGCTGCGAAGAGATCGAAACAGCACAGCTTGTGAATCTTGTGATAGCCATGTTATTGCATCCGACACTTGAGAAAGGGTTCACTTATCTCTGCCAGCGTTGATAAGGAAATGCCGGAAAAATACCTTCTTATTGAGAAAGAAGAGGTCAAAGAACAAGTTCTTAATAATTAATACTTGGGTCACAAAATATCAAGTTTGGAAGGAAACCTATAATTAAATCCATCCATTTATCTTTTTATCTCGAAAATGGAGACCTCTTCGGTAAGAAATTAGTTACATGTACTCGCTGGTACGCTGGAAGCGTCAGCACTTCTGAGACCAAGAAGGAGATGTTTGGAGCCTCAAACAAAGAGAGAAAAATTGAATCATCATTAGTTTGTCAGGCGCACAAGTCTATCGGACCTGAAAAGATCACGAGAGACGAGGAGAACAGACTGCTCGATCTTTCATCCGATTTTTCCAACCCACGGGGCAGTTGGTCCGAAGTCCTTTTGGATCCTTGTATAAATAAATAAACGCATTCACTGGGGTCAAATGGGTTTCATCCTTTGACAAGAGCTGAAGCCTCACAATGCTTTTCCATTTATGGCAGATTTACTTCTTAAAAAAGGTAGGCTGTATGCAGAATTCGTCCTTCAGTTGGAAATCGTACTGTGGTGTTCATACTCCGGGAACCTATTACTGAATCAACAACATATATTTTGAGGGGATTGAAATAAGAACCGGAAAAAAAATAAAGGGAAAACAACTCAAGACCAAGTTCCCACATGCGACTAAGTCTTGAGTGAAAATCGTTGGGAGGGCAAAAATACTCCAAGTGGCCAGATGAGCATAAATAGGGGTAGAACTCCTGGATGGAGATCATCAGTAGCCCGATCACTGAATTATTATCTAATATTCTAAACGGAGAAAAGACTCCGCCAAGGAAGATTTTTTTGTGAACCAGTGGACTTTCACTCAATTTGTGATACTGAGAGTACTTCTAGTGTCATGTGGGGAGTCTGTTTATCAGGCAAGCCATTCTGAGCCATGATGAGAGCACGCCTAAGGCTCCTATAGGTGTGAATGAATTTTACCAGAACCGGCAGGATTTCTAATATCTTCTCGTGAAAACGACTGCAGTTTGTATAGTGAAACGTAAAGATGTCCCTCGTTGAAATATCGTCTATAAGCAGACTGAGGATATTTCCAGAAAAGAATCGCTTGAGTCCAGTCTACACTGAGGTACATTTAAGGTCTAAAACATATATAATACATGTGGCGAATAATAATAATAATTGATTTCTCTCCACATTTGGACAACGTTTCTAGAATGAATTTCCATGAGGATGGGTCGAGGGCAAAAATCTCAGAAGGGCCCCTCATCTGCTCTGGAAGCACATTTGGCCTGGGTAGACGTATATTTTTCCGTCACATATTGGCCAATGATAATTTATTCTAAAGACATCATATATATGCATTAAAGTCTATGCCGTGAATTTGGGGTCTGTTTTTTTTTTTTTTTTAATCCGTATTTAAAAAACGATAAACAGAAATACCGTTTTATTTTCATTATTTAGATACACTGCATTTCATTTTATGAAGACCTTTTGGGGGAAGACGAACCGTTCTCCATTCACTCATTGAAAAGGAGATCAAAATGAGTCTGTGAGAAAAGGAAAACGAATATATTGATCGGGGCAGACTGACTAGGGGTATGAGCAGACTAGCTACCTCATAATGAAATAATAAATCGTTGCACAAGAATTCGTGTTCGTAGCTTTGTTCCGACGAATGTGGACTGATTTCCATAACTTACAGAAACTCGTAAACTAAACGAATGATAAATTATGAGCTACAATATATGTGCGAGCTGAATGAATGTCTAAGATGCCGATGTAAATATGAAAATATGTAAACAAAAACCTTGTATTAAGTGTTATTGGTAAACTACGTAAGCTAAAGCTAGTGGAAAATGCTGAAAAGAACGCAAGAAAACAACCTTGAAAGATAAACGAATAAGTACGAACTCTCTAAACAATGTATATATTCGTTAAGATGAATGCATGGATGTTCAGCGTGTATGCCGAACAAATTTACATAATCTAATAATTGTGGCAAAATAAAGTGCAAGCAATTTATTTCAAGAAATGCAGCAATAATCGTAAGTACATAATGCAATATTTGGGTACCTACATAGAAAATTAGTTCGGGTTTGAAAAGTGGTCTATTGGTTAAGTGAAGAACGGAATATTCATGTATTTTACATGGAAATATGAGAAAGACAGAGTAGAATGAGAAGAATAGACTTTGTACATAAAGACGTGATTAAAATAAGTTAGTATAATTAAATCAATGGCATCATTAATGGTTATGGAAATCAAGATCAAAGAGTTGAAGATTTGTGTTTTGATTGAAGTTTTAGACTTTACAATCACTCAGTAATTTCGCAATAATGCTGCTTTAAGGACAAATCATATTGAATGAGGCTGGTTCTTCTTAATAAGGAAAGTTTGATTCTTCATTCATCGATCAGAATTAATTTTGAGAAATCTGTATGTAGTGGATTTGTATAGGTTTGACTTGACGTTGGTAGACCAAGTCGGACATTTATATTCCGATTATGCGGGTTGGTTTCTAGGTCACCACCGTGAGGAATGCGGGCGGAGCCGCCAAGGTCAACTGATTTCGCGGGCCGGAAGGGTGGATAGTCCGGGTCGCAGCCGCGCGGAGCGCTAGGCTCGTGAACCGGGTGCTGGGTTCGATCAGTTTCGTACTTAGCCGTTTTGTAATATTCCGGCCTTAGATTTACATCTGTAAGGGGAATATACTGAGCTTGGTTGAGGTACTGAAAAGTATCCTCTGCTTTTTGTGCATTTGGAGTGTATTTGACACTCGGATCGACCGTGTAAGCCTGCGTCGGATATCGTGGGTAATCGGACAGCTTGGTCGAATCGAAAAGATCGGCTTCAGAGCGAGTCTGAAAGGTTTGCTCGATCTTTTGTGTAGGTGAGTCTTGTTCGACAGTTTCTCGAACGAATACGTCGGGAGAGAAGGCGATCCGGACGTGTGGATCGCGCCGTGCGCTGATGGTTGGTTCAGCGGACTCACCGGGGGGCCGGTAGGGCGCACTGCGTTGGTCAATCGCCCCGGCCTTGCCGCCTTCCTCCTTCCCCCGCAAGGGGAAGTAAGAAGGCTGACGTTCCATCGAATTTGATCGAGTTTTTGGCTCGTTTCGATGCCTCTACGTGTGAAAAATAGAGGGTTTTGGAAGTGGACTCGCTTGCCGGAACGTCTTTCCAATGTTCAGACGGCAGGGTCCTACCTCGCAGTCTTAAAAAAGACTTCCGTAGACGGTAAATTAGAGCGTAGGAGCTGAGTAATTTACCGGCGCGCCCCAGCGGTCGACTACGAGCTGAAGGCTGTGTAGTCCGGGTGACACGGCTCGGAAACGTCCCTCGGGCGTACTGTCTAAAGAGAATATCGATAGAAGTACCGGGTGGCGTCCTACCAGGAGATCTACGTTGGGCAATGAGCAGGATGAATAATCACTGGACTCGTAGATGCCAAGGCGAAATCTGTGAGGAGAGAAGGTCTAGCTTGTAGAAAGCAGTGAGAAGCCGTTCTTGAGATGAACTCGCAATGCAGAAGGTTCGTCAGCGTAGAGCGTGTAGAATTCTTCGTACTTCGGAGGTGTCGTCGTCGAGAGCGGAGAGTGGAATGATTTGCCAGGCTCTGAACGAGGTATTTATAACAAAAAGTGGTGTCCACTTTATGGTTAGTATGCAAATTAGTTTCGTCAACTAATTTGGTACGATCAAACTAGCTTCGGATTGGCTCGCTCAATTTCGTAAATTCGGCTGTGCAATCTCATTGGTTCGCTCAGTGTTTTCTCAGTATCTGGGCATACGATAGCTGAGTTGGTTTTTCGAGGTGGTTTCCCTGCGTCCGTTGCTTTGACGGGGTCTGAACGACCTTGAGTTTTCCTAAGGCGACTTGTTTCGAACTTTTCGTCGCATCTATCTCGCCCAGTAAATGTTTGGGGAGGTCGCCTTGCGTGTTCTCGTTCAAGGCGACCTGTCTCGAGATGTTTGTCGCATCTCTCTCGCCCAGTAAATGTTTGGGGAGGTCGCCTTGTGTGTTCTCGTTCAAGGCGACCTGTCTCGAGATGTTTGTCGCATCTCTCTCGCCCAGTAAATGTTTGGGGAGGTCGCCTTGCGTGTTAATCTTTAATATTTCACTTTTGGGAGAGAATTTAGTATTTTCTCTCCGGTGAAATATTTTGTTTGACGGAGTTGTACTTCGACGTCTTGTAAATATTTTTGTGGTGTGCCTACCTCTTTTTGGTAGCCCTGAAAAGGGCTGTTGACAAGAGGGGGTGGATTTCACCACAGGGGCCCTCCCAAGACGTCGTGTTAATAACGACGACGCCGGTTGGGGTGATTCGAGCGCCGTTACCCACCTCTCGTCGAATTTGGTAGAGGGGACGTGCCTTCTGGCAGATTTTCGGGGAGTTTTCTCCTTACTTTCTGTCTGATTTTGTGACACAGATTGTCCTTGTGATACAGCTTCTTCCGAGTGTAGAGTATAAGCTGGTTTGATTTGCTGTTTGGGAACTTTTTTAGTATGTTCGCCAATTTGCACTGTAACCGAAAACTTATCTCTTTTAACCACTTTGAATGGTCCCGTGTAAGGACATTGCAGAGAGGTGAGCTGTGTGGGCACTCTGATATAGACATGAGTACATGTATCTAAGTTTTTGGGCATGTTTACGGCATATTTTGTGTTATTATGTTTAATATGCGTAGGTCGGAAGAAAAGAGGTTCCGAAAGGTTCGTAGAAGTTACGAAAATGTCTCCTGGGAGAGGTACGTCAATCCCGTAAACTTTTTGGAAAGGCGTAGTTTCAGTCGCCGGGTCTACTGCCGTACGCATGGCGAGTAGAACTTTGGGAAGTGCATCGAGCCAATTTTCGTTCTGAGCTTTGAGAGCTTCTTTCAAAGATCTGTTTCTGCGTTCTACCATACCGTTTGTTGATGGTTTGTATGGTAACGTGTGAGTATGTTTTACTCCGAGACGTTCCATAATGGAATTGAACAGATCTGATTCAAATTGGGTGCCTTGATCACTTGTGATGTATTTAGGTACGCCCTTTGAAGCTACCCAAATATTGATAAATGCATTTGTGATTGTGGTTGTTTCGATGTTGTTGAGAGGGACTGCCTCTAGCCAACCCGTTGCTCTATCAACCATCATCAAAATGTAACGTTTCCCTCCTTTTGCTAAAGGTAAAGGTCCGGTAATATCCACGTGTACGTGTGAAAATTTGTTTGCCGTTTCAAATTCGGAGTAAGGGAGCTTCACGGAGCGCGTGATTTTTGCTCGTTGGCAAGTTTCGCATGCTCGAACCCAGTTTGAGACATCTGCACGTAGTCCGTGCCAAAAATATCGTTGTTTAACTTTATACACCGTAGAGTGTATACCTGGGTGTCCCAAATTGTGAATCTGGCTTATTATTTCTTCCCTTATTTCGTTTGGAATATAAGGTCTAGGGTGTCCTAGGTCTAGGTTACACCAAATTTCTCCTTGAGAGAATTCAACTCGTGTGAGTTTCAATTTGTCCTCCGCGGTAGGGGGAGAGCGAATTTGTGAATTTGAAATGTGCAGTAGAAGATTGCATTCTATTGCAGCCGTAATTTTCGAAATTTCAGCTATGGGTGGACCCTCGTCCGTCTGTGTTGAAATCGATTTCGTTTGAATTTCGACCGGATCGAAGGGTCTGGAGAGTGCGTCGGCGACGACGTTGCTCTCTCCTGAAATATGACGAATGTCACTCGTCATTTGAGAGATGTATGTTAGCCATCTTAATCTCATTTTAGAAAAATGAGCATTCTTTTTAAGCATCGTGCCTAGCAGAGGCTTGTGATCCGAACAAATATGGAAGGATCTGCCGTCCAAGTCGTTGTGCCAGTGAATGCACGCTTGGTAAACGGCGAACATTTCCTTGTCGAAAGATGCTTTGTTCTTCCATTGTTCTGGAATCTCTTTGCTGAAAAATCCCAATGGTTGGTACGATTTCGAGCCATGTTTGTCTGTAATTTCTTGTTCTAGTGCCGCTCCGATGTGTGTGTCGGAAGCGTCACAGACCAATCTCCACTCCGCCGTAGGGTGTGGGTGAGCAATGTTATGCAATGTTGCTTTGATCATTGCTTGCTTTAAGCTGTTGAAAGCTTTTTCTCTCTCTGATGTCCATTCGATAGGTGTTCTGTCATTCTTTTTGTTTGACTGAATGGAGTCATACAGAGGTTGTGCCGTGTGAGCGAATTTGCTTGAGCATGCTCGGTAGAAACCACACATACCTAGGAATCTGCGTAGACTTCGTACGTCCACTGGCCTAGGAAATTGTTCTATGGCTTCTATTTTGTCTCGTTTAGGAATTATTCCTTCCTTTGAGATAGTGAAACCTAGGAAATCGACGGTAGGTTTCGAAAAAACGCATTTATCAAAACCTACTCGAAGTCCGTGTTCCCCTAGTTTGTCAAAAATTTGTTGTAGGTGGTTCATGTGTTCGTTATAATTCTTCGAAGCCACCAGGATGTCATCTAGATAGACAAATGCGAAATCAAATTTTCGCATGATGCTGTCCATGTATCTTTGCCATGTTTGAGCCGCTCCGGCTAAACCCATGCTCATTTTCTTAAACTCATAAAGACCGAAAGGTGTAATAATCGCAGTTTTATGAGCGTCATCTGGGTGCATCGGGATATGATAATACGCTGATTTTAAATCTATTGTTGAATAGATTTGCGTATCATGTAAATTTGCTTGGAACGAGCGAATGTGAGGAGGAGGGTAGGCGTCTTTCTTCGTTTTCGCGTTGAGGAAACGGTAATCGCCGGTGATTCTCCATGACCCGTCTTTTTTTGGCACACAGTGTAACGGAGATGCCCATTCGGAATCCGATGGTGCAATTATGCCTTCTGAAAGCATTTCGTCAAAAGTCTTTTTGACTTGAGCCCGTTTTTCACCTGCCATGGGTCTAGCTCGGAAGTGTACTGGGGTTCCCTCCGTGGTTATACGGTGGTAAACCCCGTTGTTCTTCCATTTACCATGAATTTTGCTCATTTTATCATTGTATTTGTTAATGATAGAGCGAATGTTTTCGTCCTCCGTGATTTGCACGTCCTCTGGTTGAGGTGTATTGTCACGGTGAGGGATAGTAGCTGTAATTTGTTCGTCAGTGAACTTTTTGTTCAT
The DNA here is from genome assembly GCA_030762985.1 of Adelphocoris suturalis. Taxonomy (NCBI): domain Eukaryota; kingdom Metazoa; phylum Arthropoda; class Insecta; order Hemiptera; family Miridae; genus Adelphocoris; species Adelphocoris suturalis. The sequence continues at coordinate 109,067,938 of CM061043.1, forward strand.
GACTGCAGCTATTTTTTGATCGGCATAGCACTTCATTTTATCTTTATAAATGTACTTGTGTTTGACCCGTATTCCGATATCCCAAGATTCGAGGAATGGGATACCTAGGATCGCTAGATCAACTTTCGTGATCATAAACTCGGTGTTCATGTCCCCGAGGCCGATGTTAATTGTTGTGTCAGCTCGCCCTAGTGTATCGATAGGGGCTCCGTTAGCTGCTGTGAGCTTAACGTTGGACTTGAGAATTTTCAAGCCCAATTTTTTTTGTGACATTGTGGGGCAGAATGTTCACTTCTGCTCCCGTGTCAATGAGAAATTCAGTGCCATTTAGTTTGCACTTGAAAAAAAGCCTTTTATACTCAGTAGACTGCCGACGTATAGGCTCAGATACGCTGGCAGTTATTCGTTTTCCGAACTCTCTGTGTCGGAGGTTGGAATGGTACTTTCTTGTACCGACTGCTGAGTATTTTCGGTAGAAACCCGGGTTTTAGGTTGGCTTATAGTCGCAGCCTTTTTGCTAGTTTTGGAAGCAGTGTTTGTCTTCCAAGTGCAGTGTTCTGGGTCTGCACATTTGCGAGTTTCGTTACCGAAACGTACGTGGTTTCGACAGACGTAGGCCATCGGTTTGTGAGGTTTACTCTCCACTGGTTGGTGTTTGAACTCAGCTTGTTTCGAGAGGGCCTTTTTGAAACCAGTATTTATGGGTTTCGGAGTAGATTCAACTCCTCGTATGTTCAGAGAAGTATTCTCTGCTCTGTACGCGTGTAGCGTATCAGCTAGGTCGAGCCGGGAGGTCGTGGTAGGCTGAGCCGCGACCATACCTCGTGCTTCGATGGGAAGAGTCTCAATCCACTTTTGAGTGATGAGAGCTTCCGAAAAGTACCCAACAGCTTTCGAGTACATTTCGTGGTACTTGGTGCTGGGTTTTTTAGCGAGAGATGCGGGGTCCTCGAGTGCGAGGAGCCTGTCCTGTAAAGACAACCCATATTCTCGCAGGAGGCGCTGTTTGGCCTCTTCGTAGGGTGCGTGAGGTGCTGTGAGGTAAGCTGAGTCGATAGCTTCCCTCATTTCCTCTGGTACCCACTTGTATATAGCTGAGAAGCATTCGTTTTGCGTTCTCATGTGTTTTCTCACGCAGTATTGATCGAACTCGGCGAGTGCACGATCAATATTCTTCTTTTGGAAGACTGGTTTTTGGTAATCTCCCATCTCCTCTAAAAGTGCTTGAAAACCACTGTTTGTAGAGGGATGTTGCGTGAGATGTGGGGCGTAGAGGCCCGGCGGGGGTCGCACGCCCGCAGTGGTTCCCTGAAATCCACTAGCTTCATACGAGGGAACGAAATGCTCCGTGTTAAGCCTGTTCAAAGGCGGGGTCACCATTTGTAGTGGATTTAAATATGTTTTACTTGGTGTAGGTAGACCAAGTGGGACATTTATATTCTGATTATGCGGGTTAGTTTCTAGGTCACCCCCGTGAGGAATGCGGGCGGAGCCGCCAAGGTCAACTGATTTCGCGGGCCGGAAGGGTGGATAGTCCGGGTCGCAGCCGCGCGGAGCGCTAGGCTCGTGAACCGGGTGCTGGGTTCGATCAGTTTCGTACTTAGCCGTTTTGTAATATTCCGGCCTTAGATTTACATCTGTAAGGGGAATATACTGAGCTTGGTTGAGGTACTGAAAAGTATCCTCTGCTTTTTGTGCATTTGGAGTGTATTTGACACTCGGATCGACCGTGTAAGCCTGCGTCGGATATCGTGGGTAATCGGACAGCTTGGTCGAATCGAAAAGATCGGCTTCAGAGCGAGTCTGAAAGGTTTGCTCGATCTTTTGTGTAGGTGAGTCTTGTTCGACAGTTTCTCGAACGAATACGTCGGGAGAGAAGGCGATCCGGACGTGTGGATCGCGCCGTGCGCTGATGGTTGGTTCAGCGGACTCACCGGGGGGCCGGTAGGGCGCACTGCGTTGGTCAATCGCCCCGGCCTTGCCGCCTTCCTCCTTCCCCCGCAAGGGGAAGTAAGAAGGCTGACGTTCCATCGAATTTGATCGAGTTTTTGGCTCGTTTCGATGCCTCTACGTGTGAAAAATAGAGGGTTTTGGAAGTGGACTCGCTTGCCGGAACGTCTTTCCAATGTTCAGACGGCAGGGTCCTACCTCGCAGTCTTAAAAAAGACTTCCGTAGACGGTAAATTAGAGCGTAGGAGCTGAGTAATTTACCGGCGCGCCCCAGCGGTCGACTACGAGCTGAAGGCTGTGTAGTCCGGGTGACACGGCTCGGAAACGTCCCTCGGGCGTACTGTCTAAAGAGAATATCGATAGAAGTACCGGGTGGCGTCCTACCAGGAGATCTACGTTGGGCAATGAGCAGGATGAATAATCACTGGACTCGTAGATGCCAAGGCGAAATCTGTGAGGAGAGAAGGTCTAGCTTGTAGAAAGCAGTGAGAAGCCGTTCTTGAGATGAACTCGCAATGCAGAAGGTTCGTCAGCGTAGAGCGTGTAGAATTCTTCGTACTTCGGAGGTGTCGTCGTCGAGAGCGGAGAGTGGAATGATTTGCCAGGCTCTGAACGAGGTATTTATAACAAAAAGTGGTGTCCACTTTATGGTTAGTATGCAAATTAGTTTCGTCAACTAATTTGGTACGATCAAACTAGCTTCGGATTGGCTCGCTCAATTTCGTAAATTCGGCTGTGCAATCTCATTGGTTCGCTCAGTGTTTTCTCAGTATCTGGGCATACGATAGCTGAGTTGGTTTTTCGAGGTGGTTTCCCTGCGTCCGTTGCTTTGACGGGGTCTGAACGACCTTGAGTTTTCCTAAGGCGACTTGTTTCGAACTTTTCGTCGCATCTATCTCGCCCAGTAAATGTTTGGGGAGGTCGCCTTGCGTGTTCTCGTTCAAGGCGACCTGTCTCGAGATGTTTGTCGCATCTCTCTCGCCCAGTAAATGTTTGGGGAGGTCGCCTTGTGTGTTCTCGTTCAAGGCGACCTGTCTCGAGATGTTTGTCGCATCTCTCTCGCCCAGTAAATGTTTGGGGAGGTCGCCTTGCGTGTTAATCTTTAATATTTCACTTTTGGGAGAGAATTTAGTATTTTCTCTCCGGTGAAATATTTTGTTTGACGGAGTTGTACTTCGACGTCTTGTAAATATTTTTGTGGTGTGCCTACCTCTTTTTGGTAGCCCTGAAAAGGGCTGTTGACAAGAGGGGGTGGATTTCACCACACTGTACATCAGTTTACATGCTTTATGTTGAAGTAAATAGGTGACTAAGGCTATAAGTTGTTGACGAACTTGCATGCTGAAATCGTAGAAGAAAGATTATTTTTGCAAATGCGTCTTGGAGACTAATGGAAATATTATATAGCTCGACAGACTTATGTGATGCGATGAGGTGTCTACTTAAAAATTTCGGTAGCGGAGGCCTACGGTTAAATTATTGGTCTACAGCTAGCGAAGAGTGCTCTTGGAGGTACTGATGAATAAGGCAGCTGATTACTGTTTAGCTTTTCAAAATAACCCCTCAACAACGTACCCCTTTTCCTCGGTTTTCTTGGTGTCCTTACTTTCTTCTGCTTTAGCAGTAATAACACTAGTTTCCGTGTTTCTGAAATCCCGAAAAACAAAATACTGAGAATAACTGTTCACCACCCGCGTGTTACATAAGTTTGGTGAAGAAGAGATACTAAAATGATCATAGAACCTACACAACATACGAACACAAGAAGCAGTAATACTACAAACCTAATTCATTGAAATAAATTAATAGTGATTAAAAAATGCTTCAATCCAACAGGACCTTTCAGTCATCAAGTATTTCATGAACTCTAAATCTGAATCTGAGTAGAACAGATCTTGACTCTTAATTTTGGCTTTACATTCCGAATAAAAACTATAGTGAACCTGTTCCATTGCTAGTAACGAAACTTCTATCTTGGTTTGAGTTAGAGATAAGCTATTTCAATGCTGGAAATACAACGCGAATATTGAATAGTGAAATAAGAAGCGTTCTAGAACCGTTGACCCAGTGTTTGTCAGGAGGAACCCTGTGAACTGCATGCAGTTTATTATTTCAAAAAAAATCTTACAAAAAGATTCAGTTCCATAGCAGCTAAAGAGATGAAACGATACGAAACGTGTTGCAGATATAACTGCGATACTTTCCAAAAACTGATCTAAAGCGCAGGCTCGCTGTGAATCACATACCTACTTGGCTCGGCTTGGCTGGTCGATGTCTTACCCTCTTCACCCGCAGAACCTACGTTCGTGTCTGTGGGTCTGTAATGCCAAAATATCGTGTTTGGTGTTTTTTTTAAATAGTTTTTGGTGTGCTGAAGGGGCAAATGGTGAGAACGGAGAGGGCATTTACCTCTGATTAATGAAATAAAGTCAGCAGTATTGAAGCCTAGAGATGAGAGCTTTTTTTTTTCTCTCTCTTTCTTTGAGAGAGAGAGATAGAGAAAATCTTCGTAGAGTCTGTAAATTCTTAGGACTAACTCAAAAGATTATTTAAGTTGCCATAAAATTGATTGTGGAAAGTTTTGTTAGTAGCATACATTTACTTATTTTCAATATTAGCATACATATTGGTATGAAGTATATAGGTATAAATAGTTATGTCGCTTGTTAACTTGTTCAAGGAGTTTCAAAAATGTTTGCTTGTTCGTCATCACGACTTTTCTAAAGTTATCAGTTGTATGGAGCTCTATCTGTTTGTACAATTGCATGTAAGGGGAAATAATGTAACTTACATCCTAAGTCATGGGAGATACTAATTTTCAATCCTACGGTGAGTAGCACTCCATTCAATGCCGAAAGAAATTCTACAAAGTTTTAAGGGGCAGAGCATTGGAACGATAAAGCAAATTTATGTTTCATGAAAGAAAAATTCCACCAAAAAAGAAACAGTTCAATTACGAATTTTTCAAATATTGTGGAAAACTTAAATTTGCAAGTACGTATATTAGCAAAGAACAAACGGACAAAGATACTATCAACTACACTACGAAGAATTTCTCACGCTATCGCGTATGTCACAACAGAGCATCTGGATTTAACATGGTGTTTCAATTACTCTACACCCATAGGTCTGTGGGAAATGGTGGTGTTTGATTGAACTATCTGGTATATTATTTCACCAAATTCCATTGAGCATACATTATATTTGCTAACTAAACAAGTTAGTTCTTAAATGACAGTACAAAGTTACAATGTAGGTATGCAATGCATTACAACTACAGAAAATTCCCAAAGCAGTTTTACTGCAATCGCCTCAAGCGTTGAACATTTTTTTGTCAGTATTGCAGGCATGAAAATGATACATGATACCCATTTACCTATGGGTTTTTCGAACTGTCTGTACCTAATCTTAGGCATTCTTTCTAACTTCACAAATTTCTCACTTACATTACGACATGGCATTATTGACTTTATAAATATGCATGGATATTTTATTCATTCTTATCATTTTTAGTGCATTTGTTTATTATGTAAACAGTTAGCTAGCTAACTAATACTAGCGGTCATTTCTGAATTGCATAGGGGCATTAAGCAAAATCGATATTTAATTTTTACTTTAATTTTGCTAATCCTCTCTTCTCACTTCCAATTTAAAATTTAATCCCCATAACCCCCATTTATCTAGATTACGCAAAAAGGTAGGTATGTGTGCTGATTATGATATAAATTAGTTCCGATTTATATTTTTCTATGTTAATTTTCTGGAATTTAAGTATTAATGTTGATTGTTAATCAATTGTTAATGTTTTAACCACATCAAATTAGTATAATTGCCTATACATATAAGATAATATATCATCTCCCGAAAAAATAAAAATAACATCTAATAAATTAGATAGATGAAACTAAAATTATCAATATAATTGAATTAGCCCAGTAATTTTTGACGAAAAGTGAGAACGATTTCCGAAACACCAATTACTGGCAACGAGAATCGGCCAATCTACACTGCATGGCATTCCTGAAGAAAATACTATATTTTATAAATCCGATAGCGACACAAAAAGTACCTGCGTGTCCTTCTCTAGGCCTAAGCTAGCCTTTGGGGTAAACAAATTTACCTACAGATGAACATAGATGAGCATTATATCCATAAACACACAATATATATATATAATATATATATATATATATATATATATATATATATATATATGCAAAAATAACAAAAGAGACAAATGGGTTCAGATTCTTTTCCGTTCTAACTGTTAAGAGCGAACTTGTTTTTCAAACATGCATTGCCCATAACCTCCAACAATCTGTCCTCAGAGTTTTTTTTTTTTTTTTTAGAAAACCTATTGCTTTAAATGAATTTTGAAAGAAAATATGAGCTATTTAGATTGCTTCGAAATTTTAAAAGTGAGTAGGAAGGGTCGGGAACCCTACCAATCCGTTTTATACATCAAAGAACACAACCCTAGATTTAACGTCGTAGGTATATATTTATAGGGTGTATTTCCAGACGATAACTCAATTTAAAAACAGAAAAATCCCTCTTGGCAAAAGACTGGTCAAGTTCGTTGGCCAGCCCGATCGCTCCATCATTTCAGGCTCACATTTACAATTCAATGACCCAAAAAAATGCTACAAATAGGTTTTTTGACTAATGGGCATGTGGGGTGTCACAGTCAAAGTATTGGTCAGAGCTGAGTCAATTGAGATCACTCCCAGATCTTGAGGATTCATAAAAAAAGTGAAATCGATTTTCAGGTGAAAAATGCCTAAAATTGACTAAATTTAGGAGTTCTGCTGCGTGTTTTAAAATTTTCCTTTGCGATCTCGTCACACGGCTGTACGCAGGATATGGTTGATTATTTTATTCAGGACATGGTTGACTTCAATGATCAGAATTTAAATGCCTAATTTAATGTTACCCGCAGCTTTTCTTTTAAAATTCGCGCTATTATTCATGCTACATGACTCAGTAGGTACATTTTTCTCCATCGCTTAAAATACGCATGATTGAAACAAAAGTCTCAACTCAGTCGTCCTAGATTTAATTGGGAAAAGGTAAATATGATTAATTACGGCTTCCATCTATACACAGGGTGATTCCCTCGCAGAAGCAAAAAAAATTTGAGTGAAATTGCATCAAAAATGGAGTAAAATGCCGCCAACTGCATATTTTTATCTCAATCCGTTCTCGAGATATGATTTTTTAAAGGTTTTTTCAGGAAAACCGTGTTTCTTTCCTTTTAAACTCAAATTTCTCCACTTTACTTCATTTAATTTTAACTTTTGACCACATTTTCGGAATTAACATTAAATTTACTATAAGAATAGTGTACTTTGGTTCTTAAAAAGTACCATCAAAAGGCCCTCACGTCAGCTCAAACATTGACGATTTTGAAAAAATAATATTTCTGAAAATCTTTAAGACTTTACTACTCTTCCAAAACGAATCCTGGAAACTGGCAAATCTCATGAAAACTGCTTCGTCTAATACTCTTTCCAACGGTATAATCAATTTTACTTTTACTTTGTTATTTAGGGGAGAAAATTATGTTATAATGTTAAAAATTGTGGGTTTTTCAATGAAATTGTTGGTTTTCTCGAAAGGTTTATCTCCATGAACCTACGAGTATGGGGTCGGTTTCTATGTATTTTTTCACGCTGTATCGAATGGTAACATCTCTCCGACTCCGTTATAACCGAGTTTTACACAATGTTTTACAATGTTTAGGTTGTTTGTTACGATTAAATGTATGTGTGTTATGGGGTAAAACTAGTTAATTAAAGTGTAAAACTCGATTATAACGGAGTCGGAGAGATCTACAAATGTTACCATTCGATACAGCGTGAAAAAATACATAGAAACCGACCCCATACTCGTAGGTTCATGGAGAAAACCAACAATTTCATTGAAAAACCCACATTTTTTAACATTAAAACGTAATTTTCTCCACTAAATCAGTTTTCATGAGATTTGCCAGTTTCCAGGATTCTTTTTGAAAGAGTAGTAAAGATTTAAATATTTTCAGAAATATTATTTTTTTTAAATCGTCAATGTTTGAGCTGATGTGAGGGTCTTTGGATGGTAGTTTTTAAGAACCAAAGTACACTATTCATATAGTAAATTTAATGCTGATTCCTAAAATGTGGTCAAAAGTTAAAATTGAATGAAGTAAAGTGGATAAATTTGAGTTTAAAAGGAAAGAAACACGGTTTTCCTGAAAAAACCTTTGAAAAATCATATATCGCGAACGGATTGAGATAAAAATATGCAGTTGGCGGCATTTTACTCCATTTTCGAAGCAGTCTCACCCAAATTTTTTTTTGCATCTGCGAGGGAATCACCCTGTATAATTATGACCAAAATAAATAAATGAACGCATCATTCCCCTCACGTATCATATCCCTTTGAGGAAATCTAATCCATCATTCCACAGTAGGATAATGTTGGAAAATATTATAAATTTGCACTATTCAATAATAAGAATAAAAAATATACCCAAATGCATGTCATGTACGAACTAAATCACTCGCGACGAAGTTGCGGAAACCCATTTCAAAACGGAAGTTAGTGAAAGAAATCGTATAAACGTTGTCTATTTCCTCGAAATTAAAGAGTTACAATGTTAAATCGATTTCGACGGTTAGGCCATCATCAGTAACAAACAATAACTTAACACACATTAGAAATTCGAAATTATCAAAAGTGACAGATCTGGTAAATGTTTAAATGAGGATATCTCTCACTATATTTCACCACTGATAAGTCCATTTCTATAAAGCTTGGAATCACCCCTTCAAAGTGTTGTAACCAGTCATTCTTCGCTCCCTTTCACTCCATGTGATTAACTATAATCCCCCTTCACTTTGCTTGCACTTAATTCTTTGTACCTCCAGCCTTCACCTGTGACTATATAAGCTGCGTCCTTTCTAATGTATGTCCTGTTATTGTTTGTTACTGGTGATGGCCTAACCGTCAAAATCGATTTAACATTTTAACTCTTAATTTTTCGTGGAAGTAGACAACGATTTTTCACTAATTTTCGTTTTTCATGTCATGTTGGACTCCATCTTCAATAGCAAACAATGCGGTTTCAAAAAGTTACGCGCATTAGCAAACCAATGTAATTACTAAAGGTCGTGCAGCAAAAGTATAGGCTGGTAAAAAAGGTGTGAGTAGAGGGAGTATATGTAAGCTAATTTTATATGTTGTCCATAATCTTTGACATCCCTCAGGTCCATGTTCTAAGGAATCATAATTTTTTCGTGAATGGTAATATTGATGCATGCTTGAGATTTATTGAAATTGCTAAGAATGTTGTAGGTTTTATGAAATATACACTACAAAGTATTAAAAAAACCATGAGGTACTATTACATCGTGTGCATCATTGAACTTGATGTCAACTACTACTTACGAACTAGTATGAAAATCATTATTTTGGGATCCAAACTTCAGAACTTCAACATTGGCAGTTGAGTTCAATTTTGTGTACTAAACTAGTCGTTCGATCACGGATATACTAAAATACCTGTTGATGGACTCATTATTGTCGCTCTCTTCTTCAATTATTGGAGTCAATGAACCGTCGATATCCATTCCCCTGAATTAAATTTAATTCAGTTTACCAGTCCAATAAATGAATACCAACCCACCAAACATGACCAACTCAACGAATTGTTGTGGATGTTAAAATATTAATATTTCACAGAGGAATTCAACCAGTAATCACAGGTGTTTGTAACACTCACGGTGGTTCATTTGTGTAGTCCACTAGTTTCTAACTATTCTATACCTACTTCATATCATCTTGTGTTGAGCTCATTTTACTATATCTAACTACACTTAATGGTACCATATCTTATTTCGATAAAGAATACTAAAGTTTTGGTATCATTATGTTGTTTTTATGGACAGTAATATAAATTGTAAATATAATTCCAGACATAGAACCTCAAACATACCATAAACTAGTTGTTCGCCAATATATATCCAAGGATACATTCAAGCCAAGGATACGTTGAACATTTTGTACTAACCAACATTCCTAATACAGTGATCGATAAGTCCTCACACTACGTACAACTGAACAATAGTGGTGTGAATTGCGAGTTCTAGCCATACCTAGTCAATTTCGATGGGTTCATTTTCTTCATCGTATCAAATGACGGTTGAGTTTCTGACTCGCTATAGAAATCAAATCTCCGGATTAAAACGATTGTTCATAACATTTAACATTAACTGTAAATGAAAAATAGTATATAAGATGGGGAACCCACCCAATTGTTAGAAAATGAACATTTGCAGTGGATTCTTCTACGCAATTCTCGACGGTTTCTTTGATGATTCTATAACCAAAAGAAAGAATTAATGGGATGATCAGGAAAGGAATGGTAAGATCAATATTCGACGAATGATGTAAGATGAACTACTACAGCTCTGCTATAACATATTCAAACCTATCGATCTCTTCCTCATTCTCAGGTGTAACTTCGGATTGATCATCATCGTCAGAAGACCATCTGGAATGCGAGTAACATAACCATAAGAGTCAGACAACGATTAGCAGTAGAACAATCTACGAAAGCTCGAAAATGAAAAAAGCTACGAGGAAAAGATGAACAGGTACCATGGAAATGGGTATACTGAGAAGATGATGCACGGTTCACCTCACATCGACACGACCAAACCCTTCATCGAATTATTAACAGGAAAATCGAGGAATAAGGCGATGGTCATTAAAAAGCTATTCTACAGGGAAGTAAAAGAAATTATTCATTCTAGTCAATGGCGTATTGAAAAAAATTGTTGCGCTGCTGGATTGAGGGGCGACAAGAGGAAGAGTAATGCAACAATACTATACCTAGCTGACTCCATAGTTGTGACGCTTTGAGGAACAGAAAACTTTCTGGAGGTAGAGACGTCCGCCTCTGGATCGGAGTGGGTTCCTGGTGGACTGTGGAAACCAAAATAAGACTGCTCGTTGGAATGAATATGTAACCATGGGTGTCAGACATCGATTAGTAAAAAACAATCTAAGAAAGCTCGAAAATAGAAAAGCTACAAGGAAAAGATGTACAGGTACTGTAAAAATGGATATACTGAAGAGATGATGAACGGTTCAGCTCTTACGAACACAACCAAACACTACATCAAATTACAAACACGAAAATCGAGGAATACAGCGATGGTCATTAATTCTTGTCAATGGCGTATTGAAAAACTGACGTTCTGCAGGATAGGGCAGGAAGAAAAGTATAGTTACATTAAATTACTATACCTAGCTGACTCCATAGTTGTGACGCTTTGAGGAACAGAAAACTTTCTGGAGATAGAAATGTCTGCCTCTGAATCGGAGTGGGTTCTTGGCGGACTGTGACTGTGGAAACCCAAATATGACTGTTCGTTACAATGAATATGTAACCATATATATACCTAACCATGAGTGTCATACATCAATCAGTAAGGAGCAATCTAGGAAAGTTCGGAATGAAAAAGCTACGAGGAAGAGATGTACAGGTGGCGTGGAAATGGATATACTGAAAAGATGGTGCACGGTTCAGCTCTCACAAAAAACGAACTATTAACGGAAAAACGAGGAATGGAGCGATAATAGGTGATGGTGGTAGCAATGGCTTCCTTTTAAAACCATTCTACAAGGAAGTAGAAGAAATCATTCACTCTAGTAAATGGCGTATTGAATGAAATTGTTGCTCAGCAGGACTGAGAGGAGGCAAGAGGAGAACTAAAAGGAGAACTATAGCAACATTACAATAGTATACCTAGCTGACTCCATAGTTGTGATGATTTGAGGAACAGGAAACTTTCTAGAGATACAGGCGTCTACCTCTGAACCGGAGTGGGTTATTGGTGGACAGTATTTGTGGAAATCAAAATATGATTTTTCATTGGAATGCACATGTAACCATAAGTGTCAGACATCAATTAGCAAAGATCAATCTAAGAAAGCTTGAAAACGGAAAACCTACGAGGGAAAGGTCACGCTTTAGCTCTCACGAACACAACCAAACTCTACAACAAATTATAAACAAGAAAATCGAGGAATAAGCGGTTGTCATTAAAAAGCCATATTCTACAGGGAAGTAGAAGAAATTATTCATTCTTGTCAATGGCTTATTGAACAAATTGTTGCCCTGCAGGATTGAGAGGAGACAAGAGGACGACAAGAGGAAAAGTATAGCAACATCACAATACCGTACCTAGCTGACTCCATAATTGCGACTCTTTGAGGAGCAGAAAACTTTCTGGAGATATAGACGTCTGCCTCTGAATCGGATTGGGTTCCTGGCGGACTATGACTGTGGAAACCAAAATATTTATGACTGTTCGTTGGAATGCATAAAATAATATTGCGCACACCCTTCAATTCGCTACTGCGCGCAAAAGGAGGTGAGTCGATTTCTGTCAAAAATTGGCTATTGTTTCATTTTGAGTTTATTTGATATGATGTGTTGTTTGCCACGATGAAATTAGATGTATATGCTAGGATTCCAACAACAGCTTCACTGATCATGGTGATATCTGATTCCATGGATCGGTGACCATCCCAATCGACTCGGATATTCGTCTAACATTCCTCTAATATACGTGGAACTTGGTGAGATTTTGAACAGCGTAAGGGTGGCTACATGGATCGTATATTATGATTGGAATGCATAAATGCATATCAAAACGCATGGCATGAATGCATAGCTAACGAAAGTTGTCTTCGTTATATGGCAACTTTCGCAAAGGTATCCGTGAAAACGTTACGTAAAGGTACACGTTACAATTGTCAGGTTGAGAGGTAGTTTTCTATGTTTTCAAACAAAACTTTGTAGAAAAAACGACTTTTGAAATGTATAAATAAAGGGCGGAAAAAAGAGGAAAATTCATTATAGATTATTTTGTTTGAATGTCCATATAAATATATCATCGCAGATATATTCAAAATTTTTGGAAAAATAATTCATAATAATTTACTTATCACGTTAATTCCTTATTTGCCTATAGTACCTAATTTTTAGATGTTTACAAATTACAGTGAATATATTCAATAGTAAATATAATGTTACCTAGCTTCGGGTTTTCCCAAATTTTAATGTACCGCAACTTTCGTAGTATTCTAGGATATCGTGGATTTGAAAGTTTTCGTCAAATTCATAAACTTAATTATACACACATATATGTCATGGCGTGGACAAAACCCCTTTAAATCTATGGCCCAATGGCTATATGCTGTCAACAATATTATTATGGTTTTGCGAGATAATAAAAATGTTTGAGTAAAATCGAATGCTAACAGTTCGATTTGGATATTAATATAGGAAGAAGGAGAAAATCGAATTATCGCACACGATTTTTTTCAGGTATCCTATTCATATGTTCACGATAAGGATCAAATCTAGAAGTTATTTAATAGCTTTCCAAGAAATTTATTAAATTCAAAAAATTGATTGCGACCGCTTAGCTTACTTTAGTACCTATATTTTTGATGAAATTAGCATAATTTTAATCTAAGGTTATGCATAAGTCTTAGGTTTCCCAAAAACATTGGAAATCTTTAAAGAAGCTTCAAACGATTTTATCCAACATATTTTTCAAAGCTGACACACCTTCCTTTTCACGTGAAGTAGTGATAACCATTAATATCATATTCATTGTCATAATACTTCAACATATTCTAAGCTAGAGCTGAAAATGCTGGGCAACACAGCTTCATTGATAAAGTTCAATCGAATAATCGATTCAAATAATAAGGACAGAACGAACCTATGAGATTGTAGGCATTGATCAAATTCGGCGCCGTTTACGATAGAAGTGTGCTCATCCGAATCTTGATCGCTGGAAGATGGGTAAATTTTCTTTGTTCAGTAATTTGAAAAGATATCTATCCACAATAGCTACGAACTTATTTGTTGGAATTTCTGTAACCGTATTAACTACACGTACCCTTCGTGGAATCTCAGACAAGCTGAATCCTTCACAGTATTTTGTTCTTTGCATATCACGGGCTCATCTTCCGCAGGAATGTCCAATGATCCGTTTAAGAGGGTGACCTGATTGGCATCAGCATCGGCAGGCCCTTCATCTTCACTACTTGACCGATGATTAATATCACAATCGGGTTTTGATCCATTTATTTGGGAAGGCCTGCAATGTGTTTTATTTGGGTGGGTTCGAACATAAAATAATTCTTGATCATAACATCCGGACGAAAACTAATTCAAATTCTATAGTTGAAAGGTTCACGATGTGGGGTAGAATCGAATACCAACAATTTGGGCAGTGCAGTTCGACGATAAAATCCCAGATGAGAATCCATACAAGTGAGTCCAAAACGAATGTGCATTTGACGATCTACGGTAAAGGAATGATATGGAATATTCACCAATAAACCTACGTATACATTACCGAAACACGAATTACTAATGAAATTTCTGTTAAAGTTTTTAAATGGATTTCTTATGCATGATTCCCTGACGGAAAACACTTACAGCACAGGGGTCTAACTAAAAGGTATTTAAAAAATACTGCGCTGAACGAAGCAATAGTAATAAATGATTTATACTTTTCTTAGAGTCGGCAAATTACATGGAAGCTTACAGAGTACAATATTACGCAGATTTTGTGTTTATGTGCAATAAAGCTTATAGCTTAAGACTCCGTCATTTCAATATTACAGCTATGCGGTGGCAAAGGGTCAGTAAATGCATCTAATTCAAGATTTTTTGGGTATCATTGCGTCTTCGATACTCTAAATTATCTCGGTACGAGTTGAAAATTACCACCCAGTAAATTAGGTAATTGGGTTGGTAAATTATCAGGCTGTTATTGAGAACGCTCAATCCTCATTATACGAGTCAGTCTTCACCATGAGTGGTAGGGAAGTTACGTATTTGTGCACTAGGTTGGCAAAAATATCATTTTCTTCACGTAAATAAAAAAAATTCTAATCTATTGGATAGTTTCATGACCATCTGGCAGTCAGTCTGTCTTATAAATGCATGTCCTGGGCATAACTATCGGTATCGATGAAACTTTCAAGGATTGAGCGCATGCGAAGACGTGAATTAATTAAAACCCCACTCACGGACCAAATGCCCGGTTTCCTCAGAGTTGGAGGGTTGTTGGATGATGGACTAAAGATGAGAGCAGACGAATTTCATGGCAAATGAACCAAATACAGCTACTGCACATGCGCAAACGCAAATTTAATTGTCAGCTGCAAATTGACAATACTACTATTCAGCTAAATATTATTGAATTCCCACGGATTGTTCAGGTTTGCTGCTTACAGTTTCTCTACAGGTTTCAAAATCGTGGAAGTTCCTTGAACCAACTATTTCTCAAGACCTAAAGGCTAGAATTCGCTCTGAACTTAATGGTAGTTGACAAAATTAAACCCCAAATGATTTCGCATGGGTTCATCGTTATAGGAACAACAATGACTGGTGACAATGAATGGTGCGCATGCACGATCGAGCACTCGAACAACACGACTCAAAGGTATTCAGTTAACATGGCGGTTGCCTTGAGTGGCCTGAGGCAGATGTGTGCAGGTATTGACAATACGAACGGCTCGGCCCGAGGCACCTTTGAGCATGGACATTTTAAAGATAAGCTCCTGTGCCTCGCCTCGCACGGTACGGCGCGAACGGCTCATAGCGAGCAACCCCGGTTCCGAGCATGCGTCCTGAGGCATCCCAGGCGAGCAGCCTCGCACTGTGAATGCCCGCTTTATCACCTGTAGTTTTTGACCTATTTTAATGCAGTGATAGGCATGTTCGTAATCGTGAATATGAATACGAATAAAAACAGAAAACCTATAATTCTGTGAATTCGAATAAGTATATCTACGTATTCACATAAATAAATTCGAATACAAGTGTATTCATATTTACGTGTGTGAATACACCCATATTCACGCAAATGAGTACGAATACAGTTGTATTGGTATTTGTGGGTATTAATACACCTGCATTCACGCAACTGGAACGAATACACTTGCATTCGTATTCACATAGATGAATACGAATATGAGTGCATTCATATTCACGTGTGTTAATACAGGTGTATTCATACTCACAACACTTGTATTCCTATTCTCATAGATGAATACAAATATGAGTGCATCCATATTCACGTGTGTTAATACAGGTGTATTCATACTCACAATACACTTGTATTCATATTCAGTTGAGTGAATTTGGGTGTATTCACACGAGTAAATATGAATACACTTGTATCCGTATCATATACAGGGTGATTCCCTCGCAGATGCAAAAAAAAAAAAAAAAAAAAAATTTGGGTGAAACTGCATCAAAAATGGAGTAAAATGCCCCCAACTGCATATTTTCATCTCAATCCGTTCTCGAGATATGATTTTTTAAAGGTTTTTTCAGGAAAACCGTGTTTCTTTCCTTTTAAACTCGAATTTCGCCACTTTACTTCATTCAATTTTAACTTTTGACCAAATTTTCGGGATCAACATCAAATTCACTATAACAATAATGTACTTCGGTTCTTAAAAAGTACCATCCAAAGGCCCTCACGTCAGCTCAAACATTGACGATTTTGAAAAAATAATATTTCTGAAAATCTTTAAGACTTTACCACTCTTCCAAAACGAATCCTGGAAACTGGGAAATCTCATGAAAACTGCTTCGTCTAATACTCTTTCCAACGGCATAATCAAGTTTACTTTTATTTTGTTATTTAGGGGAGAAAATTATGTTTTAATGTTAAAAAATGTGGGTTTTTCAATGAAATTGTTGGTTTTCTCGAAAGATGACCCTCCATGAACCTACGAGTATGGGGTCGGTTTCTATGTATTTTTTCAGGCTGAATCGAATGGTAACATTTGTAGATCTCTCAACTACGTTATAACCGAGTTTTACACTTAAAATCGCAAAAGTTTAGTTTGTTTGTTACGATTAAATGTATGTGTGTAATGGGGTAAAACTAGTTAATTAAAGTGTAAAACTCGATTATAACGGAGTCGGAGAGATCTACAAATGTTACCATTCGATACAGCGTGAAAAAATACATAGAAACCGACCCCATACTCGTAGGTTCATGGAGGGTCATCTTTCGTGAAAACCAACAATCTCATTGAAAAACCCACATTTTTTAACATTAAAACATAATTTTCTCCCCTAAATAACAAAATAAAAGTAAAATTGATTATACCGTTGGAAAGAATATTAGATGTAGCAGTTTTCATGAGATTTGCCAGTTTCCAGGATTCTTTTTGAAAGTGTAGTAAAGATTTAAATATTTTCAGAAATATTATTTTTTCAAAATCGTCAATGTTTGAGCTGATGTAAGGGTCTTCGGATGGTAGTTTTTAAGAACAAAAGTACACTATTCTTATAGAAAATTTAATGCTTATTCCGAAAATGTGGTCAAAAGTTAAAATTAAATGAAGTAAAGTGGAGAAATTTCAGTTTAAAAGGAAAGAAACACGGTTTTCCTGAATAAACCTTTAAAAAATCATATCTCGAGAACGGATTGAGATAAAAATATGCAGTTGGCGGCATTTTACTCCATTTTTGATACAGTCTCACCCAAATGTTTTTTTGCATCTGCGAGGGAATCACCCTGTATATGTGAATAGGAATATATTCGTATTCACAGAATAGATTTTCTGTCTTTGCAAGCGTAATCACGATCACGAATATGCCCATCTCTGTTACAATGACATTATCTGAACTTCGGGGTCGTCTCTTATAAAGATCCGTGTAAATAGCATTGTTGTTGGGCCGTTATTACATTTTTTAACCATTTTTTCGCATTTTGTCTTCCCTGTGTCCCAAAAATTGAGGAAGCAATATTGCCAACTCAACTCGACAGAATGATTCATTCATATTTTTTATTCATCCGACAAAATATTTAGGAACTATCAATTTTGCACTATTATCCATACATCTCCAAAATCCCCTACCAAACAGGTGATGGGTGGACTACACGAACTGTATAGAAACACTTATCTCTGTTTGCAACTAAATTGGAAAACAATGGCCGAATACCGTAGGTACATTACTACTTGGTGTGGCCGACTCGTGATTTCATATTGTACTCCTTTAATTTTTTCCACAAATTGCTAACGCATATAAAATGAGACGTTATTATTCATACAACTACGAAAGACTACCTTCATACAATCCCAAATGCTAGCTGCTCCAACTACGAGTATTTTCGATACTTTCTAAAAGCTATGAATATTGCTTGGGTTGCTCAGTTTTTCATTGTAGCGCTTCCAATTTGATATTTAAAACGTACCTAATATCACTTTCTGCAGCAACCTGCATGTGTTCTTCCGAAACATACCTAGTCCCTTTTTCTTCGGGGATATTGTTCGATATCGGCATAGGCTCAGACATCGAGACAGGCTGTTTTTCGTCCTCAACAGTAGGAGCTAAAATCGTACTCGTGGTTTCGCTATTTCTGCAATATGTATAATTTTTCATTTATCAACTATTACTTCATAAAAATACTTGAGCGTATCTACTAGCAATTAACTAGCTGCGTCACTAACAGGTAAGAAATACTATAGGGCAGTTATTTTCTTAAATATAACATTACATAACATTAAAAACTAGAGCCGATCTTGATTATTTCCTCATACTCTTATAATAATCGTGATATATTGTAATAATTACTATTAATATAAATGTTTCGTGAACATACAAGGTGATTCTACATACATTTGATAATGATTAAGTACATCAATTTTTGGAGGATTTAATGACAAGACTAGTTGATACTAATAGTTGAAAATACCCAGCAAATACCTTAAGAAACAAGCTAGCCGGTTAACCTATCATGATCCTTGTTTGTTGGAATGTCTATACGGTGAAGAACCTTATGAATTAATAGGAAATAAAATTTAAAAATAGAAGGGCTAAAGCAATTATTGAGCATCGTTCAGGTGGCATAACTGCTACAAAATTTTAGTTTCCGAATGATAGGATTGCATACTGAAAGTAAAGTAGTAGGTTTACGAATTTACGAGTATACACATCTAGTTTACAATGAGACAGTCGTGCTATTGATCTTCCTGTGATTGTTGCATTGGACTTCTGATGAAGAAAGCTGCATCGACGGACTCAGATGACCTTCTAGGTATTAATATTAGAAATAATGACAAAATGAAAGCCAATATCAGGGTGGAGAACATGAATGTTAACTATCATCGAACGAATGAAACTAACCTATCTTGAGGTAGATAATCGTCGTCGTCGTCATAGCTTCTGGCGGCACTAGAAGGCACTGGAATCACCTTGGTTTCTATGACAGCTTGCGTCTTAACAGTCGTCGGTTTGGGTAGCGGAACTTCGGCAACAGCTCCTGCCAGTTTTTTGAGCATCGAGGAGCCTATCGACGACACGGTTCCTAATGAACCCAACATTCCGCCACCGAAACCACCGATCCCACTGCTTTCCTTCTTCTCCTCAACCTTTTCAGTCGTTTGCTGAAATGATCAAAAACAATGCATAAGAAATGAAAACATGTGTACAGAAATCTCCAAATTAAAATTTCTCCGCTAGCAAGGAAAAACATTGACACGTTAATATGTTTTTGGGCTATGAATAAACCTGTCGTTTCCCTTCCAGCAAAACCTGTCTATACTGCTTGCCCCGAAAGAGCCAGTTGCTGTAACTGTGAAAATATAAAACCCCGACAGCGGTTACCTTACTTGTTTCGTTCTAAACCAGCAAACCATTATTTCGATCGGTCGTTATTGAAATATCATTATAAATTCATCGTAAATAGGGGATGTTGTTGATTGGTTGTCACGTTTCAAGATGTGATTGAAATTTTAGCACGATCTCCAGTCCAAAAACATATACCTACATGTTAAATTCAATTATTGTATTTTCGATTGATCAATCCCCATTTCCATAATTTAGTGTTACAGCTAAATCCCTTGATAATATATAGCACCATCGACGGTAACACAAAGATGACATGATCATTTCATCAAGTGTCGTTTACCCGATTCTAAAGTTCTAAAATATTTTGATTAAATTTCCAAAAAATAAAGGTACCTTGCTTCTATGCTAGAATTGTGATTATAGGTATCGTTGAATCAATTTGAAGTTACGGAACAAAACTGCTGGTATTTCAATGGCTTTTATTTTTCTGAGATTTATTCGAAACACATTGAAAATTTGAATATTTTCAATGAATTAATTTGAATAATTATTTATTTATTTCAATAACTTGAATTTGAAAACGTTAGGGCATCTTCCTATACTGTCACAAACTGTCGCCCTCTCTAGGAATAGGGGTGCATTGTTGGTCAAATTCACCTAGTCATAATATTGAACTCTTTTAACACAGAATGTGTTTTAGCCTTGGCATATCCAACCGTAAACACATAGCAAATCCTCTTTCCGTTTAGCTGAATTGAAGAAAATAAAAAACTTTCAATCAAATAGTCAGAATAGCCTTCCGAGTTCACATAGAAGAAGAAACCCGTCGTTCGTGTTCATCCATGTTGGATAAATTTAACTGTGTAGATGAAAAAGATGGGTACTTTTTTTAACTGAATCAACAGCTTTGGAATCAAAATCTGTCTCAAACGTGTTATAGAAAATTGTTGATTAAAATTGTTGACGACTTTCAAATAATGGGTAGTAGTGATGCCTTACAGTGTACGCCAAAACCAATTAATAGTGAATTATACTTCTGATAATACGTATCAATAGTATGGAAAATTGTTAAGTATACCACAATGAAGCATGTATACCAACCTGCTTTTTGAAGGTGTCCCTTCTGTTCAGCGTAGAGGATGGAGGAGGTTCGGGCTGCTTTCTTTCGGGAACGGTCTGTTGTTGGTAGTAATAATCATTTTGCTGATAATTATCAGCTTCTGTAGCAGTTTGATATTGACTATCATCATCGTAGTACTGTTCTGTCGAGTCCTGACGGTACTGATCTCCAAACTGATCACCCTGGTAGGAATCTTGCGTCTGCTGATAATCCTGTTGTTGGTAGTCCTGTGATTGATAGTCCTGCTGAGGATACTCCTGCTGTTGATAATCCTGTTGTGGATATTCCTGTTGTTGATACGGATCTTTCTGATAATACTCATCAGTTTGTTGTTGGTATGGATCATTCTGGTGGAATGAATCTTTTTGTTCTGCATACTGGTCATTCTGAAGGTATTGATCGTTTTGTGGATATGCATCTTTCTGATTATACTGATCCTGTGGGTATGTTGCAGACTGATTGTAAGGATCCTGCTGTTGGAAATTAGCCTTTTCGTGGTAACCTTGGTCCTGCTGTTGATACTGGTCCACTGAAGGCTGGAACCTCTGACTTTGTTGTTGTGACGTTTGTTTTTGGGTACCGTACCGTTGGTTATATTGCTGATTATTATCTTCTAGGTATTGATCCTGATACTGGTCATATTGCTGGTTTTGTTGAGAATACTGATAATTTTGTTGTTGATACTGATTTTGCGCTTGGTATACTTGCGTCTGAGATGAGTATTGTTGATTTTGTTTATTGATATGCTGTATGCTGCTCGTTCTATTATGTAGTTCCTCAATCGGTTGAGTAACCTGTTAATCATGTAATTGATGTTCATGAAAACAAACATCCGGAAAATATTTTAACGTACCTATGTGTTTTTTATGTGTGTACAAAATAATACATTTCTCACCTGAGGCACTTCCTGGGGAGTTAGATTGTCGCTGCTCATGTAGGCGTAGTTATAGTCTTCATTGTACGAACTTTTGCCAAGGCGAGTATCACTGCTGTAAATGTTTCCATAGCGATCGTCCATGGTGGATTCCTGGTGTTCCAGGGAGTTCGTTCTACGGGTAGGCACCTAAGAAAATTTTGTAAATTAGGGGGATTGAAAATATTATAGAATATTTCTTTTGACTAATTTCAACTTCTAAGTCAGCAATAAGAAAATATAAAACCCTAAAAATAAATACCATGCGAAATGTGATGATAGACTGCATTAATCGTACATGTGTCTGCTCTTTGGATGTTGACTTCTCTATTTCTATGAACCGTGTTTACAAGCTAATGTCTGTAACAAACCCCCCCCCTCCCTCCCAAAGAATTCTTGCAAAAAAAATTAAAAATTTGAGAGTTCAGTACTGAATTTTGCGACAAAACTCAGTAGTTATCCTATTTACATATCTGCGACTATTTATCGATAAAACAACTCCGTCTGAACCGTATGTACTCCGTGTACTCTAAAGTATATAAGAATAACAAACCTAAATTTTGTTTAAGCCAAACTCACTGATGGAAAATTAAAAAAAAATAAAAAATAATAATAACCAACCATCACAGGTTGAGGCCAATTAAAGGGCTGATTTAACTTTTATTTCGAAACAATGCGCTTTTATTTATATGTGTTTGCCATTGGGATTACTGATATTCCTGACTGTCCAAGAACTGGTATCAGAGTTTTGTTTACAAATTTATTTCTTACTCAACTGTTTAGGTAGTACCTTTCTATCAATGAACACATGATATTTAAGCTTCAACTAAGACTGAACTACCTCATTCGCTCGAAATATAAGTCACGCCTGATGAACTCTGAATAAGATGTAGAAATACAATAAACAGAGAAAAGTCATCGGTGGGCATCAACGATACGTAATAGTGAATTTACTCGCATGAACATTGTTAAAGCTTAATGCTTTTTTGGTAGTACTATCGGCAATAAATTCCATCCCATACTTTGTACACCACCTTAAACAATTTCCTTAATTTTGTAATAACGAAAACTCTGGAACAGCATAGATTAAATTAGCCGATAACAAGTAACGTCCGGTATCCCTCACTCTCCCATTGTTGTGTTTACACCAGCAGCTTTCAGCAGCAGTTGTTATGGTTTTCCTAAAAGAACCATTCCCGCATTTCGAAATTTTTCTAATTACGTAGGAAAGAAATGAATGTAAATAGTCCATACTGATCCTCTACTGATTCGTTTAAAAATGCTTTTAAAAACGTCTGTATTTTGAGATAGACAAATACCGACAGCACGGCGCGTGATGAATTTTTCATTTCATGAATACACGCTCACATTTTGATTGGTAGTTGACTTAAAATGTAGCTATAATTTACTTGTTCAGTGTTCATGGTTTGTAGGGTAAATTAGGCTTACATTTATAGCTGTTGTGTTGAATTGTAAAGACGAGAAGGAAATGTTTATTACACACTAGTCGATTATATGTTTTTAAAGAAGACAGAACTATAATAATTGAAATGTCCTTTTCACACAATGTCGTCATGACCCACTTTTCTGTGTGTTCACTACGATTGGATTTCTATATAGACGATTGATTTGTTATGAGTAATCTACGCAAGTGAACGAGTATTATACGTCTATTGCTTCATATTGTGAATAATCATCTAATCAGGTAAGTACGTGGAGACTTAAGGAAAAGCAACCCAAGTCCCTGTGTAAATTATATGCTGGTAATGAGTGATCAAACGTATTTCGTCTTCTAAGTGCTTTGCATTCGAACTGAAACTCTGGAGGTAGCTGTTACATCACATAAACAGTTACTCCAGAGATATTGAAGTTTAATGTGAATCGCTACCGACTATTCAACCAACAAACCTGAGGCAATTGACGGAT
Source organism: Adelphocoris suturalis (assembly GCA_030762985.1). Taxonomy (NCBI): domain Eukaryota; kingdom Metazoa; phylum Arthropoda; class Insecta; order Hemiptera; family Miridae; genus Adelphocoris; species Adelphocoris suturalis. The sequence goes on from CM061043.1 coordinate 109,091,518, forward strand.
AGGAGTTGGAGGGAGAGATTTTGGCGTGGGCTTGGGTGTAATCTCCAGAGGACTGGATGGAACCTGTGGAAGAGCGCTAATTTACCATCAAGACCATAAATAACTATGGGGTACATATAATTCTTTCATTGAAATTCATTCAGTTTTACTTTGAAGGTAATTCATGTCGCATTTTTTGCAAGCTTATTTATCAAAAGGTTTGCCAATCAGAAGATGCACAAAAGCATAATCGTTTTATCATCGGAACGAATAAATAATATTGTATGCATTACAGTATCGTTTTAATAGCGAGGTTCATCAAAAATACAATCCAGCTAAGAATGTTCTGCTGGTATCGAGAAAAGAAAGGTGTACTCGTTACTAATTCAACGGTTGGGAGTGATTCGAAGAAATAAATTCATTAGGGGCTTTTGGAATACAGCCTTGCAAATAGGTAGTACAATACATGTTACAAAGATTGATTTTTCATTCATGACCGATTCTACGTATTGGATATTGACAACTCCGATCTAACAGACTTCAGTGTTGCTGAGTAATCCCCAAAGCTTTAAGCGAGATTCATTGAGTATTAGGAAAGATTTCACGATTGGGAAGAGTTCATGGTAGCATGGTGGCAAGAGTTCATTGGAGTTCGCTCAGATGAACATAATATCCGAATTCATTGGATTCTATGGAGAACTACCTAGGGTTCTAGCCGCATCACCTCTGAACGGTTTTTCAATATTAGATGTAAATTAAAGGAGTTACACAAGTGTTGCTAAAATACACGGTGAACATTTGTACTTAAAATGTTGTGAATTTTGGATTTCATGGGTTAGCAATTTTGTTTTCAAGTGTGATCACAAGGTTTCAGCTTGTTTGCTTTGAACACAAGAAAACTAACATACAGAAATTCAAAATTGGTTTCCAAACACATTATGATATTCATTGGTTTAGTTCTCTGTTTCATACGCATGATTTATTTGTCATTTGACGCTAGATCATTACCTTTGTGCTTGAGCTATTGGCGAGCCTTCCATTAATTTTTCCTATTGCCGGTAGGAGGCAATTTAGGGAATTTAGTTTCAATTTAATCATTAATATACGGACGTCACAGTATTTGGACAACACGTGTGATTTACAGTGTGCTTCTAATTTTCCTTCGTAACATCCATCGAGATAGTAGGAACGGAATGTTCTTCAATTATGGTTAGGTTATGCGTGCTCCAGGTGGTTGGCTAATCCCTACTGAATAGCAGACTTTGACAAACCTGAGGTACAAGTCGGGTAGGAGTTTGAGGGAGAGATTTGGGCGACGTCGTCAGGGGTACCGTCATGAGAGTCAAGGGGACCTGTTGAACGTTAAAAGAAAATCCGTTGGGTGCGAGGCATCCAATGGACTAAACTATAGGCTATTAGATAGGAAGATAAAAAAGTTCCAGTCATGCAGCATGATCGTATGAGCAAATTTTCGTAAATTATCGAGTTGTATTTTATTGTCAAATTGTTTTGAAATTCGAGCTTTTTGAGTGCACGGAAATCGTTAACTATTACCAATTAATTTCATGACAAAAAATTATTCCAAATTAAAATCTCCTATTCAAAACAGATTTTCACTTATTATCTATTTTTGCAGTTTTTTTTAAGTTAAAAAAAGAAAAAAATTTCATTGAAGAAATAAAAAATCATATTTTCAGCATTAAAACATAATTTTCTCCTCTACTGAGCAAAGTAAAAGTACAATATAATATACGGTTTAAGAGAATATTAAATGCAGCAGTTTTTGTGAGATTTGATGGTTTATAAGATTACTTTTGCGGGAGTGGCTAATTTGTAAAGATTTTTTGTCAAGTTTCCAATTAGATAATTATCTGTTCTTAAAGAAAATGTAACGCTGCTTTCGAAAATGTGGTCGAGAGATGAGAACAATGGACTAAATTATTAGATAGGAAGATAAAAAAAGTTCCAGTCATGCAGCATGATCGTATGAGCAAATTTTTTAAATTATCGAGTTGTATATGTCAAATTGTTTTGAAATTCGAGCTTTTTGATCACGGAAATCGTTAACTATTACCAATTAATTTCATGACAAAATTATTCCAAATTATAATCTCCTATTCAAATACAAATTTTGAGTTTTTATCTATTTTTTTGGTTTTTTTAATAATTAAAAAAAAAAAAAAGATTTCATTGAAGAAATAAAAAATCATATTTTCAGCATCAAAACATAATTTTCTCCTCTACCGAGCAAAGTAAAAGTACAATATACTATACCGTTTGGGAGATTGTTAATGCAGCAGTCTTTGTGAGATTTGATGGTTTATAAGATTACTTTTGCGGGAGTGGCTAATTTGTAAAAATTTTTTGTCAAGTTTCCAATTAGATAATTATTTGTTCTTAAAGAAAATGTAACGCTGCTTTCGAAAATGTGGTCGAGAGATGAGAACAAAGGACTAAACTATAAATTATTAGATAGGAAGATAAAAAAAGTTCCAGTCATGCAGCATGATCGTATGAGCAAATTTTCGTAAATTATCGAGTTGTATATGTCAAATTGTTTTGAAATTCGAGCTTTTTGATCACGGAAATCGTTAACTATTACCAATTAATTTCATGACAAAATTATTCCAAATTATAATCTCCTATTCAAATACAGATTTTGAGTTTTCATCTATTTTTTTGGTTTTTTTAACATTGAAGAAATAAAAAATCATATTTTCAGCATCAAAACATAATTTTCTCCTCTACCGAGCAAAGTAAAAGTACAATATACTATACCGTTTGGGAGATTGTTAATGCAGCAGTCTTTGTGAGATTTGGAGGTTTATAAGATTACTTTTGAGGGAGTGGTTAATTTGTAAAGATTTTTTGTCAAGTTTCCAATAAGATAATCATTTGTTCTTAAAGAAAAATGTAACGCTGCTTTCAAGAATGTGGTCAAAAGGTGAGAACAGTTTATTTAAAGGAGAAAAATGAGAATTTTTATGGCACAAATTGTGGTTTTGATGGGAGAAGGGGGGGGGGGGCATATTTCTGCAACAGATTGAGATAGAAATGTGCTACATTTTCGATGTAGTTTTGCCTTTTTATCCCACCATGTACTGGACACTCTGTAGAGGACTCTTCGTAATAAGTAAATTGGTAAATCACTTAAATAAAAATAAATAAAAAAAATATATATATATAACCTATGATCCTATGATTAGATGCAGAATTAGTTGCATTTATAGAAGGTTCCTTATCACAAAAACCCAAGGGCCAATGATTGTTACAGATTTCATCTTGAGGTCATCAGGCAGTAGAGACCAATGTTAACAGGCCGAATCACCTACGTTTGGAAAGCCCTCTGGATAGGTATCCTCAATCCTGCCATCTGCTTCTTTAAAACCTACTTTCTTAATTTCATCTGCATGGTGACGAATTTACTTAATATAACCCAATCGTAAACATTCTACTAAAGTTAAAATTTCCTTTCATGAAGCATGATCAGATAAGTGAATAAATTCTTACTAAATTATATAAGGTTGATTTTAAATTGGAGCACTTTCAGTGCAAAGATATTGTGAACTGCAAATTTTTTGGTTTAAAAAATTCTTTCTAAATAATACTCTGAAATACAAAAGATATTTTGACTTTTAGGCTTTATTACAGTTTTTATCGATTTTCCTAAATACAGTTTTCCTTTATTCCAGTTTGTTGTTTTGTTTCCTTTATTACAGTTTTTATCGACATTAATAAAATTACATGAAAGTATATTTTTCGGCATACTTTTGTGCTCAACATTTCCAATGTAGCTCATCGGTGATGCCTCACATTGATTAAAATCCTCCTAAAAAATTGTAAATTAAACGATTTTTGGCGGTTATATTATGTTTTATTGCATTTTTTAAATTCGAGTAATTTAATGAAATCAAAAAGTGCTGGTCAACAAACACATCCTCTAGTTTGGAAATCTTGATTTTTTGGGGCAAGAACGGAATTTTTATCTCAATACTAAGGGTTATCGTCTGGAAATACACTCGCACACAAAGATCTATTTGGATCTGCTACATATATATATATATATAGGTATCCAGGAATATTTTCAGAATGCCAATATTGCCAATGATTGCCATTGCAATAGCTTTATTCTCTACGAAAATTCACAAAAAGAATGCCTAATAAATGAACCTTCCCACGAGAACACTAAGTGTGGATAATGTATAATACATTATATTCAATTTACTCTCAATATTTTTGATACAGTGTAGAAGATTCCTTGTGAGTTGGAAAATCATTTTATGTAATAATAAGACGCCTAGTTCTTTTGGGTTTTATTTTGTTATTATTTGTCTTCAAAATTGGAACTGTACTGATGTTTATGGGAAGTCTTGTGCTCTACCGGTTTGGCTATTAACGTCAGAAATATGACTTGCATTAGTCATTTTTTATAGAAATTGTTTTCAATTTTCATAGCATTTACCATCTGAATTACCCCCCTTCAAAAATTCAAATGAACCTCCCGCACTGGAAAGTAATCCTATCACAAGCTGGATTGAACTTTTCGCAATTACAATTCAACCTTTCGAAAGTTGAATTGAACCCAGTTTTCTAAATATCACATTTCATATTTGTTGCCTTGTAAATTTTTTGCATACCTACTCAGTTTTGGATTCTGCTCCTTTTGTTGTTATTTTACTCTTTATGTAGAGATATTTTATATTTTAAAGATATTTTTATCTATTTCTATCTCTATAAGATCTTTATATTTTATTAAAATATTTATGTTTTACTCTCTTGTGACAAGACATTTTCCATTGATTTTTTTAGTACCTTAGTTAGTTTTTATCCCGTCAATTGTCATTGCACTATGTGTTTTCGGTAAATAAAAAGTATTCGATTTGATTTTGGGCAGAGTGGTCGCGAGGGCTCTCGCCTAAATGCTATGGATTGTACTAATGCTCATTGTACAACACGAAAACGAATGAAGACACCGAGCACTTCTAAGGAAAATACTCGAGGTAAATAAATTTGTGAAAGGTTTCATTATGTTTGTGAAAGGGTTAATTCTTTTAACTCGGTGTGAAGAAGGGTTAATTCAGCTCGCGAATGCTCCATAATTCTCTTTTTACCTGCTGTACCAGTAAGAGCTGCCGAAAAAGGCGTAGTGTTACGTAATACGGATACCTCCTACCAATTAGACCGATTGACTTTTGGTTTTAAATAACGGTGAAAACACATAATAAAATTTTATCTTAAACTATTTTATGACAAAATTATCAGGGTTAATCCTTTCTTCAAAAAGAAAATTCAGTTTGGAGAAGGGTTAATTCAGCTCGCGAATGCTCCGTATTCTCTTCTTATGTACCTGCTCCGAAAAAGGCTCAATTTTAGGTTATACGAATACTTTCCACCAAGCCTATCAATTAAGTCGATTGACTTTGTGCTTAGAAAAACGGTAAAAATATAATTCAGTTTTCTTTTAAACGATTTTATGACAAAGTTAGCAAGGTCGTTGAGCTGATTTTTTTTTACATTGTATTTTGAGACCAAAAGTACGATACTTCGCATTATCTCCATCCTGTCTTAAGGTGAAAAGTCCTAGACGCGACTCACGACTGTGACTGCGGCTCACGATTTTTGGTCGACAGACTCAGTCGCACGCCGCAAACTTGTCACATTCCTAGGTACGGCTGGCCGCTGCGTCAGTCTGGCTCAAGATGTCTGTGAAGAAGGTAGTTCTTCAATAATTTAAAATCAACAACCAGCATTTCTTCAGTAGCGACACAAACTTTCAATCTAAACTCATGATTCTCATAACAATATACTGAAGTCCTAGCAGGCACCTGAATTCCATAACAATATACATAATTAACAAAATTTATTTTAGAAAAACAATAAGTTACGGTACAAAAATAGTTTTGTTATATTTCTGTTTAAATTTATCTTTTTCAAAATACGAGAAAATGCATAAGTTTTTAAAGGAATTTCGACGTTGGTATACAGAGACTTGCCGTGGAAAAGCTGGTTACCCGGCTAACGCATTATGTTTAAACCTGGAGGATCGTATGCGCACAAAACATTTGAATGTGCCTTTACCGATTGATGAAGCATTCCTTTATCTTCTCTTGGCCTCATCTTTTCCAAAATTTATGCCAAAACAATCGTCAAATGTTGCATCATGTTTTATCGGAAAAGGCACATTCAAATGTTTTGGGCGCATACGATCCTCCAGGATTAAACATCAGGCATTAGCTGGGTAACCATATTCTCTATGGCAAGTTGGGATTGTTGGAAGACTTGAAACTATATTTCTCGCCAAAGGGCAAACTTAGCATCGGCGCCTTTTGCATAGAGCTGGTTCAGTTATGTCTGCCAATGGGCCACTGAGGGTTATGAGGCTCATTTTAGTTTAAATCCATAACGGGGAAAGCGTGATTAACTAGTGAAGGATTTTATGGTTTGCGAGACGAGCGGGTTTGCATACCTCAGTCGCAAACGGCGTGCGGCTAGACTGCTCACCCTACCAGTCGAGTCGCAGACGCGCTCATCGGCCGTCAGCCGCATTGAGCCATGCGGCCGGGAAACGCGCCTAGGAATGTTGTTCCATAAGAATGCATTGGAGGAGTGGGACGCGGCCAATCGCGAGTTGCAATCGCAGTCGTGAGTCGCGTCTAGGAATTTACACCTTTATTCCAGGTAAAATTATAACCATCTCAAGTTCAAGATTAGGACTAAAATTTGAGATGATTTCAGAACGGTTTGACCATACCTGAGGTTTTTGACGGACTGGGGTTGGAGGGAGAGAAGGCGAGGGCTTGATTTTCGTTGGGATCTGCGGCAGGAGCTTGGGGCCCTTAGTCTTCCGGGGAGGCGGGGCGAAGTCGTCAGGGACTGAGTGCCTGCTGCCGGAGTGCCTGCCGCTGATGGTCGGTTGTTTTCTCCGGGCGGTCGTCCCCACATAGTCGCTCCCGGGGTGGTAGTCCTCATCTTCGTAGCTCTGCCTTGGGGTGTAATACGCCTGAGCCCCACAACATCAGAATCAATAAAAGAGGCTCTGCTATGACATCCATTGGAGCAAACATTTAATATATAGCTTTTCCAAATTAAAATAAACATTTTCCAAATAGCTGAAACATTTTCCAAATTGAATGACACATTTTCCAAATAGATTGAAACATTTTCCAAATTGAATGAAACATTTTCCAAATAAATTGAAACATTTTCCAAGTTGAATGAAACATTTTCCAAATGAAAATATAGATTTTCCAAATAGATCCAAATTTCCATAGAGAATGCTGATCTCCCCAAATCCCCTATAACCGAGTTTTACATTTTAACTCACGAGTTTTCAGTTTATTTTTTTTGCTCGATTTTATGTGTTTTTAAGGGTTTAAAGTTTTTAGAGAGTTACGATAGTTTTAGTGACAAAAGTCGAAAACACGGAAAAAATAAATGACTCGAAACTAAGAATTAAAAGATAAGGAAAAAAGAAAAGTAGGAGGAACTTTTGATCAGAAATAAGCTCTAGAATCGACCTTCATCGGGAATCACCTTATGTGGGACACCCTACACTGTATACACTGTATACAGTATAGGAGGTAGTGTATCCTGGTCCGACGAATACTGTCTGCCAGGGGTGCTCAAACGGTCGATCGCGAGTGCTTTTTGAGTAGATCTCGAGAAGAAAAAAATTTTTAATAAGTAGGTAACTTAACTGCACTTAAACTAAAACTAAAACTAAAACTAAAAATGCACTTAAACACCATTAACTTGGAGCTTCAAGGTAAAGGAAAAACTATTATTGAGATGATTAGCGCAGTAAACGCATTCAAAAGTAAATTGCAACTTATGATAGATCAACTGAAAAGAAAGGATCTGAAACATTTTCCGTCTTTGAAAGCAAGGATTCCTCAGTTGAATTATGATACGTATGAGGCTGAATTATCAAATATTTTGGGACAATTCGAAATGCGTTTTTATGATTGCAGTAAATTGGCAAATATAGCATCATTTATGAGTTATCCTTTTTCATGTAAAAACATTGAGGAATTAGCTACTGAAGTAGCAAGTCAGTTTAATATGAACTCATGTTCTGTTGAAAATGAGTTGGTGCAGATTACATCAGATATACATCTCAAATCTACAGCATCTGATACAAATTTCTGGTGTTTTATATCTGAAGATAAATATCCGAATCTAAGGCAAATCGCCCTTCAACTGACGGCAATATTTGGGTCAACTTACTTGTGCGAGTCTGCATTTTCTGAAATGAAGATAATTAAGTCAAAATATCGCAATCGACTAACTGACGATCATATGTCATCATGCTTGCGATTGGCACTCAGTGGTTACGCACCATCTTATGAAAAGTATGCTGAGGACATGCAGTGCCACGCTTCAACATCCAAAGTCACTCCTTAGTTGAGTTTAACACCATATGTAACTCTTTTGTTTTGTAACAACGAATAAACTCGCAATTTTGAATAACTAGGAGTTTTTTCATTGATATTGTAGAGAATAACTTAAGTAAACCTAACCCAAACCTTGACTAAAATAATGTAAATTGTGCGGAAAGCTAATATCTATATATGCTACGGTACACCCTACCTAGGTAGGTAGGGTGTATCGTGTATGTACGACAACCCTGCATCACACATACTTGCAGCCTCTCAGAGTCGATCGTAAGTAGTCTAAAAATATTGAGGTAGATCGCCAGCAGTTCAAGTTTGAGCACCCCTGGTCTATGCTGTTTAAGGCTAGCTTTGGAAGAGTACTTCATGTTCATCTGGTTCTCGTATTGCTCCTTCAGCAACACATACTTGCCTTCAACTAAAGACATAAAATGTCCCAATGTGTTGCAGACTCGTATGCAAGCGTTTCGTTTAAATAGAGAGTTAAGTGAAACAGTGTATATGGAGCAGCCTGATGGTCTCAAACAAGGAGGTTTCGATCGCTGGTTCTGATGATTTCCGCTTACAACCGAGACGTTGCTAGGGAAATGGTACTTCGTCTTTTTAAATGATTCTCATATATAATAACTAACCATCCATTCTTTTATTGCTTTCTTGACATTGAGTTGACTTGGTGAACCTCTATCTTTATCTGACAAATCCGTTATATTCGGATGTTTATGAATTTTTTCCTGGTCACACCAAGATCTGAAGATGTCGTCAGTAAGAGGACGAAACGTTATTAAATAAAACAATAAATGAAATAATTTCATTTATTTTTCCCTGGGCCGCATCCCGACTAATTCCAACAAAACAATAAGTACTTACGGCCGACCAAACTACGAACATGTATACACTATAGAAGGTACTGTATTGAAGTAGACACTCACGCTACTAAGGTCATCCTGGTCCGACGAATACTGTCTATGCTGTTTAAGGCTAGCTTTGGAAGAGTACTTCATGTTCATCTGGTTCTCGTATTGCTCCTTCAGCGACATGGGCTTGCCGAGGTCCCCTTCCTGGCTGCCTCTACCGCGGCGACGGCTCCCTCCGCTGTCCCACTGCCGATCTTCTTCTTCCTGACCATACCTATGGAATATTGCAGCCTTGGATTAGTTACACCCTATCGATACTTGGCAATTTACTACAGGTTCGATCAAACTATTTCAATTTGATAAGTAATGCAATAATGAATCTTTTTTTAATCGAAAAAAAAAATTGACAACGAATTTCAAGAAAATGTGGTTTCCTGATGAACTGTGGTACCTTCAATACATTCTCTACCATGCTAACCCTTTAACTACTTTTTTTGATTTTCTCCCTCAAAGTTTTCTATCACATTTATTGTTTACTCTTAAAATGAATCTCAATGTAGGTATCTTCTTTGTTGTTAGTTAGTTAATCTATATTAATAAAATCGTAAGTATATCTGTCTGTACATTGATTAGAACCATGAAATTTGGCGTTTCTTTTCCGTTTCATGCTATTTGTAGACGATTGGTACCATTTTTAAAATTTTTCTCGGTATGTCTGTCTGTCCGTATGTTTGTCCGCTTTTCACGGCTATAGGGGTCATTGGACGACTGATATGAGTGGGGGAAATTTCTGTATCAGTCCAACTTAAATTATAGGCTTTGTGAAGTTTTTAAAATTTGAGGTGTTTTAGAGGAGGGAGGTTCCTGCAGGGAAATAATCGCAGATTTTGCAATCTTCTTTTTTAAGTAATTAATTTTTTTTTTAATTTGGTATTTTGATGAATTTGATAAATCAAGATCGTTTTGGAATTGACGAGTTTGTTGAGAGATTTCATAACGGAAAATAAACTTTGACTCAGATGGATGTGAACATTTTACTTTGATAGTTGAATGTGAATAGCGCCATTATACTCTAAATAAACAGTATCATTTCTGGGACAGGTTGGAATACCTTGATTTAAAATGTATGGGTGGGGGGTCTAAAAATGATACTTATGTGTACGTAATTAGGTTACGTTTCGAGACTCGCTGATATATTTAAAAAAAAAAGAAGATTAATTGTATTATAATCACTTGAGCCAGAGACATGTACAGATAGTGATTTGATATCTCCTACATGGGCATTGTGTCCAAAGTACAGCTAATCCATCCATTGTATATAATTTATCCATACAGGTCACAGCTGAAACTCATGGTCTCATTAACTACGTGTAAAATTATCGATAGAATCATCGCAGTTCATTCCCTATATGTTGTAACTCCACATGCACGCGCTATTCAAATTGTAGGACTATTTGAAAAAATGAAGGTTGCCGTAAAATTAAGAACCAACAGTAGGAAAGTATACTGACCACTTATCCAAGATATTAATTTTGAAAGACCAGTTCCGATTGATAATAATTTATTCATACTCACCTTGTGTCGTGATATTTGTACGCACTGCTCCCGTAGTTGTAGTATTCTGAACCATAGTCGTTCGATTGGTCAAACCCCCTGAGAATGAATTGAATAAGTTATACGTAAATATAGCTAGTACGTTGATAGTGTCAGATGTGTATCGAAATAATGGTATCAATGTTTAACTAACTAATATTACATGAAGATAAAGTGTTTTTTATTATGTGAGATAGGTACCAAAGTAATCTACTAACACTGGCTGTCAAAAACAAAAGCTGTGCGATTCAGACATTTTCAGAGGAAAATTCTATAGCTTCATCAAAAATACGAGTATAAACACAATAATATTGGTTGGTTCAGGGTAAAGAGCGTAAGAGTTTAGCTTCTTCAACTTTATTGAAGTCAGATTCCTTTGTTTGCCTCAATTTAGCATCATCAGGGAATGAATATGAAAGAGGAATCCAGGAGAGTTTTATAGTGAACATTAATTTAATAAAAAATTAAAAAAGTGGTGGAACCATACTTAATGTCGGAGCCGGAAAACTATCGATAGTCTACACTATCGATAGTTTTTGATATTTTTATGCAAACTATCGATAACTATCGATAGTTTCAAAAAATGCTAAATTTACATTAGTCTTCTGAATAATTTGGTCATTTAACTCATATATTGGTATGGCAATCGTCATCAAGCCTTGGCGTAATAACATATTCAACCATAATGAATACCCTTTTATAAATTTCTTGGCTCATTACAATAAAAAAGCTTCAACATACAACACAGTTCTTATTAAATGCGAAAATACTTTTTATTCATGAAAAATATGTAGGTAGGCACATTAAAAAGTTATAAAATTAACCATTTATTATTTAAAATTTACCATTAATCCATTAATTTAACTAAACCATTAATTTATTAAAATTAACCATTTATATTTCGGCAGTTTGTCATGCAATAATGAAACACAAAATTAATTAAACACAACCCTAGATGCCCTAGAAACACAAAACTATTATATCAATTAGAACTTATGTAAAGAAGAGAAACGTGTACGCATTATAACCTCAGATTTGTGATTACCTCCACTATCGAAAACTATCGATTGCAAACCGTCAACTATCGATAATTTACGATAGTGTAGACTATCGATAGTTTTCCGGCTCTATCAAAAAGGTTTTATGACAGTTTGTAAGCGCCTACTACCTAGGTGTCCACCCCTTCCAGCTAGAGTTGCTAATTGGCATGTGTCCTTTTACTTCATTTTAGTTTGTGTATGGTTCCATAATTACTCACTAACCATCTCTCTTTTGTTTTATTATTTCTAATAATGAACCTTAGTATTTTAGTTCGAGTTATGGACTCAGTTGTTGATTTCGAAGTTTTCAGGATAATTTCCATGTACTTCCATGCTCATGGTACTATGCAATGTAAGTCTGAAAAAGTGTGATTTTTCTAGTTCATTATAGCAGAATTAATTTCGTGGAAAAAATTTTTGGTTTTTTTAAAAAGTCATTAGAATATAGAACTACTAATTTTGTGAACTAGGAATCTCTGAACTAGGAATTTTGTGATCTCATGAGTCATTAGACTGTACAGAATAGGATGTGGATGTTCCATTGTTGAATAAAAAAAGTATATAAGTACATTTTTCAAAGATTATTTGTGATGATTTCAGCGCCAATTTAGTTTATTACTTAATAATGCACTGTTTTCCTTCTCCAATTATTGTATGCAAAAGTGAGAAGGGAATGGGCCCAACTCAAAAGGACAGCTGGAGTCAAAATACAATGGGCGCAACTCCAAATTTAATCATTTTTCGGGTATTTGTATTTTTTTTTTAAAGTAAAATTGGTTATGAGTCATACAAGACCTAGTGCCATCAAAATTTCAGTAGTTTCCTGACAAAACGCAAAAATAATTAATGAGCTAACCTATATAGCAGCGACACAATTGAGGTGAGAAGAATTGCAAAAACTTTGAAAGCATTTTCCCAAAAACTACATTTTTTGAGTTGCGCCCCTTGTGAACCAACAGTGCGATGTTTAGGGGCTTAAGGCACTGGCCTACCTGAAAAGTGAAGTAGTTGTAATCAAATAAAAGGTGTAAATGTATAACACAGGAACATAAACTCCATATTTGTGTATAGTCATGCTATAATTAGGGTAATAAAATCATATACCTGTATAAATCACTAATTAGTATCACCTCTATCGCACTACCCCCAATAGTAAGTTTAGATTTAGCAAATCCTAACCCTGTAATAGCTATTCATTGAACCTGTAAACCTGGAACATACACCTATATTGACTTCTCTATTAATGGTACCCATTGTATGGATGCTAAGACTCTCCATTTAATAACCTTAAGAACGGTAATCGTAACCTCATTACAGCCAGCTGATTTCTGGAAAGTTTTATTCCTCACTTATATTTTAAAATCCTTTTACTTTTTAAGTAAATATGGCTTTGATATGGGAAAGTAGCTTTTCCTTTCCGAAAAACATACCTTCTACTTTATGATTACCTACAACTATATACTTCACATTCCAGGTAAGCCATTGCCTTAAGCTCCTATATATTAAGTATAGTTCCACCACTATTATAATTATTTATTAAATTAATGTTCACTAATTAAACTCTCCTGGGTTCCTCTTTTATAATAATTCCGTGATGATTGAGGCAAAACTAGTAGGAATCTGACTCAATAAAGTCAAAGAAGCCAAACTCTTACATTCTTCACCCTCAACCACCCAATTTAATATGGCAATCCAGACTAACAATAATATTGATAAAATCTGCTTGAGTTTGATTCCTTATACGAAGAGCACCTAATGTACCTATATCGTAAATTGGGTGGCAATAATTAGAAACTGCATGCATTTAAATAATATCAGTTATCATTTTAAATTATGCCCAGTGAATTGCGTAGCTTAAAACAAATTAGTTTTTATGTAATTTACTAATTTACAACATCAATGTGCAACTAGCTCTTCTAACTTATTTTAATCATTACCCTTGCTATCGATTCACAATTTTATGAAAGCTCACAGTTGAAAGCACCTTCCCTTTTGAGCAATCTTCAAAGGTTGTGGGGATCCATCGGGCCCTGATTAAAAAGTTTGAAAAAAGGTCGCAAAGTTCATGGGCTCTTTGACTAAACTCATCTGAAGGAAGAGGCTTGGACGGGATTGATGTTGTATGAAATATAAACAGTGACTAAACTAGAGATCAGGCCTCATAGATAATCCGTTCGAGTAGGTAGGTACAAGTGTTGGTGGGTTATTTGATCTATTCATTTATTTTAACACAGAATGTGTTTTTGCGATGACCTACCGAAAAAAAACCGTCACAAAAAACCGACATAAAAAAACCGTTATGCGCCTTTTATAATGATTTTCACGTACAACCAAGCCGTTGGTAGGGAAATGGAACTTCCGCAATTTTAATCGCACAGAAATCGTTCACCATTCGTTGGAAAGCTCCTGATTTATCCAACCATATTATGTTAACTACTGCGAAGTGCGTGGCCATCAACCTGAGTTATGAGCATGGTTATTTGAATCAATTGTTTACACACAGATGATCATTCTCAATAATTGATATTGTCAACATGATTGCAACCGCTTGTAAATTTTCTTATGATTTTCACGTACAACCGAGCCGTTGGTAGGGAAATGGAACTTCCGCAATTTTAATCGCACAGAAATCGTTCACCATTCGTTGGAAAGCTCTCAATTTATATAGTATTTTTCTTGTAGTTACATATTTATTTATATAATGTTTATAGGGTTTTAGACCAAATTAAATGTCTAACAATTATTTATTTTATTATTGCCAAATATTGTTATTATTCACGTGCAACCAAGCCGTTGGTAAGGAAATAGAATCATCGCAAAAACACATTCTGTGTTCCTATGATTTCATACAGAGTATGGAAAAATAAATAAACCGGGGGGTGCAGGGGGGCGGAGCCCCCCGCCGAGGCGCAAAGCGCCGAGTTAGTTTTTTCAGTTCACATACTTTCACAGGGCAATTTCAACATATTCAAACCGAGTAGATGTAGATACCAACAAATTTCCGTTTTATCGAAGTTTTAACCCAACGTCGACCACGTGGGGTCCAGGTGGACCCCATGCGCACCTTTCCCCCCCTCCCTTATAGCCACTTTGCCCCTCACTGCCTGCTCCTCGAGTAGCTTCCTACTCAGTACTGCTCCAGAGGTTGGCTTAGGTAGCAATGGTCCTCCAGGATAGTGTACCTTTTGACTTCATTTCTGTTTGATGAAAATCGTTGTTGGGGTCTAAGTAGACCCCACGTGGACTTCCGTGAAAAAAAAAAATTTTCGGCACATTCACTCACATGTTTTGTCTTAATTTTCAATCGTTTGAGCATACATACGTAGTGGTTACTTAGTTCTCCTGTTAGCACCATGGAAAAAACTAGGAATGTGAATCAGTCGTTTTTTGTCCATACTAGTAGACAGTGAAGTGGAGGACGAAATCTTGCCTAACGATGACTCAGCGTCCGACGAGTTCTTTGTTGTGAAAACATGAAAAAAGACCAATCGCAATGTGACTGCAAACAAGAGTGGTTCACGTCATACGTATTAAACGGAAAATGCTCACTAAATGTAAATTACACGCTTCAGTAGGCACTATGCAAAAAGGCAATATGAAAATGCAATCTTTCTGAAAAAGTTCTGTGTTGGCTGAAGTTCCATATTTTATTGAAAAACAATGGGCCTTCTTAGAGTTTATTTCGGCACTAAAAAGTTGTACTAAAGTTTGATAAGAACGTTCTGATATAAATAAAAGACTTGAACGTTTTGCTTTTTATTCCTTTCTCGCGTTTTTGGTTTTGAAATAGACAATTCAAATTCTTTGGCCCATGTAATTTCGGAGCTACAAGCTGACAACTTTGCTACCATCAGACACGATATTAGGAGACTATCCTCGTAGACACCTCAGAATTGATTGCATGATGTTTTGACGCTAGTCCCATGCAACAACAGGGCGGCACAACCAGAAATGTGAGTGGGGGTCCTGGTGGACCCCACGTGGGCCACTATTATTCTAGCTCCCACGTGATCGACGCAGGGTTAATAAAGCCTTGCGCCCATGTAGAAGAAAAAGAGATCTGAAGGAAGAGAAAAATAATCCGAAGGAAGAAAAAGATCCGAAGGAAGAGAAGAAATAATAATAAAAACAACAAAGAAGTTTTAAAATATGTGATACTATCAAATGATCATGGATCAAGATAATCTGATCAGATGTTCTTGGAACAAGATCATCTGATAAAATCACATCAGATGATCAGGTGTTCTTGGGTCAAGATCTTCTGATAGTATCATATCAGATGATCACATGTTCTTGGATCATGATCTTCTGATAGTATAACATCTGATGATCAGGTGTTCTTGGATCAAGATCATCTGATCGTCTCACATATTTTAAAATTTTGCTCTGTGTTGTTGACTGCGCTAATGCGAAAACTTCTTTTTTGACTCAGTACACTCGTTGAAGTTTTGACTCAGCTGATCAAATGCTCTAACTTTTTTAACTAATACCAGGTCGAAATGTTTGATTCGGCTAAATAAATAGCTCCATTTCTATCCAACACACTTTGGGTAAAGGCACCAGTAGTAGCCACCCTTAAGCAGCCCAGTTTCGGTATTTACAACGTAATTTCTTCATTTCTTCGTTCTTTCTTCCAATCCCGTGTTTTTCCTTTAGCCCAATGTCTGCTCTATCGAATGGATATTTAAAAAAATGGAATGTGTTGATTAGTTTTACGAAAATCGAAGAAAAGTAAACCAAGATCTGTCGCTTGTAGTAGCCACCAAAATCTTTAGTAGTAGCCACTGTAAGAGACCAGAAGTTGCCACCCCCTGGCTACTACTGGAAATACTCATTTTTCAGGAAAACTAATTATATCACTGTGATACTGATAAAAATCTAGCTTATTTTTATGTTGAATATGAAAAAAACACGAAAACTCAGTAGTGGCCACGTCATGGCTACTACAGAAATTCGCTAGGTTTTCATGAACTGGTAGTAGCCACCAAAATCTTTATTAGTAGCCACTGTTAGGGACCAGCAGTAGCCACCTCCTGGCTACTACTGGAACCTCTAATTTTTCAGGAAAACTAATTATATCACTGTGATCCTGATGAAAAGCTAGCTTATTTTCATGTTTAATGTGAAAAAACACGAAAACTCAGTAGTGGCCACATCATGGCTACTACAGAAATTCGCAAGGTTTTCAAGAACTGGTAGTAGCCACCCCACAAATAGGACCCTAATTGTCTAAAATCCTACGTGAAACAACTTGAAATACATCAAGAAATCACCAAGGAACGTGAATAAAACGAAACTATCTCAAAAAGTCCTTGAATGAAGTGAAATATTGAGGTAAACAAGGACTACGTCCTTAATCAAAACCGTTGGCGAGGAGCACATCTGATCAACTGGCAGTCCATCTGGGTTATAAGACGTGTTGTTAATCAACTGGTTTCTTAATTATGGCGAGAACGGTTGGAATGCGCAGCTGACATCTCCTGCTTTAAAATGGTGCTAATGTCGATAGTCTTGATGGTGCCAAATCCTTATTTTTCAAATCTAAAGTTCATGGATGGCTACTACTGGCAGGGGTGGCTACTATCGGTGCCTCCACCCTTTATGATCTGCTACCAGAGTTCCATTCTTCATTTTTGTATCATTATGTTCACTAATAAAGCAAAATAGCCAATTCCTATTCGTGCATTACGTGTTCAAATTTTGAATATTGGATATGGATGACGGGGATTTTTTAGTCAGGAACCGATAGGCGACTTACAAAACCTTTGAGTATTGCAGGCCTAACCGTTCCTCATCTTGGAAGGGGCGACAAATTCCATTCTAGCGCCACTATAATATAAAGGCAGGAATGATGTACCTACTTCAAAATTCAGTGCCATATTTCGTGAGCATCGGTCGAGGGAAGAACGGAAAAGAGGTTGGGGCGATATGTGGGAAGAAAATGACAATGAAGAGTATTCAAGGTATTCCACGATCGATACCACAATTATTCTTAGTAGGTATCAATCTACTCAGAAGACGAGTTCCAACTAACATATGCTACGAAAAATATTATATTGAGACCATCAATCGTATTTCATTTTCATATTTCATGATCATGTTCCAGGGTTTTCAGAAGTAGGTACACTACAAGTACAAATAGTTAGGTTCCTTGTAAATAAATTGCCTTTTGGTTTATTATTTTCAATAATGAACCTTTGTAATCGAGAAAGAAAAACATATTTTTAACTCTCCCTGAATGTTTCATTAAAATCAGATAAAAACTGTTGAAATTAGGGTCGTTTAAAAAGGAATACATATTCGCGCATGCGCAATAGCTACTAATGACAGGATTCTGTTGAAATTGCCAGGAAATGCTCAAAAATCTCCTTTCCCACCTATCCTCTAATGTTGAGCGAGATCGGACAACGGGGGCGTGAGAAAATGATGGTTGATGGAATAATACGTTTGCGCATGCGCCGAGTGAAGTATTGATTTAGGAACAACGAAACTCATAAGCGACCATCTTCACGCTAACCCGCACATACCATGAAAATTTCATAAGAACCGGTTGAATATTGTGGAACTTAAGCTTGGATACGCACACAGTTATTGGGAAAACTAACTATTCAACTTACAGCGTTGCGGTCGATCGATTCTAATCGATTCTTTGGGATTCAATTTATCATTGACAGGCATAAATATTACTGTTACTTTGAAAGCTTTCGATATCTCGATTTTTGAATGTTTAGCCCTTTAGGGTTGTTATAAATTGATGCCGAGCTTCTAGGACCATCTAGACTCTAAATGTGATTTTTAACACAAGTTTCATATATACGGTTTGGTCTAGCATTTTCGGAGAAAAGCCGTGGACGGCGGACGGTCAATTTTTTTTCCCACATTCGATATTTGGATTCTACGCATCTTGAAACCTAATTTCAAAAGTTTCATCCGATTCTGATGAAACTCTCAAGGAATGAGCGGGTTATACTGTAAGGTCCTCTATCAATTCCATACTTCTCAAATCATAACTTCATTTTGCGCATGCGCAAACGTAAATTCCTTTAAGCATCATTTTTTTACGCCCTAGTCGTCCAATCCCGCTCAAATTAGGTGTACAGTCAATGGTGTGATCATTCCCTGCTAACTGTCCATTGTGTAATAATTTGCAGCGTTTTTTTTTTCTACGGTGAGTTTTGAGTGTTTTGTTTTTATTTTCCCTAATTAATCGGGAAGTAAGTCGTTTTTCTTAACAGTAAAAATTGTTATAGTTATGATGATTTGAAATATTGCAACACGTTGGAACTAACTCTCAACGATTATTATCAACACTTTAAACGTGATAAATCTGGTTCTTAGAAAACGTTTACAGCTCCTACTCCTGTTGCCTCAGTTAATTCGTTATAAATCAAATTGCACTTGCAAATGTAGTGACCTTAAGATATTTTGCCCAGTGAGGTCCCGAGATGGTTGCTGTCAGCTGCAATCTTGCATTGACGCACTTCTTTAGTGGTGATCTGCAAATAGTCTTGCACTTAACCCATCTAAATGCTCCATTATGTCCTTCGGAAGAGCAAGGTAATTAGTGGAGTATGAGTATTGCATTAGTGGGGAGTGTTGAGTGGCATCGGGTTGATTGGAGTTCTTAGTACATATTGAGAGTGTGTGTGGTGAGGCGCTGAAGACCCTTGGTTTTTTGAAGAGAAGCGCCTGGGACTCCACGGACCCCACTGATATTACCGTTTTGTACAAATCACTTGTATTTCCCACCCTCAATTATTGTAGTGTCTGCTTGTACCGGATTCAGGGGGTTCAGCACCGCTTCTTGTATTTTTGGCCTTCTGGTTGCGAGTGCCTTGAGATCAGGTTTGATACCCGGATCTTATGACTGCCTATGGATTGGAAGACGCTGGGAGGTGGGAGAACAGTGGAGAATTTGGACTTCTCCTTTAAAGGCCTGAAACTGCTGTCAGGTATCAGTTTTTCGTCACCACTATATCCTCACCTTTCGCTGATCGGAACTACCTATTTCATCGTACTCTACTTCGACTGCCTCGTGAGATGAACGCACTGATGGATCAGGTCGATTTCGACTTATTCAGTGAATCTCTCTTGGCGCACAAATCCATTGCTAGATCCTTCGTGCTGTCATTATGGCCGTCTACGTGAACAATCTATGTTCTCCGATTTGCGATCTATATCATGTATTTCTTAATTACTCATTTTAATATTCGTTAACTTCAACATGCTATCTTTTTTTTAATACTATTATTGTCAATACATACACGTTCATATTATCAATAAATAAATAAATTAAATTGGTCCCAATACCTTCCAAGAACGATTGGAATGCTCTATCAAAAACCTACAGGAAGTTGTTGGCAAGAGGCCTCTCCAACGAGTTATGATGTTATTAATCGTAACTTTCCCCCCCCAATTTACCTAATGATCTAAGCCTAGTTGGCCTTATTGAGGAAAAACCGAATGGACCCGAAGTTGGTCGGCAACGTTCGATAGTTTACGGTTCACTACCAACACAAATATTTACTCTAAATGCACATTTATCCACTCGCGACTGTATCGGGGGAAGATAGACATGTAGTTTCGTGGGTCAAAGTGTTTTTGGATTCGTTAGAGTTTGAGAAAAGATGATTTGCGGCGTCTAGATATGTTTAGGGGTGACTAGATGCGGTTCAGGCCATAGGCCATCCCATGAAATCGATGAAATCGAAAAAAAAAGAAGCATTTTCTAACATCTTTTCATTTGACCGATCTGGAAATATTCATATGTACCTATGAATCGGCTGCTGATTTTCCTATTAAAAAATTCAAGCAACTCTGAATCGAGTACTTCGAATAACTGGATTCCCTTGGTTCGTCCGCAACGTAACTCTCCTCCTAGATTATGATGTACCTACTGTTCAGCAAGTGATACAAGCTTTTTATAAAAGACTCAACGACAGCATGACAGGCCATGGATACCTCTCTGATTCCCCCACCACCACATGGGAGAAGACGTCTGAAGAGGAAAAGGACACAGGATTCCATTTTGGAATGAAGGACTTACGGCATCACGCATCATTTCCTTTATCACATTCGTTATAGAACTTCACAAATATTTATTTGTCTTCTATTGTTAGTACGAACTTAAATTTATTAATTTTGAATCACAGTCTAATTATTTAAATGAATCTGGGATGGGGCACCCGATGGGCTGCGATTGAATCATATAACTCGTAAAATAGGCTTTGTCTACTATATTCAAACATATATCAAAACTGTAATGTCAATTTTTACAATAAAGTTCACTAGTTAGAAAAAACTCAACCATTAAGGGTATCAAACTGAAAGCTGTTGTTTTGTTTTGTTTCACATCGTGTTGTTTCCTAGGGGCTTATCGGATCCTTCGGAATGACTCTCAAAAGGCACCTCAGTACAATGAATTCTGGTCCTTTGAAACCTACCTGGGTACCCATGGGAGAAACGGTCGAACAAAATAACAACCCGTTTCGGCTGAAAAGGAAGTTCGTCAATGCTCTCCAGCAACAGGTCTCCATCGATCAAAGAGAGGAAATCTTTGTGTGGAAACAATAATTAGAGCGTTGACTTCAAAAGGGTCTACCCGACCGGAAATTATCTTCTAGATAAAAGGTGAATTTAGAGGATCCACCTGGATACGCGTCGTTTCGAGGCTACAGAAACCGAAAGTTCCTTTTCGCAAAATATCCGCCCACTTGGCCGTCATAAAGGTCAAAAGTCATTCCGGAGGGCGGGGAAAGATGAAAGAAGTTGTAAAGCTTGCGGATCTGTCTTGAATTCTTTGTCGGGCGGTCGTCCCACGCTGTTCTCCGTGGGAACCGCCAACTCGCTTTCCCAACATCCGCATCTCACTTCTCTTCTCCATCCCTTAATGCGAGTGGGTGGATTTTGAAGAAGTATTTCCGTGATGCGCTCTTTCATTCAAGGGATGGTGTTGATTGTACACTTTCGCCTTGTTCTCTCCCCAATATTCTAGTTCGGAAAATGAGCTTCGTCTGTTAGATTCGAAGTTTTTCACTGGAATCTTCCTAATTGACGAAGATCTTCTTTCTCATATTTTCAATTCCCATCCTCGTTATTCTTGAGTTCGTCTTTCATGATGAAATATTCAAAAAAAAATAAAAAAAAAAAAAAAAAAAAGATCCTCGTCATTAGAGAATTATATCAACAGTGCCAGAATTCCAAAATTTGATCGGTACTCATGCATTAAAAAGATGTTGTGGGATTCTTACGTATTAACGCTACCACAACTACAGATTTGGCGGTTATTAAGTGACGCCAATCTAAATTGGTCTGAGTGCTCGCAATTTCGCATCTCAAAAATCCATAACATCAACTATTCAATCCCTAAGTGAAAATTTAGAATAGTTGGACATGTAGTAGCTGCGGTGGCGTTAATACGTAAGTATCATTTGCTTCTTTTGAATCAATGGAACAAATCAGATAGCGCACCTACTTGAAAATTCTAACCATCGCGAGAAACAAATCGGTTTCAAATAATGTTCTAACAAAACGTTCAGCAGAATACCAAAAACAATATATGCACATTTGGGTTTAAAGTCAAAAAAGTAACGATCGCAGGTTATGTCTGTGTTATAATGTGATTCATTTGGATATTGTCAAATTACTAAAAGGTTTTTCATTGAATGTTTTCGAACCAATCATACATGGAATTATCGTGTAAGTACCTAACGAGTACATTTTGAATTTCGATTTCAAAATCCTCATACTAATTTCTAGTCTTAACAAATTAGCTTGAGTGAGAGGTTACTTTTCAGCAAGCAGCCTCAGTACGGAGAGATTAATACGGGGGCTGAAACCCAATATGTGGGACTATCCCCTCTTCCTCCAACATTTTACACTTCCAACCCAATAGCACCTACCCTATCAGAACCTAATTTTTGGAAACATTCACAAAACGAACTAAATCAAACTTCACACCCTCATCTTGCTTTAAACACTTCTTTATGCAGTTCTCAACAACCTTCAAGCATGTTTGGATGAAAGAACCTGTTCAGATCACACTTTTCCAACCACTTATTATTTAAACATTCCGTGTTTCCTTTTCCGCTATCCATTTTCAGTGAAACGTACATTAAGCACGACACATGTAATTGCAGAGAAGCGCAGTGAACTCACCACTATTTGGTGATCAGGCATGTGTATATAGTTTGGTGCGTATGAGAATGAAATTACCATTGTTTGTACTGTTTATGCTTATGATGTCGACGATGTTTACACCTGTGTGTAAAACCAATTATAAGTAGCCTGGTTTATGTCATTTTCTCATTATTTAATGAATCAATATCATGTAAGCGTGTACTTAATTGCTAATAAATTAAGGCAAAAGCGAAACAGATTGTTTGATAAGTGCAAAATTCGAGTCCCAATATACTCGTATTTCAATTGTTGTTCCCGATAATCTGATCTAGTTCACGATTGTCTTCTTGAACTTGAATAACATTGGAACTTTAGAGAATACATGTCGTTGGTAACAGACTTGAATATACCATGTTTTATTTGGTAAAATACTTCAATTGTATATAGGTTACTCAAAGTAAAGGACATTTTAAATGTCACATCAGAGATGAAATTTCATATTTTACTCGTACTATGATAACCGTTTCGTATGCTTAATTATTTCAATAAATATTACCCAACCATCACACAGTTGTTAGACGAGAACTCACCTATTGTCATGCGAGTACTGTTGGTCCCCTTGGTTGTACATGCTGTCCCCGTAAAAGTGGTCGTCATACAACGTGGTCTGCCGCTCCAGGCTCGGCCTTCTGTTTTTTGTCACCTCTGAAATCAGTGCAAAAATCCAAAATGAATTACTTCGAATCACGTTGGATATCATTAATTCAGTACGAGAGTAGCCTCCTACAAAATTAATTTAAAAAAGAAAACGCTTGCATACGAGTCTGCAACACATTGGGACATTTTATTTCTTTAGTTTAAGACAAGTTATGTGTTGCAGACTCGTATGCAAGCTCTAAGAGCCACTCAGCTGATCCGGACCCTGAGCATCGTCAAGTAAATGTCTTAGAGAGACTACATACGAAATTACAGCTTCCTAGAGTGTAAAACATAGAAATTAGCTTTAAGATCCACTCATCTGATCCGGACCCTGGGCATCGTCAAGTATATGTCCTAAAGAGGCTACATACGAAATTACAGCTTCCTAGAGTGTAAAGCATAGAAATTACCTATTAAAATGATTTAACGACCGCTTCACAAATCAAACCGTTCTCGCAATATTTGGATCACCTGCTATGAATCAAATAATCGAAACACCAGCTCAATGAAAACATCAGAAATTAACAAGTGGTGACAATCATGTTCACAATATCAATTATTGACAATGATCACCTGAGTGTACACAATTATTCAAATAACCTTGCTCATAACTCAGCTTGTTGGCCACGCACTTCGCAGTAGTTAACATAATATGGTTGGATAAATCGAGAGCTTTCGAACGAATGGTCAACAAATTTTGTGGGATGAAAAACGACGAAGTACCATTTCCCTAGCAACGACTCGGTTGTTTTAAGCGGAAATCATCAAAATATTTTCGTGAGCAATTTTCCGTGACGTTTTTTTAGTTTATGTGCCATAGCAAAGACATAAAATGTCAAAATGAAAGTAAGTAAACAATTATTGTCATTTTCTGTTGTAACCAATACATAAAAATCGTGTATCACGTTTTCTCTTGACGTAATGTTGCTAAATACCAGATTTCAGCTTCCTCCGTCTATTAAGGGAGAAATGAGCTGTCGAGCACACTCGGCTGATCAGGATGGGTCCTCACTAGGTCAATCGTACACAGCAGACCTACTGAGGCTCATACTAAATTTCAGCATCCTAGGTCTATTAGGAGGAAAATGAGTCCCGAGCTCACTCAGCTGATCTGAGTGGTTCCTCACTTTGTAAATCTCATGCCTTATACAGGCTCCATACTTAATTTAGGCATCCTAGGTCTATTAGGAGGAAAATGAGCTCCCGAACTCACTCAGCTGATCTGAGTGATTCCTCACTTTGTCAATCTTATGACTTATAGAGGCTCCATACTTAATTTAGGTCTCCTTAGTCTATCAGAAGGGAAATGAGCTTCTGAGGTCACTAAGCTGACCTGTGCAGTCCTCACTCTGTCAATAAAACACAGGAGGCCTATCGATTTATGATTCAAAATCATAAATACCCACTTTCTGGATATTTATGAGGGCAAAGGTTCATGTTTTCCAATTTGTCCAGAGCCATATTTTCTTCACTCTAATCTCTTCGTAAGCTGGCATACTGCACTCCACTCCACGTTAGGCTGAAACTATTCAAAACACATCTTCTCCCCCATTTTATTTACTGCTGCCCGTTGTACGAGTACATTTGGTCCTTGGATTCTATCAGTGTAAGACGCTCGCAAACCCTCTTTAATGTTTGTGTCAGATATGTATTTCGTTTGAAATCTCGTAGACATGTTTCTACTTATGCAGATCGCCTCTTAGGGATGGATATTTTTACATACCTGAATTTCCAGCGGCTTTCCTTCATTTTTGGAGCCACACATGATTGTTTGCCATCCTACATTGCCTCACTATTTCCACCAGGTGGTTCCAACAGGTCCCACAACATAGGAGTTCTACGCTACTTTAGTTTGTCTATGAGTCGGTCCATATCCATTGCGGGTGCGAGGGCTTGGAACGCTCTCCCGGTGGCGATTCGTTGCGCCCCTTCATTGGGTGTCTTCAGGTCAGCAGTCGAGCGCCATTTCCTTACCAGGCATTCTAACTAACTTCTACAACCCTCTCTCTCTCTCTCTCTCTCTCTCTCTCTCTCTCCTCTCTCTCTCTCTCTCTCTCTCTCTCTCTCTCTCTCTCTCTCTCTCTCTCTCTCTCTCTCTCTCTCTCTCTCTCTCTCTCTCTCTCTCTCTCTCTCTCTCTCTCTCTCTCTCTCTCTCTCTCTCTCTCTCTCTCTCTCTCTCTCTCTCTCTCTCTCTCTCTCTCAACTCTCTCTCGCTCTCTCTCTCTCTCTCTCTCTCTCTCTCTCTCTCTCACTCTCTCTCTCTCTCTAACTCTCTCTCTCTCTCTCTCTCTCTCTCTCTCTCTCTCTCTCTCTCTCTCTCTCTCTCTCTCTCTCTCTCTCTCTCACTCTCTCTCTCTCTCTCTCTCTCTCTCTCTCTCTCCTGCCTATTTCTCACTCTTGTTTCATTACTTTATTTTCTTCTTCATTTATTTCTCTTATTTTTATTATATTTTCCATACATCTTTTTTTTTTTTTCAACCTTTGATTTATCTAAGATAAGAAACTTATGATTATCCGCAAGGTGGGAACATATATGTTCCTATGGACACTCAATAAAGATTATTATTATAAAAGTAAATAACGGTTAAATAACCAGTTAATAAATATCATAACCTCCGGATTACCTATCTATGGTCTGCTGAATTATTGTTTTAACTTTCGGGGGATCAACATTTTTTTACCTCAAAATCGAATTTACACTCCCATTTCACGTTTGAGACTATTCTGAATAACATTGGTTTTCATTGGAACATTGGAATCATTCGGTCTCCTTCCGTTTGCCTTTAAATACTTGTAACCAACCCGCTTTCTTCAGTTTTCATCTAGTTTAGATCCAGTGGGATGGGTTTCAAAGAGTATGGGGTTGTGCTGTGGAGTGACTCAAAAATGTTTCATTACCCACAAATCCACTACCCAAACTGCGCATGCGCAGACCTGATCCAATATCTCAATTCCTATTTGTCCGATCTTGCTCAAATTGTAAGAGTAGTCGAATAAATACATGAGATTCAACAATTCCATATCAATTTCAAGACGATCGTATTATTAGTTACACGGATTCTTTATTCGGACTGTTTAAATTATTACAAATCTCTACAAAAAGGCCTTTTTGTTATTTTTTTCTAACGTAGAATACGTTTTTACGGAAACCTCATACTCTATGATTCGTCTCAGAATGTCTCAAAACGGATTTTAATTTAAACAATTTTCGAAAATTTGTATTTGAAATTTGTTAGAGCCATTGTAATAGCTTCATTTGTCACGAAAATTTGCCAATGACGTAGTGGTAAGCATTCGAGATGGTGTAAACAGAATGTAGAGTCGTTTAAGTTTAATACAGCTCTCGGTGACTAAATTTTATGCTAATTGTCAACAGTATTGACACTCAATAATGAAAAAACAATATCATTTTAACGGTATTGTAGTATAATGTTCTCAATTTATACCTATTTAAATACAGTACTTGAGGAGAGTGAAAAAGAACAATAATCATTGTCCGTCTTAAAAACCGATCTGATAACATTATGGTCAACATAAAAATACGACCAATATTGCTGATAGGAACATTACACCAAGATAATTGAGGATGACTCACCTTTTCTTTTGATGCTTGACGTCCTGGGTTGGTAATATCTCGTGTCTTCGTATATTTTAGGGCAGCTCGCGTGCGAATCAAATTTCGTTCCACCTGATTCGTCATACCAACCAGTCGGGCTGATGGGAGATAAAAGCATCAATTATTATCACGATACAATAAAGAATTATTAGTTATAATTGCAATAATTTATTGTTGTTACAATCAAAACATCCTACTACATCACAATTAATACCAGATATATGTTCAGAAAACAGAAAGGAACGTGGCCGTAACACTTGGATTTCGATGCAAAAGTTGCAGATAATTACTACCTTCTATGAAATGAAGGTACCTAAATTTAGTTATTTACGTTCCATCCTATTTTCATTCCTCGTTGTTCCAAGTTGTTTTCCTAATTGTCTTGCTTAGCTGTCATCCGGTCGCATTCACGGTAACTTACCGTCTGTGACACAAAAATTCTAATATCTACATCCTGAATAAACCTAGAAGTTGGGAGGTGGTTTACATACCCAACGTAGTTTATTTTATGGTAAATAAACTTTGCAAGGCTGTCCAAACAAAGAAACGTTGTATTGTTTAGTGACAATATATGACACAAAATTGCAATGTGGTCATCAGCACCTCGCACAATTTTCACACTAAATATTGCTACAGTTGCTAAAATTGTAATTTTTCGTTATTATTTGAAGAATGTAAGGAGTTAATGAGACGGAGAGTATATATACCAAGCTTTTTTTACGATACTGATCATCGTTTTATACGATTTAAATTTTTTAGCTGTCAAGTGAAACGAAATTATAAACCTCAATGAATATTATTCTAGTTCTATATACGAGTATATTCTCGTACTTATTCCATTTGTTTACAACTTTATGAAGGGTTTTAGTTAGATAGGGGCTGGAAAATATGTGAAGACGAGGTGGGGGTAGATTACCGTCATGCATCCACTTGCAGTAGAAAAAAAGAAAGAAAAAGCCACAGTTCCTTTGAGCCTGACGGCTAAAATTAAAAAAACATGAATATGCTTTAGCCGTACACGACTCACTCCTCGTCGATTCTCTGAACCCGACCCCCCATCGGCCTCTGAACTCTGTTTATCATTCTGCCATCAATCCTAAAACATGGAATCATGTTTTAGCTCCTCGCCCTCACTTTATTATAGAAATGATCACGACCATTGAGCTCTTGTGAGATGATGATTTCCTAATAGAAACTCGCGAGTAAACATTCACTTTATTATAGAAATGATCACGACGATTGAGCTCTTGTGAGATGATGATCTCCTAATAGAAACTCTCGAGTAAACATTCACTTTATTATAGAAAGAGGCTAAAGAGGCTACATACGAAATTACAGCTTCCTATAGTGTAAAGTAATGAAATTACCTATTAAAATAATTTAACCACCGCTTCACAAATCTAATCGTTCTCGCAATATTCGGATCACCTGCTATGAATCACATAATCGAAACACCAGCTCAATGAAATCATCAGAAATTAACAAGCGGTTGCAATCATGTTCACAATATCAATAATTGAGAATGATCACCTGTGTGTAAACAATTATTCATATAACCATGCTCATAACTCAGCTTGTTGGCCACGCACTTCGCAGTAGTTAATATAGTATGGTTGGATAAATCGAGAGTTTTCGAACGAATGGTCAACGAATTTTGTGGGATGAAAAACGACGAAGTATCATATCCCTAGCAACGACTCGGTTGTAAGCGGAAATCATCACAATTATTGGCGCTACTTTCGTTGCACTCTCGTGGGACATTTTTTGGTAGTTAGGTCACGGCTAAAGCATTTATTTCTGAGATTTCGCTTACGAAGGCACTTAAAAATACCTGAATTATGTGTTTAAAAGTTAATGGTTCGTTACCAGATGATGGTTAAAAGATTTTATTATTTTATTTATCTTTTTAATGATTCAATTATTTTATGTACACTATATAGAGGAAAGTACCCTAAACTGGACCCCTCCCCCTAAAGTGGACCCCTGGTCTTCTGACACTGCATTCTCCTGAACTGTATCCTATTCAAATGTAAACAGTAGTTTAGCCATCTACCACTATGTAGTGGAGCGCACACATCGCTCACTTCACTTGTTGCTTATCAGTTCACCATTACGTGTTTTGATAGTGAAAAAAGTTTTGAGCAGTGCTACAGTTTTCGTTATTTTTCCCAGATATTTTCAGGTAAGCCTTTATATCTATATATATTCTTAAATGGCAAGGTTTAAGTTTATTGTTTATTTTCGAAACGTTTCATTTAGATATTTGGTTCAAAATTAATCGGGTTAACAAACTGATGGCTTTAGTCGCCATCCCCCCTCTTGTTGCCTAACCCGGACCCTGTTTACAATACATTCTGTATCATTTTCTAAGATTGAAATCTTCATCTTTTTGCATTATATTGTATTGTGATTGTTGAGATGTAATTATGTTTGAAACTAGAATGAGTATTCTTTGATTTAATACCATTTTTAATTTGTTTTATTGTTATTGTGACAAGGGGTCCGGTTTCGGCAACTATATCACAAATTGAGAATATGTAAGGTTTAATAAAATATATATATATATATATTTTTTTTTTTTGTACTAATTTTGAAATAGATTTTTTCAAAGTAAAAGTTAAATGATGCTCAACATTACAAAGTAAATATTAGATGATTTTAAAACATAACTTCTCACTATTTTCTATTTTTTTTTTTTTTTTTTTTTTATTCAAAAACAAAACAGGGGTCCGGTTTTGGGCACTCTCCTATCTCTATATATATATATATATATATATCTATATATATATATATATCTATATCTATATATATATATATATATATATATATATATATATATATATATATAAATATGTATATATATATATGAAGTGTTATTTTTTGTCTAGTGAATAATACAGGCGAGGGTTTTTTGGGATTGACCAAACTAGACTTGTAGTTTATGTTTTATTTCCCGACGTTTTCACCCAGGGTCTGGGTCCTAGTCATGGGATCTACAAAATACAAAACGTGAATATGAAAAAATGGACGAACAATACATGGGCCAGCAAAGTATCGAAGTATCTCTAATAGCATTCCACTAGTAGGTAGGTACAGTCAAAGTTTTACTCACAATATTTCCAACAGGTGTGAAGTCTCAAATGTCAACAACACTAGTTCTGAATAACGGAACTGATAAGAGGAACTGATAAGAGGAACTGATAAGAGGTAAATACATTGCGTCTAATTGGACATGTAAAGGGCTGTGGGGTAATTCTAAAAGGTACTGCAATGGACATAGGTAGGTACTACGATGTAGTTACTTACATTATGGCTAAAATATACTAAATTATGAATGGTAACATTACTAATTAAAACTATAAATCGAATTGAAAATGAAATTGAGGTGATGAAAGGGGGAATTAAAATTAGCTAGGTTTAGTGTTTTCTACTATAGTAATTTTGAATAAATAAAGAAAGTTGGCTAGGCCTACTTCGATACTTTGTTAGCCCATGTATTGTTCGTCCATTTTTCATATTCACGTTTTGTATTTTGTAGATCCCATGACTAGGACCCAGACCCTGGGTGGAAACGTCGGGAAATAAAACATAAACCACAAGTCTAGTTTGGTCAATCCAAAAAAACCTCGCCTATAATTATATATATAATATATATATATATATATATTATATATATAATATATATATATATGTATAATGACCACAATGATTAGAATTATATGCGAAGGGAAAATCCCAATAGATACTTCAAAATTAGGCAAAAAAATGGGGGGGGAGGGGGGAGGGGTGGATTGAGCTTGTTGAAGGAGCAACAAGCTATGGGAACCAGCCGTGAAACCAAGGAGATAATTAATCAACTATTTTTCTGAACATTGGCGAATGCGAATATATTCGTATTCGTATTCATAGAATATGTTTTCTGTGGATATATTTTCACCATTGCAAATATGCCCATCTCTGCTGTGCAGAGCTTTCAACTGACAGATGTCTGGCGAGGGTCGCACCGTCGCGTGATTCCTCGGCAAACAACGAGCTCCGAATGAGTATCCCCCCCCCCCCCACCCCTCCACCATCGATTTACCCAACTGCCTCTTAATAAAAACGCCTCATTTCCCTATCTAAATTGCATGAAAAAGTCTGGGGTGATGAAGGGGTGGAGGACGGGAGGGGTTTAAGCGAATTTAAATAACTGAAAGTTCGTTTCTCCGAGTTATTCCGAATATAACAAACCTCTTAGAGGAAGAATACAGAACAAAGAAAAATAAAAATAAAACGAAAGAAAGGATGAAAAAACTGGAGTCAGATGGAATGACGGGTTTGACAGAGAGATGAATGTTTGACCTCTCAAAGGTCACTGAGGTCAGCAGGGGGATTCTCTTGATGTCGTAGGTTCATCATTTCAAAAGAATAAACATTTTACAGCCGTTCATGTAAGTTCCTCGACAAAGTGAAATCTACTGCGTGAGAGAGAAGAATAGCTTATCTGAAAAAGGTTTAGCGGTGTGATTTTTTTGAATTTTCGTAGAAAATGAAGCTATTGCAATGGCTTCAAAAATTTTTTAAATCATTATTTTCGAAAAATTTCTCCATTGAAATCCGTTGTGTGGCATTCTGAAACGAATCCAATAGTTAAACGCTTATATATATACATATATTTTTCCAGACGAAAAGAAGATCGTATGTAGTTAGACCTCGTGTAGATCACCTTCTAAAATGGGACGAGTCCGTATGTTTATTGAGGTTTCGTTTGGACAAAGATACCGTTCTTTACATTCTAACTTGTAACACAGATCGAAGATGAAAATAAATCCACAACTTACTGATTACTTATAATTCATTCATATTAATTCAGGGTGCAATGTCGCAATTCGTGAATGTATTTCTCTCTCTGGAAATGAAGCAAACGGCAAAAATGTGGTGGTATCTTATTTGCCGAGCTTGATAATATGATGGACACTGTTGTGGAAATAACGTCCGAACCGGTTTTTTTATAGTCGATCCAAGAAAAAAATGTAGGTTTATGTGTAAATCGCCAATATTTTGTCGCCTAGGGACACCAATGAGGATGCTAACGACGCTATCGAATTTATAAGTAATAAGAATTTATCTAAGGGATTATTTTATACGTTTGATAATTCGGGAGTAATAAACGACTCGCATTCTTTATCTTGAGTAGGTATAGCGCTATACTCAGTATAGCAATCTAGAAGTTAATGTACTCGTAGATAATTGATAATCCGGCCATAAGTGGACCGCAGAACACAGCACTTCAAGAATTTGGTTGGAGTGGACGATATTCCGTTCTTGATGAATTCTTATAGAAAATCTGACGCTGATTACGATAATTAATACCACATATGAAGGGGTTGAGAATGAGCTTTCATCGCATAAAATGCTGAATGTTCAAAGTTTCATCCATGCAGTATGATCGTATGCGCAAATTTACGAAAATTATCGTATTATATTATATTACATTAATTATAAATTTGAACATCTCGAGTGCAAAAAAATGGTCAACTACCAATTTTACAGCATCAAAACTCATTCTAAATAATATTTACCAATTAAAATAAATAAAACAAAAAAGTACTTCGATTTTGTAACATTTCATCCCGATTTTTTGGCGAATATTATTGAAATTAAAATTTATTTTTCATATAATTTGTACATAAATTTATTACTTTCAAATTTGCAATTCAGGGTCCCAAAAAATGGTCTGTTTTCACAAAAGGGCATGTGGAGTGTTACAGCCGAAGTACTTATTTCAGTGCTGAGTAGATTGCAACCACTTTCAGGTCTCAAAAATTCATAATTATAAGTAATGAAAAGGTGAAAAATGCCCATAATTGACCAAATTTTCGAGTTCGGCTGCGTTTCCTAAAATTTTCTTTGCGATCTCTTCACACGGCTGTCTCCTCAGTTTTATTCACAACTTTTCTTTGAAAATGCGCTCTATTAGCCATTTAGCATGACTGAGTTCTTCTTAGAATTTGACATTTCAATATGCTCAAAAATTGCTTACCAACGAAATCATTCTTCGATTTGGAAATCTTGATATTTTGGCGCAATAACGAAATTTTTATCTCAATCCCAATCTCAGTTATCGTCTGGATTGACACACACGCACTCATTTTTATGTATGAAAAAGTATAAAACTCCAGGAATCGTTTAAGAGTGCCTCCAAACGGATTTTCATGATGAAAAAATTTGGAAAATTTGTATTTTAACAATTTGGAGCAATGGCAAAAACATCTTACCTATCTGCAAAACTTCTTGTCTACAAAACAAGTTACTCCTGAGCTACGAATGTTATTTATTTTGAAATTACACGGGCGAGCCCATTAAAAAATTGATATACAATTCAATATACAAGAATGATGGCGGAATTCGTAGACCAAACCTGAGTGTGTGGGTGTGTGTGTTCACTGTCACTCACCTAAATTGAGGGTCACCTTCCTCTCACCGGTTTGAAGGTGGTTCACTCAGCAGAAGGGGCTCACGCAGATTACAAGAGTTTTACAGTGCACTCAGGGGAGACTCAACGCTTTTACCAAATTTTCGTAGAAAATGAAGCTATTGCAATGGCTTGGAAAATTTCAAAATAACAATTTTTGAAAAATGTCTTCATTGAAATCTGTTTCGGGGCATTCAGAAACGATTCCTGACACATATTTACACTTTTTCATATTTATGTAGTATATATGTGACATTCCAGGCGAAAACTCTCCTTAGGATTAAGATAAAAATTCTTTTTCTTGCGCCGAAAAATCAAGCTTTCCAAATGAAAAATGTGTTCGTTGGCCAGCACTTTTTGAGCACATTAAATAGGTCAAATTTCAAAAAATGTGCTCAAGACATCATCTAAATGACTAAAAACGGCCAAAAATCGTTAAGTTTATAATCTTTAGCGGTATTTCTGTCAAACAACATTATTAACGAATGACAAGGACATCAAAAAAAAATTTCACAAAATTCGGCAGGAAAACACTTGAATCACCCACATTAAAATTTACATAAAAATCTATAAAAACTGAAAAAATTCCAAAAACCAAAATCATTTTTGAATAACCGGATTTTATTTAGTATGAGTTGTTTGCCCTAAAATCGGTTTTAACTATTTCTTTTTACTCAAAATAGTCAAATTTCGACACTCACTTATTTTGATACGGTAATTAAGAAAATTCGCTCATATTTATGATCATGTTGCTGTAGGGGAAGTTTCCCTGGTTTTAGGGAGGAGGGATGGGGAAATTCCCTCTTGTATTTCCGCACTGTACAATAAAATTTCTCAAAGGTTAGTCTTCAATTTGTGTTTTTTCTTTTTATGCTGTTATCCAGAGACAGGACATACGCCTTATTAGACAATTACGTAAATCATTGATCCGTCCGCCTGGATCGGGCTCTCACAATTGAATTAGATCCTTGTTGCTTGTATGTAGAAGAGCTGATAATTTATGTTTATGGATAGAGTTGTGACGGAAAATAAGTGAGAAAATGTGAAAACAATGATTCCCCAGTTAGTTCTGAAGTACAGAGATGTCGTTGAAAATAAGAAGTTATAAAGGTATAATGAAAATGTTGGACAAAGAAGGATTGAGGTTTTGGGAGACCTCAAGCAATTACATTTTCTAGAAATTCTTTGTTGAATGGAAGGTAAAAATTCCAGTCATGCAGCATGACCCAATGAGCGAATTTTTGAAGAAATCTTCGACATTTCAGTCGCTATTTACAACTAGGCATTATTTCGATTTTTGACTGATTTTTCAACTTTGAAATTTTTGAAAACTTGATACATATTCTTATAGGAAATTTTACGCTGATTCCGAATATACCACATGTTAGTATGCTGAAAAAATTAATTCGCACAACAAATCGCAAAAAACGGGCTATTTTGAAATTTTTGACTACATTTTTGAAAATTTCAACCCGAAGATGTAATCCGATCATGCTGGCCAACGAACTAGAACTTTCGTTTTGTGTCCTTAACATTTTAAAATTTGTTTGAAGTTTCTAGCACAATTCTACGGACAGTTATCGTCTGGAATGACACACACATATAAGTATACATACATACATACATACATAAAAAAATGCGTTAAACTTCAGAATATGATTCAGAATAGCCTGAAACGGATTTCTGCATAAAATGTTTTCAAAAATTCACATTCTACAAATTTTGAGGCGAGAGCAATAGCTTAATTTTCTTAAAAAATTCGCTAAAAACGGAAGATCAGAAAATCATGCACTACAAACAGTTATGTAGAGATCGCATAAAATCAAAGAGAGCTGTGGTAGTTATAAATCCTCTTAATTGATTTCAGTCTCCTTCAGGTTCGTAGTTATCTATTACTGTCTCTTTCCCGAATTGAAGTAGTCTGCGAAATGTTTTGTTGTTGATTGTATAACATTCGAAAGGGATCTGTTGGCCACATCAAACATGTACTTAACTACCGTTCAAGTACCGGCCCCTCTTTCATGTGCCGCTGTTTTAGAATAAACTCCGAAAAAAATAAACGCCGAATGTTCAATTATATTGCTAGTACCTACCTATAAGGTAAAACCCCCAAAGGCGGACAGGTACCCAATGGTGGACAGTCGCTTCTATTTTATTGAATAATAAGACTTCTATCTTTCCTATGCGGTTCCCGCGTGTTTTAAGCCTTCTGCAGTATATTTCCAACATGTGATCGGAAGGCCAGCCGAAAAGCGTCGCGTTACTCGGTGAAGTGAACAGGTGATTTTATAGTTCTGGAGGTGACTGTTCTTAGCAGTTCGAACTACGAAGATGCCTTCAAGATTAAGATATGTACATGGTATTTTTCATTACTTTCCGTAATAGTGGTGTTCATTGTATTCTTGAACATCTGTAGAACGAGTTTATAGTGCAATTTTTCAAGAAATGTCACGTTTTGCGGGAATAAAAGGGTGTCCGCTATTGGGTTAATGAATTTGCAGTATACCCCAATCCCGGACACTCCTGTCCGCCTTTGGATCAAATATGATTTTTTTGTTAGAAAGATTTTTTAACGTAGATCAGCTTATTCTGGACTGTGTAAAAGGGAGGAATTCGCCCCTATAAGTTATAATATGTCGGTCCAAAGTTGGACAGGGGTGTCCGGGACTGGAGTTTATGGATGTCCACAATTGGAGAGGGGTGCCCGGGATTGGATTTGGTTGATGTTCACGATTGGTCCCTCGAAAAAATAGAGCCAACGAGTGGGTATTTTCGCTCGTATTGGGCAATTTAATCTAATATATTTTTACCAACCTAATTTAAAATCAGAATGTGTCGTTATTCACATTGGGACATTATTCACGAGGTCGAATTTCAAATCTGCCCCATAGGGGGTGGTTTAGGAGAGGAGGGGGCAATGGGGTATCTTTGTCATTACTGAACAAACTGGGGATTTGATTGTCGAGTATGTTTGGATTACTCCAATTCAAGTCAAAGACTACTTTTTTCAAATTTTTCAACTCTGACCCACAATTGAGGGGGAGGGGGTGGTGGAGTTAATGCGTTTCGAACGTCACTGAACGAACTGGGGATCTGAGTAGTCGAAAATGTTTGGAGTATCCTAACTTAAATCACAGGCTACTTGAAATTTTTCAAAACTAACCCGTAGAAGGGAGTATTTTAGGGGAAGAGGGGGGGGGGGAGAGAGAAATAGGGTATCTTTGTCACCACTGAACGAATTGGGGATTTGATTGTCGGATATGTTTGGATTACTCTAATTCAAGTCAAAGACTAATTTTTTTTAAATTTTTGAAATCTGACCCAGTGTTGAGGGGAGGGGGGAGGGTGTTAAATCGTTTCGAACGTCACTGAACCAACTGGGGATCTGAGCGGGCGAATCTATCAGAATTACTTTAACTTGGGTCACAGGCTATTTGATAATGTACATGTCAACCTGTGCAACGCAAGGGTAAACCAGCTAGTTTATAATACAATACGAACTAGGCTGTGGTATGAAATCTAGTAAAATTGTGAAAGTTAACTAGAATGTAAGAAATTATATCAATAAATCATTATTTTTGTTACTAGAATGTGAGTACCTACTTGATGTACCCATTAACCCCCTGTAAAGTGCCTATTTTCGTTCTTGTAGAAGTGAAATATGAAATAATTAAGTAATATTTGCACCTGTCCGCCTTAGGATTTCAAACGTCCGCATTAGGAGCTCAATGATTTTTGCCATGTCCGCAATTGGTGCGCATACCCCTTATCGAAAATTCTCAATTATTCGGTATTGTAATAACGTTTATTGAATTTCCAGCTATTAAGGAGAAAGATAAGTAATTTGTGGTCCCAATCACATCCTCAGAAGTTGAAAATGGAACTAACTTAATAAAATAAGGAAGAACGAAGTTAGAATTTAGGCTTAGCGTGTCCGCCATTGGGGGTTTTACCTTACCTATGTGAAAATAATAATGCATTTTCAAAAAATTTTTTGTCAAATTTTTTTTATTGTTTTAAATAATTTTCATGATTGTAAGGAACAGATTAAAAAAAAATTTTTGAAAATCGGACAGCTAGAACTGCCTATACACCTATACAAACGAAGGCCCCCGTAGCATTCCTTGCACACCGCAACACTTCCAAGAGTTTTGCTCAACTCGTCCACGTCGACTACGTCATATTTTCTCGTGCTTTCAACTGAGTCATATTGTTCAAGTTGGCCGAGTTTTTTGCCTGAACTATGCTGAACTTCTGCTCGAAGGCTCGTAGGGCAGGGTTCATCGTTTGAAGAACTCGGCGTGACAATTACAGGCAGTAAAGGCTCAGAAATCACAGGCAGCACCACTGGCTGCGAGTTTTCTAGACTGATCGCACCACTCCGTTTCTTCAAATTTGCAATCGGATTGATCTTTTTGAAAACACGTCTTACTCTTCCCATATTACCGGGAGATATGAAAAACAAAACTAAACACGATCGCAGAACTCGACGCCAAAACATACAAAGAAGTGCACAGAAGGTAAACACAAGAATAAAAATAAACCTCCGAATGTTATCAACTGGACAATGTCAAAAAGTCAAAGTAAAGAAGAAGAAGAAAGCAAGATAACAGCTGTAGAAATTACGATCAAAGGTCGACTAAATGCATGGTTGTCATAGTAACTCAGACCTGACGGTTACGTCACCTGAAGAGTGACACTTCCGCGCGCTCTCCTGTAAAATTACTTTTTTCAGCGTTTTCGGACACGTTTATGCACTTTTACGGGAAACTACTGGACCGATTTTCAATTTGTTTTTTTTTTTATTCGATTCAGGAAATACAGACGAGCATTTCGCTAGAACAGTTTTTGAAAAAATTACATTCGTGAGTGGGAGTAAAAATAAAGGTGAAGTTCAAATTGCTGATCTTCAGTGAATTGTAAAATTCCCTCCAGCAAATGAAAGACCTTTTGGTGGTAAAAAGTGGGGGAAAAAAAATATTATGATCGGACCACTGGTTGCCGAGATTTGTGCACTCGAAAAACGCCATTTTAGGGGGGTGGACAGGTTCCCTTTGACCTCCTGCCGTCACTCATGATATTCCACCGTTGATCTGACCTCAACGCCATTTTTGTTATGAATCCATGTTGAGTGTGCATTTGAGTTGCATACGCAGTGCGTCGTCAGGGTAGCCTTCAAATCACGTGTATGAATCGCGCTGAGTGCATGAATTCCCTTATCGATACACTTAGGGGCCCACTCAAACTCAATTCCCGTTTATGGATTCCGCCCTAAGAGTAAATATTTATGCAGCTATGCAGCTAATAGTGTGAATAATTGCTTTGAACAAGAAAAAAACTTGAATTTACTACAGCCGGAGACGGATGTGGCACACTAGGTGCTGGGAGAGATCGTAGTTTAAAAAAAAAATTTAAAACAGTGATATACTTAAGTAGTTTTTTTATGCCATACAGTATCAAGTGATATTAAGACAGTGAACATGATGACGCTTCAACAGGAAGCATTTCGCGAGAAAAAGTCAATCTGTAAATTACAATACATTATGGTTGTATTTACGGCTTACCTGTCTTCGTAGTCCCATGTCCGTTGCCTTCTCCTATGACAACAAAAAAGTTGGCAAGTGTTAAGCGAATGGATTTTATACACTTAAAGTCATAATGGTTTTCGAAAATAATATCAATTGCAACATACGTGATGATGCAGGTATTTCGTACTTGAATGAGAAAAGTAGATTCAGTGCTGAGAAATAGGAGTACAGGCCTTAAAAACTAATTGGCTCAGTAGTTAAAACGTTAAGAATGTGTTATACAAATCAATTTTTGATGAGAAGACATTAATTTGGGGATTTTATAAAAATTACTGAATTTAAAAAATATGTATACATAAATGGATCCACATTTAGAAAAAGTCGATTCGTATTTTTTGAATTTTTCTAATGCGTCTTATAAAGGTAAGGATAAATTTTTAACCCTGGATTACAACCCTAACCTACACCCCATCATTACAACTGCTACGTCATAACGACGGGTAGTATAAAATTTCAATCATAAAGTTTGAAAGTTGCCTATTTTGAGGTGTAACGCCAAAAAGCAGCTCAATAGAAAGTTATAACAAAGTTTTCAAAAAATAAAGCCTCGAATCAACGACGCCGCGCAATTTTTAGTGAAGTATGTGAAGTTTGAAGTACTTTTCCACATATGTAGATTTTTCTAGGGGGTATGGCATTTTTAGGGCGAATGTCCAATAGATTTTCCATTCTTTTGAGCCTATAAGAGAACTTAGGAAAGGTTGGTTACGCCAATATAAGAAATACAGGGACGCCAGCACGACACAATCGCAATTAAGTACAATTTTCACCATAAATTTGGGCTTTAATCTTCAAATTACCTAGCTCATGGTTGATATACATTTTCAGTATCTAATATAATTTTCAGTATCTAATAATTTTCGTCATTTTTTGTGGTTTTTTTAGTACATTTTTTGAAATTTGACCGATTTACAGTACTCAAAAAGTGTTCTCCTACGAACTCATCCTTTCTTTGGAATGCTTGATTTTTTGGCGCAAGAACGAAATTTTTATCACAATCCTATCGAGAATTATCAAAGCGTTAAAATCTAGGAATAATTTCAAAATGCCTCAAAACAGATTTCGATGAAGAACATTTTTGACAATTTTGATTTATTATTTTCAATAATAAACCATTGTAATCGACCAGGAAATTTTTCAGGGTCCTAGCGAATTTTGCGAGTCAATTTTTTTCCGCGCACGAAATTAATTACAGTGATTTCCGCCTACAACCGGGTCGTTGCTAGGGAAATGGTACTTCGTCGTTTTTCATCCCACAAAATTCGTTGACCATTCGTTCGAAAGCTCTCGATTTATCCAACAATATTATGTTAACTACGGCGAAGTGCGTGTCCAACAAACTGAGTTATGAGCATGGTTATATAAATAATTGTTTACACACAGGTGATCATTCTCAATAATTGATATTGTGAACATGATTGCAACCGCTTGTTAATTTCTGATGTTTTCATAGAATTTCGAATCAATATCGAGGAGAAAACATGATACATGGTTGAAATTTTTGGTTCTAGAACAGAAATAATTTGTTTATTTGATCGGCATGTTTTCTCTCTTCTTTCCTTCTATTTCCACCGAGTATTACCATTTGGTTTTTTTTTTTTTTTTTTTTTTTTTTTTAACGACCCCTGCACATTTTTTGGTTTACGTTTCAAGATGCGTAGAATCCAAAACTCGAAAAAAACGCCGCAAATTATTACACAATGGTTTATTATTTCTGTGTAAGATAGCCCTTCTACGCAGATCATTGGTCTATAATTATTAAACCCCGTATGTAATATATGATCAGAATATGGCGTATCGTAACTTCGAGAAGGGTTGACAGTATCACAGTTCCAGGACCCCGTAAGTTTACGCTCCACAGCAAAGAAGTTTTAAAAACGGGAAAATGATGCTTGAAGTAATTTACGTTAGGGCATGCGCAGAACGGAGTAATTATTTGAGAAACATGAAATTGGTACGGTACGATCTATATATAGCCTAACCCACAAATTCCCAGAAAATGTAATAAAAATCTGATGAAAACTAGATCTTGTTCCTCAGAGTACAATTTCGCATGAGCTAATATTGATGCAATCATGTTGAAATTATCATGGAATAATTAAAACATTTTCCCCCAACTATGCACCAAAGTTGAGCGGGATTGGACGACTAGGGCGTAGAAAAATTATGCTTGAAGGAATTTAGGTTTGCGCATGCTCAAAATGGAATAATGATTTAAGAGGCGTGGTATCAATAATGGACCATTTGCAGCCTAAACCGCACATTCACTGATAATTTCAGGGTTTAAATCGGACAGCGGTGGCGTGAGAAAATGATAGTTGTTGGAAATTACGTTTTCGCATGCGCCGAATGAAATATTGGTTTGGGGACAACGAAACTGATATGGAACCATCTACACTCTAACCCACACATAGGTACCATGAACATTTCATAAGAACGAGTTAAACATTGTGGAAATTAGGCTTGTTACAAGGATTTGCGGACACACGACAAACAGACAGACAGACAGACACACACACACACACACACACACACACACACACACACACACACACAGTCACGGAACCAAAGTTGTTCAGAACTGTCTAAAACGTAAAATGCGCTATCAGGTTCGCATTAGGTAGACTCGGAAGCAAAAAATTACGTAAATTGAATATATGCTACATATATCTCAAATTAGTATTGCGGTTTGTTAGAATGGTAATGGTTTGATTTGGTAATTCGCTAATGATCTGATATAATTCTGACCCATTCATATTCGTTATAAAATATGTTCGCATTTATTTTATTAAGGAACTAACCATAAGGTATTTTTGTAAGTCAAGCGGTAACCTTGTGACCTTCAAAATACCGTAAATATTTCCACCCGTATTTTCCGTTTGAAAGCTTTAAAATACGAACATTGTTTAATGGTTTTATTCAATTCTTTGGGATAATATTTATGAATTACTACCAAAAAATCAGTACTGAAAGTTTTAAATCTGGAATTATCAAATATTTTAGCCCTCAAATGTTACTATTTAGGGTTGATAACGATTAATTCCGTGCTTCTAGGATCTACTAGACTCCAAATGTGATTTTCAACACAAGTTTCTTCTTTTTTTTTTTTTTTTAATAAATCGACAAAATATATTTTAAAATAGATATTAAAGATTAGGCTCGGGGTCTCCACGGTAAAATTTCTAAGCTATTTTCGTTTTGCTCAGTCCCCTGGTTTCTTCTTCATTCGTTTTGGAGAAAAGTGGTAAACGACGGACGGACGTTTTTTTCCCCCTTCAATTTTTGGATTCTATGCATCTAGAAAAGTAAACCCACAAATTTTGAGGGGGCCTAAACACATTTTTTCTTGGTCGATTGCAAAGATTCATTATTGAAAGTAATAAATAAAAATGTTTACACAAATTGATAAACCTAAGGTTGTGGCAATATTATGCAGACAGATAGATGGAAAAATTACCAGAAAGATTTATAGTGTAAAGTGCTAGTATACAATTTGATCTCTTTGGAACAAAAATACTTGAATAATTGACTCGGTAAAATTATAGAAATTGGTATAGCAGCTTTTCATAAAATGTTGAATTTATGTGGGCTTGGTAATGTGTACATTACTTTAACACTTTCTGCTCTTACACGATTCGTATTTTGCGAACTCATAACCCTTGTTCAAATGAATAGATTAAAGGTCTGTGTAAAGGGAAATTACCGTTAAATTCTTGAACTGCACACTTGTGAACAAAGCTTCATTAATGAAAATATTAAACCGAAAATGGTCACATAATTAGGAAACATAGGCTTGTGGCAATAATTTGCAGACAGATAAATGGACCAATTTCCAGGAAGATTTATAGGTTGGGTTGGTTGAGAGGTAGAGAATTTTCAGGCTCTCTGATAATGTCTTTTATTGAGGTTTGCTGAGCGCTTTCGTCAAATATATGGCCTCTTCAGAGCGTATTACTTGATGGATGATCTGTTAAATGTTTATGTATAAGTAGGGAGGCCTCCTTGCACATCTTGGTCATGACCAGTTGTGGTTGGTGATGTTACTAGGGTCACTTTTGTGCTCGAATTGAGAAAAAAGCAATTTTTTATGTCTTAAATGATAAAATTTTATTTGCTTAATTGCTTAATTAACTTTAAATCAAAGTTATCAATTTCAGACTATGAGTGTCTTTCCACATAGAAAATTCAAGATTTTTCCCTACCTATGAAAAACTAGTATTTCAGTCAGTCCCCCATATCTCTTCTCAATGCGACCTCAGGAGTGTTATCATTTTCGCGATCAAGAAAGCTGATGGCAAATGGCGGGAAACAGTCAGATGTGAAGGTTATATTGTCCAGTTGAAGATGTGAAACTGTAGTGGAGTGCTTGGAGTTGCAGCAGTTTTTACAACGAAATAAGCCTAAAAACATGTTCAGTATTTTTATTTCCAATCATGAGTGTTACACAAATTACGAGTGTTGTTTGTGCTTAAACAAAATAATCCTATATCAACAACCATACTGCTTGGTGACAGGTTTCAAATAGTAGCCATCCCCGAGTTTTGTCACTTCATCATCCTGTGTGACACCATTTTTATCGGAAATTCTCATGAGTGTTACCTCTCAGGAGTGTGACCAAGGATGGGTAACACTCCTGATATTACGGTAACACTAATAGGGTAACACTCCTGAGATTTAAGCTCAATTACACTGCCTTCAACATGAACTCCGTGAAATCTGAATACTATGTTTGAACGTGATTCTTTTGTACTTGATTACTTGAGCCACGACAACAATTTTACC
The DNA here is from genome assembly GCA_030762985.1 of Adelphocoris suturalis. Classification (NCBI taxonomy): domain Eukaryota; kingdom Metazoa; phylum Arthropoda; class Insecta; order Hemiptera; family Miridae; genus Adelphocoris; species Adelphocoris suturalis. The sequence goes on from CM061043.1 coordinate 109,135,634, forward strand.
AAATCATCCATTTTACAGAAATCAATTTTTTAATTCTGGTAACACTCATGAGTTGGATATCCTGTTTTTTAATACAAAAAAAAAATATATATATAAAAAACTCACTGTTCATCTATGGAACACAAATCTGCAATGTACAATGAGTAGTATTTGCTGATCTAACTTCATTTTCGAGCACTTTCATATTTCACGTCACTGAGGTTCTCAAACGCCCCAAAGCGGCAAATGAAATGAGAATGACCCAGTGGGGACAAGGCAACACTATGGAGTGTTAATTATGGAACCCGAAAGATTTATAATGTAAAATGCTAGTATAAATGTTTTCTTTGAAACAAAAATACTTGAAAATATTACCTTGGAAATAACAGTTTTTCGTGAAAAAATTCGTATTGTATTTATGTGGGTTTGGAAGTGTGTGAATTTCTTCAGAACTTTATTGTGTTACAAGTTTCGTATTTTGAAACTTCACCAACTTGGTCCGAAAGTACCGATTAAAACTTTGTGCAAAATGAAATCACCGTTAAATTCTTGAACTGTACACTTGTGAACAAAGCTTCATTAATGAAAATAATAAACCGAAAATGGTCACATAATTCGGAAACATAGGCTTGTGGCAATAATTTGCAGACAGATAAATGGACCAATTTCCTGGAAGATTTATAGGTTGGGTTGGTTGAGAGCTAGAGAATTTTCAGGCTTCTCTGATAATGTCTTTTATTGAGGTTTGCTGAACGCTTTCACCAAATATATGGCCTCTTCAGAGCGTATTACTTGATGGATGATGTTTATGTATACCTAAGTAGGGAGGCCTCCTTATACATCTTGGTCATGACCAGTTGTGGTTGGTGATGTTACTAGGGTCACTTTTGTGCTCGAATTGAGAAAAATTCGATTTTTTACGTCTGAAATGATAAACTTTCATTTTTTTATTTATTTTATTTTTTATTTATTTTTTTTTTTTTTTGACATTTTATGTCTTTACTATGGCACATAAATGAAAAAGCGTCACGCGGGGAGCGTCACGCGGGGAGCGTCACGCGGGGAGCGTCACGCGGGGAGCGTCACGCGGGGAGCGTCACGCAGAGAGCGTTACGCGGAGATTCCCTAATGATCCCACGATTCTGAGATTTGGTATGTAGCCCCTTGAGGGACTTCTGAACACAACTGACCGATCCCAGATCAGCTGAGTGGCTCTAGAATCCAGTTTTTTCCCTAGTGATCCCACGATTCTGAGATTTGGTATGTGGGCCCTTGAGGGACTTCTGAACAAAACTGACCGATCTCAGATCAGCTGAGTGGCTCTAGAATCCAGTTTTTTCCCTAATGATCCCACGATTCTGAGATTTGGTATGTGGGCCCGTGAGGGACTTCTGAACACAACTGACCGATCCCAGATCAGCTGAGTGGCTCTAGAATCCAGTTTTTTCCCTAATGATCCCACGATTCTGAGATTTGGTATGTGGGCCCTTGAGGGACTTCTGAACACAACTGACCAATCCCAGATCAGCTGAGTGGCTCTAGAATCAAGTTTTTTCCCTAATGATCCCACGATTCTGAGATTTTGTATGTGGGCCCTTGAGGGACTTCTGAACACAACTGACCGATCCCAGATCAGCTGAGTGGCTCTAGAATCCAGTTTTTTCCCTAATGATCCCACGATTCTGAGATTTGGTATGTGGGCCCTTGAGGGACTTCTGAACACAACTGACCGATCCCAGATCAGCTGAGTGGCTCTAGAATCTAGTTTTTTCCCTAATGATCCCACGATTCTGAGATTTGGTATGTGGGCCCTTGAGGGACTTCTGAACACAACTGACCGATCCCAGATCAGCTGAGTGGCTCTAGAATCCAGTTTTTTCCCTAATGATCCCACGATTCTGAGATTCGGTATGTAGCCCCTTGAGGGACTTCTGAACACAACTGACCGATCCCAGATCAGCTGAGTGGCTCTAGAATCCAGTTTTTTCCCTAATGATCCCACGATTCTGAGATTTGGTATGTGGGCCCTTGAGGGACTTCTGAACACAACTGACCGATCCCAGATCAGCTGAGTGGCTCTAAAATCCAGTTTTTCCCTAATGATCCCACGATTCTGAGATTTGGTATGTGGGCCCTTGAGGGACTTCTGAACACAACTGACCGATCCCAGATCAGCTGAGTGGCTCTAGAATCCAGTTTTTTCCCTAATGATCCCACGATTCTGAGATTTGGTATGTGGGCCCTTGAGGGACTTCTGAACAAAACTGACCGATCCCAGATCAGCTGAGTGGCTCTAGAATCTTGTTTTTTCCCTAATGATCCCACGATTCTGAGATTTGGTATGTGGGCCCTTGAGGGACTTCTGAACACAACTGACCGATCCCAGATCAGCTGAGTGGCTCTAGAATCCAGTTTTTTCCCTAATGATCCCACGATTCTGAGATTTGGTATGTGGGCCCTTGAGGGACTTCTGAACACAACTGACCAATCCCAGATCAGCTGAGTGGCTCCAGAATCCAGTTTTTTCCCTAATGATCCCACGATTCTGAGATTTGGTATGTGGGCCCTTGAGGGACTTGTGAACACAACTGACCGATCCCAGATCAGCTGAGTGGCTCTAGAATCTAGTTTTTTCCCTAATGATCCCACGATTCTGAGATTTGGTATGTGGGCCCTTGAGGGACTTCTGAACACAACTGACCGATCCCAGATCAGCTGAGTGGCTCTAGAAACCAGTTTTTTCCCTAATGATCCCACGATTCTGAGATTTGGTATGTAGCCCCTTGAGGGAATTCTGAACACAACTGACCGATCCCAGATCAGCTGAGTGGCTCTAGAATCCAGTTTTTTCCCTAATGATCCCACGATTCTGAGATTTGGTATGTGGGCCCTTGAGGGACTTCTGAACACAACTGACCGATCCCAGATCAGCTGAGTGGCTCTAAAATCCAGTTTTTCCCTAATGATCCCACGATTCTGAGATTTGGTATGTGGGCCCTTGAGGGACTTCTGAACACAACTGACCGATCCCAGATCAGCTGAGTTGGTTTAGAATCCAGTTTTTTCCCTAATGATCCCACGATTCTGAGATTTGGTATGTGGGCCCTTGAGGGACTTCTGAACACAACTGACCGATCCTAGATCAGCTGAGTGGATCTAGAATCAAGTTTTTTCCCTAATGATCCCACGATTCTGAGATTTGGTATGTGGGCCCTTGAGGGACTTCTGAACACAACTGACCGATCCCAGATCAGCTGAGTGGCTCTAGAATCCAGTTTTTTCCATAATAAACTCTAGCCTACACATCGTACTTTTCTCATTATCGGCCATTACTCTTCGTTACAAAATCTGATGATAATAATGATGTAATTATGGAATGAGTAAAACAAAATTGTATTTTGAAATTTATTTGAATGAAAAAAAAAAATTTTTTTTTTAAAACGTTTTTGCAATAAATTTCCACAAACAAAAGTACAATACGGGGTTTTATAGGAAGGGGAAAGGGGGCGCAAAGACATAAAATATCTCTCGTGGTTGCGTACTTGTACGAAAGCTGTTTCCACCGTATGAGTTTCAAGAGGTTCTAATACCAAGTTCAGATTTAGCGAATTTAGTTTTCAGAATGGAAGAGTTCAGTTATTTCTTGAGTTGGTAAGTAATCAGTTTTTTGTAGTCACTACTTGTAGCGTGTCGAAGGTATAGTGTGAGGTTTTGGTCATTTTTAATGGGTGACAATGCTGCTCTTTCTTCCGCATAAAGTGGGCAACATTCCACTCTATGAACAACATCGTCCACTGTATCTTCGCAGTAACCACAATATGGTGTATTGGTGAGGTTGATCAGGAAGCGGCATCGGTTTAGTTGGCCAAGTCCAGTTCTCAACCGGATTATTTGTATTAACTCTCTTCGTGGAAGTCGCATGTTGAGGAGTTTAAGCCGTTTTTCCACACGTCCCATTAAAGTATTGTGGTGGACTCCTTTTTCGAGGGAATACTTGTTATATCAATCCTACCATTCATCCATTGAGATCTTTTCAATGGCCTGTAGAGTATCCGGAAAAGAAATTTACGCGGGTAAATGTTGACAATATTCAGTGGCTCCGATTTCGGCAGCATTCATTTGCTTAATTAACTTCAAATTAAAGTTAATAATTTCAGACTATGTGTCTCGCCACATAAAAAATTGCATTTTTCACAATTTAAGCACAAAATTGACCCTAGTAACATCATCAACCACAACTGGTGCACCAAGATGTGCAAGGAGGCCTCCCTACTTATACATAAACATTTAACAGATCATCCATCAAATAATACTCTCTGAAGTGGCCATATATTTGGCGAAAGAGCTCAGCAAACCTCAATAAAATTACGTTTGTTTCATCAACCACTGAAAACGTCAGTAACAAATTATGTAAAGCAGAGATGAAAATCTCAATGAAAAACTCGTTAACGAGTTCCACTATCCGCTTTACAAGCAGATACCATGTTACATGGATATGTCTTTGATTGGGGATTTCATAACGGTTGTCCTAGAGTTGTCCTCGACTGTTGTCAAGACAACGAAAATGTTTCCTATGGAGTGAAGTAAATGATGCTATTGCTTTACGTCAAGAATATTGTAACCAGCTTATTAAAATTGTTTATAGTCCAATCAACTTAGTTTTGGAATGTGTACGTAAGGAGGGGGAAATTGGTAGCTTGAGATGTGAACATTTATCACATAAATCAAGCGCTTTCCAACGAGTGGCGAACGAGTTCCATTCCCCTAGCAACGGCTAGGTTGTGAAAAACACTGAAATTGTGACACAAATTTTGCGTCACGGAAATTTTTGGTTGACCTCCCAGAGCAAAGACATATCCATGTCAAAAGACATTATCAGAGAAGCCTGAAAATTCTCTACCCTCAACCAACCCAACCTACTAAGGACAAGGCAACACTCCATAACCAGAAAGATTTATAATGTAAAATGCAAGTATAGGTAAATGTTTTCTTTGAAACAAAAATACTTGAAAATATTACTTGGGAAATAACAGTTTTAGCGAATTTTTGAAGAAAATTAAGCTATTGCTCTCGCCTCAAAATTTGTAGAATGTGAATTTTTGAAAAAATTTTATGCAGAAATCCGTTTCAGGCTATTCTGAATCATATTCTGAAGTTTAACGCATTTTTTTATGTGTGTATGTATGTATGTATGTATGTATGTATATATGTATGTATATATGTATATATGTATGTGTCATTCCAGACGATAACTGTCCGTAGAATTGTGCTAGAAACTTCAAACAAATTTTGAAATGTTAAGGACACAAAACGAAAGTTCAAGTTCGTTGGCCAGCATGATCGGATTACATCTTCGGGTTGAAATTTTCAAAAATGTAGTCAAAAATTTCAAAATAGCCTGTTTTTTGCGATTTTGTTGTGCGAAATAATTTTTTCAGCATACTAACATGTGGTATATTCGGAATCAGCGTACAATTTCCTATAAGAATATGTATCAAGTTTTCAAAAATTTCAAAGTTGAAAAATCAGTCGAAAATCGAAATAATGCCGTTCGCTAGTTGTAAAAATCGGTAATATTTGCATGAAACATTGTCCAAATTCAGATTGAACTACTCTTATGGAAGTATCCCTGTATAACCAATCCTAGAACCATGCTGTTTAAAACGTAGGTAGTAGGTGCTTGTTTAAAATTTCATTCCATGTTTGTCTATCAAAATCATAAACTAAAATTTCTCTACACGATCAATAGCGACTGAAATGTCGAAGATTTCTTCAAAAATTCGCTCATGGGGTCATGCTGCATGACTGGACTTTTTTTATGTATGTATGTATATATGTATGTATGTATGTGTCATTCCAGACGATAACTGTCCGTAGAATTGTGCTAGAAACTTCAAACAAATTTTAAAATGTTAAGGACACAAAACGAAAGTTCAAGGTCGTTGGTCAGCATGATCGGATTACATCTTCGGGTTGAAATTTTCAAAAATGTAGTCAAAAATTTCAAAATAGCCTGTTTTTTGCGATTTGTTGTGCGAAATAATTTTTTCAGCATACTAACATGTGGTATATTCGGAATCAGCGTAAAATTTCCTATAAGAATATGTATCAAGTTTTCAAAAATTTCAAAGTTGAAAAATCAGTCAAAAATCGAAATAATGCCGTTCGCTAGTTGTAAAAATCGGTAATATTTGCATGAAACATTGTCCAAATTCAGATTGAACTACTCTTATGGAAGTATCCCTGTATAACCAATCCTAGAACCATGCTGTTTAAAACGTAGGTAGTAGGTGCTTGTTTAAAATTTCATTCCATGTTTGTCTATCAAAATCATAAACTAAAATTTCTCTACACGATCAATAGCGACTGGAATGTCGAAGATTTCTTCAAAAATTCGCTCATGGGGTCATGCTGCATGACTGGACTTTTAGCGAATTTTCGAAGAAAATTAAGCTATTGCTCTCGCCTCAAAATTTGTAGAATGTGAATTTTTGAAAAAAATTTATGCAGAAATCCGTTTCAGGCTATTCTGAATCATATTCTGAAGTTTAACGCATTTTTTTATGTATGTATGTATGTATGTATATATGTATATATGTATATATGTATGTATGTGTCATTCCAGACGATAACTGTCCGTAGAACTGTGCTAGAAACTTCAAACAAATTTTAAAATGTTAAGGACACAAAACGAAAGTTCAAGTTCGTTGGCCAGCATGATCGGATTACATCTTCGGGTTGAAATTTTCAAAAATGTAGTCAAAAATTTCAAAATAGCCTGTTTTTTTGCGATTTGTTGTGCGAAATAATTGTTTCAGCATACTAACATGTGGTATATTCGGAATCAGCGTAAAATGTCCTATAAGAATATGTATCAAGTTTTTAAAAATTTCAAAGTTGAAAAATCAGTAAAAATCGAAATAATGCCGTTCGCTAGTTGTAAAAATCGGTAATATTTGCATGAAACATTGTCCAAATTCAGATTGAACTACTCTTATGGAAGTATCCCTGTATAACCAATCCTAGAACCATGCTGTTTAAAATGTAGGTAGTAGGTGCTTGTTTAAAAAAAAAAAAAAAAAAAAAAAAAAAAAAAAAAAATGTAATCACAACTGATGAGTTTACTCTGTGCATGTGTTAATAATTTGATTCCATGTTTGTCTATCAAAATCATAAACTAAAACTTCTCAACACGATCAATAGCGACTGAAATGTCGAAGATTTCTTCAAAAATTCGCTCATGGGTCATGCTGCATGACTGGACTTCAATTGTCGCAGCCACAGGAGCAGTTTGGCAGAAAACACAGTTCACCGTTCACCTTGATTATCACGTTATCACTAATAGTGTTATCAGCGTCAAAGAGTACATGAGAAGAAGGTGCTCCACCGCTCAGATGCTGCTCCCTAATGCCCTTGACACAAACCTGTCAGCCATTTTTGCTTGGGAACCCCCCTTTTCCCGCCAAATGTCAATTTATTTGGAAAATCCGTCTCTGTACCATCTTCACCACCGGATCCCTCTTCACCACCATTTACGGTATCAAGTTTTCAAAAATTTCAAAGGAAAAATCATTCAAAAATCAAAATAATGCCGTTCGTTAGTTGTAAAAATCGGTAATATTTGCATGAAACATTGTCCATATTCAGATTGAACTACTCTTATGGAAGTATCCCTCTATAACCAATCCTAGAACCATGCTGTTTAAAACGTAGGTAGTACGTGCTTTAATTGAAAAAAATGTAATCACAACTGATGAGTTTACTCTGTGCATGTGTTAATAATTTGATTCCATGTTTGTCTATCAAAATCATAAACTAAAATTTCTCAACACGATCAATAGCGACTGAAATGTCGAAGATTTCTTCAAAAATTCGCTCATGGGGTCATGCTGCATGACTGGACTTTTTTGTGAAATACTCGTATTTATGTGGGTTTGGAAGTGTGTGATTTGCTTCAGAACTTTCTTTTGTTACAAGTTTCGTATTTTGAAACTTCACAAACCTGGTCCAAAAGGACAGATTAAAACTCAGTGTAAAAGGAAATTAACGTTGAATTCATGAACTCTACCCTTGGGAATTGAGTAACAATGGTGCTTATTATTCACCTATTAAGATTTGGTACATGAGGACCTTTTCACGGTGGCCCGAAAGGCCCATTGAAATGGGTTTGTGAATGGGGGATCAGAGCGCTGCTGTGAGTTTAGCGATGCGTGAGCGTGGTGAGAGGGAGAAGGAGCGTGGTGAGAGGGAGAAGGAGCGTGGTGAGCGGGAGGAGGAGGGTGGTGGGCAAAGAGGCGAAGTAATAGGTGGAGACCGCCGGCTCACCTGTAGGGCTCCTTGTGGTTGCGGGGGCGGCTGTTGTAGTAGAGGGGCTCCGCCTCCACCTCGATGTAGCGGCCGCCCCCGCTCCCCCGCTCGCCGCCTCCGTAGTACTCCTCGTCCCGCGCCGCTCGCCGCCGCCCGTGGGCTGGTTGTCCTACTCAACAGAAAACATGAAAGAGATGATTTTGCGGTCGTGGCGGATCGTCGGACAAGTTCTAATCACCTCTCAATGCGGTGTGGGACGAAGTATTGAAAGAGCAGGCACACAATAAACTCGAAATGCATTGATAGAACACAATAAAGTAAAAAGTAGAAACAAAGCTATAAAGGGCATGAAATACGAACTAAAAAACAAAAATCACTCGCGACGAAGTTGTGGAAACCGATTTCAAAACGTAAGTTTATAAGGAATTTAGGTGCCCCCCCAGAGGTGCAATGGGGGCCTAAATCCTCATAAAAAGGTAGAGGAGAGTAACAGGCATCCCGTTAGAGAGATGCCACCCCTAGTCATGAGCTTTTAATGAGCCATGTTCGGGGAAGGTTGATATTCCTGTCACCAGAAAACCATCCGACGCCAAACCAGCTGTCTAAAATAATCGAGAACAGCGCGTGGTTCCCATTGATTCCTCAACGGGACGCCGACAACGCTATCTCTTGTGCTCTGACAGGAGCTTGATGGACCTCTCAGGAGGTAACTCTGTTACACTCCTTCCCTTAAAGACATACTTGATTGAAGATCAAGTATGGTAGTTGGGTGGAATAGTGAATAGCTGAGAACTAATGCTCATTCAATCATAAATAGCTGCATTGGCGTTTTGGATCGGGGAATAGAAATTAAAACTGGATTGTCAATGAAGCTTCATAAGAAGTATCTTCATTGAACAATCGGGACAAAACGGATGCTCAACTATGGAGACTTATAACTTAGGAAATCAAAATATACATAGAAATTAATTTGCCCAACATTGGGGACTTTTAAATTAAATTGCCCAACTATGGGGACTAAAATGGCGCACTATCCTGGTAATTGACATATAGCAATACTCAGGTGGCATGAAATTGAAAGAAAATATTATAAAATGAATTTGCCCAACTTAGGGGACTTAAATTGTGCACTCAGGTGGCATAAAATTGAAAGAAAATATGGTATATAAAATATAAAAAGGGAATGAAAGAGAAATTATAATTCAAAGACCAATGAAATTATTTATATACCAAAGGGTGATAATGGGAATTCCTTCTGGAACCCCGGGCCATGTTTCTTCTGAAACATTAACGCCCCAAAAAATAGTGGATTGGACTACTAGGCGTCAGCCGTGCATAATCCAAACCACGCTCTGCTACTATATAAGGAATTTAGGTGCCCCCCCTCCCCCACAGAGGTGCAATGGGGGCTTAAATCCTCATAAAAAGGTAGAGGAGGTAAAGAGGCATCCCGTCAGAGAGATACCACCCCTAGTCATGAGCTTTTAATGAGCCATGTTCGGGGAAGGTTGATATTCCTGTCACCTGAAAACCATCCGACGCCAAACCAGCTGTCTAAAATGATCGAGAACAGCGCGTGGTTCCCATTGATTCCTCAACGGGACGCCGACAACGCTATCTCTTGTGCTCTGACAGGAGCTTGATGGACCTCTCAGGAGGTAACTCTGTTACAAGTTAGTGAAAAACGTTGTCTATCTCCACGAAAAATAAAGAGTTACAATGTTAAATCGATTTCGACGGTTAGGCCATCATCAGTAACAAACAATAACAGAACACATTAGAAAGGACACAGCTTTTATAGTCACAGGTGAAGAGAGATTGAATCCCATTGGTCAAGAGAAAGGAAAGGGGCAGGAGGTGCAACCAATTAAGTGCAAACAAAGTGACGGGAGATTATTGCTAATTAGATGAAGTGAAAGGGGGAAAAATAACTAAATATGATTTCAACATTGTGAAGGGATGATTCCAAGCTTTATAAAAATGGACTTATCAGTGGTGAAATATATTGAGGTATATCCTCATTTAAACATTTAACAGATCTGTCACTTTTGATAATTTCGAATTTTCCAACTACATTCAACATATCTCCCTTCGGACAAAAATGAAAAAATTCTATAAACTGTCTATCTGTCAAATCAAAATTGTAACAATAATTGGATTCCTTAAGACGTTTCGCTAATGTAGACTTTCCCTTATTTTTCCTGAAATCCTCCTGATGCTCGTCTATTCTTTCCCTGAATTTCTTACCAGTTTGACCGCAATATTCGTAGCCACAAGAACATTTTAGTTTATAAACCCTAATTTTATCCTGAACATTGATTTTGTCCTTAACGGATCCTAGTAATGCTTTAAGACTATTTTTAGTTCTAAAACCTACTTTGTACCCTCTACATGATAGAAATTTGCCGATTTCATCCTAAATTTTCCCATAATAAGGTATACTTATCCATTGCTTTTCTTCTAAATTTACATCATCCCCGGCCAGATTGCAAACTTTTTCCCTACTCTTTTTCCTAAGAATCTTATCCCATATGGTATCAACGAGATCTTCTCCATATCCGTCACTAGCCGCTATGCTTTTGATAATGGATTTTGCTTTTGATAAATTTTGTTCACTCATTGGAAAAGATAGTGATTAGATAGATGGGCATGAAATAGTGAGCTTTTAGAAAAGAATACGTTTTTACGGAAACCTTTTTGCCAAAAACATCGATTTTAAATGACCCTCTTACCACAAATCCAGCTTGAATGGGGAACTACTGCCAGAGTTTCACTATTTTGACCTCATTTTTGGATTGAACACACTTGAATACCTCTTAGAAGCAATTTTCAACTCAATAGATCGTTTAGTTTGGCCAATAAACGGGTAGGAAGGTCGCGCGTGACGTAGTAGTACAAGATAGCTGAGGGTTTCCCCAGGCAGGCGAGGGCCGTGACGACAGTCGTGCAAATGAATTTCAAGAGCCTTATTACTGGTCAGATACCCATCATACAGCACCTCTTTGAAAAGCTCTCTCTAAGGTCTCGCGATTGAGCTAATAAAAAATAACCATGAAAATTCCCCATTAAGTACTTATGGGAAATCATGAAACGAAAGAATTCCCGATGGCTTTCATCCACTTAAAAAATAACAAAATTTCTCCCTTACTGGAAAAAACATCTGATGATAGGAACATGTCTGCTTTTCGCAATTAAGGGAGTATCCTTAATTTCAATCGTCTCTTAACACGTTCCGAGCGGCGCCGATTTTGGTGGAAACTCCTTGTGCGGTACCTGTTTTTTCGAGAGAAAGACGGGAAATGAAAGGGCGCGAAAACGTTACTGAACGGGGGCCTTGATATCAATGGGGAACAAAACGGAACGCATTCTTTCGGAGGCCTGATCATCTATAATAAGTGTGTTAAACTCAACAGCCAACAGAATGCGTGGTAATCTCGTCAGACGGCAGAACGTAGGAACCTATGTGCTCTCTGTAGCTGGATCTATCGATCCACTCTGGGTGAATCGAACGAGGGCGCCTGGATCGATCGATCCATTCCGCTCGGAACGTGTTTGCCCCAGAGAGTCTCCCTGTCAATTTCAACTTTATGGGGTGGACAGAAGAGAATTTAAGTCACTCAGCTGATCAGGAAAAGTCCATAATTTCAATCGTCTCCTAGTGTCCCCGAGATTATTCCTGTCAGTTTTCAACTTTCTGGGGTGAAAACGAGAGAATTTAGCTAACTCAGCTGATCAATAAAAAGCCTATGATTTCAATCGTCTCTTTTGTTCCAAAGATTCTCCCTATCAATTTTTAGCTTCCTAGGGTGAAAATGAGAGAATTCACTCAGTTTATCAAGAAAGAGCCCATAGTTTAAATCGTTTTTTAATGTCCCATAGAGTCTCCCTGTCAATTTTCAACTTTCTAGGGTGGACAGGAGAGCCATTTATCCTGGCCGTATTCTGCTTAAGGAGGCTATATGCCAAAATTCAAGTCTCTACTACCACGGGAATTGCCCCAAATAACGTCACATTTTTTTGTATGACGCAAATTATGAAATGACCCTCATCCATACGACATATATTTCTATGTCAAAATGACTCACGCAATCTTCATGAAATCGTTCCAATCATTTTCACATACAACGACTCCGTGGTTATTTTAAACAACTTCTTCCCTCTTTAACCGATAAAAATTGTTCACCACTCGTAGGAAAGCTCTAAATTTAACTAAAATTTTCTTGTTCACTATTGCTCTGTGATTGTACAGCAATAACAGTAATCGTGTCCCCAAGATAAGCTGAGTGATATCCAGAATAAATGTCTTCGATATTCAACGTATAAAGCAGTTATTCGAAACAAAAGGCCTCTTGGAACATCTAGAAATGAAGATAAAGTCTAAAGCTCCCTAGACCAATTGAGTGAGCTCCGGAACTAATTTCTTTGCTATCTAATCTAATAAGCTAGAATTCGAAATGGAGAACCCTTGAGACGTCAAAAACCGATTCATAAAGTCAAAGCCCAACAGGTCTGATGGAGTAAGATCCGGTGCAAATTTCTTTGCTTCAACATTTCGGTGGGTAATATTGAAATGGAGGCCTCTTCATCTAGAAATGAATCATGAAGTCTGAAGCCCCCTAGATCAGCTGCTGATTCAACCTATGAAGCTAAGATTTGACACGGAAAACCCTTGGGACGTCCAGAAGCAAACCATTAAGTCTAGAGCCCCCCCCCCCAGGTCAGCTGAGTGAGATCAGGATTTAAGTTCTTTGCTCTTCAACCTATGAAGCTGGCATTTGAAATGGACGCCTCTTGGAACATCTAGAATTCAATTATTAATTCTGAAGCTCCCTATATCAGCTGATGTGTGAGCTCCGGAACTAATTTATTTACTATTCTACTTATGAATAGCACTTTTTTACGTCGCAAACGTAAAAACGTATTCTACGCTCATCAGTCTCTAGCCTTCAGGCGCAAGGTGGTATTTAATGTATTTATTTTGATATTCAACAACATTATCACTAAATATCGCTTAGGACGATGTATTGTAACGAAAGACTCACAATAAACGAGAAAAACCTAGTGCACAATACTCATAAAACAGGAAAATGAGTGCATATAACGACACAATTCTGTTTTCCTATATCTCACTATTAGGAAGGATTTGTACAGTTGTCTCAAGTTCAAGAAATGAACCTATATTTACCTAACTAATAATTTTACTGCAAAAATTTATTCTACATAATAATATGATATTCAAATATAGAGAATTAGGATTTTCAGGTTTTTTTTTTTTTTAATTTTCTATCGCTTACGCTCGGCTTGCCAGGGAAAATAGATCCGGAACTATAATTTATTGTCGGTCTAAATTTTGGTTATTTGAAACCCTCAGCAATCTCGTTTTCATACCGAATCCTTCAAAACATAACTGACAAATTTTCATACTTGTAACTGGAAGTTACACAGCAGAAATGAATGTTTCGGAGTTTTAAACTAACAATTAAACTGGTAAATAGAATAGAGCTAAAATCTCGACATAGTCAACAGCTAATAAGTAGGCTCAACGTATCCTATTTTGATAGGATTAGGTAGAACAATTAGGATTTGGATTAGGGGAGAAATATCAGGTAGATAACGGTATTGTGAATGTTGGTCTTGACCACTGAATTCTCTTCAATAAGTGGCTCAAGGGGCATATAAATACTATTCGCTCAGAGAATAGTTCTTCGTCTCCATCCTTCCTCTCCACGATTTTTTTCCAAAAAAACTGATCAACTATTGGAAACTCAACCAACAACGAATGACAACCAAAACTTGAAGATTGAAGAATTCCACACGGCTGTGTGAAACTTCTGCAAACATTTTCGTATTTCTTACAATCTTCTTCCACGATCTTTCCACTTAACACTCAAACACACGAGGTTTAGAAAAGGTACCTAGATATGCAACGCAAAATTAACAGTAAATTAGAGATTGCAATAATTATTAGTGCCGCATGGTTTTATGAGCAAACTACTTTATGTAACAAAACTATGCAAAAAAGAAAAAAGAGTCTGCCAATTTGGGTGTTGCACATATCTTCCTCGTTTCCATAACATGAATATGTAGATCATTGAGAAGTTTTAAACGATCTTGGAAAATTCCATAGCGGAAAAGACTAAATCAAGTAGCGTGAAACGTCATAATTGGTCTATTAAGAAACGAAAAAATGATGCTTGAAGTAATTTGCGTTTACGTATGCGCAGAATGAAGTAAATTCTTTGAGAAAATGAAATTGGTGTGGGACTATCTACAGCCTAATTCGCACATTCCCTGATAATTTCATCAGAATCCGATGAAAACTGTGGAAATTAGGGTCGTTACAATGATTCTTTTTCTCTCGAATTCGCTCACAATAGGCGATTGTCCATTGAATTCATCAGATATGGATTTTCGCTCGTTGCCGCTCCTGTAGCGTGAAGCGCTTTGCCACTTGAATATGCTGCCAGTGGACGACCACACTGATGTGTATACGAGGGTCAACAAGCTCATTCACATTCGTGATGATACAATTATCAACGTTACTCTCTTCCTTGGGATTACCACTGTGACAGTTCCCGTCAGAATCCAAGAGAATGCGCGTCCGTCGCTCCGGCGTCGGGCGTGATGCTCAAGTTCTTGAAATGCTGCGTTTGGCGATAGATGGGGATCCGAGAACCGGAAAACCAATCTTCTCCAAACATAGCACATAAATGCTATTTTTACGAGTTGTATCTCTCGGGATACTGTCACACTCACCTCTCTCGAGGATTTAGGCCACATTGCACTTCTGGGGGCGACTTTCTTGATATGGTAGCAGAGTGTGGTTACCTGAATTACGCATGGTTATACCTAGTACATCCAGGTCCAATATTATTGAGGGCAATATGCTTCAGGAGAAGCATGGCCCGGGTTTTCCAGAAGGAATTCCCATTATTACCCTTTGGTACACAAATAATTTCATTGGTCATTAACTTATAATTTCTCGATTTTTCCCCCTCATATATCTTCTATTTTCATACCTATGGTATCAGACCTTTGCCTTTATTATACATATATTCTTTATTCAAGGGCATAGTTCCCAATCATTATTTCCAGAGACTTATTCCCAATTTAAGGCCCCAACGTGGGCACATATTTTTATATCTATTTCATTTTCCTAAAGGTATAGGTCTCCATAGTTGAGCCACCGTTTATTCCCGATTGTTCCAATCTTTGATTGGGGGTTAATTACCTAATGAATACTTCATATGAGGATTCATTGACAATCCATCCTGTTTTAATTTCTCTTTTCTCATCCTCAATCGCCAATGCAACAATTTATTATTGAGCATCAGTTTTCAACCTGTAAACTATTCCACCTGGGTTACATACTTGCTCTTTAATCAAGTACGTTTTTTTAAGGGGAGGAGTGTGATAGTTCCCGTCAGAATCCAAGAGAATGCGCATCCATCGCTCCGGCGTTGGGCGTGATATTCACACTCACCTCTCTCGAGGATTTAGACCCCATTGCACCTGTGGGGGATGACCTAAGTCCTTGATACCACTAACTACTGCACTCAAAATATGATCATGAGTCAAAGCGATTCACAATGCACACAGGGGTCAATGGATCGCCTCGGTAACTCCAAGTTCAATTGAGTCCCTTAGAAAACAGCAAAGGAGGTATCTTGACGCAAAACGATGGTTTTCAACTTCGTTTCAATTCCAAACCAGTTTGTTGAAAGAGAAAATATTCTTACTCGAAACGTTTGAGATCAAAGAGAAACGTTAATACGGAACGTTCCCATCCCGCTTTGGCCTTTCACTTTGTTCACTCCGGAAGTGAACTTCTTGTGCTTGATATTTTGATCTCAGAGATGAAAATAACGCCTTCGACAAGTGTATGAATGAATTAGGAAAGTGCTCGCCCACAAACTGTTCATTGAATGAATGAATATTTTTATAGTTATTATATTACGTTGATTGTGGATGAGGAAAAATACTAAAGTCTCTATAACATAAATAGTTTTGTTTAATGTAACAAAATTCTGTGTGAATTGTAAGCAACTGAATTCACACATAAACTTGTCAGAGCCTTATTATACAAGTTTTTTTTTTGTCTGGCGTACTAATATAGGGTGTCACATGAATCATGCACTAGCGGTTTATCCCCCATCAATATGCGAGTTAGAAAAATTGAAGAAAAAAGTTTTTCTGTTGCAATCAGTAGGTAAATAAAAATTATGAATCATGTTTTCTCTCGTCGTACTGTTGATACCTACCAAATTTCAGCTTCATGCATCTATTAGGAGAGAAATGATCTCGCGAGCTCACTCAGCTGATCTGAGTGGTTCCTCACTTTGTCAATCGTATACAGCATGCCTATAGAGGCTCCATACAGAATTTCATCCTCCTTGGTCTATTAAAAGAGAAATGACCTACTACTCAATAGTTCCTAGCGATGATTCAGCTTTCCATGACACTACAGCGGCTTAGCGATCATGAGATGAGATAAAATGAGAGCATTCCAAAAAGTGGCGTACGATTATCCTGCTATGAAAACTAAGGGAGTTACACTTCCCTAGTAACGCATTGTTGATACAAAAAAAATCAATAAAACATGATGGCTCGCGCTGAATTTCGCTTAATATTCCTGCAACAAATCCAGCGGTAAAACATGATACACGTTAAAAAAAAGGGGAATTCCCCAGAATTTTTACGAGGAATTCAAGTGCGACATTTTTGAGTATTGCGCACATGCAAAATCATTCACAATCCACATGCGTATCATGTGGCAAATTACAGTATTGAAAATCTCAGTATTTAGCAATTCGTGTTTTATTTTCGCATGAAAAATTCAGGTAGCGGGTCATTTCTTTCCGAAATTCCACGTGCAATCTGAATCTGCAATAAAAATATGGATCCCCATTTTAGTGAAGAAAAATTATTTAAAAAAAAAGTTTAAAAGCATATTGCCCATGATTTCGTCGCGAACATGCAATATTTCAATTCCTCGCAAAATGTTATGATGATATTTTTTCAACTCGTATATTTATGGAAGCAAGGCGATGGTACATAATTATTTTACCATAATATGGTATGGTCTGTACTCTAGGCTGCTAGGATTTCTACTGTCTTTCGAATTTTGGGGCCAATCTACCATAACTAGAATCTCCTTAGCCCATCTGGTTAATATTCCATCGACAATACTCGTTTAGGAACACTCAATATTCACTCATTTATCTATTCATCATTGCCTTTTCGTGAAGAGTAGGTAGGTACCTAAATTTTTTAGCAACGAATATGGGTTTTACACCGACAGTGGCAAAATAGAAAATTATCGCATGTAATATGCGCATTTGGATGAAAGTTTAATCAAATTTATTTTTTCCTTTTATAAATAAATATGCCTCTCTTTTTTTTGTTTTTTGTTTTACACACTGTTCTGTCTGTCAACGATATCTATTCGAGTAACAACAGCTCTACATCTAATACCAACATAGTAAGCCACAATAATATATCTTCTTTTATAAAATGAATTCTCTCGACAGACTTAATTAAAATATTCAATAAAGTAGAGAAACATCAACAATAGTACCAGTAAACGAAGTTGTGCGCCTACTAAATGGGTATCAATACCGTCCCACACACTGAAGACAATGATTGCGTAATGTATAAAGACGTAGAACCATGAAATAAATATCCTTGAAAAATATAAGTAATTAAAGAAATGTTTACCATGCTTGAAGAAAAAGTGCAATGTAGAGAAAACAACATACTTCCAACTATGATCAAATCACATTTAAGACACATTCAGCTTGTAAAGCGCAACAGCTGAGCAGAGCGCTTCTGCATTCGTAACCATCCATTTTGAAACCATTCAACTATGTTTACACAAAGCGAAAATAATAATGAGTTTGTTTTAAACTTTCACATATATCTCGTATGTATATGACACAAATTTATGATAACGCTGATTTTTCGTTGGATGAAAATTTGGGGAAAGTAAAATTATTGATTTCACTAAATACTTAACTATGTCGTTACCGAGGCATTTGTTTGAATCTTGAAAAAGAAAAAAAATCGATCACACTAATTCAGTCCTACCTAAGTACTAAATCTTGACAGAACAGGGAACGATGATAAATGCCTAAGATTCAGTTCCGTAGAAATGATTTCGTTGTAAGCGATAATCATCAGAAAATAGGAGAGTAACGCACAGAATGTCACGGTAATTTTGTATCATTTTTGGCTGGGTTATGATGGTAAAAACATGTTCTATGTTTAAAAGAATACCTATATACTTGAAATCCCAAAAATATGTTATAAGGTGCCTATTCGGTTAAAATACAAAATCTTGTCGTAAACTAAAAGAGCCCTTTTTTTTTAATATGGATGGCTTGGAAATTGAGAAAAGTTCTCTAAACGCTTTGTTCCTTATCCTACCTCAAGAAAAACAAGATGAACAGAATCCGCCATTTCTTCAACGTCGACTCACGATGGTCGGTATATTCTTCAATTTATTCAAGAAGGAAAGCTCGTTACCGTTCTTTACAACCAAAGGATTGTGAAAGGACACCGTAAGAAAGGCCTTTTTATCGGAAGACATAGTTAGGCTTTATATTTCCGGCGAATGCGTTCACGGTCGAAAAGAGCTTTTGAATGCTCAAAGGAAAACCTCGTAAGCTGAAAAGTGTGGAAATATCGTAATAGAGGGTAGCTTGGGTGGCGTAGGGAATTTTCAGTGAATCTTTACTTTGGGGACAACTTCAAAATTCATCTATCAAGTGGCGCTTTTGGTTCATCACACTAAACTCACACTATTGGGCGCGTAGCAGCACTGAGTGCGGCCATAAAAAACCAGCTCTTCCGCTCATGAAGTAAACAATTTTCTGTTGTAAAGCAGGTAAAAGCATTAAGAACTTTTCCCATCATCAAAATGAATTATATACTTCCAGTCATTATAGATTTCCTAAAGCGATAGGGGAATAGAGATAACGGAAAACACCACTGCGCATGTGCGAGGGGATGAGGCCCCTCATCTCCGACAAGATAGATTTATTCCACCTATACATGAGACGCTGTATCCCGAAGCAAGCTCTTCCTCCCTATTGCCAATTATTCTTACACACCCATAACAGTGATATTCATTTCTTGATGCTATTCAATGAAAATTATATTCATTTTCTTGTTAATAAATTTTGAAAATCTGCCATTGCGAAACCATTTCGTGAATAAGAAAAGAACTAGGAAACTAAGAAATGTTAGAAATTTAACACACGGGATAAGCGGGCAAATCCAAAATCCCCTTGGTGGTTCAGCGTTACTTGAAGATAAGTAGCGTCACTTCAAGATAAGATACTATTTCGACCCTCTTGATTTTATCAGGTTAGCATTCGCTGTCGCTTGTCCCAGATGATTAAATTCCCTAGCACCTTATCTCAATTGACTTATAGTTTAGGAACTCCTTATTATGTGCCGTCCAGATTAACTGGTTGAGAGGTTAGGGGAGGACAATTGTGTTGGCTGTTCAGGATTGGATGAGAAGAATAAACTTTGAGGAACAGCCAATATAAATGTCTTCCTCTCAACTCCCAACCAGTGTATCTGAACGGCTCATAATTACGGGAGTTGAATCATTCCGCAGTGAGGGTAGCGGAGGAAAATATGAGACAACCCTCACAGAACGCCCTGACCATATACCAACGCAAAATAGCTAAAATACATCGTCGTCCAGAAAATTAGTACCGTTTTTTCTAAATCTGCAGGAAACTCACTTGAACATAAGTATTATTTTTCAACATAATCCCCGGCGACGTCAATACATTTAGTATATCGGCGAATGAGCTTGGAAATGTATTCCTTTGAAGCTTGCCGCCACCTCCTTGGTCCAGTTGGTGACAGCGTCTTTCGCTGCATTGATTGTGTCTTGTTTTCTGGAGTGTGATGAGACCCCCAGAATTCGTCTCCAGTGACGATAGACTGCAGGAATGCGTCCCCATCAGATCTGTAGCGGTCCGAAAATTCTCGAGCTGCAGCCGATCTTTGTTCTTTGTGTTGGGGTGCCAGCCCTCCGGTCGCTAACTTTCCGAAAGCCCAGTTCCTCCGAGACGACTTCATGGATGAGCGATTGTGAGGTGTCCGGGAAACAATTTCGTTCGTCAAAACTGAGAGTCTGCCTCTCCCACTTTACTCCTCATGTGAATGTCTTCCCGCCTTAAAGTCACGGACCCGTCTCCTCACCATTGACTCACTCTTTACACCTTCCCCATAAACAGAAATGAGGTCTTGGTGAATTTCAACCGATTTGAAACAACGGGCAAATAGAAACTGAATCACTCCACCCACCACAACTCTAGAGGGGGACGGGCACTGAGACGGTGGATGCGATGTGGAGAGCTCCATTTCAACTACCTACCCTGACCTTATTATTTGAGCTACTGAAGCCCTCTACCTCTCATTATATTCACAAAGCTCCCATCTTTCGAGCCGTGTTGGCAGAATTAGCAAATACAACTCCAACCATCCTACGAACCAAAACGGAACTTATTTTCTGGACAACCCTCGTATCAGTACACTGTAATGCCTATCTGCAGTCAAAAACCTACGCATCTTTAACCACGGCTAAAAATATGAAGCACTCCAGCATAGAAACCCCGAATCTCCAAACCCATATGATATTCATTAACTGCAATTGTATAAACTGCATGTTCCACAATTAGGAACATCCCTGATGATGCTGTAAAGCGAAAGTACTCAGGTGAGCCGAATAACTTTACGAAACAGCCAATACAATTTCCCTCCCCTCACCTCCCAACCAATTATATAATTGCGTTATGGATATCAATATCTCACCAAATTGTTTTAAATCTCATGCCAGTTCTGGGAATTCCTGGTCATCATGGCCTAATGGTCTGAATCTACTCATCATTGGAGGTTGTAGAGTTATGGTCGTGAACTTGTGCCTATTGTGGACTTCAATTTACCCCAATGCTTGAGTACCGGACCCTTCCTGTCATGCAAACCTGATACAAACATAGATCAGTACCATACGTCTGATTTATATGTGATGAATCTGTATTTGTTTTGTTCACGGAAAACTGTCACAGTCAGAGAGGGTTGATTAAATCAGCCTCATATCTCAACCAGTTGGAGTGTCGCAACTAAAGAAAAAGTTTATCCTTGGTAAGTAAGGACACGAGTTCGAACTCTGTGAGGGTATCAAACATTTTTGGGCCGTAATAGTTGGCGCAGGCAGTAGGATCCGAAATAATAAACAAAACCATTAATTAAATCCCTCTCGAGCCAAATGACTGTAAAACATCACATTCCTTGATGTAGTACCTTTTACTTTCTCACTCAATTGAATCAACAAAACGCACAATGACAATGAGCTCGCTCGACTTTTGAACTTCTTCCAGCCTGCAGATTCAGGCTGATTTCAATGCGTCATTCGTCAGACCCCAAACCAGCCTAGACGGCTGATATTTGACTATGGGGAAATGTTAAGTTCAAGCAAAATTCTCACAGTCGAATTGGTTTGGTTGAATCGGCCATATAGCTCAACTCGTTAGAGTGTTACAACTAAACAAAGTAAGGACACGAGTTTGATTCTCTCCGATGTATCAAATATATTTGGGCCTTAGCATATAGCCTACCGAAGTTGGATGACATTTATGTCGTACTACGTTGACAGTGAAAAGCATTTGGTGAAATTTCAGTCAATTGCAGGTGTAAAGGAAGTGAGTCACAATTCTGTTGTTCACACTAGACATTTATAATTCCAATAACAAAGATTTTGTTCCAGCAAATGCTATCACAAGCAACCTTATTAGTTCCACCATACGATCATTCGTGATGTGGAAAAGGGTATTGGATTCTGAAGTGGGTGTTTATAGGACGCGTTGTGTAAATGAGTTCGAGGGGTGAAGGGTTTTTCTCAAGGTGGAAAGGTCAGGTCCTTCCGCTCGGGCTGTGTCTTTCCCTTTGAAATGGTGAGGTGAGTTGAGATGAAGAGGCGGTCAATGGGAAAGACAACTGATGAACCGAACGGGGGTCGGCTTCGAATAATGCGACGGGAAACAGGTCAGACGGTAGGAAGGAACAACTAAGCGTTTTTCTTTCTAAGAGAACTAGGTCAACAATAGGATCAACCTTCACCTAATCACAGCGCAAAATCTTAGAAAAACACGTAATGAGTAGTTTATCTGGTTGTAAAACCTCATTGTGTTCTTATGGTTTCCACCCATTTTACGACAATGAGCGCTGGAAAATTCTAGCAAGAAGAATTTCGAATAAAACCCTTATTTTTAGTCTAACGCCAGAGAAATGGTTGTGACTTGATGATTCTGATTTATACTGTTAGGGAGTTAGGAACTGCTAGGACCAGTGAGTGGGAATATTATTTGGATGATCCTTGTAACCTAAATTTTCACTCCAAAACCAAAATCTGTATTCGATTCTTGCGTTTCACATTCTGTAAATGTTTCATTCTGTAAAATTCCTGGTTCTGGGCTTCATCTATACCTACCTACTGAATTACAATTTAGGCATTTCATTCTCCGTGGATCATAGAAGAAGGTATCCTTCAAGTTTAAACACGTTTGAGCTAAACGTAAACGTAAATTTTATTTAAAAAAAAAAAAAAAATAAAAAAATAAAAAAAGTTTGCAAAATATTCGCAAAATTGAAATCTCAATGTATTTCTCATAAATTTCAACGTTCGCAACGTTCATATTCAACGTTCATATTCGCAAATGCGAATATGGAATTCGTCTCCAAAAGCAAACAGCAAAATTATAGCACTTATTTGGAAGGATTTTTCAGGGATTGGTTGGATTACTTTCTGAAAAGTCCTCCAAGAGGTTTATAGCCATTGAACCTAAAATTCATCGATAAAACAAAATATTACTTCGAATAAATTTTCTCTGAATGTTTACTATGTTGGAGTATAAGAAGGAGTTTGTGTAGTGTCCAGGGTTGATTTTTGTAAGAACTTATTTATATTTCGTAGTTTTGTTAACAATAAATGGCAGCTTCCCACGAGTTCAGAACATTTGAGTATCAACAAATCTATGATGTTTGTGACAATCTAAGTGATTGTGATTAAATTTGTTACTATCTACAGTATATATCTATATATTTATTAAGGGATTTTTAAATGAAATACGAAATTAATCAATTGAAACCTTTAAATACCAATTTCTTCAAATGACGCTCCAAGGAAGAGCTAATGAGCGAGGATTCTCTGACTAATAATATGTCTAGATATATTGAATAAAATATCATTCAATGACAGGTAAGAAGACAGGACCTTGACCGGGTTTTCTCGGAACTGTTACATTTTCCATTTGGGACCGACTATTGATCCTAAAATTTATTTCATTATCGTGACGAAACTCAGGAATTAAAAAATGTGCTGTTCTAAGGAGTGAAGTGCGTATGGAATATTATGCACGTTAGGTAGACTCGTTT
Organism: Adelphocoris suturalis; assembly: GCA_030762985.1. Taxonomy (NCBI): domain Eukaryota; kingdom Metazoa; phylum Arthropoda; class Insecta; order Hemiptera; family Miridae; genus Adelphocoris; species Adelphocoris suturalis. The sequence continues at coordinate 109,159,373 of CM061043.1, forward strand.
TTAAAAAAAAATACATGTACTTGAATTAGATTTACGTACACGACGGAAGCAAATAATCAATCAAGGATTCATTTACTCGAATATGTTTGATGGGGGAGAGCCGAGATGTGAGTGTATTAGTCAGTCTGTCTATCAATGTCCATTTCACCTCTTTATTACTATCCGGGAGCGATGGTATCAGAAAATGCTACACTATTTAGTACTGAATCTGAGGTCAAAATCATTTCACAAGAATACTGGTTCAAATAATCGTCAGCTGACCACATAAATTATAGAAACGGTTGCAGAAACTCCCACTGATAGCACGTCCTGCAAGAGTAAATTATTTAGTTTACTTTAACAACAGATAAATCAACCAATGCATTTATGGACGTTTCAACTAAATGTACAACCATCTCCCCCTTCCACTTATCAAAATTACCTGCAATGCTCTTACTAACATTCACAAACTCATCTCAACTTTCACATGCTAGTTACAACAAACACAGTAAAGGAGCAACCACTACCATCTATCACAAACCCAACAATCAACACATTGGCTGCACTCGCTAAAGTTTTCTACTCTACAGTTTTCTTGAGATGTTCCTAATCTTAGTACTTGTTATATGTATTAGTACCATCCATGTATCATAACATTTAAGGGCTACATATACATATTATATCCCCGTTGATGTTTAACATTTTCGGTAAAATAAATGAATTTCAATCTAATGACATTTTTAGCGAATTTTCATAGAAAATGAAGCTATTGGAATGACTCGGGAAATTTTAAAATACAAATTTTTGAGAAAATTTCTTCATTGAAATCCATTTATATATTTATATATATGTGTGTGTGTGTGTGTGTGTGTCATTCCAGACGATAACTTTCCTTAGGATTGAGATGGAAATCCCATTCTTGCACCAAAAAATCAAGCTTCCTAAACGAAAGAATGAGTTTGTTGGCCAAAAATATTTGAGCTCATTAAATTGGTAAAATTTCAAAAAATGAACTAAAAAAAAATCTCTAAAAATAGCTAAAAATGGCTAGGAACCGTTAAAATTATATTTTTTCGCAGATTGCATAAATAGAGTTTACAAGCTATAAAATAGAACATTCGAAAATTTATGAACAAAATAATGCTGAAAAATGTACTTAAATTTCGTTAAATGTCCTAAAAAATCGATATAAATAACAAAAAAGCTATAAATCCAAAACCAATTTTTGAATAGCAGATTATTATTTAGAATACGTTTTTTGACATAAAATAATCGTTATCAATTTCCTTGCACTCATAAAGATCAAATTTCAAAACAATTTAACATTATACAATACCTACTATAATTTACGAAAATTCGCTCATACGATAATGCTGCATGACTGGAACTTTTAAAAGGTATGTACACAAAGTTTATTCATTCAAGTAGTGTACCGATCTGGAGTTGCTATCGTAACAATTACTCAGTATCCTATATATACATATACTACCGACTCCTTGATATATATACAGGGTGTCCCAATAGAACCGCTCCCTCTCCATGACTTTTCCCCACAATTTTGGTTTATTAATTTCAATAATAAGCCTATGTGATCGTATAGCAAAAAAGTTTTATAACCCCCCTCCCCCCTCCCTCTCACACATTGTCATTTGACGTTTCAAAGTGTGTAGAATCCAAATTTGCAATGTCCGTCCGCCGTCCGGGCCATAAAAAGCCTTAGAATTGACTTAAAAAATCCGTTCTTTCGCACATAGACTCCACTTGGGGTCTAGTTGGTCCTAACGTATACCCCTAAAAAAAGCACATATTCCCAACTCCGTTATAACCAAGTTTCACCCTGTAAAACATATGTTACGCTAAGCATTATTGCGTTAACTTACGGATTTTTAGTTCATTTGTTATGCTCAATTTTGTGTTTTTAAGGATAAAACTAGTTAGAATCATCAAAAAGAAGAATCATCACTAGAAGAATCAAGGCCGTTTTAATGACATTGAACAACTCAAAAACTAATCGTTAAAAAACAAGACAAAAAAAAATCTCTTGGAGGAATTGTCGATCAGAATTGAGCTTTAGAATAGATTCCATGAGTTTGCCCCATAATTACTGTAGACACCTTGTATATGTGTATAGTGTCATATGTATCCATTCTGATTGCTCTTTGATATCTCAACAATGTAGCTATTGTGATATTTTCCCCCACAGTGATTGGCTGTAGTTGAGTTGATGCCCCGTTTCATCCTGAACCTCTTCAACCGTATATCCCGTTTCAACGGTCTGGTGGAGAATTCCATCACTGAGTGTCATTTGCTCAGAATGATATCCGTAACGTCTGAGTAATCGTGGAAATGTGGGGAAACAAAGAGGGAGGAGTCATACCATAACAGCTAACAAGAAACTCCCACGTAGTCCAAATTGAATCGAAAGCCAAATTACCCGTACTTCTCCTGAAAGATGGTGTCTAACTGAATTTTAGACCAAGCTGTAAGCCTATAATGGTTTGACTGGATGAAATAAGTGAGTTTGTTCGCTAAGCTTCATTGAAAATCGGACAATTAATAATGTTGTATATTGTAAACGGTATGCTACTTGACCAGAAAGTAATAAAGTTACGTATTTATTGTTCTGTGAATCTTGAACTGACTATAACATTCAGTTGCCACTGGAGGCCGCTTCAGGAGTCTTAACTGGCCGGCAAAAGCTTTTAATTTTGCGGGTAACTAAATACGTTCACAAAGAAACTGCTACCTACCCAAGTATCTGATAACGCCATAGCAAGTAAAATAGCAATATTATCGACTTGAACGTTAAAACGTTTGATCGAATCCGATCGTTGTTACTCATGTGATGTTGCAAAATGTACAATAACTACCTTCAACAATTTTGCACGCAGCACTAATGAATCGCATTGTTAGTGAGTGAATTTAGCAGTTCTAATAACTCCCTAGGCCTACCTAGAATCTAAGTGGTAAGCACATTGTTATCTGGCAGCAATGGCAATGATGTAATGGAAGTGAGTAGTAACAAAGAGGATGGTACTTATTTCCGCAACGATTTCGGTTAACCATCATATATCTAGAGATGTACATTTCGTGGTCGTTGATTTCAATTTCAGATTCTGATTGAAGCGCGAATGATCTATCGAGTTTTTCAACATCAAAACATTCCTTATTAGCAAAGTAAAAGTGAAATTGACTATACCGTTGAAAAGAGTATCAAATGATACAGCTGTTGTGAAAGTTGACGGTATCTAAGAAATGTGCTGAGAGAGTGGCGAATTTTCCAAAATTCTTTGAAACTCATGATCTCTAATAGAAGTATCTTTTGTTTTCTAATAAATGAGTCTGTATGGTGTTGAATGAATATGGAACTCGTCTGTTCACGCGTTAACACATACAATGCTGCATTTTAGAGCTGTTCAAAATTAGGAAGAAAATGGGAATAATATTAATACAGGTTGAGAAATCATGATTTTATGAGGTGAAGACGGAGTACATCGTACTTAAAAGCGCGGAAGCAATCCTTACTTTTGAACATATCGAATTTGAAAACTTTTTCTTGCGGAGTTTTACTACGTTTTTGATGCAGTTTGCACAAATTTTTTATTCGACACTTATCCTCCTCCACTTTGTATACTATGCATATTCCTTATTCGAGTCTGAATATCCTCCTCCGAGTCAGTCATATTTCTAATTAACCACAAAATGAGTAGAGTTTCGGGTTTATTTCTTCATGCTAAGATGAATCGTGTCACACGTAACGAACTCTCCACCTTATGCTAGTCCCCACGTTATGTTCTGTATGGTTTAGGGGAAAATTGCAACAAAAGTTAAAATCAGGACCTTATTTCAATAATTACGGGCTCACTTGAACTGGGTACTAGCGGCAATTGAACCACCTGAAATGGGCACTTTCCAAATCTTAAGGAGGCAGGGTCTGCTCCAGAATTTTTACCAAGTAATTGACTACTTGATGTTATGTATTTTTGAGATGCGAGTTTGCAAGCATCCAGATCACCAAACTATACTCATTGTCAGACCACTACCTAGCGCGGTCTCGTGCCCAGATAAGGTAAGTGTCGTTGGAATTAGTCGGGATGCGGCCCAAGGAAAAAAATGAATATATTTCATGTTGTTTGTTAAACGACGTTTCGTCCTCTTGCTGAGGACATCTTCAGATTACCGTAACATGGGGTTACTTCCTACCAGGTGGTACAACTTCAGACCAGCGTAGGAATGCAGGCGCAGAGCCCTCTACCGGCCATAGAAATGAAATTAGGAAGTTCAACTTCTTCAAAATTATATGAGGAATTTAACTAAGAAATCAGATGTTTTATTTAGTTGTTAGTTAATTTTCCAGCAACGAAAAACTAAAAGTCACCACTTTGGGGTGCAACTTTCGACCACCCGATTTTTTGTGTTTTAGCTCATTTTTACGTGTTTTTCTCATTCTGATTGAGCTTACTCATGCTTCAATGTTTTCCGTGTGTTACAGGCATGCCACGATAGTACCGAAAGAAAGTCGGGGGCCGTCCCTAAAAAAATTATACCCAAGACACTTTGGAGGCAGCTCTGAAGGCAGCTCATTTCTGGTTATGTTTTGTGTGGAATAAATGTTTAAAAATGAAATATTTTTGTCGTAATAGGTGAGAGAACCCATCTGGTAGAAAAATACGGGGGTAATATCGAGACAAGGCTTCATTTCTTGTTTATTTTAGTGAAAAAACGTGAGTGGTCCGAAGTTGCCCCCACGCGGGGTAATGACTATACCACTTTTACCTTTGTTTATCATGGGTTCATAATGCTCGAATGTTGAATTTTGAAGTGGGAATATGACGGTGAATAGATCAGGTGTGACATATTGAAAGGCCAACTCGATTGAAGAGATACAGACGGATAAAACTCAAAAAAACCTGAAAACAAGGTCTGAAGTAACCCCATCCTACGGCCCATAGTTACACAAGTTTTTTGTTTTCTGAAAGATATGGAGCCTTCATGACGCCATCGCCATCACCTAATTATCCCCCCCCACCCCCGTGTTTGTTTTTCTTTTACACAGTGCTAGTGAAGTTCGGTTTTTGGAGACCTACCCGGTGACAGATGATGGCCGTGGTGGGCCGTGTGGTGCTGAGGGGGAGGCTCGTCGGTCTCGTACGAGTTTTCCCTGGACGTCTCCAAAGACCGCTGCGGCGTCGGCATTTGGTGAGCGGCTGCGCGGAACTGGGAAGCCGAAGAGTTTGCATGCTGGCCCACGGGGTAGTTGAGGTCGCTTGTGTAGTCCGAGTCCTCGGAGTAGCCAGCTGAAAGAGAAGCGAGTCAAAAAGGGGAAGGCGGGAAGGGGAACCCATTTAGCAGTGAGAACATCCTCAGAATTCATACAGAAAATCACATAATTTTAATTAAAATAAGTTTTTGGGCTGGAGGTCTCGCGAAAAATTTCGTCACATTTTTGAAACAGGACAACCAATCAACAACATCCCCTAGTTACGATGGTCTGTCAGAATTTTTTAAAATTACCTGTTAGAGCATCGCGCCCCCTCCCTTCTTCTCCCAATAATCTTTACTTATAGGATTTCATTCCTGACCTGTTGACCTGAGACCTGCTGTTCCTCCGGGTGACATTTTTACTCTACCCCACCTCGTTAACTTGGTACAAAATTCCTTTTCACAACTTATCACTACGACTAGTGTTTATTAAACTAGAAGAAGATGAACGATTGCATGAATAAATAAATAAAGAGAATTCTGAAAGAATAAAGAATTTACCCGTGAAAGCACCATAAATTCAAATATATACACCACAAGTTGGAAACTACTGCCCCCTCATGTATCTGTACCATGGGGGGGGGGGGGGGGGGGGGGGGTAGCATTACCTAACATAATTTCATAGTGTGACGGATAATTGAAACGAAATATACGGTTCAAGGCAAACGATTTTCAATGTATTTTTGACGGATTCATAAGAATTATTGTTCGATGACCTTGACGCAAACGTTCGATTTTGTAAAATACCGTACTTTTATAAGTATCAACTCCAGAACGACTCGAACCTATCCCCGAGATCTGATGTTTTCACAATTTCATAAAATATGTGATTTCCATTAGATACCTACGTAATATGTATGAAGCCTCGCTCCAGATGTTTAACTATGGTACATACGATTGAAATGTAGTACCAGTAATAATAATACCAATAATTATAATACGATTTCTTGTATATGCGTTAGCCACTAATGTACTGAAAAAGAAAAATGACACTGATATTCTCAGGAACTACCACTCTCTCTCCCAACCTCTACCGGCCTCACCATCTCTACTGATGTAATGTCAGTAGCAATTAGGGAAACTGATGGTAGCTCTTAAAATGTCTTGAATATCAACAAGGAGTCTTAAAAATGCTACCATAGTGTAAAAACAACTATTTAACTAATAAATCCATTTGGTTTACATGGAATTAAACTTGTCAGTTAAACAGTCGGAATCGTTTGACTTGTAATTCACCCATAGAACCAATCGCGGCAAGTGTATACATACAAGGCTTCTCTGTATGAGGCCTCTCTCGTTTCAAATGTTGAACGTTAAGCTGGTGAATCCGATTAGGAGTGGCACTGTCTATTGGTTTGAAAGCAGCGCTGTTGCACAGGTGTACGGAAAGTGTGTATATATATATATATATATATATATATATATATATATATATATATATATATATATATATATATATATATATATATATATATATATGCCAGGTATTGATTGTTACTTCTCGGCATGTGAAAAGCTGGTAGGCTCGGAGGACGGCACCGTAAGTTTAGATCTAAGAGGATCCTGGAGGAACCACGAAGGGTTTTAGGCAATCCTCCTCAAACTCTTGCTCAGCCGTCTTCCCCCATTAGGTGAATTATGATAAACACACGAAACTTAGAGAAGCAGTTGATAAGACATCGCAGTTCACCTTCTTGACAGGAATATTTTCTTCTAGGACACAAGCTCATTTACCATGATTAAACCTCACGATGTGATTTTTTTCTTTTTAAATCATCAAACAATCAAATTTATTGACCTAAAGATTTGAGGGCAATAAGGGAAAGAGATGAAAGGTAGTAACTCGTGGCTACCATTGTTAAACATAAATCAACGATACAATTATTCGTCGATAAAGGAGAAGAGCAATTCTATCTCTCTTACCAAAGTGGCTTCTTACCTTTGGATGTGAATTGTTCTTCACGTTCATAGAAAACATGATTTTAGACACTATATCATAATAGCACAATATAATTAGATACCTATTTCTTCCAATTATTCTTTGCTGTTTTGCTGTTTGAATGGTATTGATCAATATCTATCAATAACGACTACTTTTTGCTTCCGAGTCTACCTGCTGTGGATGATGTGCTGATGAGTTTTGCGATGCAAACAATGGGCAACGGAAAGAAGAGGGCTGCAGGATGCTCCGGAAGTATCACCTCAAGGTGTCACTACGGAGGTGATATATAGTTGCCAAAATGATTGAAAAAGAGCAACATAAGATTTCTGTCTACGTTAAAATTTATCCTCCAGAAAAAGATCATCTTAGAACGGGAGAGATAAAGGAAAGAGCACATGGACCAAGAGGACTGGAGACATTTCTCAAGGACTCGGCCTGAAGTAATGTGTTAAACAGCTCCAGGCTGAGTCCAAAGGTGGGAAAAGGAAAATGAGGTTTAGTGGCCTTTGAATCCCGCATATCTCGGAGTGTGTTCCCTTATTAAGGGTATCTTACGTAATCCGATTCGCGCCTTAGGATCTTAAACATTTCTTACTTAGTAAAAAATGAATAAAATAAAGAAATGAATAAATAGGTAAATAAAAAAAATAAAAAATAATAATAATAAAGGAGGCTGGTCTTTAAAATTGTTTTCGTTACTTTAATATGCAGATCTTCAAATTCATTTTCTATCTATTCAATAGCCTCTTTATACATAGGTATTCTACAAAAATTGATTCGTATATCACTTTTCTTCCGAAAATTTTTGGAAATTATGCCTTCTCATTCTTTTAGGTGCTATCAAGTACGAATCAAAACTGTTATGTAGGGTAATAGTTATAAATAATTTGAATGTTTAGGTCAATTGAAAACAATCAAATCAATACTGTACGATTTCCTGGTATTCATCACCTCACTCTATGTATTGGTTTCCCATATCAATAAATTGTGAGTTATATTACATATCCTGATTTCTCCTGAATTCCTAACAAAGGAGTTGAACAAAAACGCCGAGCGCCGCTGTTCTTGAAGGTGGATATTTTCTCGAAGTTAGCATTCATTCTAAATCTTAAGTGAAATACATTGAGATAGTTCTTTGTTTTACCAAATAACCCGCGCACATAAATACCTATGTTAAAGCGGAAGTGAGACAAGTTGAAAAGTAGGGTGCCGGAGTTTGTAGACAATTTAGTGACACTCACCACTTCTGAACTCCTCGCTTATCAGACACTCGTGAAATATTGGGCCCTTCAACAGGGTAAAAGCCGATTTACAGAAAAGGCGTGAGCCCTGGCATTTAAGAATGTTAAATGGGCGTTGGGAACTTGTTGGAGGAAAACTTCTAGAAGAGGCTGTACGCCGCGAGGCCATGACAAAGCGCGGTGTGTCGGTGGCAAAGACAACTTTTTGATGTTCAGGCCCGTTGACTGATGCGAGGCTCCTTGCGGAAAGATGACAGCGGCCGTGTTTACGCATGCTAATCTAATAACAGTGTTTTCCGCGGTGCCTAATTTGTATGCAGGGGCCGAAACGAGGTGCTCCTTTGTAGACCAGGGGCGACAATCCTAGCTGTAGGGAAACAGTGTATTTAGGATTTTGAGTTTACGTGCTAACCGTTTATCCCTCGATTTCCCTGAAGCGCCGGATTTCAGGAAACACATTGCCAGTGGGGCTGTCTTGTAGGCTATTCTATTTCAACCTCATGGTCGTAGAGTGGCATCAAGCTAACACCAATTAGCACCGACTCCGATTGGCTATCTATATTCATTGATGTCAAGCAGTTTTTCTGCTAATATATATATATATATATATATATATATATATATATACTTTGGCACAGATGTGCGGAGGAAAATAGAACATATATAAAGATAAATAAAAAGTAAAAAAGAATATATCGCACCCGTCCTAGAATAAGGGTACAACTCAAAATCGCGATTTTTTAGTTAGTTGTGGTTCTGAGAAGTAGAAGTTTGTCTGTAGAAGGTGGAGATATGTGTAGGGCACTCTAATTCCGCTAGAGAGTGCGTGTGTCTTTCTTCTATGGACGGAGTAACCAATTCACGTCCTAGGAAGAAAGACACAACTCAGATGAGTTCAAATAGTCTGTGTTTCGTTTTGAGTTGTTTCCTTTTTGTGTGGACAATTTTAACTTGTGTCTTTCTTTTCTGAACATTTTGGATCCTGACTGGTGAGATTTCAGTGTTTGAGTTGGAACAACTCAAAAATTCTTAAAAAATCAACAAAACCGTTCCCCCCAGTCCCTTCCCACTGTCAAAAAAACTATTTATTCACCATGGGGCGTTAGAGTAATAATGTAGGAAACAAGTTTCGCAAAGATAAATAATGTTCATCGTGTTCCAAAGAACGGGTAGCCAATGGTGTGGAAGAAAACTTTGAATGCGATTTGCCGAAAATGACAATTTTTGAGTTGTACCCTTATTCTAGGATGGGTGCGATATATATATATATGTTACCGTTAAAGTGTGAAATCAGTTAGTATATAAAATAACTAGTTAGTATATAGAATAACTACGGAGACCAGTTAAAGTGTGCAATTTCTCGAACTAGACACTTTAACTAGTTATTATATAAAATAACGGGAGGCCAGCCGTGAAAGTGTATAATAATATTATTGGGTTCAAGTATGAATGGGATCGGTCTCCAAAATACCTTCCCACCTGCTTTCAAACTGGGGACGAAAAACGGAATTCTCCGACAGCTCTATGCTAGATCGCAGTTCAGAGTTTGCGAAGAAAGATTCTTGGATGCCAGTGAGATACCTCCAAACGAAGCATCCGTTCGATCGGTGGCGACAGCCCAAGCTCGTGGGAACGGGCAAGGATTTTTCCGGTGCCACTGCACCACAAAATGCACCTCAAACAGATGCAAGTGTGTCAAAAATAAGGTTCTGTGCAACTCTAAATGCCATCAAAGCAACCCATTTTCAAATAAGTGATTTCACAATTTTTGACTTCTGACGTGTATATTACTTAGCTACCTTACTCTATTACTTCGACGAATTACATATTAGTAATGAAAATGCGTGTCGATTCTTCAATCCCTTCATTTCCCCTTAATATCATTCTAGTAGTGACTTCCCAAGAAAGGCAATCGATTCTACACTTTAACGATTGGTGTTTCGTTACTTTACATAATACCTAGTTATTTCATATATTCCCTAGGGAAAGCATATAGAAAACTTTGAATTATACACACTACCTACAACCGCTCGTTATTCTATATACTAACTAGTTATTTTATACATTAACTGAATTACACACTTTAACGGCAACATATATATATTCTACAACATTTGCCTGTTAGCATCAAATCACACTGTTTTTCAAGTTTTCATCTCATTTAGATTTAATTATTTTCTCTCCAGTTTGCAAAATTCATTTGAAAATATTTTGAAAAAGACCCTTCATTCTAAAGACAGTAATTATTGTATATAGTTATTACTATAATTTAAGTCAGGTTTTCAGAACCCCAAACACTTGAGTGGTTTTTTTCAAAAAACGAACCATGGCGGGGTTTCGCATTATAACAAAGACAAAGAAACTTGGAAAATACTGCAGAAAAAAAAAAAAAAAAATCAAATCTACAAAATGTTGAACTTTTTTGGACATCAATGAATTCACAAGTTTCAGCCCAGGTGTTCGAAATGTGTCTCAAACGGTGAATATACCTTTTTTATATATTCAATATACAATAAGTTTTGAGGAGAGTTGAAAATATTTTTTCGTTGGAGGAAGAGAATGTTAATATTGAAATTAGTGAGTCCGGTGACCAGATGCCACACGAAGTTTAAGGTGATGTACAAATGATCGTTACTAACGGTGAGTTTAAGGCAAGGATGAAAAATCTAACTGTGATCGTAATCCGACTCAGCCTACTACAAATAACTAAAAGGACCAAGAATTTATTAAGGTTTTGATGTATAGCCCCACGTCTCTGATGATATCATTACTACATTGGTCGGTCATATTGTAGATCATCTAAAGGGGTTTCACTCCAATTCTATGTGACGAAACTATTGAAAACGATACCGAACTCGATTTTTAATGATTTGACTGACGTCAGTGATGATAGCGGCGTTGTATTGTTGTCAAGGACTACTTTTATATTGGCTTTAAATGAGGCTGTTATTTTGGTTTCATTCGATTCCGTGTGGCAAAAATATTGAAAACGATACCGATCTCGGTTTCTGGTTGATTTTACGACGATTCTATTCGCCTACGACGAGTTCCTCTCGTCGAATTGTCATCAAAAACTATACAGCTAATTCTGAATGTCTAAAAAGTCCAAGTACAAAATTTGAAGTTGAGAAGCCCGAAACTGAGGTCTGCAGCGCGGAACACGTACACACACGATGACGAATGCTAATCGACTCAATGTAGAGACTCAATTCGTTAGCCAATAAACTAGTTGGTCAGCTAACCAGGTTTCTCACGAAGTATGAAGAAAACTATTGAAAAATACCCAACTTGCTTTCTAATGATTTGGCATGACAGAAGTAAGTGACGGCAACGGCAATGTCGTATTATCGCTATGGTCAACTTTTAAAGCTTTTGTAGTGGTTTCACAGTGGATTCTGTGTGGCGAAAACTTTTGAAAAAAATACCATAATCGATTTTTGGTTGATTTGAGTACGATCGTTGTGACTGACGTCAAGTTCCTGACGTCGAATCGTCACCAACACAGCTAATTCTTGATGTCTGACTACCAAATTTCAAGTCGATATTTTCAAAACTGCGGCCTGTAGCGTAGAGCTCACAAACCAAAAACAAACACACACACCACAGTCTTGAAAAGATACATTCAAGAAAAAAAAAATTATTAACCAAATTACAACAAATATTAAACAAAAACCCTAGGGACCAGGTCACTAAGGCACTTTCGGGCACTATGCGAGTGAAATTCAATTCGCTTGGTCACACGAGGAACCAGGCGTACATACACACTAACACACATACACCAATACGCTGACAATAATGGAATCAAAGTAGAGACTCACTTCGTTCGTCAATAATAAACCAAGAACAGCAGCAACGAGCGCAATCTTCGGATTACCCCAAAGGAACATCCCGGTAAATATAGTTCGCAAACTCTACAGTTAGGTCAGTTCAAGCTCCCTGAAAGCGAGGGATTATAACCGTTACGATTTCATAGCAAACTTTGATACCACTTTCAAACGCCGTCAGCCTCTGACCTTTCAAATACGTGGGATGGAATGGGATCCGAAAAGACAGCAATTCTAAACTTTGAAGCAACCAATGCTTCCTTTATCCATGCAAATGTTGGTGAACATTTAACTACTAAGCTCCGTAAAGTTTGTAAATCAATATTAATTTTCCTATTTCTACAACAGTATCTTGCTTCAAATATCTACACCCCCAACTTGCTTTCTAATTATTTGGCATGACAGAAGTAAGTGATGGCAACGGCAATGTCGTATTATCGCCAAGGACTACTTTTAAAGCGTACATTTTCATGTTTGTTTGTCACGTTCGATACATCTGCTTGTAAGTTTATTAGGTAACAAACAGTTTATTGTTAAGAAAATAACATGATTTTTCATGAACATTTCAGTTAATTTAAGTTTGTTCATAGTGAAAAACAAGAATTGAAATACACACGAGATTTTATTTAAGTCGGAGCTCTACTTCTAGTTGAAATCTAATACTGAAAAGAATTACGATGATTCCAGGAGTTCTCACTGCTAAAAAGTAATGGACAAATACAAAATGATAATGAATTTTCGATCATGAGAGATTATATTAGCTAAAGTGATAACTATCAAAATTCAAATCGTTGTTCATGTTACATTTCTTGTACAATAGAAGTTGTGTGGATTTGTAAGGTAGACAGAGAGAGCTTTTAAGCAGTAGCGAGCTGCGCAGCTGCTGAGCGAGCTTACATTACTGCTTCATACATTGCATGTTAGTACCTCTGACTTGCATTATACTACGAAAAGTAAATGAGTTTTTTAATAAAGAAAAATAAACAAAACTAGAATAACTATAATATAAAATGTAAGATAAGATACTAAAAGCAGTTATAACAAAATTTTGAGTGTTAATACAAAATATGCTTACAGTGGCCGAAATACTGCATTTGTCTTCTAGCTTGCTCCGCTCGAGCTTCTTGGTCGACGATGCTGTTGAGGACTTCAAGTTTTCTTTGCAAATCAGCAGCTTCGGTGTTTTCAGCATCTGAAAATCCCAAGCAGCCAAATTTATGAACGTGTTGGCTGTAAGGAGATTTCCACAACGAGGAATATGTATTCATATATATATTATGTTGAGAGTAACTGGTGGTTATTCAGCTAGCTAGTGATTTGTATGAGTAGTGTGGAATTATCTTTAGTCAGAAAACCATTTAGAGCTCTGAAAAGTTCATGTGATACAATGAAGGGAAAAGTAAAGTACTCCATAATCACAGCAAATAGTTCGAAAGGCTAATGTATCTGGGATGATAAGATTTTTTATTTAACGCAGGTTTTATCACGTAACATTACTACTTCAATTTGAAACAAGATCTGACCGTATCGAACTCCCTAATACAAAATTATGCTTAATCACTATAGTTAATGAAGTACTTATACATAGTATGTTGATTGCACTCGATTGAGTGTAACCCAGAATACACGGAATATGAGAAGCTCTCTGTGCTGTTTCGTATTTATGATGAACGTTTAGTATCGTTAAAACATTTTACATTGTTGAAAATTACAATTAAAGGCACCACCTGGCTCTCAGCTTTCTAGATAAAGGAGAAGCTATAACACGAGGCATTGCCAGGTAAGGGTCGAAACCTCCTTCTCCACTCCCTTTTATATTATATAACTTCGCGAACAAGGATACCATTTCATTCTGCTAGCGGAACATGGGCCCCTTCCTCCAAAACTTCTCTCTAATCCTAACCACTGTTAGAGAACAACAATTTAGGCTGGACTTCCTTCTAGATCAACTTCGTATTCTAACCGTTCGCACTGGAAACGAAAATTTTTCCCTTTCAAGCCCACCTGCTTACTCGAAAATGGAAAACTACTACTCGATGATTCAGTGCAGATTATAGTGTGCTTAAGAATAATGATGAATTCTAAAGTCACCTTACATAGGTAGCTGGTAATCGTTTCGAGGTGTATGGTGGAAAAAATTCCTAAGCGAGTTTTATTTGTTTTTACTTCTTTCATCTTCTTTTCCAACATAAGAAAGCCTTCACCTTCTGGATCAGAGTTTGCACAACCCAGTTATGGTATTTGTGGGGATTGCATTACCGCAGGCTTGTAAAATACAACTCCAAGCCATTTACATATCAGGGCAGGGAATGAAGGAAAGAGGTCAGGAGTATATTGAGCAGCCACTGTACAATGCAGTAACCCCCGTCCATAAGCAGCACTTATCCACCCCGAGATTCTTTCACGTCGACCATCTTCTAAGTTCGTGTTAAGATAGTCATATTTCGTTATAAATACTTAGACCTACTCTCCACTCCTCTTAGCCGTGTTTTCAGTTTATGTTTCTCATATCAGTAATTAAAAATCTCTGAGAAGATCCAGTGCCATTCTTTTCAAAGCATGAATGCAGAAATCGAAATCAATTCACTTATTTTTATTATAAAGAAATGTGCACATTTATTTATTTTAATTTTATAATACAACAATGTAAAGTGAAGTGAAAGTGGTTTAACAATTAGAAGAAAAAAAGGTACTACTTTAATTTTTTGGGACTACTTTTTTCCCTGACGTCAGCGCCGCCACGTCGTCGACTCTGCAAGCGCCATTATATCCTATACTCGTGCCATTTTGCCATATAACAACGTAATTCTGCTCCCGCTAAGCTAACGCCTTTTTGCATCAACCGATTATTGTTGAACACAGGTCTCAGTTATCCTGGGTCAACACTTCAGAACACGGGTCTCAGCATCCCGAAGTATCCCGATTTATATCCGGAAGAAGACAATTGGATTGCAAGCGGCGCAGAAACCAACCTGGACCTACACTCCTTTGTTCTCCAAGGATCGCCAAACATCCACCACAATACCTGGAGCCTTTGGTATTGTCGGAGTACAATCAGGTTGGATCGCATATCTCTATATATCGATATCATTTAGGATATAACTCCACTTCCGCAAACTTCGAGTGATCACCTCCCTACCAAGATACCTGGACGACAACCCCCCACAAGAACAGTACTTCTACACCTCTTATTTCGTTTATGTATTATTTCTATCAAAGGGAAGCTTCCTATAGGCCTAACACTAGAAAGATTATATTATTTTAATAACTTGAAAACTTGGTGTGAGCTAAATTTCACAATTATATTTATATACCTGGTGTGCAAAAATTGGTTTCTTAACTACACCTAGTGCCCCTTTGCCCCAACATTTTTGGTAGCAGAGCGTGGTTTAGCTCTCACCAGTTTCTCTGTTATTCTATTCCACAAAAACAAAAAAATAGCTGCTTGAACTCCGCTCCAGATTCATATCTTATTCAGTAGTAGTCTGATAACTGCCTATGTAAGTTGGAGTTCTAATCAGTTCGTTCCCGATCGTTGAAGGTAAACATGCCCGATCCGCCAGCTGTAGTTGTGGCCGACACGCCAATAATGATTTCCCTTTCGCGAAAGTTAAATTCAGCCGCTTCTTCCATGAAGGATATCTTTGAGTCAGGATGGAAAGCCAAATCTACAAGTGTAAATACCGATTTGATTCAATTCGAATGTAAGTACTCCACTCTTGACCGTTATTTTAATAAGTTTGAAGAAACATGGGATGCATTAGTAGATGAGTATGTAGGTGCCGGAAGGGGAGATGATTTTCCTTCCGAAACGTATAGGCAAACTCGAGCAAAAGTACGAAGTTACTACTATGAATGTATTAGCTTATCCAAACAACTTCTACGTACACCAACAGCGTTACCCTCAGCTCCTAGTGGTAGTAATTTATCTAATACTAGCCGCTCCGGCTCGCTACGCTCGCCTCCACGTCCAGCCGGGGGGCAAGCCCCCCGGACCCCCCATTAAGTTGCTCGCTTCGCTCGCAACGTGTGGCGTGTAGGGAATATTGCTCGCTTCGCTCGCAAAGTCTGGCATGTAGGATATGTTGCTCGCTTCGCTCGCAAAGTCTGGCATGTAGAAAATGTTGCTCGCTTCGCTCGCAAAGTATGGCATTTAGGGAATTTTACTCGCTTTGCTCGCAAACGGTAGATCCCTAAGGGTAGGTTTAACTTCTGTAGGGGATGCTGCTCGCTACGCTCGCTTGAGGAAGTTATACTGCCCACCCAACTTGGCAGACGTTTTTTTCTGTTGGGGAATTCTTACTTACAAATTAAATCTTATAAAACTACGTGGAACCACGAAAAGTTTATTAGGGGATGTTGCTCGCTTCGCTCGCAAGTCCGTATTTATTCTGTAGGGGATGCTGCTCGCTTCGCTCGCTTGAAGAAGTTATACTGCCCACCCAACTTGGCAGACGTTTTTTTTCTGTTGGAAATTCTTACAAACAAATTAATTCTTATAAAACTACGTGGAACCACGAAAAGTTTATTAGGGAATGTTGTACTGCCCACCCAACTTGGCAGACGTTTTTTTCAGTTGGGAATTCTTACAAACAAATTAAATCTTAGAAACTACGTGGAACCACGAAAAGTTTATTCGGGGATGTTGCTCGCTTCGCTCGCAAGGTATACCTGTATATGTGTAGGACAAAGTCCGTATTTATTATTTGAAATGGCTCTCGCTTCGCTCGCAAGGTATTGCGTAGAAGTGCAAATGGGAACCCCCCTGTGAGGGTCCCTTCAGGTAAGCAACGTTGTGTAACGGCGGCCCGTGGTCGATTAATTTCTGATATTAAACGGTTCCCCTCGCAATTCCCCTCCCAATTTGACCTACTTTCCGTCTTTTTTTTTCGATATCCGATTTCGGATTCAGATTCGGCGGACCCAAAGCTGTATTTCGCCCGCGAAAACCGTAGGGAATATTGCATGTTGCTTGTTGCTTGTTGCTTCGCTCGCAAAGTCTGGCATGTAGGATATGTTGCTCGCTTCGCTCGCAAAGTCTGGCATGTAGAAAATGTTGCTCGCTTCGCTCGCAAAGTATGGCATTTAGGGGATGTTGCTCGGTTCGCTCGCAAACGGTAGATCTCTAAGGGTAGGTTTAACTTCTGTAGGGGATGCTGCTCGCTTCACTCACAAACGGTAGATCTCTAAGGGTAGGCTTAACTTCTGTAGGGGATGCTGCTCGCTTCGCTCGCTTGAGGAAGTTATACTGCCCACCCAACTTGGTAGACGTTTTTTTCAGTTGGGAATTATTACAAACAAATTAAATCTTATAAAACTACGTGGAACCACGAAAAGTTTATTCGGGGATGTTGCTCGCTTCGCTCGCAAGGTATACCTGTATATGTGTAGGACAAAGTCCGTATTTATTATTTGAAATGGCTCTCGCTTCGCTCGCAAGGTAGGTACCTATGTAGGCATACCTGCTCGCCTCGCAATGTTGTGACATCGAACCCTTCACGTCAATTCTTGAGCCTTCTCTCGTCCACGGCAGAATCATTTTAATCGCTTTGCTCGCTTCTGCTCGCTATTTGACCGAGTTCTCGTCACTTTTTTCGATATCCGATTTCGGATTCAGATTCGGCGGACCCAAAGCTGTATTTCGCCCGCGAAAACCGTTCCGAAAAACGTACCTTTATGGGGTATATTTTAATTGGAAAAAACCAAGTTTTTCGGCGGACTTTTCGAGAAAACGGGTCCGTACTCTCGCATTTTTTTGACGCATTTCCCGATACTTTTTTCGCGATCCGATCGCGCCGTCGTCTTCCTCGTCCAAAAACCTACGAAACCGGTATTTTTCCGGAATTTTCGACGGCCGTTTAGAGGGGTAGAGGAAGCGGGGAAGTCCAAAAAGCGCACATCAATTCTTACTTCGACCCCCCTCCCGCCCAACGGCCCATGGTTCGGCTGGGATTAGAAAATTTTAAATTTGCTCGCTCCCCCTATCGGAAAATCCCAAGAAGATCCCCCCACTCGTAGACTCCCCCCACTCAGCCGTTTGGCCGTGCATAGACACGACAAACAAACAAACAGACAAACAGACAAACGGAGTTTCATTCTTATTAATAGTATAGATATAGATTTCTGTTACTGAGAGACCCTCAGACAACTTACCTAAAATTAATTTACCTATATTCGAAGGAAATATCTTAGATTGGCCAAAGTGGAGAGACACTTACGTATCTGTCATTCATTCGGATGAACGTCTTTCTCCTACGCATAAATTTCACTATTTGACCACCTCTCTAAAGGGTCTTGCCTCGAACGTCATAAGTCATTTAAAAATAGAAGCGGTCAATTATGAATTAGCTTGGACCGCACTTACAGATGCGTTTGATAACAAACGCATGTTAGCGAACGCCTATCTTTCCCAAATATTATCTTTTAAGCCATTAACTAGTAAACCTACGATAGAGTCGCTAAAATTGTTCTTGTCCGAAATTTCTGATAGTGTGTCAACATTCAAACTGTTGAATATAGAGAACGAAGGAGATTTTATTTCATTTTATTTAGCTGTCAGATGTTTAGACTCTACAACAAGAGAGCAATTCGAAGTTGCTAACAAAAATGTACCATTTCCAACTTTTGACATTTTGAGTAAGTTCATCAAGGACCGTTGCTTAGCATTACAGCTGTCCCAAGAAGTACTGTATTTACACCCAACCTTGAACAAATTATTCCCGGA
This sequence comes from Adelphocoris suturalis, assembly GCA_030762985.1. Classification (NCBI taxonomy): domain Eukaryota; kingdom Metazoa; phylum Arthropoda; class Insecta; order Hemiptera; family Miridae; genus Adelphocoris; species Adelphocoris suturalis. The sequence continues at coordinate 109,178,345 of CM061043.1, forward strand.
AAACGGGATAAGCCTAACAAAAATTCTTCCAAGGCTTTCTTAACTAGTAATGGAAAGAAAAAAATGCTTCTCAAAATTCCAACCAACATGAATCTAAACGATGCCATGCCTTTAATGCAGATTTTCACCCGTTACGTGAATGCAACATCTTCAAATCTGCCACTGTTGAAAAAAAGACACGAATTAATTAAAAATTGGAAAGGTTGCCGTAACTGTTTAGCTAGTCATCATTCTACCTACAATTGTGAGTCCAAATGGAGATGTAAAGAGTGTTCAGCTAAACATAAAACTTTATTACACTTTTCTAAACCTGCCACCGAAATTGTTTCAAATCAAACTTTACATTCCAATGCTTCTACTTCTATGAATTTACCTAGGGCTATGACTACGACTGGTAAACTTGAGAAATCTAATGAACCTAAAGTAATTTTAGGTACTGTTCAGGCTGAATTAAAAATAGTAAAGGTCAGTTCGTCACATTTCGGGGCGTAGTAGATTGTGGGGCCCAACAGTCTTTTATCACTATAAAGTGTGTCAATAAGTTAGGTTTAACATTCAGTAAACTGTCTAAAACCATTTCAGGGATAGGAGAAACCATTTTTGATGGCGCCAAAGGCCAAATTCATTGTACTATACGACCTAAGGGCAAAATATCCTCAACTTTTAATTTCAACGCACTCGTTGTGCGGAATATCACTGGGTATCTACCTAGTGCTAATCTAACTACTTCATGTACAACTAGTTTTACACAATTTGATCTCGTTGATCCCCAATTTTGGAGATCAGGCCCTATAGATTTCCTATTAGGAGCAGATGTATACGCTCACATAATACTGGGCGGTCCTATCACTATAACGCAAAATTTGCCTAAAATGTTCCCATCTGTATTTGGTAATATCATTATAGGTCCACTTAACGGATTTGATATATCTAATGACAACATTACTTCTCTTTTAGTGTCAAATTCATGCGATGATTTGAATGAAAATCTTTCTAAATTCTGGTCTCTTGAAGAAGTACCGATTTGTCCAAATTCATTTTCTGATCCGGATGACGAATGGTGTGAACAACATTTTGATAGTACTCATCGTCGTCTTCAATCTGGTCAGTATGTTATTCAATTACCTTTTAAATCAGATTTGCCTGATATGTGTGATTCAGATGATATGGCTTTGAAAAGATTTCATAATTTAGAATTCAAGTTTAAAAAGGATAAGAATCTTTATTCTAAGTATCGTGATTTTATGAACGAGTATGTTCAATTAGGTCATATGGGTATAACTAATCAAATTTCTAAATTTACCCTTCCTCACCATCCTATAACAAAGGAAGATAGAAATCAGATTAAGTTACATGTCGTGTTTGACGCGTCAGCTAAAACACGAATGGGTTCGTTGAATCAATATTTACATTCAGGACCTAAGTTACAAAATGATATTAGAGATATTCTGTTGAACTGGAGAACTCATGCAGTCGTGATAGTCGCTGATATTGTTAAAATGTACCGGCAAATCATTGTTGACGAAAAGGATAGGAGGGGGGAGGAGAGGGGTCGCGGTTTTTAGTTCAAATTTATTCAGAGCATCTTTAGAATCACCTCTCCAATAAATATGTTGGAAACATAAGGCTAAAACTCAAGAAGTCAAAATGGGTGACCTTCCCCGTACCGTTTTTATTATGGAAATGCTTTTGTTCACGTAGCGACCGATTTTGCAGGTCCATTTATGTTGCGAGAGAGCTTGAGAAGAAAGGCTCCTTTATCCAAAGGATATTTATGTTTGTTTGTGTGTTTATCAACCAAAGCAATTCACTTAGAACTAGTTACTAATTTGACTACGGATTGTTTCTTGGCGGCTTTCAATCGTTTTAACCGCCCGTAGAGGTCTACCAACCGCAATTTATTCCGATAATGGAAAAACCTATGTTGGTGCTGCTAATAAAATGAAAGAATTTTGGAAATGGTACCAAGAATCGTCCACAAGAGACTCTCTTGTTCGTCATAGTTCAGTATCAGGGATTCATTGGCACTTCATGCCAGCTTACTCTCCTAATTTTTCAGGGATGGCTGAAGCGGGAGTAAAATCAGTAAAAACATTGCTTCGCAAGGTAGTAGGAGAGGCTTGTTTATCCTATGAAGAGGCGTTTACTTTATTTCATAAAATAGAAGCTGTTTTAAATTCACGGCCTATAGGTCCATTGTCAGCCGACCCATCGGAAACCAACTATTTATCACCAGGTCATTTTCTGATCGGCAGACCATTGATAGCTAATCCCGAGCCGTCTGTGTTAGAATTGAGGGAGAATACTTTGAGTAGGTGGCAATTAGTGCAAAAAATGTGCGAACAATTTTGGAGGAAATGGAGAAATGAATACTTGGCTACCTTACAAAATCGTGTCAAATGGCACAAATATCGACCTGATCATCCAAATTTGAAAGTAAATGATATAGTTTTAGTGAAAGATGATAATGTTGCTCTTATGCATTGGCCAATGGGCCGGATAGTGGAAATTCATCCTGGTAATGATAATCATGTTAGAGTAGCTACCATTAAAACGGCTACGTCTACATTCAAACGACAGGTACGAAAACTGATACCACTCCATCCTATTTTGATTCCGTCTTTTGAGGAATAAAGAAAAATTTATTTAGATTTCCAAATTTTTGGTGGGCGGTATGTTCATGCAGCTCCATAAAAATGTAAATCCATGATGGAATTTATTATGTTTATTTTATTTTTATTATAAAGAAATGTGCACATTTATTTATTTTAATTTTATAATACAACGATGTATAGTGAAGTGAAAGTGGTTTAACAATTAGAAGAAAAAAGGTACTACTTTAATTTTTTGGGACTACTTTTTCCCTGACGTCAGCGCCGCCACGTCGTCGACTCTGCAAGCGCCATTATATCATATACTCGTGCCATTTGCCATATAACAAAGTTAATCTGCTCCCGCTAAGCTTTCGCCTTTTTGCATCAACCGATTATTGTTGAACACAGGTCTCAGTTATCCTGGTCAACACTTCAGAACACGGGTCTCAGCATCCCGAAGTATCCCGATTTATATCCGGAAGAAGACAATTGGATTGCAAGCGGCGCAGAAACCAACCTGGACCTACACTCCTTTGTTCTCCAAGGATCGCCAAACATCCACCACAATACCTGGAGCCTTTGGTATTGTAGGACTACAATCAGGTTGGATCGCATATCTCTACATATCGATATCATTTAGGATATAACTCCACTTCCGCAAACTTCGAGTGATCACCTCCCTACCAAGATACCTGGACGACAACCCCCCACAAGAACAGTACTTCTACACCTCTTATTTCGTTTATGTATTATTTCTATCAAAGGGAAGCTTCCTATAGGAATGCTGGAGCATCTGCACTGTTATTCAACCGTGGGCTTGCTTACCACTCAAGAGTAAGTCGAATGCTCACTTTCTACGAAGTAAGAATTTGCTGAAATAACCATAAATGGTACAATGGTCTTTGATCTGCTTGTGTTAGAGGCAAAGCTCGTCAACTTCTGCTGGATAATTTTTGCAAGCAATTTCTGGAGGCATTGGTTTCGCACGCAAGTGTTGTTAAACCTACTGACTAGATAATTAAATCCTATCCGCACCTACACTGGCATATATCTAATATTAATGAGGCAATAAAATAAGCCACATTCCCATGTTAGTGAGAGCAGAAAATGAATAAGGTGCTTTAGTTGTTATGATGTACCAAGTAGGAAACTCTGAGCTACCGCACAAAGGCATTTATTAGTGTTATTGTTGTATACAATTAGAAAGGAAAGAAATGAGCCTTACAGGCCCCTCAGCTGTTGTGCATCTCAGTACTTCGTGATTGTTTTTGAGGTATTCCAATGGAACTCCATCTTAATTTCAGCAGCGTGAGTCGATTTTGAAAGAAATTAGCCTCAGAGGTTCTTGAGCTGATCAAAGTCCCTTCATACTTTGTAATTGTATTCTAGGTGACCAAAAGGAGTTACATCTCAGGTTTTAGAACAATGAGTCATAAAAGTCCAGTCATGCAGCATGACCCCATGAGCGAATTTTTGAAGAAATCTTCGACATTTCAGTCGCTATTGATCGAGTAGAGAAATTTTAGTTTATGATTTTGATAGACAAACATGGACTCAAATTATTAAAAATAATTAGGAGGTACTCATACTTAATTATTATTAAACTAATCTTGTAGATTTAAAGACAAATGTAGGTAAATATTCATAGATTTCGATGTCCAATGTGGTCAGTATTGAAGGCAGTTGAAATCTTAACAGTATCCTATCATAACTTTTTTTTTTTTTTTTTTTTTTTTTTTTTTAACAAGCACCTACTACCTACGTTTTAAACAGCATGGTTCTAGGATTGGTTATACAGGGATACTTCCATAAGAGTAGTTCAATCTGAATTTGGACAATGTTTCAAGCAAATACGAGTATTACCGATTTTTACAACTAACGAACGGCATTATTTCGATTTTTGACTGATTTTTCAACTTTGAAATTTTTGAAAACTTGATACATATTCTTATAGGAGATTTTACGCTGATTCCGAATATACCACATGTTAGTATGCTGGAAAAATTATTTCGCACAACAAATCGCAAAAAATAGGCTATTTTGAAATTTTTGACTACATTTTTGAAAATTTCAACCCGATGATGTAATCCGATCATGCTGGCCAACGAACTTGAACTTTCGTTTTGTGTCCCTAACATTTTAAAATCTGTTTGAAGTTTCTAGCATAATTCTACGGACAGTTATCGTCTGGAATGACACATACATATATACATACATACATTACAACGATTTTGTGGATTTTTACGATTTTTTCAAGTGTTCCTATCGATTTTTAGCTTATTTTAATGAAATTCAAGTACATTTTTTAGTACAATTTTGTGCTTAAATTTTTAAATGTCCTAGTTCATGTTCGATTAATTTTTTTCGAGTAGCATTCTACTAAAAAATAGAAATTTGTTAATTTTTAGCAGTTTTTTGCCTTTTTTAAAGTGATTTTTCAAGTAAATTTTTTGAAATTTGACCAATTTAATGTGCTCAAAAAGTGTTGTCCAACTAACTCATCCTTTGTTTTGAAATGTTTGGTTTTTTGGCGAAAGAACGAAGTTTTTATCTCAATTCTATCGAGAGTTATCGTCTGGAATGACACATACATATATATATATACATATATATATATATATATATATATATATATATATATATATATATATATATATATATATATATATAAAAGCGTTAAAATCCAGGAATCATTTCAGAATGCCTCAAAACAGAATTCGATAAGGAAATTTTTGAAAATTTTTATTTTAAAATTTTTGGAGCCATTGCAATAGCTTTATTTCCTAAGAAAATTCGCTAAAAATCACTTGAAAGTTGTGGAAATCAAGCTTGTTCAAGGATTTGCGTGTACACAACAGACACACACGAATACCATGAAAGAAAAACAGAAAGATACGGAACAAAAGTTGTTGAGATTTCCAGAACGGTCTGAAACGTAAAATGCTAGTGAAAACTTTACCACTGAAAAAATAGTTTGTTTTCTGGAGACTACAAATTTTTCATTAATCAAAAATGAAAACTGCTTCCACGATCTATAGGAAGGCTCGGAAGCAATATTTATGAGATAAATAAAATGCGGCAGGCCGCTCGTAGTTTCTCTCTTATGAGAGAATAGATGAGCATTGAACATGTCTCAGTAATTTTAATGCTAGTATACACAATCATAACAACACCTGACTTGTTTATAGGTTGCTTAGTAATTTCATTGCTAGTATACACAATCATAACAACACCTAACTTGTTAGAGAATTTTTGATGAAAATTAAGCTATTGCTCTCGCCTTAAAATTTGTAGAATGTGAATTTTTGAAAATCTTTTATGCAGAAATCCGTTTCAGGCTATTCTGAATCATATTCTGAAGTTTAACGCATTTTTAGCGAATTTTTGAAGAAAATTAAGCTATTGCTCTCGCCTCAAAATTTGTAGAATGTGAATTTTTGAAAAAAAAGTTATGCAGAAATCCGTTTCAGGCTATTCTGAATCATATTCTGAAGTTTAACGCATTTTTTTATGTATGTATATATGTATGTGTGTATGTATATATGTATGTATGTATGTGTCATTCCAGACGATAAATGTCCGTAGAATTGTGCTAGAAACTTCAAACAAATTTTAAAATGTTAAGGGCACAAAACGAAAGTTCAAGTTCGTTGGCCAGCTTGATCGGATTACATCTTCGGGTTGAAATTTTCAAAAATGTAGTCAAAATTTTAAAAATAGCCGGTTTTTTGCGATTTGTCGTGCGAAATAATTTTTTCAGCAAACTAACATGTGGTATATTCGGAATCAGCGTAAAATTTCCTATAAGAATATGTATCAAGTTTTCAAAAATGTCAAAGTTGAAAAATCAGTCAAAAATCGAAATAATGCCGTTCGCTGGCTGTCAAAATCGGTAATATTCTTCAAAAATTCGCTCATGGGGTCATGCTGCACGACTGGACTTTTTTTTATGTATGTATATACGTATGTATGTATCATTCCAGACGATAACTGTCCGTAGAATTGTGCTAGAAACTTCAAACAAATTTTAAAATGTTGAGGACACAAAACGAAAGTTCAAGTTCGTTGGCCAGCATGATCGGATTACATCTTCGGGTTGAAATTTTCAAAAATGTAGTCAAAAATTTCAAAATAGCCTGTTTTTTTGCGATTTGTGGTGCGAAATAATTTTTCCAGCATACTAACATGTGGTATATTCGTAATCAGCGTAAAATTCCTATAAGAATATGTATCAAGTTTTCAAAAATTTCAAAGTTGAAAAATCAGTCAAAAATCGAAATAATGCCGTTCGCCAGTTGTAACAATCGGTAATATTTGCATGAAACATTTTTATTCGTAGAATATGATTTGGAAAGAGTTTATTTGCCATAAAATTGGTTTCAAACCAAATATTTGAAAATAGTTTTCAAACATTTCAAAGTTGAAAAATCAGTCAAAAATCGAAATAATGCCGTTCGCTTGTTGTAAAAATCGATAATATTTGCATGAAACATTTTTATTCGTAGAATATGATTTGGAACGAGTTTATTTGCCATACAATTGGTGGTTAACATCTTCTTTGTACTCGGAATGCAAAAATTTCAATACAGTAATATAATATAATGTTACAATAATCTACGAAAGTTCGCTCATACAATCATGCTGCATGACTGGAACTTTTTGTAGGTTGCGTGACGTTTTTGAAATTGAAATTGTCTTAGACGACGGGTCAACCGGAAATTTTGTTACGGAAATTTGTTACGCAAAGAAAAAAAACGTCACGCAACCTATAAACAAGTTAGGTATTGTTTTCTTTTGATTTTCACATACAACCAAGCCGTTGCTCTGGAAATTAAAGTTCTTTAGTTTTCACCGGACAAAAATAGTTCTCCACTCGTTGGAAAGCTCTCGATTTATCACGCATTTCTTTCGTACTTGTTCTCTTATCCATGTCGTAGTTTTATATTTATTTATGTAATAAATGGATATCGTAAACCATGCCGCTTGTTTTGTTGTCATTTGGTTGAGAAGTTAATCTTGGTTATAGTAATTGTAGACGCGCACCATAACAGAAAATTACCTACCTGTGAATTCATATTCGTGGAAGAATTGGGCATCGCCGAAACTGGCTTACAGCAAATTTAGTAATTGTGCGTCAATAACAATAATGGGTTGATGAAAATTGATGCAGAGCTTTTAGGACCAACTATACCCCGAATGTGATTTTAAACACAAGTTTCACAATGTTTGGTCTAGTTCGGAAAAAAACTGGATGGCGGACGGCCGGATTTTAAAAATTCAATTTTTGGATTCTGATCATCTTGGAACGTTTTAAGCGAACGAATATTGAGGGGGGAGGAGGTTAAAAATTTCGTTTGTTTGTCGATTGCAAAGGTTCATTATTGAGGAAAAAATGAATAGGTAAAGTAAAACAGATCACGAATTCGGGAATTAGATTTAGTATCATGTCTTACTATTAAATAACGCTGCCTGGCAAAATGGAGGTCCATTTTGAGACAGCTTGGAAAAAAGCTCATCGAATATCAATATTTTTATGGTTTAAAGTAACACGGTTTGCTTTCTTCTGCAACTGTATCAATCAGCGCATGTAGTTGTTCATGAAATATGTGTAGCCTCGAAATAGGTAGCTTTACTATATTTAATCAAATTCATCTTGTCGAATCGAGATGAAATTATGGTCGCCGCGGACACAGAGGTGATCAGTAATAATATTATTAAATTGTGCAATTGGTGTATGCTTTCATCAACGTATATTGTTCAGAGAACCAAAGTTTTCTATAAAAAATTACAAAAAAGGCCTTTCTGTCCTTAAAATAAAACGGTTTTCTTTAAATAAAAAACCAATTTAAGGACAGAAAGGCCTTGTTATATAAATTTTTATGTTAATTTGAACTGTACAAACTAACGATGAGAATTTCCCAAACCAGGGAGTATTGTTGAAATAACATTGTAATCTGTGGAAAAAGTAAATTAAGGGTGATGGAGGAGGCTAGGGAAGCTTAATGTTTCCATCCCATTCATTAAGCCTTGTAATGAAACTGGGGACACAAAAGGGTAGTTTATTATGTGATGAAAGGTCTTTGTAATGGTTCTTTATTATTCGCTTTTTATAGCCATGCCTACCGATTCCGAACCTCCACTCCCTTAACTTGCAAAGAATCGACTATCACGCCCATCCAAAATCCATTAGAAAAATCATAGTATCTTATTTATTCTTGCCCAACTCTGCATTATGGGAAAGTGGGACTGTGTTTCAAAATATATTACTTCTAACTTATTCCGTCTCGAAAGAAACAAGGATTAATGGGACAAAACGTCTTGATGTACACCATTCTATACCTACGTGAAATTGTGTTGACAGTATTGATTTCAATTTTATTGTTGAGAAATACAATTTTAACACAGAATGTGTTTTAGCCATGGACTTACTAGCCGCAAATGGATGGTAACGAAATGTGTGACGGTGATGATTTTCACGTACAACCGAGCCGTTGGTAGGGAAATGGAACTTCCGCAATTTTAATCGCACAGAAATCGTTCACCATTCGTTGGAAAGCTCCTGATTTATCCAACCATATTATGTTAACTACTGCGAAGTGCGTGGCCATCAACCTGAGTTATGAGCATGGTTATTTGAATCAATTGTTTACACACAGATGATCATTCTCAATAATTGATATTGTCAACATGATTACAACCGCTTGTAAATTTTCTTATGATTTTCACGTACAACCGAGCCGTTGGTAGGGAAATGGAACTTCCGCAATTTTAATCGCACAGAAATCGTTCACCATTCGTTGGAAAGCTCCTGATTTATCCAACCATATTATGTTAACTACTGCGAAGTGCGTGGCCATCAACCTGAGTTATGAGCATGGTTATTTGAATCAATTGTTTACACACAGATGATCATTCTCAATAATTGATATTGTCAACATGATTGCAACCGCTTGTAAATTTTCTTATGATTTTCACGTACAACCGAGCCGTTGGTAGGGAAATGGAACTTCCGCAATTTTAATCGCACAGAAATCGTTCACCATTCGTTGGAAAGCTCCTGATTTATCCAACCATATTATGTTAACTACTGTGAAGTGCGTGGCCATCAACCTGAGTTATGAGCATGAATAGTAAACAATGACGCTTGTTTGGTTGTCACTTGGTTGCGCGACAACGCAAACACATTCTGTGTTTCAACAATTTCGTCCGAAGTATGTAAATAAAGGTAACCGGGGGTCCAGGGGGCTTGCCCCCTGGCGAGGCGCGGAGCGCCGAGTTTTACCTACTTACTTATTACCTTGTAGATAGTATGAAAATATGACTTGGTGGTAGACAATAGTGGTTTGAAAATCTTGAATAATTACATAATTCAATGATTCGATTCTTTTTCGTGCTTATGAAATTAATGCTTCCAATCGGCCTGTAGAGGAATTAGGATTTGTCACATTGATGACTGCAACAGATTTTAGTATCTGAAAGTTCTCACGTTCCGTATAAAACAGTGTTGGAATGGGATGAAATGTGAAGTTTTACAGACAAGGGCCACCTGAAAAGGAAGAATAAGAAAATGCCTGAATAAGTAGAGGTACCTATATGGGGGGGAAATTGAAATGACGTCAGAGAAAAGAATTCTGGAAATGGCCATTGATTTGAACAATACCCAGATTTGAAACAATCTGTATATTATGTGACAATTTCATTACGAGTGCCGTTCATAACTCGACCATTGCAGGAACGAAGATACAGTGGTACGGAGAATATCCTCTCCTAACCATGCGGTGAACAAAAGTAAAGCAAACGGAATTCGGCAACAAATGAAGCTCTCACACTTAGTGGAAAGCGATAGCAACTCATTATTTACAATAGGCAGAGTGAATCGAGACCAGCAACCACATGGGTGGTAGCCAGGAAAAAGCAACCAGCATCGCTCCCATCGTCACCCACCATGACCGTCACGAGGGAGAAGTATGATATTCATAATTTTACATAGAAAACTGCAGTGCTTTAGACCATGTGACAGTTCCGGCAAGATCCATGAGAATGCGCTTGCGCGTCCGTCGCTTCGGCGCCAGTCGTTAATTCTCAAGTTCTTGAATAGCTATGGCTGGGGCTAGATGAGGACCCGGGAACCGGAAAATCATCTTCTCTGAACGTAGCATATATGCTATTTGGTACGAGTTGTATCTCTTGTGGTACTGACACACCCCTCTCTATCTATGCATTGCACCTCTGGGGCGGCCTAAGTCCATTACATGGTAGCAGAGCGTGGTTAGGATTATGCACGGCTAACGCCTAGTAATCCGATCCACTATTTTCGGGGCGTTAATGTTTCAGAAGAAACATGGCCCGGGTTTCCAGAAGGAATACCCATTATACTCCCTTGGATACATAAATACTCTCATTGGTTCTTGACTATTAATTTCTCAATTTTTCCCCTCATATTATTTCTATTCAACATACTTAATTTTCAAGGGCATTGTTCCCAAACCCAGGGCATCGTTCCCTATTTCATAAGTCCCCATAGGAGGCACCTTCCACTGTAAGTCTCCAAAGTTGAGCAAGTTGATTCCCCAGGGCATAGTTCCCATTTTCGTAAGTCTCCAAAGTGGGCAGCTCCCTACTGTAAATCTCCTGGTTGAGCAAGTTATATTATTCCCGATTGTTCCAATCTTCGATTGGGGGTTAATCACCTAATGGATTCTTCAAATGAAGATTCATTGACAATCCATCCTGTTTTAATTTCTCTTTTATTATCCTCAATCGCCAATGCAGCTATTTATTAGTGAGCATCAGTTCTCAACCAGTAAACAATTCCACCTAGTTTACATACTTGCTCTTCAATCAAGTATGATTTTTAAGGGGGGGAGTGTGACAGTTCTGGCGAGATCCAAGAGAATGCGCTTGCGCGTCCGTCGCTTCGGCGCCAGGCGTTAATTCTCACGTTCTTGAATAGCTATGGCTGCGGCTAGATGAGGATCCGGGAACCGGAAAATTATCTTCTCCGAACGTAGCATATATGCTATTAGTACGAGTTGTATCTCTTGTGGTACTGTCACACCCCTCTCTATCTATGAGTGCGTATTTAGGACCCCATTGCACCTCTGGGGCCGCCTAAGTCCATTACAACCATAAATATATTATCTCATGTTTGGCACTAATGACCTAAACATGGCTGATGGAGCAAGTCTTCTTTATCAGTAATCTCTCAAGGATCAAGTCGGTTATGAGTCAGCAAACTTTGGAGGCCCCCTGGCCTACAAGGAACTTTTCTGTTATCGTCCCGTCAGGTCCCCCGGCCGCCCACCGTGTCTAACTAATCCGAATTTTTAATAAGAAATTGTCTAGTTGATGTTGTGAATCTGAGATGCAAGCGTAGCGTGCATCCGAACCACTGAGCTAAGCAAATAACCTGATTGTGTAAAATCTCTCCAAGAGTTTTTGTAGACGAGCTTACACTAATTTCAACTAATTACACATATAAGTGGCACTGGATGCTCACAACGCTCGCATCTCAAAAATACATAACATCAACTAGTCAATCTCTTAGTGCAAATTCAGATTAGATAAGCACGGCGGGACGCCGGGGGGCCTCAACCGAATAAATCCTCTCTCAAAACTCACTCAAGAGGTAGGTCGTGATTCTACCTATTATAATATATAGCATTTCCAAGTCGAATTGAGAATTTTCCAAACCAAATTGAGAATTTTCCAAACCAATTTGAGATTTTTCCAAACCAATTAAAGATTTTCCCAAACCGATTTGAGATTTTTCCAAACCAATTTGAGAATTATCCAAAACAATTTGAGAATTTTCCTAACTAAGAATGTTCTAAAAAAGAAAGGAAAAGGGAATCATCCAAACCAAAGTGACACTTTTTCAAAGCAAATCAAAACTTCTAGTTTGGAATGAAATTGCACAATACATCGTTTAAAAGAATGATATTCGCATTTTTTCATTTAAAAAAAATCACATTTTTCATATTTTTGAGAAAAATGAAGTATTATGAAAATTCAATGTTGAGGGTTCCCAGCTGCTGCGTTCGTTAATTGCACGAACTTGTCCATCATTCAATTTGTGCAATCAGCTGATGACATGGTGGGGATGCTTCGAGCTACCGTAATAAACTTCACTGCCATGAAACGAACAGTCTATACATTCCAGCAGCACAACTAAGTACCCACTTACTACATACGTTACAAAACAAAAAAGTTTTTGGATCGTGTCTATTTTAATTCGGATTCTCTAATTGCTTTGGGAAATTCTCAATTTGGTTTGGAAAAATCTCAAATTGGTTTGGAAAATTCTCAATTAGGTTTGAAAAATTCTCAATTCGACTTGGAAATGCTATATATATATATATATATATATATATATATATATATATATTCTATATTTAAAACGAAGTATATAGTTCAGTAGAACCACGACTAGTTCAAGTGTTCCTATATATATATATATATATATATATATATATATATATATATATATATATATATATATATATATATATATATATATATGTATATATATTTATAGATCTTGAGGTTGAGAATTGACCAAGCTAGTCTTTGTGTAGAGTTGTTTATTTTTCTACGACGTTTCGGTCCTGGAGCAGGACCCTATTCATGTAGATAGTTTTCCTATACAAAAAACAAATTAAGAAATTGAAATACCTTTGTAATTGAAAACTATCTACATGAATAGGGTCCTGCTCCAGGACCGAAACGTTGTAGGAAAATAAACAACTCTAGACAAAGACTAGATTGGTCAATTCTCAACCTCAAGTTCTCATATTCGGCTAGTCAGAAACTCACCACAATATATATATATATATATATATATATATATATCTATATATATATATATATATATATATATATATATATGTATGTATCTTCTGATTAATTATCAGTGAAATTTCAATCGCTTCACTTCTGATTGGACTTCTTGCCTAATTTGAGTATAAAAACCCGGTAGGGTTTATCCATACATTCTATCAACTAATTTCATCACGAACGCTGACTGCCCATCATAAACCAACCTCGGAAAAACTAGGGAATAAGGGCTAATTAAAAGAGATTAAAATAGTTTCCTCAGGATGATTTGTTAGGAAAAGGGAATCATCCAAACCAAAGTGACACTTTTTCAAAGCAAATCAAAACTTCTAATTAGGAATGAAACTGCAAAATAAATCGCTTAAAAGAATGATATTCGCATTTTTTCATTTTAAAAAAATCACATTTTTCATATTTTTGAGAAAAATGAAGTATTATGAAAATTCAATGTTGAGGGTTCCCAGCTGCTGCGTTCGTTAATTGCACGAACTTGACCATCATTCAATTTGTGCAATCAGCTGATGACATGGTGGGGATGCTTCGAGCTACCGTAATAAACTTCACTGCCATGAAACGAACAGTCTATACATTCCAGCAGCACAACTAAGTACCCACTTACTACATACGTTACAAAACAAAAAAGTTTTTGGATCGTGACTATTTTAATTCGGATTCTCTAATTGCTTTGGGAAATTCTCAATTTGGTTTGGAAAAAATCTCAAATTGGTTTGGAAAATTCTCAATTTGGTTTGAAAAATTCTCAATTCGACTTGGAAATGCTATATATATATATATATATATATATATATATATATATATATATATACTTCGTTTTAAATATAGAAAAATTTTTCTATATTTAAAACGAAGTATATAGTTCAGTAGAACCGCTACTAGTTCAAGTGTTCCTATATATATATATATATATATATATATATATATATATATATATATATATATGTATATATATATATATAACTTGAGGTTGAGAATTGACCAAGCTAGTCTTTGTGTAGAGTTGTTTATTTTCCTACGACGTTTCGGTCCTGGAGCAGGACCCTATTCATGTAGATAGTTTTCCTATACAAAAAACAAATTAAAAAATTAAAATACCTTTGTAATTGAAAACTATCTACATGAATAGGGTCCTGCTCCAGGACCGAAACGTTGTAGGAAAATAAACAACTCTAGACAAAGACTAGATTGGTCAATTCTCAACCTCAAGTTCTCATATTCGGCTAGTCAGAAACTCACCACAATATATATATATATATATATATATATATATATCTTCTGATTAATTATCAGTGAAATTTCAATCGCTTCACTTCTGATTGGACTTCTTGCCTAATTTGAGTATAAAAACCCGGTAGGGTTTATCCATACATTCTATCAACTAATTTCATCACGAACGCTGACTGCCCATCCACTACCTCGGAAAAACTAGGGAATAAGGGCTAATTAAAAGAGATTAAAATAGTTTCCTCAGGATGATTTGTTCCCTTTCCGTCTCCGGGAAGGTTAATACGTAACATTTAAAGAAGATGAAGTGATGTTTGAGTTCAGAGAGGCCCCTCGCTCTCGGCTGGGGGAAAGATATACAGCGCCAATTAGGGGGCCATGATTCATCCCGCTCCCGAGCCTTTCGTTATTTTTTTTTTTTTTTCTTCCATCCACAATGCCGGTGAGGCGCAATATCAAACCTGCAAGTTTCGCTTTCACTAGATGAGTACACGAGGCAGAAAATTACTGAGCTGGAAATGAAAAATCCAACCTCGATAGAGAATGAAGGCTAGGAAACTCTAGCTAATTTAGACATCAATATTTTTAACAGCAGCAATTTTTCTTAGCAGACCAACTGAACGAGCTACAGCGCAGTACTACTTGAGAATCCTGTGATTCCAGAAAATGGCGAATCACATAACTGGCTTATGAATTAGACATTTAAAGACAAACAGCAGCTCTGTTATATTCATCCGAATCGCAAGATCTTGTACGTATACTCATGTGTCCACACGACTGTCAATGAAATGGAAACACTGAACTTAGTATATACAAGAGTTAATTAGATAGGTATTTGAAAAAATTCATTGTTCATGATCGGTATAACCTTAAATCAACCAGTAAGAGTATTTACAGTCTATTGTTGTTGCCTGTAGTACTATGATATACGGTGCACGAAATAGGCTAATCCCCTCCCCTATTAGCGAATTTTTGTAGATAATTTTTGTAGAAAATAACAGTTTCTGAAAAAATTATTTTTCATATAAGTACCTATATTCTTTTGAGGTATTACAGATGGTTGGAAAATATAGGAAACACATAAATATAACTTACAAAATTGAGAGAATATTTCGCCGTATTGGCGTCGTATTGTCTCAATCATATATATATATATATATATATATATATATATATATATATATATATATATATATATATTGGATTGAGATAAAAATTCCGCTCTTGCACCAAAAAATCAAGCTTTTCAAAAGAAAGGATGAGTTCGTTAGCCAGCACTTTTTGAGCACATTACATTGGTATCATTTCAAAAAATGTACTAAAAAAAAATCATCAAAAATAGCTAAAAACCGTTATATTTATACTTTGTTGCAGATTATTGCCCAAATAAAGTGTAATAACTATCAAATAGAACATTCAAAATTATGTACAAAATTACGCTGAAAAATGTACTTAACAATTAATTAAAATTTGCTAAAAAATCCATAAAAACCGCAAAAAAAGCTAAAAACTCAAAACCTGTATTTGAATAGGAAATTATTATTAAGAGTACGTTTTTTCCATAAAATCAATAGTTAAAAATTTCCTTGCGCTCAAAAAGCTCAAATATCAAAACAATGCAACATTATACAATACGATAATTTACGAAAATTTGCTCATACGATCATGCTGCACGAATGGAACCTATTTTCTCTAAATTGTTGAAGTGAAAACTACGGACAAACGCTATTCTTCACACTTCATTATTCTTTAGATTTTAAAAATGTGATAATTGCGCATCGCGCCGTTTTTTCAAATGGGAACCCCCCTTCTTTATTGTAGATTCGAATTTTACATGAAATTTCATGAAGAAATTACTCTCCACTCGAGCTTTTTTGTGCTCAAAAAACGGGAGCAGTTCCGTAGTCCCGCTCTAACAGTGCTCGAATTGTGAAATACTGAGTTATTGAATATTAATTTTTCACATTTATATGATTTTGGGGTATTTCTTCATGCTGCATCACGTAATGATGTTCATTTTTTGATATTTCCAACACCAACCTGGAAAAATGCAGAAAAAACTATATTTTAGTAGGTTTTGGTCTGTACGGAAACTAGTGAAGAAAAGTGCAATTCTGGTTTTTCAGTGTTTCAACTCATGTTGCAAATAGGTACCAATAAATAATCATCATTTAACGTAGTTTAGCACGAAAAAATACACCAAAATCATGAATTAATCTTTTAAAACTTGGTATTTATTAGTTTAATTAATTAAATAGTTAATTAAAACTCGGTTTTTAATTAAGCATCAAAAACCATGCATTACCTTAAAAAACTCGGTATTTGACAATTTTTGCACTTTTAGAGCGGAATGGCGCCCCATTGCGCGCACTAAAACAATCTAATTACAGGTCATTTTTCATTAAATTTATCGTAAAATTCGAATGGTGGTTTACATTTGAAATGTAAATTAAACTTCAAGTACCTAACTAAACAACTCGTAAACGAGTTCCACTATCTGCTTTACAAGCAGATACCATGTTACATGGATATGTCTTTGATTGGGGATTTCATAACGGTTGTCCTCGACAGTGGTTAACAAATCCTTTAACTTTAAACCAATCCCTGGGCCGCATGGCCGCATCCCGACTAATTCCAACAAAACAACGGTTTACTTATAGAAATGTTGAAAATAACTGTGGAGGAAGCCACTACAATGAGTTGTTGTTAAGAGGATGAAAATGTTTCCTATATAGTGGAGTAAATGATGCTATTGCTTTACGTTAAGAATATTGTAACCGGCATATTAAAATTGTTTATAGTCCTATCAACTTAGTTTAGGAATGTAGCCAGGTACCTAAGGAGGGGGAAATCGGTAGGTAGCTTGAGATGTGAACATTTATCACATAAATCAAGCGCTTTCCAACGAGTGGCGAACGATTTATGTGCGATGAAAACTGCGGAAGTTCCATTCCCCTAGCAACGGCTGGGTTGTATGTGAAAAACACTGAAATTGTGACACAAATTTTGCATCACGGAAATTTTTGGTTGACCCCCCAGAGCAAAGACATATCCATGTCAAAAACGAAGTTGAATGCACGTTTGTACAAATGATTTACGGAAAAATTTGTGAAGAACAGTGTTTGACAGAACTTTTTACTCCAACAATTAGAGGAAATGAAGGGGGGCATCTCGTGTTCCACCCTATACACATATATTACCACTTGCACGTTAGTACCTACTTAGCAATCGAGTAGTATTGAAATTAAGTATAACATCAACTGACGGTACGTCTGACTAGTCCGTTTGATGGAAACTCAAGCTTTACTTCATCAAATAATAAGTTATCGGATTTCAATTCCAAAGTTCATTCCCTTGACTTGAGTGTTAAAATGAACCTATATCAGCTGTACTGAATGGTTGCAGTGTGAATTCTGCTGTTTAAATTCCTCATTGTATTTAATTAAATATTATGAGGTAGAGGCACCGTTTTTTCTTGCATGTTCCTACCTTCATGTTCACAGAGGAACAACAAATACTGATGCTGTATTCACCTAATTAAATGCCCACACAATAAGAGGTTCAAGCAAGCGATTAAAAATTCCGAAAGTCACCCCGCATCAACGGTAGAGCAAAGTTAACTTTAATTAAAAGCGGAGTCGTCCTTGAATCGTGTATGTATACGCAATTGGTAGAGTTTGTCGGAACCAAACTCATTTTTCATCGTCCAGGTACGGTATGTCAGCGGGTTGGCGAACATCTTTTATTCCATGAAGTCTTTTTATAAATGTGAGTAGCTTCATATACATCCTCCTAATGTAAAGTAAAGAGAAAATGTATCATTTACTCTCAATTATTGAGGGATGAACAGAGCGAATAGCTTTAGAATGCTGCAATGAGTTTGTAAAATATACTAATCGAAAAACTGTGAAGAATCCTAAGGGGAGTCAGTCCGAGAAACAATGATTTTTACAAACGCACCTGTCTGGTTTAAAACACATGGAAAATTAGAAATGGTTGATAGTTCGAGAGTTTTAATGTTGATAAACTAACCTACAGGGAAAAAATCATCATTGATCATTTACGTATTTCGCTACAAGTATCTAAAGTTAGACACTTTTTTCAGTGTCCGGGAACTTTTCTCAGTAACTATTCATCCGAATTAAACCATTAGCGAATTTTTGAAGAAAATTAAGCTATTACTCTCGCCTCAAAATTTGTAGAATGTGAATTTTTGAAAAAAAATTATGCAGAAATCCGTTTCAGGCTATTCTGAATCATATTCTGAAGTTTAACGCATTTTTTTATGTATGTATATATGTATATATGTATGTATGTATATATGTATGTATGTATGTGTCATTCCAGACGATAAATGTCCGTAGAATTGTGCTAGAAACTTCAAACAAATTTTAAAATGTTAAGGGCACAAAACGAAAGTTCAAGTTCGTTGGCCAGCTTGATCGGATTACATCTTCGGGTTGAAATTTTCAAAAATGTAGTCAAAAATTTTCAAAAATGTAGTCAAAAATTTCAAAATAGCCTGTTTTTTGCGATTTGTCGTGCGAAATAATTTTTTCAGCATACTAACATGTGGTATATTCGGAATCAGTGTAAGTTTTCCTATAAGAATATGTATCAAGTTTTCAAAAATTTCAAAGTTGAAAAATCAGTCAAAAATCGAAATAATGCCATTCGCTGGTTGTAAAAATCGGTAATATTCTTCAAAAATTCGCTCATGGGGTCATGCTGCATGACTGGACTTTTTTTTTGTTTTGTTTTCTTTTAGCGAATTTTAGAAGAAATTTAGCTATTGCTCTCGCCACAAAATTTGTAGAATGTGAATTTTTGATAACAATTTATGCAGAAATCCGTTTAAGGCTATTCTGAATCATATTCTGAAGTTTAACGAATTTTTAAATGTATGTATGTATGTATGTATATATGTATGTATGTATATATGTATGTGTCATTCCAGACGATATTTGTCCGTAGAATTATGCTAGAAACTTCAAACAAATTTTAAAATGTTAAGGACACAAAACGAAAGTTCAAGTTCGTTAGCCTGCATGATCGGATTACATCTTCGGGTTGAAATTTTCAAAAATGTAGTCAACAATTTCGAAATCGCCTGTTTTTTGCGATTTGTCGTGCGAAATAATTTTTTTAGCATACTAACATGTGGTATATTCGGAATCAGCGTAAAATTTCCTTTAAGAATATGTATCAAGTTTTCAAAAATTTCAAAGTGTAAAAATCAGTCAAAAATCGAAATAATGCAAAAAAAAAAAAATGAAACATCTTCAAAAAATTCGCTCATGGGGACATGCTGCATGACTGGACTTTTTTTCGTCAAGGACAATCAATAGACGGGGCCTCTCAATTTTCAATACTTCTATCATTTTGTTTTTTCAAAAAAATAAAAAATCGGGTTTCTCGTAGCTAACAGTTTTCTAACCACGAACTCTTGAAATCAAAATTATGCCAACCCCCCCCCCCCCCTCTCCATCTAATAACGCAGTAGACCAAATAAAGAAATAGAATCAAAATTGTTAGAATAAGTAACACAGAAAGTGCACCTAACCACCAGAAAATGTATTGGGAAATACTCGTTTTTCTGAAGAAGAACATTTTCCGAGTTTGCAGCTTGATGCCGTCCCACGTTCTAACTCGGCTGTCTAAAAACGATGAGAAGAGGAATAAGGGAAGGTTTTGTTGGGGTTATATTTTAAAAGGAAAGGTTTTTTTAGGTTTGTAGTTTGTTTACTCTTCCGAATCCCAAATAATTCCGGTTTTTGAGTAGGTGGAGATGCGGTCTCTCTTGTCTAAGTCGGGAGCCCACCCATGAAATGATTTACTTCGAATTCGGATTTCTTGAGTTTCCGTATACGGAACAACAAATTGTTATACATAAAACTGCACAAAATTGAGTAAAAAACAATATAAATTTTAAAAAATCGAAGAAAAAAAAATTCTAAGAGAAAAAGAAGGAAGAAGAGAAAAGAAAGAAAGGAAAAAATTCGAAGAAAAAATCCTAAGGGACAAATGAAATTTCAAAACTTCTTAAAAACGTACACAACTTCAAGTTAAGCATCATTAAATTAGAGATTATGATAAATTAGCGGTATTCTTTGACGTTTAGATTATTCTACCAATAAGCAAATATTTCAGCAATGATTCCGAACTAGGAAAAGCTGAGTGAAACAAAACAGCTCGAAGTATAACACATTGACGAGTTACCTCTTTAACTGATTGGAAATATAACTCTGGTACGACTAAATCTGGAGTAGCACTTGAAACTCGAGTTTTTTCTTCTTCTTTTTTAGGAACTCTCTGGAGAAGAAGTGTGACATCCAGAACAAAAGTGTTTGCAAGGTAGTGTTTTCACAGATTCTCGCTGGCGTCGGTTGTGGGAAACACTCTATTTCCCACGGCAGCCGCCCAACGAGGTGGGTGTTTTTGTTTCTACCCTCTCGGGGGCATCGCGGCCGCCTGGGAAAAAGAGGAAAACTGGCTATGAGCGACCGGGAACAAAAGCAAAAAACAAAAAAAACCTCGGACCTCACAACATCAACAAGGCCTGCCGACGAAATATTTCGACTTTATTGCAATATCTTCATTGTGGATTTCACTCAACTCCGGTGGTCGCCCTCCCATTCCTTTACCGTGGATAGTCCTCTCGAGAGCGGTGGGAAGATTTACGATTTGGTCGGCATTGGAGAAAGGTGGCGGGGAGCAAGTCTCGAAAAACATGGCGGAAAGGCCGCCGAAGGAAGGGAGTGACTTATGGAGTGCTTTCTCGTAGACCGCGGGAGAAAAATATATTCCGTTTCTGCAGCGGGGTCTCGGTCGTTCATCACCGGAAGGAAGAATAAAATATTATTTGATATTGAGGTATGGAATCGGGGCCTTGTGAGGTAGTTTGAGGAAAACTTTGGCTGTTGAAGCGACATTCCAATTGCTTGGGAGATCGCTTTTGATCCGACAAGTGGAGTAACTTTTATTAGGTCAGTGTCGGGATCAGAACAAGAAATCGAAGTAAGTACAGACGCTCCCAGTTTTCAAACTACTTTCCCCAATAAGAATTTAATGAAAAAAGGTGTTGTATAGGTTCCCGTTCCCAATACCATTGTTAACCCTGCGTCGACCACGTGGGAGCTAGAATAATAGTCGCCCACGTGGGGTCCACCAGGACCCCACTCACATTTCTGGCTGTGCCGCCCTATTGTTGCATGGGACAAGAGTCAAAACATCATGCAATCAATTTGGAGGTGTCTACGAGGATACCCTCCTAATATCGTGTCTAAGGTAGCAAAGTTGCAGCTTGTAGCTCTGAAATTAAATGGGCCAAAGAATTTCCTCATCTAAGAAAACCAAAAACGCAGGAGAAAGGAATAAAAAGCAAAATGTTCAAGTCTTTTATTTATATCAGAACGAAATATAAACTTTAGTCAACTTTTTAGGCATATAAACTCTAAGTAGGCCCATTGTTTTTCAATAAAATACGGAACTTTTCAACAACCAACTTCAGCCAACACAGAACTTTTTCGAAAATCGCCTTTTCGCATGGTGCCTACGAAAGTGAGTTTACATTTAGTGAGCTCCTCCGCTAATTCGTATGACGTGAACCAATTGTTTGCAGTCACATTGCGATTGGTATTTTTTATGTTTTCACAACAAAGAACTCGTCGGACACTGAGAATGGACAAAAAACGACTGATTCACATTCCCAGTTTTTTCCATGGTGCAAACAGGAGAACTAAGTAACCACTACGTATGTATGCTCAAACGATTGAAAATTAAGATAAAACATGTGTGTGAATGTGCCGAAACTTTGTTTTCACGGAAGTCCACGTGGGGTCTACTCAGACCCCAACAACGATTTTCATCAAACAGAAATGAATTCAAAAGGTACGCTCTCCTGGAGGACCATTGCTACCTCGCCAACCTCTGGAGCAGTACTGACTAGGAAGCTACTCAAGGAGCAGGCAGTGAGGGGCAAAGTGGCTATAAGGGAGGGGGGGAAATGTGCACATGGGGCCCACCTGTACCCCACGTGGTCGACGTTGGGTTAAGCACATTTTGAGTGTTTTATGGGTCTCTCATCTTGGGCATTTTTTCAGACACTAGTGAAGTATATATAGGTTGGATTCAGAATTTTCTCCTCATGCTCACTAACTGGTTCTAGTTTTAGCTTCGACGCATTAAAGTTTTATTGAAAAATTCATGAAAATTCCAATTATGAATGACATTTCCGTACTTCTTCAAACAGAGTAGATATATTTCCCATCGAAAGCTGCTTATTGTTTCAAGCTGATTGATTATTTTTCCAGCACTAAACAAAACTCTATAGAAGATATTAGTAGGTAACATGCTTAAACATATTATTTTATCTGAATTGATCTGCCCCGCACAATGTTCATAGCAATTTAATACCATTTTGGTATGACAAGCAAATTTGCTGGAATATATGACACAAATTTGATTATTTCTGTATTAGATAGCTCTTCTTTGCAGATCACTGGACAATACCTGATTATTAAATGCAGCCCAAGTTCTTTATACGAAGACATGAGCGATAGACCTTAGTCGATATGACGCTTCACCAGTCGATTCATTGATACAAACTTCAATAAGTAACGCAAGTTGGTATAAATTCGATTTCTTGAGAAGGGAATTCCATTTAAATTACTAATATCATCTGATCGACTAGTGTAGTTTATAGGTGATATTCTAGTCACTTCGGCACTAGTGCATCCTTACATCGAGGCAAGGCTAAAAACCTAATTATTGTCGAAGTTATATCACCTTGTTGTCATGGTGACGAGTGAACTATGCGAATCGGCGTCATTAGGTGTCACCACCTACCTACTTACCTACCTAGTCATCTTACGGTTCGGTATTTATTTGTTCCTGGTTCATTATTTTTTATTATGCTAGGTAATACATTTTGTGATAATTATATTAAGCTATAATCCGGCTATGACCAGAAACGTAATGAACGCAGGATGAGTTTGTGCGGTTGAAATCCCAATGGAATTGTTTGGAAGTTTACAAAAAATGAAGAGTTGGACGCGAAATGTGGATAGTTTCAGAACTGTTCTTTGAATCAATTAAGAAACTAAAATTCTTTAGAGTCCTGTGAAAGTGGTTATTTGTGTCATGAGAGCTTTGTTTGCCGGGAATATTGGGTATCGCATTCGGAAAGATAAGTACCTATAGGGAAGGTATATACCTACGTACATTCCGTATATACTTCATTACTTACTGTGCATGTTCTTCCACGGACAAAAACCGAAGTAGGTACCTAATTACATTTTTTGTCCCTAAAATCTGCGTAACTGCAAAACTCGCGTAATAACTGCACTCCCAATGCCGTCTTTATGAAATCTGACGTTTAGAAAAATGAATTTCAAGGTTTATTCCCTTACATCTAGTTTTTAATTCATGTAGCACATTTCCTAATTCGATATTCGACAAACTTGTTAATCAGCAGTTTGTTGTATTCGTAGGCAAAGCAACAACCTACCTACTTTACTTAGGTACTTTTATTTAACCAAAAGCGAATCTGTCAATGCCAAAATCAAAATTTCTACTTTATTTTTGTTTTAGAGGTTGCTGATCAGTTTTAGTTCCTTGTAGGTGTCTGTCCTATTTCCATAATAATGTTGATTATTTATATTTCCATTTCCTGTTAATTCCGTTTCCGTTTGAATAATAGAAACCTATGCGTATGAGAAAAAGTGAATTTATTATACTCGTTCAATATTGAATACAGAATTCAATTCTGTATAATGAATTTCTCAAGATCCATCTTTGCGATTTCGTTCTGACTAGGTAATTAGTTGGCAGAGCCGGCCCGAGCCATTTTCGTTACCCATGCGGAATGGCTGATCCCCCCCCCCCCCCCCCAAATATTGGATTGGAAGCCAAAAAAGGGCAAATGTAAAAATAAAACCGAATTATTAAATATGGAAATTTCCAGTATTTCAATTGTCGAATGACCTTGAGAGATCGCATGTTTCTCATGAGTTGAGCTGATAGTGAATAACACGATGTGACCGAAGGGTGGTCAAGTGTAATGAGCTTGCTGTTTTTTTGTTTTTTTAAGTATAAGTACAGAAAAATACCAGGCAACATATAGATATGTAGATAAATTCAATTCATTCAATTATTAACACAAAAAATAAACTAATTTATTCTTCTGTCCAGCGCCCCCTTCTGTCCGGCGCCCTAAGCAGCCGCATGGTTCGCATGCGCCTAGGACCGGCTCTGTTAGTTGGCTATACTCGTATATTTCAGGAACTGCTTTTTTAGTTTTGTCAGAATTGGTTGAGAAGTCACTATTGCGCATGCGTAATTGGTAATTGGTTGGTACAGGATGAACTTGGGACTAATGGACCAATTTTCATGGGATTATGCGGTATAGTTACAGATTAGTCCCCTATAAATTTCATATACTAAGTTCTAGTGCGATTATGATTACATTTACTGGGATATCCCTAGACTATGTGATCTCCTGTAAATTTCTGTGTCGTTTGATAAACATTAGCAAGTGCGCATGCGCAAACGTGGAATCCCTAGAACAAGAATTTTTCATGATCCACCTATCTGTCTTATTTTGATAAAACTCGGGGTGTAGTTGGGTACATATTATTCAAGATGGTGCCCTATGAAGTACATCGCGGTTGGTTAAAAAATATCTATTGCGCATGAAACTGTCACTGTCCCGTGACTACCCCTTGAACACCTCACCAAGGTGACTAACGTAGCCACCCGGACGGTGTGAAAATGGCGATAGTCGCGGGCCCCAATGCCCTCTGAACCCTATTCTACCAACTGGAAAGAAAATGGGGATTCAGAGCACGACCGGTGTTCTTTACCATCTACCGTCCCATGAAGAGCAGCAGCAAACTCAGCAGATGAGCTGGGTTGGGGAGCAGTTGGTGTTGCTTGCTACTCTGCAACAACTGCTGCCTGACAAAGTCTAGGTCAGCAGCACTTCGGGCGACCTCCCAGCTCGAGCCCCTAAAGGCAAGGCGCTGGCGGCGTAAAGATGGGATATTGGCCAAAAGAGAGACAATACCGAACCCACTCGCCTTGGCTGGTGCGTACATGTAGGCACTTGTGACACCAGGGGCCAATTTCATAAAACAACAAGTTACAATACAACTTGCAGCTTGGAGACGAGATGCCAGAATCTTTTGGAAATGGCGGAAGACTACAGACGATATAGATATCGGGCGGTAGCCTCCACGCCAACTTAATCGTTTTTTGGGATGAAAATTATCAGGGCGTGGGCAAGGCTTTTGGGGGTCTTCCCGATAGAAGCAGCAGGTTGAGAATGAGCAACATAACTGTTTTTGGTGCTTTGTTTCAGCGTCGGGGAGAAATACCATCAGGTCCAGCAGAGGTAGAGTTTTTGACACGGCACTTATATGCCTCGTTGTAAAACACCGGCGTGCACATGATACCACGCAAGGAATCCCTGGT
Organism: Adelphocoris suturalis; assembly: GCA_030762985.1. Lineage (NCBI taxonomy): Eukaryota > Metazoa > Arthropoda > Insecta > Hemiptera > Miridae > Adelphocoris > Adelphocoris suturalis. The sequence continues at coordinate 109,204,489 of CM061043.1, forward strand.
GGAAGCTGGGGGTACCACTAGTCTACCAGGGTTGTGGCTGGGAGCACTCAAGAGTGGCTCCCAATATTCAGCAAACTCCTGGAGATGGGGCAAAACTTGATCCTCCTCAGCTCCCTCCAGTACCTCCGCAGCCACACGTGCGGGATTCTTCCTCCACAACTTCTGCACCAGCTGATATTCCCGCCTCCTTGCTTGTTTTGCTGTTATGCGACCACCACGAGACACCAAAATAGGAGGAAACGTTCCCTGATGCCCCGTCATGGTCACTTCCTCAACCCATGAGAATACCCTCTGTATATAGGCTGCAACCTCGTCCCCCAAGCCTTCAGGCCTCTCAACAGCACACCTCGCCAGGTCCTGCAGGTAGGCACTCTCATAACCATCAATATGGCCTGCCTGCTCCCCGAGCCTCAACACTTCAGTCGTCAAGAAGAACGGAGGTCCCGGGGGAGGATTGCTGAATGGCCCACCGCTATTTGACAGGATCGCATCCTGCACAAGCTGCTTATAGTGGGACTTCAGGCGAAGAGATTGGATGGCAGAAAGCGTGCGCATGGGAAAACGTTGTTGCAGAAATACATTAATATGACGAACCCCATTGCACACAGCCTCTGCCTCCTCTGCTGCCATTCGCCGTAAATCCTCAGAAGCATACCTGGGCCGCTCTCGCTCTATGTCAATTGCATCGTTGGCCTGTACACCTATGCCTTTGCCAGACGTGGGCACTGAGGCCACGCTTGGAACTGAAGGCTCTCTCAGTGGGAACTGATGGGCATTAATCAGGGCAGAGGAAGAGGATGAAGGGTAGGACGAAGAGGATGAAGATGACACACACATACACACACACACACACACACACACACACACACACACACACACACACACACACACACACACACACACACACACACACACACACACACACACACACACACACACACACACACACACACACAACAACACACACAACACACACACAACACATTTTTTTTATTTTTTTATTTTTTTATTATTTTTTTTATTATATATTTTTTTTTTTTTTTTAAATAAACCTCCCCTCAAAGACGGAGGGGGCACGCCATTAAATTGAAAAATAAACAAATAAAATAAAAAAAGTGGGGAGGACGCCCAGGTTTACCCGACGCGGGCTCTAGGGATAAGGGAAGTTGTAGGACGAGGAGGAAGAATGGGATGAAAGGATGTGCCCCTATAAAATGACCACCAGTTCAAGTAAGAACCCCTCAGGACGCGGGTGGTGATACCACGGAGTACTCCTGCCGAGATGCCCAACTCGAGTAACTCCGTGGCGCTTTTCCCGCACCACACCCCGCGCCATGACACGGTCGCAGCAATGACCTTGATGTTATTAGGTGCCACTCCTTTTAGCTCAGATATCGCTTGGCGCAGATCGTTTCTATCATATTTGCTTTTCTTAGCCCGCCAGGTCTGCTCCATGTCCACGCTGCCACTGACAACCTGGACATCCAGGATAATGGCAGACCTATCGGGCTTGATCGCAACGATATCTGGCTTCTTGCCCCGGTCACTCGGCATGTGGTATAGTCTCTCCCTTTCGTCATCCCAACCGCTAGATGACAAAGCACCTGCTATCTGCTTGGCAACCGCATCGTGACGTAAAATGCGGCCACCGTGAGTACGAGGACACTGCTGCACCACATGATACAGATTCTCATTTTTACCCCGACAGGCACGGCAAAGGGTGTCAACTGTCCCGCGACTACTCCCCGAACACCTCACAGAGGTGGCTAATGTTGCCACCCGGACGGCGTGAAAATGGCGATAGTCGCGGGCCCCAATGCCCTCTGAGGCCCATTCCCTTCACTGGGTAGAAATGGGGGATTCAGAGCACTGTCGGAGTTCCCTACCATCTACTGACTCATGCAGTGCAGCAGCGAACTCAGCAGATGAGCTGGGTTTTGGAGCAGTTGGTGTTGCTCGATCGCACCACAACAACTGCTGCCGAACAAAGTCCAGGTCAGCAGCAGTGCGGGCGACCTCCCAGCTCGAGCCCCTAAGGGCAAGCAGGCGCTGGCGGCGTAAAGAAGGGATGCTGGCAGAAAGAGAGACAATACCGAGCCCACCGGCCTTGACCGGTGCGTGGATGTAGGCACTTGGGACACCAGGTGGAAAGCCTAGCCAAGAGCGCACAGCAGAGCGAACTTCACGATCTAACTCAAGCAGCCTCCCCGCAGTAAGCCTGCCAAAGACTAACCCATAGGTTAGCTTTGGCAGTAAGTACGTGCGAAGGAGGCGCAGCTTCTGATGTGGCTTCAATGGAGCCTTGGTGACATGAGCTAATGCTCGACCAAGGTCCACACGGCTTGCGGCTATAGTGGCCACACCCATGAAGTCGACCCCAAGGTACCGCCAGACCTCCAACACGGATCAGGCAGGGATAGAAGTTTGTCCTAAGACAAAACACTCCTCATTCACTACCTTCACCTTATGCTGGCGACCCGACGGGACCAAGGAGACTGACCCACACTTAGCTGGGTTGACCACCAAACCACACCTGGCTAGCTGCTCAGCAAATGCGTTGAGGGAGATCTGCAAGCCCTCACGGGTTTCTGCGAGTAGGATGACATCATCAGCAAAAGCCAATGCACCTACTCGCACCCCAGGGGCGAGATCAAACCCTATTTCAGCTGGCAGCTTACCCAAGGCCGTATCCACGACCAGGTTGAAGAGGAGTGGCGACAGAGGATCCCCCTGGCGTACCCCGCGCCCAATAACAACATCCCCTGACATCTCACCTTGTGCCTCGAGGACCGTCACGCCTTCGTGGTACAGACAGGCAACATACTCAATTAAACGAGCAGGTGCCCCGACACCACGAAGACAATCGGTCAGGGCAAAGTGGCTAACTGTGTCAAAGGCCTTAGCGACGTCCAGAGCGGCAAGATGGAGCTGCCGTTTCTTGATACGGGCCAGCGAAATGACAGTTTGGAGAACTGTTAGATTCTCCGCTGTGCCATCCGCTGGCCGAAATGCTCTCTGGACGTCACCCATGACACCAGCCACTTGGAGGCGAGATGCCAGAACCTTTTGGAAGTGGCGGAAGACTACCGACGAAATAGATATTGGACGGTAGCCTCCAGGCCCACTTCCCCCTTTCTTTGGGATGAAAATTGTCCGGGCACGGGTCAACGCTTTCGGGGTCTTCCAGATAGTAGCAACAGGTTGAGGATGAGCAGCTTAACATTCTTTGGAGCTTTATTCCAGTGTCGGGCGGAAATACCATCGGGTCCAGCAGAAGTGGAGTTTTTGACACGGCACTTATGTGCCTCGTCATGAAGCACCGGTGTGCACATGATGCTGCGTAAGGAGTCCCTGGTGGAAGCTGGGGGTACCACCGGCTCACCAGAGCTGTGGCTGGGAGCACTCATAAGTGGCTCCCAGTAGCCCACAAACTCCTGGAGGAGGGCATAACTTGTTCTTCCCCAGCTCCCTCCAGTACCTCCGCAGCTGCACGAGCCAGATGCTTCCTCCACAATCTCTGGACACGCTGGTATTCCCGCCTCCTCGCTTGCTTAGCTGCTCTGCGACCTCCACGAGGCACCACATTAGGGGGAACTTCTCCCTGGTGCCTCGCCACGGTCGCTTCCTCAACCTGCGGGAAGATCCTCTGCACATAGGCCGCGACCTCGTCTTCCAAGCTATTTGGCCCCTCAACAGCCCGCCTCGCCAGATCCTGCAGGTAGGCACTCTCATAACCAACAATATTGCCCACCTGCTCCCCGAGCCTCAATACTTCAGTCTTCAAGTCTGAAAGAAGACCGGAGGTCACGGGGAGGATTGCTGAATGGCGGGCTGCTGTCCCCACGTCTGCCGGAGATGCGGGAGAGGCCCCACTGCTATTTGCCAGGATTGCATCCTGGACAAGCTGCTTGTAGTGGGGCCTCAGGCGACGAGATTGGATGGCAGAAAGCGTGCGCATGGGAAAACGGGCTTGCAAGAAAACATTTATATTGCGTACCCCATTACGCACTGCTTCCGCCTCCTCTGCTGCCATTCGCCGCAAATCCTCAGAAGCATACCTAGGCCGCTCTCGCTCTATATCTATTGCAGCGTTGGCCTGCACAGGATGCTTCTGCCAGACGTGGGCACTGAGGCCACGCTTGGAACTGAAGGCTCTCTCGCAATGGGCACACTGGTGGGCATTCGCCGGGGCTGTGGATGAGGAGGAGGGATAGGATGATGAGGAAGAAGAAGAGGGAGAGGAAGGCCGACGCCCCTGCCTGGGGCGCCCCCGAGCGCCTTCCCTAAGACCCCGCGAGCCAATGGGCTGACGGGGGTTATGAGGCTCTTGTTGGTTCGTATCCATAACGGGGGAAGCGATTATAAGAGACAGGAGGCCCATTGGCATGAGCCTCCTCCCTCATCGCCAGCGGGTCATTTCGCCACCCTCTGTTCACCCAGAGGGTGCCCGGGTTGCGCGACGGGGACGCATGACCATGACTTGGGTAGGGATATGAAGGAGCTCCTAAGAGATAAAATCACCAACAGTTACCCTACCCCAGCAACCCAAACACACACACACACACACACACACACACACACACACACACACACACACACACACACACACACACACACACACACACACACACACACACACACACACAACACACACACACACACACACACACACACACACACACACACACACACACACACACACACACACACACACACACACACACACACACACACACACACACACACACACACACACACACACACACACACACACACACACACACACACACACACACACACCACACACACACACACACACACACACACACACACACACACACACACACACACCACACACACACACACACACACACACACACACACACACACACACACACACACACACACACACACACACACACACACACACACACACACACACACACACACACACACACACACACACACACACACACACACACACACACACACACACACACACACACACACACACACACACACACACACACACACACACACACACACACACACACACACACACACACACACACACACACACACACACACACACACACACACACACACACACACACACACACACACACACACACACACACACACACACACACACACACACACACACACACACACACACACACACACACACACACACACACACACACACACACACACACACACACACACACACACACACACAACACACACACACACACACACACACAACACACACACACACACACACACACACCACACACACACACACACACACACACACACACACACACACACACACACACACACACACACACACACACACACACACACACACACACACACACACACACACACACACACACACACACACACACACACACACACACACACACACACACACACACACACACACACACACACACACACACACACACACACACACACACACACACACACACACACACACACACACACACAATTAATGAAGGTGTGCCAAGCTTCGGAGCATAACACGTATCACGGTCAGTCTCGATTGGGTCATCGAATATTAAGTTTGACCACGGCACTACATTGATTATGAGGGTGTGCATGAAGCTGTTTGAGCGAGTAGTAACTATCAGGGGACGTGCGGACAGAGAGAAATGATAATACGGGGCTTATTTAACTGTTTCAATGTCGCTCATCTCAGCTTGAATTCGTGCAGATGGTCGATGGTTGAAGACATCGTAAATACAACCCCATTTTACAACTTGGTAACTATTCACGTTCTAAACTAGTTGTACTGACCAATGTAATAATAGTATAGTACATGATTTGACATTTCGGCATGTATACGTCTCATGGCCGAGGGTCAGGAAAAAATTTCTGCCAAGTTGGGTGTGAGCTTCCTCGTATAATTAACATAAATGTATAAATGATTGAAATGTTTTAAATTGTCTCATGATTCTATAGCTGGTTTCTATGGTTGAAGAATTGGTACATTAAGATAAAATATGTTTTCAGACGACTAGGGCGTAAGAAATAATTCTTGATGGAATTTGAGTTGGCGCATGCGCTGAGTGAAATATTCATTTGGAAACAATGAAACTGATGGGGAACCATCTACACTCTCATGCGCACATTCCCTGAGAATTTCATCAAAACAAGATACAAATTGTGGAAACTAAGCTCGTTACTAGGATTTTTGGACACACGACAGACTTTCGGACAGACTGATAGACACGGAACGAAAGCTGTTTAGAATGGTCAAAAACGCAAAATGCGAGTGGAAATTTAGATTTTGGAGACAAAATATATTTCATCTCCCGATAGTGAAAATAACACTGCCGCTACCAATTGGCAGACTCGGGAGCGATAAATTTGTGATGACAAGAAACAAAAGGTAGCTATTACAAGACAATAATATATTATATAAACGGCGTCGGTTTCTCGGTACAGTTCGTTTTTAGGACGTCCCTTTGAAGCTACGCTTCAGTAGACGGAGAGTCTATTGGAATCAGGGCCGCCACATAGGGGGGGCAAGTGGGTACTGTTGCCCCGGGCCCGGGCCTGGGGGGGGGGGGGGGGGGGGGGGCGGTCCGGTCCTGTATTTAGTAAATAAAGTATTTTAGAATTTTTAGGCCTACATAAAACAGAGTGTATTATGTAGATCCCCTGATCAGATTATATTTGATTTACTACACCAGACTGTTTCTCTTAAACAGTTGCGATGGCCCAAAATATTACTCTTTACCCTTTACCGTCTTTACCAGTAGGCACTCGACTGAAGACTTGGGAGAGAGCATCCATGGGCCAAGAAAGGTTGAATTCCCTTGCCATTCTCAGCATTGAGCACAAGTTAGCATCCAAACTTGACTTTTCTAAGGTTATTAAAGAATTTTCTCTTAAAAAGGCACGAAAGTTTTAAGTGTTTTGTCTTGTATTTTTCAAATGCAAATACACTCTTCACTTCACTTTATTAGTTTTAAAATTTTTCATTTTGTAAAACATGAAATTATAGCCTATTAGGTACAGTTTTCTACATTTAAAAAGTTTTCCACAATTATAATTACAATTACAGAATACTATTGTAACTCAACAAAACGAATTTATCATTTTACTAATTCATATTTTTGATAGTTTTTCACTAAATAATTCTTGTATCTTTTGTTGTTATAAATCTCATTTTTTACTGCATAGCTTCATTACAAGTAAATAAACTGTAATAGAACAATTATATTTTTGTAAATTTTTTGTTTTCCAAAATTAATAAATGTATTTTTTCAAACATAATCATTGTTTCAATTAATTCCTTCAGCCATCTTGTATACAGAGACTTTCCTTTTTAATCCGTCCATAACATTAAAATAAAGTTAATTGTATGTGTTGATTAATGATTATATGAAATTTAGTCAATCATAATTTCTGCCAAAATCGTCCAATTGAGGAATGAGTAAATTGGAACTTCTCTGAATACGCCCTCTATTCACAAACAATTGTATTCAAAGTAATTGAAATAAAAATCCTATGACTGATTGGATATAGAATTTTTGTTTCAAGGTAATTTATGGCATTTTGATGGTTTTGTAATTGTTTGGTAATTACTAGAAGTTTCAATTCTTAAGTTACACTTTACTTTTGATTAAATGTTCAGCCCCTCAAGTGTTCTTATTCGAACACTGAAACTTGGTAGGAAGTATGAATGATTTTTCGTTTGGTTAGAGAAGATTTAAAAGTCTTTTTAAACAATTATCACAGCCATCTCTAGTAAAAGTGGAGTGACAAGAAAAAAAAAAAAAAAAAAAAAAAAAAGGGGGGGGGGGGGGGTGAGGCCCGTGGCCAGAATCTGGTCCCGGGCCCGACTTGGAGATGTGGTGGCCCTGATTGGAATTGATATGTGGTGTGGCACAATCCAATCATGAAAAAATAAATAAATACAATAACCGCATACAAATCCATTTCGGACAATTCTAAGACCGAATCTGTGAAAAATAAAATAAAATAATAAAAGTTTTGCAAAAAAAGCCTTAACAATTTTTTATTTTGGAAGAGAGGGAATGGAGGGGGTAAAGCCGGAAGCCTTTAGTAGGTAAAGATAAAGCCTCTTCTTATAGAGAACTGTGGTGGGGCTAATTTTTTGTATTACTTCGAGGAAACTGAATATGAATGGAACTAAGTCGTTAAGGTAAAGGTTCGTATTTCCGCAGTTCTCACTAAATTATTCAAGATCCCAAGTTAAGGAAGAAAGACAATTCACCAAACGCTAGTCCGAGATATCTCTACGTTCCTCGTACGATCAAAAGTTGGGAAGTCTATTCAAATGCGACAGGGTTCGAACGGTATTGTAACCAAAACCGTCTCCGATAGAACTCATTAATATTCAACGCCCAAGTCGCGAATAGCTTTCCGGTTAGAAGGCCTTCAGAAATTAATCCTCCTCCGTTCAATCCTTCCAACACTGTTCAGTTGAAGGTTGCGAAAAGTTCGAGGAACTTGACCTTTCACGATTCCACTACGATTATTTCATTTAGGATGTTCAGTAACGAAGCGAAACGTTTTTAAAGATAGGATTGTAACGATCAGAATTCTTCTTAGCATTTTATATATCTACTTGCATTTTGAATACCCCAAAGGTAACACCACTGCAAGGAGCTGTTTCTTAACGCCCCCAGTTGCTATCCATGGTTTCGCAACATATTGAACACCAAAGGCAAGTCTTTCTATGGAACTATAAATAGACTTCGTAGTGATCACTGCAATACCACATTTTCAGTGTACCTAAATACCTACCTAACATTTTGTGAAATTTCTTGTTTTTTTCATTTGTATATTGGGCTTGTCAGTACTAAAAAAAATTATAATAACTAAAAATAAAATACTCGGCTATCTCTCTTTAAGAAGCATATAGCTCAAACACCAGACGGGCCAGTTATGCCCACCAACTGAAGAATCTGTTCAGCATATATTCCGGAAATCTTCTTTCTATGAGACTCAACGAATGACTTTATTTATGAAAGTTTGGAAGTTGGTTAAAAATCCCTGCAATCTTGACACACTAGTGCAATGTTCGTCATTCCTATCAGTGAACCGTGCTATTTTAAGTTTTTAAGGGGCATAAACATTTCACTACAAATTGTATTGTAATTGACTACAAATTGTATATGTAATTGATATATATACACAAAAAAAGTGGACATATATATATATAATATATATATATATATATATATATATATATATATATATATATATATATATTTTTTTAAGTCATCAATAATATTGTATTGAATCCATTGTAATTATATAATATTGTTTCATAGTGCTGAATGGTAATTTCAAAGCCAACAAAGATACAAAGATTTGGGAAAATAAATCCTTAATAATTGCGGAGGGGTTTTCTGGAACTACCCCAATACGAGGGTTGAGGTCAAATGGACGTAGTTTTAAGATTCAAATACCTACATGTTTTTGAGTGGGCTATCTTTTTGCCTGACAGAAATTGGTTAAAAAAGTCCATCTTCAAACGTTAGTTTAGACTTGGAATAAATAAAAACTAGAATCAAAACGCTAGGGTAAAAAAAAAGTTGAGGATAAGATATCAATTTTTTTTTTTTTTTTTTAATGATAATAGTGGTAGTGTTCTGCGTGCACCTTAATCATCAGTTACTCTATGGAGTCCAATGTAACTCAAAAACGGAATTCAAAAAATAAAATTGTAACAATCTACTTTAGGAACACATTTTTTTGTTTTTTGAATAGTGAAACATGTAACGAGAGTTCCTCTCGACCAAGGAACGGCAATTCATGGATAATTCTGTAAAATTACTGCTACTAGGAAATGCTGGTTTCATTTCGCTGCATAGAAAAGCACAAGTAACGGAATACAGCATTCTCGAAGAATAAGGTGAATGGTAAAAAATAGTTTGTATTCATAGTTGGGTAGGTTGACATTCTTTGTTAACAAAGGGAACTTTCTTTGTTATGAATTACGCAAGTATTATCGTAATAAAGTGGGGAATATAAAAAAAAAAAATGCATTGCTCAAACTACACAAAACGGAAGTTTGCAATAATAAATTTTGGTTTATAGATTTTAAATAAGAAATTATGATCAGGTATTATCAAATCAAACGAGGCCTTCTAATGATGTTCCAGTTATCCCAAATCTTATAGGGAAAATGATACGAGAGAGGACCATCAATTAATGTAAATTAATTATCTATAAAATTTTAGAGAGCAATAGAAACTAAGTAAGTGTTTTGCACAAGTACATTTCAGTATGCGGCGTTTTAGGCCCCCTTTCCCTATCTGTAATTAGATTAAAATTTCACAAACAATCAATATAGTTAATAAATAGTTCCACCTACCTGAGTACCTAGGAATCAGAATTACATCTTAGGTAATGACGAATTTGATATTTATATACGCAAATAAGCCATAGGTGAAGACAATGAAATGTGTAAGTGATATCATGGTTCTTTATGGCCTTTACAATATGTATAGTTATGTTAAAATTTGGATAAAGATGAGAAGTAAATAATATGAATTACGTATGACGTTAATGAATAATCAACACAAAAAGTTGACTTCTATTTCTATTGAGCTAAATTTTAATTTTCACACTGTTTTATATATACAGTATCTTTCAAAGGCAATCCAGAAACTCCATGCACCATTCATGCACGTCGACACTAAAAGAATAATTGCACCACTCTTATAATTTTGACATAGAAAGCGGCATTACGTGATAACGTAGTTATTTTAATAGAAAATCGTGTGAAACGGGCAGTTTTCGACAAACATAACTAGTTAACTCATATACCTAAAACTATAATCCAAAACAGACGAAAACGAATCTATTTTAGACAAAAACATTGTGCCATTCTAGCTAGTATGACCATATAAAAGGAGTTGGTGATTTTGAAGAGAAAGAGTGGAACGAAGGAAGACCGTGCTTGAGATAAAAAATGATCAATTCCTTTCGTTGTGAACAACACAGTTCGAAGAGGTGCTATTTGAGTGGCTGACAAAACAAGATGTCTTTTCGATAAAATAGACAGCAGATTATAAGAGAGATATATTATGAAGAAAAAGAATACAGGATATAATAATAGAAGGAAACGTGTGATTTGTAGACGGGAAAGGGGGCTAAAAGCATGTGCTTTATCCTTTTCTTGTTCGTTTTCAGGCACCATTCTTGTTGTGCACGAATGTGAGATATTTGTCCATCAATCCTTCCGTTCCGATTTCCAAGTCATTTGTCCGCTTCATCTGAGAGCTCGGATAGTGACACTACTGGATGAAATGTTCGACGCATCGTGTTTTTTTTTTTTTTTTTTTCCAAGAAGAAAGAGAAACATCCACTATGGAAAGTTGATATGACATTCAACCCACCATTATAAATATTGTGGGAGAGATAATAGAAAAAATATTAGTATCCAGTGTATGGATAATGTTTATGACTATATTTTATTTATTTAGTTGACAAAGTAATCATATATTAGGGTTTGTTTTTTTGTCTTAGCTTCAAATCTTGTTCAGAACTTTATAATGATATCTAACGAAATACAATCAGTGGTAGCTGTGAGAGGGATGGGTAGTTCCACTTGCTTGTTTCCAGGAACTGCCGCCACCTAGGATATTCCCGAAGCTTTTGGCTTTCAGGTTATCTACTGCAAGCTAATCGAATAAGCCCTTTAAATGTGTAACTACTCCATTCAATCAGCACCTTGTCTTTTGGTAGCGAACCACACCTCCTTCTCTCTACTATTTACTGTCCTGGCGCACCTTTTTCTCGAATAGCACTCATCGGCGAAATGGGTAATAAATATTTAACTTTTTCTATTCAAGAATTAACTATTTACACCTCCCCTGCCGATTGCGAGCCTTCTCGTTTCTTTTTGAAGGACCGGGAGTTTGATGGATGAAACCCCCCTTCTTGTAACTGCCACCTCCAAGGATATTCCTGGAGCTTTTCAACTGTCAAGATACCCTCTGGCTGTTGATGGCTAATTGCCTCCCCTTTGCCCTTGCCTAACCCTCAAAGGCAAAATAGGCAATATGTATTTAACTCCTCCCTCTTCAGAATTGAACATTTACCCCTGCCCCAAGAATGTGATAGATATCACCCTTTTCGTTTCTTGTAACTGCCACCACCAAGGATATTTCTGGAGCATTTCAATTTTCAAAATTTCCTTTGGGTTGTTGCAGGCTAATCGCTTCAGCCCTTTGAAGGCGTTACTACTCCATTCCAACACCACCTTGTCATATGGCATCAGAGGGTGGTTTCGAACTGCACCCCCCCCCCCCCCCCCCTCACCATTGTACTATTGACTGTCCAGACGTCCCATTCCCTAGCATAGCCCACAAAGTCAAAATGGGCACTAAATATTTAACTCTTACCATTTAAGAATCAAACATTTAACCCTGTCCCATCTCTTGCAAGCCATCTCTTCCACTCTGCCCCCCCCCCCCTTCCCTTCTTACTCTCCCTTTGAATGTCCTAAGGATGTTATTTACGGGTAATTCCCCCTTCTCGTTTCTTGTAACTGCTGCCACCGAGGATATTCCTTGAGCTTCTCAAAATCCATGATATCGTCAGGGTGCTGCAGGCTGATAACCTCTGTATGCTATATTATATAGTAGATACCATATAAAATCTTCAGGTGTCACCAGAAAAAAAACTAAAATTCCATACGGCACACCATTTATATCACAGTACGATTTTAAGCAATTGTTCCCCGAGCTGATAATATTTAGCCCAGCCAAACAAACAAAATGTCTAATGTCAGCAGAATGACCAACTAACTTTTCAATTTTGGTTTAATATCAGTAAATTTGTTTGTATACATCCAGCTCTCATTCAAACAGATCATCGAATGGGAAACGCAGTTTTTATAAGGAAAAAATGAAGTTTTAAAATTCAAGGATGATAATAAAATTGATTAATTTTGATGTTTTCGCACTATAAAACAGTATAGATACTTGAATATAAAACAATAAGTTAGTCATCTCAGATGAAGCGGCGAAATCGATACAATCGTGAGAGTCGAGTGCACTGTTTACTGTCTTTCCTTGATGTTTTTTGTTTACCTTTCCGGTTAGAAGACAGGCCGAGAATTTCCTGCCATCCGGTTGGAGGATCGTACCTACCTAAGGATAATATGAAATAATGGTTATTCAATTCCAAACTGATGTTGTAACTAATTCGGGATGGAAATAAATGTGTACAGGTCGTCTTCGAGGATTCCAATGCATACATTATCAGGTACTTACGACGAACCCGATTGTCATTGAGTTTGTTTAACCTAATAAGTTATAAAACAAAGATTCAAGAATTGAAATTGCACTTCGTGATATTATGGTAGTAGGTGGTACAGTGTTATGAAGAGTTTGGTGGTACATTCGTGAGGTTATGCTACCATTCCTGTAAATCTAAAATAACGATGATGACAACGTTGATACCTACATGTTTCTATAGTTAGGTACATAACATCGGTAGTATGTATAGTTTTCTCGAGTGCTTTATCCCAAACATAGAATATAGATTAGTTGGGCCCTAATAGATCACATTGGAAAGCTTGGGGATGATTCTCCAGACTCTCTTGATATCGAACCGGAGACAAGTTGTAGTGAAGAAAATCTATTTTCTATTGTAGTACGAAACTAAATTCTACCTTGTCTGGCCCAAAGTGATTATTGAAAGAATTGCAGTATAGTATGTAATATCAGTTGCCGAAAACAAAGAAAAATGGGATTTTCAATAATTTTTATACTCTAATTACAATACTCGATAACTAGCAGATCATTGAGTCAGAACTGAAACAATACTAGCAATACTGTAAATACTTTTTCATAATATGCGTGGAATCGCATGTCATGAATAAACTTTAGAAGCACCATTAAGAAACAGTAGTCTTGACGATAATGTGAAATAAGCCGAACATGGGGAGGATGAGCTTGAGTTGAAATTAATGTAGGTACACTGGTTTAAACCGAGAGGTAGGAGATGGAGAATCTTAGAATGAAATAAAAATAAAAATTAAAAACCACATTAACGAAGCACCATTGAAGAATTATCAGTATTTTCCCAATTCTAAATGTCTTATCATGGATTTTAGTGGAAAAAAGTGCGAAGATAATGTGCTGTAAAAGGAGAGGCAAATAAGCATCGAAACATGGACGGAAACCCATTACAAAACGGATGAGCTTGAGTTACAATGTTAAATTTAATGTAGGTTGCTATGGGTTCACTGGCAGATTTAAACCGAGAGTCGTATATCATCATTTTATGGAGATAAATTCTTTTCACGAAAAAATCAATAAATTAGATCCCTATATCAAATTCACCCTCTAATTCGAATCTTAGAATGAAAGCATGAAAAATAATAAGCGATACAACGATATAGTAAAATCCAGTACATTGCAATAGTATGATCGAGCGTGAACAAAATTTATCAAAAGACAGCAAAAACGGATATGGAAATGATGAAACCAATGTGATGATTTAGCCAATTATCGATTTGGCAAAATGTTTTGTTCTCTTAAAGCAAGGTCATTAGTTCAGGATAAAAGTGGAGTTTATAAATTAAAATGTTCTTGTGGCACGATATCTAACTGGTAGGAAATTTAGAAAGAATAGACCCTATAAGAGAAAACATGAACTTTTACAATTTTGATTTGACATGGAATTTTATTTTTGTGGAAAAAAAATTCGTGCAAATTTAGGTAAGATCCACTTCAAGTTGAAACTAGCTTTCACTTCATCTGTTAGCTATAATCCCCTTTCACTTTGTACACTAATTGGTTGTAGAGGGATTCAAATTCAAGAAAGGGATTCAATCTCCCTTCACCTGTCCATCTGTGTCCTTTCTAATGTGTCTTCATTATTGTTTGTTACTGATGATGGCCTAACCGTCAAATCGGGTCTGTAGGGGCCATGACCCCTCCCAGGGTCTGTAGAATAAAAGTTCATAATCAGTGATGGAAGGTATCGGTTTACTAGAAAATGAGCTTTACTGAGGTTCTATTACGTAAAACAGTTGTTCAGAGCAGTAAATCCGCTCAGCAGTGAAGATACCTACCTCGACCCAGTAAGGTTCTAATAGCTTGGTAGGAAATTTCAAATCAGTGTTTCAAACAGTTGTGCCACAAAACTAATCCCCTTCGTTTTCAGAGAAAGGCAGAGCTAGAATCAGTCTCTGAGAGAAGAAATAATTTTCGAAGGGTTCTACCTAGACCCATTTTGGGTCTTACGGCTTAGTTGGGAAGTATATTTCCAGTGAACCAGTCAATATGTTAACAGGCTGGATTCGATACCACATTCAATTGAAACCAATCACAAGAAAATATTGTAATAAGAAATATAATGATTTTTAAGAAGTATGACGAAGACAGTGTGAAGAATAAACTGTTGAACTAAACGATATTATGAAAACCTGATTGAAACTGGAATGAAATGGGTCTGAAACATCTTATATATTTCAATACTGAACATCTGGTATCTGTATACAAACTCAAAACATATTGTCAATCATTCGAGAAAAGTTTTTGAATAAATTTTTGGTTGTATATAACACATTGTTGTATCCAATGAAAGAAATTTGGAAGTCATACATTGACAGTACTTGCCTGAAGTACAGGAAAACACAAGTTTTGAGACTATTAAGAAAATATAAGGGATAATATAAATAATAATAGAGACTTTTGACCTTTCTTCTGAATGATTTTGATGAAATCTACGTGTAATTACCTAAATCATCAAAATTAGTATTGGTCACATTCCAGCGATGTCATGTTATTATGAGCTGCAGTAGATGCAGCGGGGATTCGTTTAAAACTAGGGTTCCTCTGTTTTTTCTAAAAATGGTGTATGCTTTTGCCGAAATCAGTAGATCTGCTACACCTCCTAAGCAGAAAAATTAAATCTGTTATCTCTTTCGCAGCTGTCAGCACTTTGCCATTTTTGTAGGTTATGTCTAGAACAGCCATACTCAACCTGCGGCCCGCAAGCTGCCCACCAAGCTTTTCTGTGTGGCCCTCATAAGCTAGGGTCACTTTTTGTCCGATAGAATGAAATTTACCTACCTATACCCGTTTCCTCCTCTATTTAGTCATTTTATAATTCTTCTGTTTTCGGTTCTGTTTCACTCCTATTTTAACTTACCGAACTGACTCAATTCATTTTTGACGAAATGAATACCAAAGATAACCCACGTTAAAAGCGGAGACACTGATCTGTCTCACATAGTTAAAAGCCTGTCACAATATCAAAAATCACATTAATTTTGTATTACTATGATTTTTGTAATATTGATTTTGTAAATATACTTCTTTTTTCAAAAGTATTTTACAGTTCTATGGTACCTTGACTAAGGTATTCGTATTACAAAGATTTGTAATACAATACCTGACGGACGGAAACTTATGTATATCGTCAGAATGCCAAGCTTGGTGAAATTAGACAGGAAATAATGTTGTTTTCCGGATTACACCAATAATAATAGTTTTAAGGTATAATCCTTTGATGGTATCAACGAACATCAGCATAGAAAGGATACTGTATAGGTCTTAATGCATTCTGCATGGATACCATAACAATATTAATATTATAAGCTGGTAGTTTCCCAAAAAATATTCTTTGTTGGGTATGCATGAGAATCAGAAGGGATGAACAATGAAGGTACTCGAATTTTTCGAAGAAGCCATTGTTTCCAAATACATTCTCCAACAACAGACATTTTAAAAAAGTAAATAGGAATTACAATGGGAATGCTTGTTATTTACAGTATCAAAATGGTTTCCACGTTACTTTGCTGGGGTAAAATTACTTCAGATATTAATTGTTTCTCCCCTAGTTTAATGTGTGGTTATAGGTACATAGTACTTAAGATATAATTTTTACTTAATACGAAGTAAGCTGTATTTTTAAATCGGTATATACATTGCTCTGTACTTGAAAATAGGACAAATAAGTACATCATTTAAAAACTGTAAAATCTGAAGTGAGCTTTAGTGAATCAGGATAATGATAAATCAGATCTAGATGATTTATTTTGTTTATTTAGTTAGGAAGAAGGTATATTTCTGAAGTAGGTCACTATTACATGGCTAAGTAAGTACTTATAACTGGTAAGGAAGGAAATTAAATGGAAAGCATACAAATAAAATAACTAAAAAAATCAGTTCCTCAAAAAAACCGGAAAAATATGAACTTTTTTATAAGTTCTGAGAGATGATGTTTAAACTCTATTTCATCATACCCCAGTCGTAAATACGTGAATCAACATCCAGGATGAAGATAAATATAAAATACCCATCATGCCCTTCTTCTGTTCCGGAGAAAACAGAGGAAGCACTTCCTGAATACACCAGTAGGCCAGTAATACGGGTATGTACATAACGCGAGATTTATTGGCGGCCTGGGAGACCACCGATGGTTGACGGAGTGGGGTTGAAATATCCCACATTCGCATCTCACAGATGGGGCCGAGATGCCAGTATTTCTCGCTTCATTTTATTTATCCTTTTCCTTGTACTTTTTATTTTTATTTTCCCTTACTTCTCTCCCATAAAGTAATTTATTTAGCGGCACCTTAAAAGGAATGCTTCTTATGTGGCAATCTGACTCCGCTTATGCAATCTAAAAAATGTTCATAACCACTATTTTATAAGTTGTTTTTCATACCCATTTCACTCAGAAACACAATTTGAAAATGCAATAGTGCGAGGGACTATTGGATATATAAGTATGATGGGATTTTTCATTTGCTGGAACTTTTTACGGGCCCAGCTAATTCACTCTATTAATTTATTGAAAGTTGGAATTCCCTATTTGGTGCACTCAAGCGATTCTGCAGAAATGAAGAGGGTATTTCCCTAATTGAAAAATATCTATATAAATATTAATCGATGTTGCAAAGAGTCATATGTAATTCTAAATCAAAGGTTACTTTCAATACATGTTCAAGGGCCCCCGCACACTGTTCAGTCTCAATAACTTCATCACCGGTAATTTTTTAATTCTAAATCACCCGCGCACGGGCGACTGGATAGTCGCCTTTCAGCTCAGTCTCACATTGGATTTCGTTGGAACTGCTTGTGTTGGTGCACAAATCCTCAGATGAAGTAAAAATAAGCTGAAGAAATTTTGGGACCGTCCAATCAATAGTTCCAGACTTCTTGATTGACAGTTTCATTAGCTGTTTGATTTATTGAGAGAATATCCAAATGAGTTCTCTAATTATTTCAAAATGAGCAGGGATAGTTTAGATCAATTACTGATAGTCCTTGGACCACGTATAACTTACCTAAGTACGCCCTTACGACAGGCTGTATCACCTCAAGAAAGATAGGCAGTGACTCTAAGGGAAGAAAAAACTATTACCTAACACAACTACCATCCACAGTGTAATTCAGAAAAATGGAAAGATTTCAAATTTCAGTTAAATTTAAAAATGTGATGTGTACGGAGAAAACAAACAACAAAACGTGGGTTCAGAGAGAGAAAAAAAAAAAAAGTGAACTGTTTAAAACAAGTGAGCAAAGGCAGGCGAGCAACCAAAAAGTTGATATTGCGCGAGGGACTGGCAGAAACCTGCATAACCCATTCCTATCGGTAGTTTACTCAACCTCGGAATAGGTCTCGGTGCAATTATTTAGTTGCCGTGACTAAAATGTTGACCGTGCGTGAGGCCTCATTCAGTATCTTGTGTCTCATTTTTATTTCGTCAAAGCAACTAAATAGTTGCTTTGAAAAAGTTTCCAGTGCGCGAGGGCCCTTATGAACAAGTGAGTGATTCCCATTGATTGCACAAGTATCTATTAAAACATTACAATAATAATTTTACTCAGCAATTTTGATTGTGGCATAATGTTTTACGGAAGTGAATGCAACGAATGTCTCAAACCCAAACCGCTGGAAGTCATTACGCAATGATTTTTATTTCTTCATTTGATAGTCCTTACTCATATTTTTGTGTTCTAATTTGATAAATTAACTCCTTTTATTCCAAAACTAAACTTCATTACAATGAACCAGATAGAGTAGAAATCAAGAGTTGTTTGATCATCAATAGAGAAGTGTACTCATAAAAATAAGACGATGCAATAAGAAAACTACACGGGATAACCTCCGAGACAAGATTACAAGTTCGAATGTAGAAAAAAAATGAGCTGATGAAGAATAATTTTCGCGAATCAAGATTAAGGTGTTCATGGTTCGTATATAGTCTTGATACAACCACAACACATGAAACGCTGAATAGCAGTAAATTCACGATGAAATAGAAACAGGATAATTTCCGTGTTATTGTTTTGAAAAAAAGTAAATGGAAACCGAAATGAAAAATCAATACGATAGCTTGAAAGAGATGGGAGAGGGGAAGTTGAAGAATATGCTGTGTTCACTGTAGATCACGTGACGTAAAACCAACTTACCTTGCTGCCAAAGTACTGTTTTTATGGAAATTATTACATCAAAGCAGCCATCATTCAACTATGAAACAAAAGAGTCACCGACCAAAAGGGGCCAAGCAAAGCAAGGAAAACAGAAGTTTTTGTAGAACACTAGATATGATTTCCTAAGCTAAAGAAATTACATCACATATGCATATTAGCTACATAGTAATATACATTTCATTCGTGGGGGGGGATATACATCTGAACCCCTGCTACAGGAAACCGATTGGCAAAGTGTAAACTTCAATACCTTATATGTAAAAGTTGAAAGTATGGAAGAATGAGAAGGCATAAATGAATTTCCTGCATTCTGAACACAAATAGCCCAATCATCAATAGTTGTGATGTACGATCGAGCAGCACAGTTTCTTTATCCCATCACTTCCTTCAGTTGACGGATCTCAACACCAATAATTGATGACTGAATATATATATATAGGTATACAACCGTTCGTTTGCCATTCGTTTTACGTTATAACTGACCGGTATTCTTCACCTCTAGTGATATTGTGATATAATATTGAAGCTATGATGATCTGAATAGGTTTTTACAGAGCCACCAACTGTACAACTTCTGATGCTCTTCTATAATAAAAGCATATGCAACTAGGTAGCTGCTCTGGTTTTCCCCTTAGTAGGGAAGATTTATGATTGGTGGTCATCAATAATACAATTGGAAATGAGAAACAACTATGATCCAAACCACACAAACATGTTACAATTATAATCGCTGGGGTCTCAAGAACAAACATTCTTAAAATAAAATAAAATAACTGTAACAGGAGAGAATTTAGGTTACGTGCCATTTCCGTCTGAATTCGCGAGACCCAAAATTTTCCCATGTGCCAAAATGAAGAAATGTAAATGTCAATAATAAATGTTCTCAAAAATATTTAAAAACTCATAGATGACCATTGATTTGAATTAGTTTGCAATCTCATAAAAATATTAGGAATAAAGAGCTTCAATGATGAAGCAATTTCAGCGAAACAAGCAGATGTTCAGCCTAACGAGTCTCAACTGGAATCAGCCGCTGCGTATATGTCGGAAATTGGCTGCTCACAACCCCTGGGTTAGAGGAAAAAGGTACAATATCAAATCTCGCTGCCTCGACTTCAACATGCATACTGTACTCAAATACTGTGTCTTCCTGAGGTACCTCAACAATATGTCAATCAGATCTGACATTTGAGTGGAATTGCAATTGGTATTATTCCAATCGCGATTTTTGTTTATTCAGAAATAAGAACGAAAATTAAACTTTTGTGAAAAGAACTGGTAGGAAAAATATGTAATGGAAAATATGAACGGGGGTTATGAAAACGATTTGATGTGGATGAAATTAGAAATTAAGGTAGTGATAAACCTACGTGATACTCAACTGTCAAGCGAGAAAGGGCGGAATCACTTACCAAAAGGAAGCTCGAATCGGCAATCGACGAGGAGGGAATGGCCCGTAGGTTCCTTCGTGCCCACGACTTCACCGTCCATCATCACCAGCTCCGCGTCCAGCGACACCCATTCCCCCGGTCCCTCCTGGAACAATCCCGAAAAAAAGGCTCAATATAAGTCACGAAGACGTCAACTACAGCTGTGTCTGAACGAAGAGTTGAATCGTGTCAAATCAGCAATGAGGTGACAGTGTTTCATTCGTTGTAGGACAAAGAGAGTTATAAAGAACACTCACAGCTTCCGTCTTCCGCTTAATTATTTCTTCTTCTGTCTTCTTTTGATACTGACTCATAACTACACGGGCCACGGTTCTGAGTACCCATATTTACTGTCACGTATCTACTGCCAACTTTTTTTCTTCTACATTTGATCAATTTTTTTTTTGGTTTCTACTATTGATTTTGTACCTGATCTGTGATTGTACATCTATATGATTCCCCCTTGAATAACCGTGTTCTCCGTTTTATGTTTCTTTGGTTTCAACGTATTCCTCCTTATCATCATATTTCATTTGAATATTTTTAAAAGCAGGAGCAATGAAGGATTACCAATAAAAAAAAAAAATTATTTTAAGCGGTACTGAGTACTAAGCGCGTATGCGGATATTACTTACTAAGGCACTTGTAGCTCAGGGCTAAGAATCGGTACTTCCTAAGAAATAATATTCTACATTTTGGGGGACATAACACGCATCATTACTTTGTTCGTTTAATGCTACTGCATTTGGAGTAGGTTGCTTTGGATTCAAGATTTGCGTATTTAAAAAATACTGTGTAATTTTTAAGACGGAACAGTTCTGTGAACTACCTAGTATTATTTTCTAAATGAGTCTCAGGAACATTTGCGTAGGTAGGTACTAGTTTAGCGATCGTTACATTGTTAGAATACACTATCGAAAACGTGGTCAAAGTATATACGCCGCCTTTATCATAATATTTCATTTAAAAAATCTGAAACAATTTTAGCGAAAAATACTAAACAGTAAAACTTCCTGTAAAAACAAATGCTAACGAACATATAAATCATTTGTTCAAAACAATGATACATATGCACACTAATTTTTGAATTATTCAAAACTTCTATCATATGGGTTTCTATTTATTATATAACTAGCCGCTCCGGCTCGCTACGCTCGCAAGGTGTGGCTGTGTACATTCGATGTCTTACAATTGAAACATGTAGGGAATGTTGCTCGCTTCGCTCGCAAACGGTGGATCTCTAAGGGTAGGTTTAACTTCTGTAGGGGATGCTGCTCGCTTCGCTCGCTTGAGGAAGTTGTACTGCCCACCCAACTTGGCAGACGTTTTTTTCTGTTGGAAATTCTTACAAACAAATTAAATCTTATAAAACTACGTGGAACCACGAAAAGTTTATTAGGAGATGTTGCTCGCTTCGCTCGCAAGGTATACCTGTATATGTGTAGGGAAAAACCCGTATTTATTCCGTTGAAATGAGTCATCGAGTCCCTTCAAGACGTAAGTGCGTAGGCCTGGCTCGCAACCTATGTGTACCTGCTTTTTCAACATTGTGAAACACCTGAGTCATCGAACCCCAAACACGCCTTCCTAGAGCCTTCTCGCGTCCACGGCACATATAATTTCTCATTTTAATAGCTTCGTCTCGCTTCCGCTCGCAATTTGACCGAGTTCCCGTCACTTTTTTCGATATCCGATTTCGGATTCAGATTCGGCGGACCCAATTCATAAATACGGGAGAAAAATCTATTTTTGGGTGAATATAATCATAATTGACCAAATTTTCGAGTTCTTTTTACAAAATCTGTTGGGTTGTGAAAATAAAACATAACCTTTAGATTACCACTTATATTCAAATAACGATAAAGCTTTCCACTCAAATTCTGAGCATCTTCAGATCAAAAAACACAAACACGATAACAGTGAAGTAAACGAAACCTACTTATCCTAACCCTAAATACATGGATCATTACTATGGATCACCATGACAAAATGGAAGAAGTAGAAATAGACTGACTCTTGCACTAAATTTTGAGGAATTAGGACTATTGCACTTTACTTATTATTTAAGGTAACATTTTTATATATTTTGTACTAAAATATAGGTAGGTATATTAAAAATATTATTATTTTGAATAGTTAGATACAAATTATTGGTTATTCAGGTAATAGTATTAACAATAGCCTACTTCTTAGGTTGGTACACCCGCAATAGAGGAACTCGGAAATATACCCCATTTGTTTAAACTTTTTTCCCAGGTTCTAATGAATTTAAATTTATCTTCTGCAAATCGGTCATTTAAATTTAAATCTCCTCTTGTCTTTTGAGTTCTTTTTAGTTTAAAAATCCCATAATTGACTAAATTTTGACAATAGGGCATGTAGGGTGTCACAGTCGAAGTAGTTTTCAGCGTTGTGACGATTGTAACCACTCCCAGACCTCTAAGGTTCATAAATATGCGAGAAAAAATTATTTATTGATGAAATTGACCATAATTTACCGAATTCCTTAGTTCGGCTGAGTGTTCTGAAATTCTCATGACAATCTCGTCACACGGCTATCCCCTCAGTTTTATCCAGGCCTCAGTGATCAGAATTTAAGTGCCTGATTTAATGTTATCAACGTTTTCTTTGAAATTTTGCTTTATTAGTCTAACTGAGTAGTATAACTGAGTACTCTTTTGCCTCAGGACGTTGCTTAAATTATTATAACACACAGCAACCGAGATTTTGAGAGTTGGCTTGGAAGCACGCGTACGGTGATATCAGTGCTACTCCATTATGTGCCTGTCATTTCGGAAATGAGAAGATGGATCACCAACGTTAACACCAGCCCGTTGCTCAACTACGCTCACCCGACCTCGAGTGTTAGGGCGTACACAGCTAGGGACTGTGTTATCTACATGAGGCGACATACTGGTTCAGTTAGAAATTAAACTTCCCTATTTCCCCTTACAACATATCAAAACTGAGCACTTCATATTCTTAACACGCTGCAAATTATTGCACAATGGTTTATTATTTCTGCATTCGATATCCCTTCTACGCAGATCATTGGTCTGATTATGTAACTTCGTATACAGTATATCATCAAAACTTGGTGCTTTGCAACTTCCAAAAGGGTTCGCACCTTTACAGGTCCAGGACCCCACAATTTTACGCTTTTTAGTAGATGAAGAAAATTTAGAAAAGATTAGTGAATAATAGTGAATATTGATGGACGGTATAGGTACTATGAAGATTGTCACTCACCTCTAAATTTTAATATGGCAACTATGTTGTCGACCCTGTGCCTTCTCCGTGGACGGTAGCACAGAAAATGCGCTATCTATCGTCCGCTAGTAATCTTTCACTTATATCTACAGATGTAGTTCAAAGTTAATCTTCTCCTTTCTCGTTCGAGCCAAAAATAATCTGTGAACGAAAATTCAACGAAAAATACACTACTAAGGATATGGCACAGAAGCTTCTTCGTGGCCTTCACATTATGTCACCATTAAATGTTCAGAAATGACCGGTTTACCATTATCATGACGATATAGGGCAATCAAAAATTAAAACCTATCTAAAATCTGTTCAACATTGACGGACTTATAACTTTACAAGAAAATTACGTTCACTCATTCGTTGAGCGTACCGCTAATTCAATCATGATGAAATTGATAGAGGATCATCTAAGACTGAATCTACACTATCCCTGAAAATTTCATTTAAATCCAATCAAAATTGTGGAACTTGTATTATTTGTATTATGGCAGTGGCAAGGAAATATGGAAATACAAACGCTCGTGCATGTGCACAGTGTACCGCTCATTCAATCGTGATGAATGTCGTAAGGGACCTCAAAGGACCTTCCCCGCATCATCTCTGAAAACCTGACTAAAATCTGTTCAACATTGACGGACTTATAGCTATCACAAGAAAATTACGTTCGCGCATGCGCAGAGCGTACCGCTGATTCAATCATGATGAAACAAATAGGGGCCCATTTAATGCTAAACCCACACTATTCCAGAAAATGTCATTGAAATCTAATATAAATTATGGATGTTATGGATATGGCAAGGAAATAAAGACAGACAAGCACAGCGTACCACTGATTCAATTATGATAAACGTCGTAAGGGACCTCAAGGGACTTTATCCGCATCATCCCAGAAAATCCTACCCAAATCTCTTCAACATAGACGGACTTATGAGTGTATTAAGTAAATCTCATTCGCGCATGCTGGGAGCGTACCGCTGATTCAATCATGATGAAACTAATAAAGGCTACCTATCTAGAGCTGAACTCACGCTATTACTGACAATTTCATCAAAATCTAATCGACATTGTGGGACTTGTGACTGTTGCAAGGAAATTTGGACAGACAGTCGGACGGACGGACGGACGGACAGACAGACACGAAACCAAATTTGTTCAGGAGGCTATTAAACGCAAAATGCGAGCGGAAATTTTATTTAGGAGTACACAAATTTTTGTCACCTTGAATGTGAAAACAAAGCTTCTGCTGCCTTGCTGACTCGGAAGTAATAAAATGCCACGGAGTTCTCACCACGTCTGATGCTTTTTCCTCCAATCTTACGTAAGTACATAGGTAGTAATCCTATTTTCAAATCCACGTGGATAAACTTTTCTCCGACTGAAAAGGCGGAGAAACAGTTCGTGGAGGTAGAGCTCTGCGGGATAACACTCGACGGGATATGCCCGAAAAAAACCCCCGCCGATAAGACACACGCTCCGTTTTCCGTTTCCCGCTTTCTACCTTGTTAAAAACGGCGTTGCGCCTTTTTCGTATCAAGAGTTTTAACATCAGTTAGGGAGCCCACCCCATTTTTCCTACCTCAACTTAGGGAAAAGGTTTGACCCTCGAGAATCGAAGGTATCCATCCCTTGGGCAAGAAAAACAATTTTATGACAACCCACCCAAACCAGGGGGGGTTAGGCGTCGGAATTTTTAAAATTTGGACGAAAATTACCTCATTTGACTTCAACCGTTCAAATTCGTCCTCCTGACCTCAAAACTACCTAGTCAGACAAGATCAGAAAGGACAATCAAAAATCAGACAGTAATTTAAAATTCAAAATTTGATTGAAATTTACCTTATAAGAGAGATGAAAAAATCCAACCATATTCAACTCATCTGGCTAATATAAGTTGATATTCGCTTCGTCAGAAAAGTTTCAAAGGGTATAACCAAACCAGACACCCAAATTTGAAATTTTTGAAGAAATTAAAATCACCTCATAAGAGAGATGCATGCAATTGACGTAAATTGTTTTCCAGCAGAATTTGAAACTATCTCGTCAAACAAGATCAGAAGAAGCGTTCGAAAATCAGACAGCAATTTGAAATTTAAATCGATTTAAATTTTCCTCATAGGCGGGATGAATAAATCCTATGACATTTCACTCTTCTGAGTATAATAAAATGATATTCCCTTCGTCAGACAAAAATGGTTGGGTATAAACAAACCAGACCCCCAAAATCAACAATTTGCGATGTTGAAATATATAAGGAGAATTTATTCGTTCACATTTTTGGACATCTCCGTCATAATAGGATTGCTAATGCGTTCAAAAATCAGACGTTTTCAAAACGGGATATTGAAATTAGAATAAGGATTGGTGCATTGCTATAGCTTATTTTATTTCATAACCATTGGTAAAAATTTGAACAGTTTTTTTCGACATATTTGCGAAGTGTTGAATTTGATATAAACTAAAATGTAAACTGCAGTTGAGGGAGTGATTTCATCTATCACTCATCGTCCTCCTCGTCACTCTTTCTATCATTAGGTATAAATTTCGTTGTTTCTGGAGTATCTTGGTTTTCTGAAATTTCTTCAACGGAAGCCAACATTTCTTCAGGCAGTTGTTCTCCAGCAAACCAGTCTATCATATCATAAAACCCTTCAGCTTCTAGCCAACTACTTTTCGATGGCGTCAATGTTTGCAAACGAGGCCTTTTTTGTCCACATTGTTCCAAATACTTGAAACATAATTCGAGATATGTTCTTCTGCAGGGTTTTCTCACAAGGTAGCAAATTTGATGGATATGTTTGTCTTGGAAGATATTTGGGCAGTTTATAATCTAATCCGTCATACAAAACCTTGTAAAAGGCCTGGGCTACGCCTAAGAAAATGCTTGCGCATATTTGTCTACCTACTAATGCAGTTTCTAAACGAACTTATCTTTTTATTTGGAAAGGTTGATTTTTTACTCAAGAACGGAATTTTTATCTCAATTCCAAGGAGTTATGGTCTGGAACTAGAGCTGACGACGCTGACACAGCGAAATATTCTCTCAATTTTGTAAGTTTATTTAAGTGTTTCCTATCTTTTTCCAACCTTCTGTAATACCTCAAAATAATATATATATATATATAGTTTTGATGAAAAATGAAAACACTCGCGTGTAATATTATTTCGCGACAGCGAAATATTCTCTCAATTTTGTAAGTTTATTTAAGAGCGGGCTGCCAAAACAGCGCCATGTCCTTCGGCGTGAAAAGCTTTAACTAGCCAAGTTTGGCCAAGAGGAGCGAGTGACAAGAAAATCCGGTAGAGGTAGCAGGGTGATGAGCAACCCTGAAGGTACCTGGTGATTGGGGTGGGTCATCGAAGCCGGAAAATAACGTTGATTCCTTATGGGAGCAAAAAACATGGCCGACACCACAGCCTGCTCTTAAGTGTTTCCTATCTTTTTCCAACCTTCTGTAATACCTCAAAATAATATTACACGCGAGTGTTTTCATTTTTCATCAAAACTATATATATATATATAGATATATATATATATATATATATATATATATATATATATTCATTTATTTATATCACGTATTGAAAATGACTCTAGGAGAGCTTGATTATATTCACAAAATTAGAAAAGATAACAGAAAAAACGTCACAAAACTATTTTTATATTTCGGCTGTTTGCCTTCTTCAAACTAACAAAGAAATTGAATAATTGTGGGAAATTTGTGTACAACGTTGACAAGGAATTTTGGTAACTTTGGATTTGGTGTCATCGTCTTATGTTGAGGCCTGGAGGATCGTAAGCACCCAAAACGTTGCTATGTGCTTTCTCTGATTCATGAAGCAGTCTCTTGTTCTCGTGGGGTTTCATTTTTTTCAAAACTTTTATGCCGAAACAGTCATCGAACGTTGTGTTGTGGGTTGTGGCATGTCGGCTTACAGGCAGGTCTTCATTAGCACTCACCACAGATGCTCGATGATTGTTAACCCTGAAGTTGAGTTGGGTTTCGGCCTTCCCTACGTAAAACGCAGGACACTCTTTACAAATCAACTCATACACACACATTGGTGTCTGGCAATCTGCTGACCCTTTGCATGTGTATGAGTTGGGATTGTTGGGTGATCCGAAAATTTCCTCCTCAATGACTAAAGGGCAAACTTTCCAACGGCGCTTCTTGCATGGGTGCAACCCTTTGCTTGTAGCTGGTTCTGGTCTCTCTGACCGTCTGTGTGAGAGTATGTCTCCAAGTGATGAGGCCTGACGATATGTTAGTGTAGGAGCTTCCGAAAAAACATTTCGTGTTGTGGGGTGGGAGGATAAAATTGGGTAGAGATCTTTGAGTACTTTATTCATTCTCTCGATTCCAAAGAAGAATGTAGTGGTTAATTGGACCTTCTCGCTTTTATTGCGGATTGCTGGTCGATAACCAACATGAGGAGGGATTATCCTCTTCTTCACTACACGTGCCGGATATCCCCTGGTAAGCAGCTTGTTGGATAAATTCTCCAAGTATGTCCCTTTTTCTTCCTGCTCACTGCATATCCTATGTCCACTAATTGAGAGAGCTCTTGGGATAGACTGTTTTGTATGGCGTGGGTGGCAGCTGTCATAGTGTAAGTACAATTGTTTGTTTGTAGGTTTGATATGGACTGATGTTGCAAGCCTGTGATCTGTGAGTTGAAGGTTTATGTCGAGGAATGTGGCAGTTGTTGTCGAGTCACGCACATGTCCTAGTTCTAAGTGTTTATCTGTTAATGTTGACTATCAACTTGAATGCAACGACCACTTAATTACTAATGAAGAACTAAATTGAAAACTATCTACATGAATAGGGTCCTGCTCCAGGACCGAAACGTCGTAGAATAAACAACTACACACATAAGACTAGCTTGGTCATTTCTCAACCTCAAATTTCTATATATATATATATATATATATATATATATATATATATATATAGAGAGAGAGAGAGAGAGAGAGAGAGAGAGAGAGAGAGAGAGAGAGAGAAAGAGAGAGAGAGAGATGAAAAAGCGTCAAACTCTAAGATTCGTTTCATAATATTGCCTCGAGGATTTGAATGAAGAAAATTTTCAAAAATCTTGATTTTGAAATTGTTGGTGCCATTGAAATTAATTCGTTCCCCACGAAAATTCACTAAAACGTATTATCTAGACTGTGCTCTCTAATTTGTAGAAAATGCGATTTTGCTGTAACGCCAACGCATCAGTAATACGTCTTACGCAACTGTCCTCGACCTACAAAAAACGTCGGCATTCGCGTTAACTTTACAAATCCGTAATTTTTCTGCTGATGTCATTGGGAGAACTAATGGTATGATTAGAAATAATAATAATTGTATTGTCATAAATATGTACATTGTATATTGATATACCTATTCCTCTTAGCAACTCTGACTTTCGTTTTATTCGAAGTCGCGATTAACGCGGTACTCGGCTATTTCTGAGGCTATTACTAAATGCAATACTTTAAACACCAGCCATAGTTATGCAGTGCATAAAGAAGGAATGGACAAAGAAACACACAAACTCCGTGAAACTAATTAATTTAGAACGAAAAACACTGGGAGAAGTGGGGGGGGGGGGTCCTCATCACGACTTGAATTTTCCAAAAAAAAAAAAAAAAGAAAACGTATTTAGGTAAAGCAATTTTTCAGTTAGCTGCTTACATAATTTCTGTTCTATCCTTCATTAAAATCATCGAAACACCCGTTTCTCGGGCCACATGGTCGCAGAAATCATTTGAGACAGAAAGTCGAAAAAATCGTTGAGTTTGTAAATCGTTTTTTGTAACCTTTCGTTGATAAGCCAAAGCACCTTTTAATTTTGCATGTCTCCAATGAATGCATCCATCATATTACAAAATTTGAGTATTGAAAAATCAAAAGTATATAAATCAAGTAATTACCTAACCATGGCACCAGGAAAAACAATCCGTCGGTGGACGAATCAGAGTTGACGAAGAACATAGCCTAATAAAAACGTTTGGGTTTGTGGGATACTTTCGATAAATCCTGTCTTGGTAAAATGATACGGAATTTTTATAAGCACCAATTTCATTTAGTCAACTCGTTTGCAATGAGTTATTAAGTAATATTTATACTCGTAAATTTGATGTGTATTATCATGGAATTTATAAGTGTTTCCATGGGAACCATCATGTTCCTATAACCATTGTTCACTCTACAGGTCCTAGTAAATAAATATCGTGCTAACAATCAAGCGCAGCTCTCAATGTTGCGTGTTTCGAACCTATGTGATTGAATAGGTACCTATGCAAATAATTATAGATGATTAATCTTTCATTTCTTGACCCTTAGCAATTATTGTCACGATAAACTATTGATTCCACTCACAACTAGGTTTGTGCTTTATGTGTCGGAAAACAACGTTCGGTAAAATAATATATTAATTAGGTGATAATTAACTTATTAGGAACACTTAAATAGCATGAATAGTGGTTGAAACTATATTAATAGGTCAATCCTAATACATAGTGATAGGTATCATAGAATCTCAATGTTGAATAAATCTGCAAAAACTACAATGCTAATTTTCTGACTTCTGACACTACTTTTCCGATGATTTTCCGAGCCGTTGAATTCTATATTGATAGTCAAAAAATGAACCAAATTTGTCGAAATTGTTTAAATAAGAATATTTAAGCTTTTCTTCCTAGGTGTTCGTAGTAGGTATATGGTATGTAATGATCATGACTCAATTTTCGGGCGTGTGAATTCATTTATACCTTCTGTCTATTGTAAGGCCCCTGGTGAGAGTGTAAACCCATCCTTCACATAAGTTGCCAATTTTTCATTTTTTTTTCTCCGGTGGTTAATGATGTCTTACGGTGAGTGTGTCTCGTGTTTGTTTGTTAGTAAATGAGATTCTTATCTCAAAGTCCACGGGCATCTGTTTGCTAATTCAAGAAAAAACGTTATACTTAAGTGGAGAACAATTTTTCATTTGTGAGGTGTTGATCATGGCGGCATAAGTTAAAAATAGGACGAATATAGCTATACATATATATATATATATATATATATATATATATATATATATATATATATATATATATATATATATGACTTCCCATTTCCTGATCTTGAACTGGTTTCAATATAAAGATGAACACAGAATCAGGGCAAGAAGGGGACATGCCCCCTGGACCCCCATTTACATCTATTTACATACTTTGAATGAAATTATTGAAACACAGAATGTGTTTTAGCTCACGCGTTTCACATAAACCCGTGAAACCCGCATACATTAGAATGACTCAGATTTTGCGGTGTATCTATCACTACGATTTCAATCTTAGTTTTATTTGATTATCACCAGCGACATATTTGAGACCTCCTTGTCATGAGCTTACATTTGAGCCCTCACACGAAAAATGCATATTTCACAGTCCCCTTCTCCCCCCCCCCTTTTCCACGTCTTAAGCTTCCATTTATTCACATAACATGAATTATCAGAAATTAACAAGCGATTGCATTCATGTTCACAATCTGTTTGTAAACAATCATTCAAATAAATATGCTCATAACTCAGCTTGTAGGCCACGCACTTTGCAGTAGTTAACATAATATGGTTGGATAAATTGAGAGATTTCGAACAAATGGTCTACCAATTTTGTGGGATGAAAAATGACGAAGTACCATTTCTCTAGCAACGACTCGGTTGTAATCGGAAATCATCAGTAAATTATTGCAACACATTTTCGTTACACAAAAACGCATCTCATTTTCGTTACACAAAAATGCAACAAATTTTCGTTAACACAACACGTTTAGTTTTCGGTTAGAGATGCCAAGGCTAAAACTCATTCTGGTTAAAATTGTTTCTTGGAGTTGAAATCAAGGGGTTTCTTAATTTACTGTTCATTCTGCATAAACCTAATCTCGCAATTAATGCGCATCGATCTCAGACTTGGTAAATTTCGTTACCAGCTAGGGAACGCTAGCTCAACCGAATGGATTCAGACAGTACCTCAAACCATCCGGAGACAAAGAATGCTAACTTGGCCACTAATGACGTTAAAAGTGGAAATGAAGAAGAACTAATTTTTCCATACAATTAGGGGTGTTAGTAATAAAGTTTAAATGAGGGAAAAATTAAATAGACGATGCAAATAACGATGCGATATTTGGCATACGTGGGAGCGTAACAAAAAGGGATTACACTATATCAAATAATATGAAAGGAATTCCACCCTGTATCTGCATATTAGTTAGTTAAATATTTAAGCTTCTTCTAATTTAACCAGTTTGGAACGCTACTACCTATTTTCAGAACACCAACATCAGAACGTTTAATTAACTATATAATATAGGTATATGGTCGGTAGATGCGTGGGGTTCGACTCTCCGTTAGGAACAATCAAACGAACGAATAGCTTAATTAACCAAACTCCCTTCCCATGAGGAATAAAGCTAATTGAAGCGTGGGACTTTGGATCGGGTTTCCTTTAAAATCCATCAAGAGGAAAGTGGAAACGCTTGCATTCAGACGTTGGCTGTCGTTGTCGTGGGCGAGTAGACTCCCAGCAACGCCGGGGGTGGATGGAACGCCCACAAACTATTTAATGAAGTGAAATTCTCGCTCCCATTCACGTATAGGGCACTTCACTCAACCTACTTTCTAATAACAAGATTAGAGTCATGGCGGGTTGATATGAACGCACAAAGTCTCAATCAAATGTTGGTATACTACATGGGCCAATAAAAAAAATAGTAGAACACCAATGAAGGTCGTCTTCTCTCAAGCCCCTCCCTGATCGCTTTCATTCATCAAATCTCCATTCGAATCGGCAACCATAAAATACCATTTTCATGTTCTAAAGCTTGACGCTGAATATCTCGTAATCCATAGCTAAACTGAAAATGATGGGCCTCCAGACTAAAAAGGTTCACAACTAGGAGCGCAAGGGGGGCAGTGCCCTAAAGCAAATGGTAGTTGACATGATTTTCCCCTTGTCGGTACCATGCGTCGCCCCTTTTCGCTCTACAATTCTTTGCCCGCACCACCAACCTCATCAATCCATTTCAAAAATGATAATTATATTATTAATATATAAATTATTATAATAAAAAATCGCACCATCAAACAAAAAGTTCCACTATCTGCTTTACAAACAGATACCATGTTACATGGATATGTCTTTGATTGGGGATTTCATAACGGTTGTCCTCGAGAGTTGTAAACAAATCCTTCAACTTTAAACAAATCCCTGGGCCGCATGGCCGCATCCCGACTAATTCCAACAAAACAACGGTTTACTTATAGAAATGTTGCATATAACTGTGGAGAGAAGCCACTACAATGTTGTTAACAGTCGACTGTTGTCAAGAGGATGAAAAAGTTTCCTATGGAGTGGAGTAAATGATGCTATTGCTTAACGTTAAGAATATTGTAACCGGCTTATTAAAATGGTTTATAGTCCAATCAACTTAGTTTAAGAATGTAGCCAGGTTCGTAAGGAGGGGGAAATTGGTAGCTTGAGATGTGAACATTTATCACATAAGTAAATCAAGCGCTTTCCAACGAGTGGCGAACGATTTATGTGCGATGAAAACTGCGGAAGTTCCATTCCCCTAGCAACGGCTGGGTTGTACGTGAAAAACACTGAAATTGTGACACAAATTTTTCATCACGGAAATTTTTGGTTGACCCCCCAGAGCAAAGACATATCCATGTCAAAAACCGACAAAACAACAAAAACAACTTGTGTCTGTCACGACTGCCCTTATAGGCAACAAAAGAGTAGTGAATCGGTAAGGCCATTGTTTACGTGCTGCGCTCTATCTCGAGCTTCTCATATTCAGAGCCTCATTGATAGGTACGAACCAAAATTGATACCTAATTTAAACTAACTAAGCAAACCGTACTTTAACGCAAAATGTGTTTTAGCCTTGGCTTCCCCAACCAAAAAAAAAAAAAAACGAAAATGTGTTGCAACAATTTCTGATGATTTACGCTTACAACCGAGTCGTTGCTAGGGAAATGGTACTTCGTCATTCTTCGTCCCACGAAATTCGTTAAACATTCGTTCGAAAGCTCTCGATTTATCCAACGATATTATGTTATTGATAAAGCGTGGCCGACAGGTTGAGTTATGAGCATGGTTATTTGAATGATTGTTTACACACAGGTGATCATTTTCATAATTGATATTGTGAACATGATTGCAACCGCTCGTTAATTTCTGATAATTTCATGGAGATGGTAGTGAGTTGCTGCGCTGGTGATAAATAAATAAAACCACTTGACATGGGGAGGGGGTGTACGTCTTTCGTGTGAGGGCTCAAATGAAAGCTTATGACGAAAAGGTTTCAAATATGGCGCCTTCGGACCACAAAACCGTCCGGGGGGGGGGGGGGGGGGGGGTTTGCAAAATATATGCATCTTTCGAGTGAGAGCTCGGAGGTGGATGAAGTAGTTGACTCTTCCCCTACCACGGGCTGTAGCCCATATCGGGGAATAATTTCCACTTTCATATAGCTGCAAATACATTTTTACATGTATATATATTATTACTGTATTCGTCAATTAGTACTTGTAACATACTATTATTGGTTTGTTGCGAGAATACTAAACTTATTACTACTACCAAAATTATTGTATATCATGAAAATAAAAAATAAATCAATAAAAAAACAAACAAATAAAGCTTATGACGAGGAGATTAAAAATACCTATGGAGCTGGTGATAAAGAAATAAAACAATTTGACATCGTAGTGATAAGATACATCGCATGATCTGACTCATATATATATGCGGGTTTCAAGGGTTCATGTGAAACGTGGGAGCTAAAACACATTCTGTGGTTCAACAATTTAATTTGAAGTATGTAAATAGAGGTAACCGGAGGTCCAGGGGCTTGCCCCAATATCCATGCTGCCCCAAAATTCTCTCATGAGGCAATTCTGCACCCTATCAGTGCAGTTTCACGTCAATATTTGCTCATAAGGCCATGCTGCACAAATAAACTCCTATCATTCCTACGTTAAAATTCTCTCATGAGGCAATGCTGCACCCCATCAGTGCAGTTTCACGTCAATATTTGCTCATAAGGCCATGCTGCACATATAAACTCCTATCTTTCCTACGTTAAAATTCTCTCATGAGGCAATGCTGCACCCCACCAGTGCAGTTTCACGTCAATATTTGCTCATAAGGCCATGCTGCACAAATAAACTCCTATCTTTCCTATGTTAAAATTCTCTCATGAGGCACTGCTGCACCTCATCAGTGCAGTTTCACGTCAATATTTGCTCATAAGCCATGCTGCACAAATACACTCCTATCTTTCCCACGTTAAAATTCTCTCATGAGGGAATGCTGCATTCCATCAGTGCGTTTTCATGTCAATATTTGCGGAGATCTTTGTTTCTAAGGCCTGTAATGGGTGAGTAATTCCACGTTCCCGTTTCTTGTAACAATGGCCGACTCTGATGTTATTCCTGGAGATATTCAGCTTTCAGGATATCTCCTGGGAGTAGCAGATAATCGCATAAACCCAGACAAGAAACCCCCCCGCCCACCATTACTGACTGCCCTGAGTACATTACTTTCCCACATTGACACCATAGACACAATGGGCAATAAATATTATCTCTTACCACTATATGAAATAACCATTCACCATCCCTGCCGATTTCGAGCCTTCTCCTCTACTCTGCCCCCTCGGTATTGCTTTTGGACTGCCCTGAGAGTATGATGGATGGGTTGTCCCCCTTCTCGCTTCTTGTATCTGCCGCCTCCGAGGTTATCCCTGAAGCTTTGCAGCTTTCAGGTCCTCTGGGTGTAGCAGGGTAATCGTCTCAACCCTTGGAATGAGGAACTACTCCATTTCGTCATCTCTTTGTCATAGCGCTATTCTTCACATTCGTTTGATGCTTAAACGGCTGTTAGATTCCATAATGTGGTAAGTTAACAGCCTAATCTTCTACCCACTCGGTGACTCTTAACGTGAAAGTCAACCCTGTTTGAAAAGCTGCCGATGGATCTGGAAACATTCTCTGTAGCAGATATCAAATTTTTGACTAGTATCATTATTCCGTCGGTTATGATCCCAGGTCGTGATTCCAGTGGTGGGCGTTCACCAAGACGCCTCAATTCACCAGCGAGCTAGTGTCACGTTTTGAAGAGTTTGACGACACTGAGTTTTCGAAAAGTTTCCGGCTAATCAGTGACAGTGCTATCAATAGATTGGGCCTCAAAAAGCGAGGACCGCAACTTGATATGGACAGGCTTGCATACCTTTATCACTAGCACACAATATTAACGTACAGATATTTGATAATAGCCCGATCTTGGAGGTCATGGACCTACGAAACAATCTAGTTTTTGGAACTAGCAGATATGGAAGTGAGCCGGATGTAAACTGGGTACACAATGAAGTCTATGAGGTTATTATTCGGTAATCATATCTCTTCTTCCTTCTTCATATAGGATGCTGCTCGCTTCGCTCGCTTGAGGAAGTTATACTGCCCACCCAACTTGGCAGACGTTTTTTTTTCAGTTGGGAATTATTACAAACAAATTAAATCTTATAAAACTACGTGGAACCTCGAAAAGTTTATTCGGGGATGTTGCTCGCTTCGCTCGCAAGGTATACCTGTATATGTGTAGGACAAAGTCCGTATTTATTATTTGAAATGGCTCTCGCTTCGCTCGCAAGGTAGGTACCTATGTAGGCATACCTGCTCGCCCCGCAATGTTGTGACATCGAACCCTTCACGTCAATTCTTGAGCCTTCTCTCGTCCACGGCAGAATCATTTTAATCGCTTTGCTCGCTTCTGCTCGAAATTTGACCGAGTTCTCGTCACTTTTTTCGATATTCGATTTCGGATTAAGATTCGGCGGACCCAAAGCTGTATTTCGCCCGCGAAAACCGTTCCGAAAAACGTACCTTTATGGGGTATATTTTAATTGGAAAAAACCAAGTTTTTCGGCGGACTTTTCGAGAAAACGGGTCCGTACTCTCGCATTTTTTGACGCATTTCCCGATACTTTTTTCGCGATCCGATCGCGCCGTCGTCTTCCTCGTAGGAAAACCTACGAAACCCGTATTTTTCCGGAATTGTCAACGGCCATTTAGAGGGGTAGGGGAAGCGGGGAAGTCCAAAAAGCGCACATTAATCGGAACTTCGACCCCCCTCCCGCCCTACGGCCCTTGGTTCGGCTGGGATTAGAAAATTTTAAATTCGCTCGCTCCCCCTATCGGAAAATCCCAAGAAGATCCCCCCACTCGGTGACTCCCCCCACTCAGCTGTTTGGCCGTGCATAGACACGACAAACAGACAAACAGACGGAGTTTCATTCTTATTAACCTGATCGCTCCCACGGCCGTGTTTAAGCGCAAAACAACAGCGTCGCCGTCCTCCCAGGCCCGTGTTTAAGCGCAAAACTCCGATACAGCCCCTGGTCCCATGGCCGTGTTTACGCGCGAGCCGCACCATCACACGATTTGAACTCCTCTGCCATCTATCTGCGAGGCTAATGAACTTATTTTTTAGATAGTGTTTACTTGGGTATCCGAGAGACATCGCTGACGTCATAATCGGCCTTGTTAGTTTTAGTGTCACTCGGAAGATCGCAGAAAGTAAACATCAGAAAGAAATTAGAAAGACGGATGGGAAACACACTTATTCTCCTTTGCAAAACAATAAACAACCATAGTGCATTCCGTTTATTCATAAGCTGAATCGTAATCTTAATGACTATATTCAGATGTTGAAAATAGAAATCTATAAACAAAAAAGACAATGTAACTAGCGAAACATTGTTTGGTTATGAGTTATGATGAAACTTAATCCACACAAAGAAAAAAAAAAAAAAAAACGGGGAAAAAACTTGTATTTCAAAGAAAAACATTAAGTGAACACTTTGCTTGTCTAAATGTATCATGAAGTATGACGGGATTGGCGAAAATAGAGGGGTGAACGCAGCGCGAAATCGTCGGGAAAAGGCTGAAAAAGCTTGGGCTGGAGGGGTCAGACGGCACCACAGTGTCGTGGGCTGCAGCGGGAGGCGGGCGCGCGATCGCTCGGTAGCTATCAGGTTAATAACTAGCCGCTCCGGCTCGCTACGCTCGCCTCCACGTCCAGCCGGGGGGCAAGCCCCCCGGACCCCCCCTTAGGTTGCTCGCTTCGCTCGCAACGTGTGGCATGTAGGGAATATTGCTCGCTTCGCTCGCAAAGTCTGGCATGTAGGATATGTTGCTCAGTTCGCTCGCAAACGGTAGATCTCTAAGGGTAGGTTTAACTTCTGTAGGGGATGCTGCTCGCTTCGCTCGCTTGAGGAAGTTATACTGCCCACCCAACTTGGCAGACGTTTTTTTCAGTTGGGAATTATTACAAACAATTTAAATCTTATAAAACTACGTGGAACCACGAAAAGTTTATTCGGGGATGTTGCTCGCTTCGCTCACAAGGTATACCTGTATATGTGTAGGACAAAGTCCGTATTTACTATTTGAAATGGCTCTCGCTTCGCTCGCAAGGTAGGTACCTATGTAGGCATACCTGCTCGCCTCGCAACGTTGTGACATCGAACCCTTCACGTCAATTCTTGAGCCTTCTCTCGTCCACGGCAGAATCATTTTAATCGCTTTGCTCGCTTCTGCTCGCAATTTGACCGAGTTCTCGTCACTTTTTTTTATATCCGATTTCGGATTCAGATTCGGCGGACCCAAAGCTGTATTTCGCCCGCGAAAACCGTTCCGAAAAACGTACCTTTATGGGGTATATTTTAATCGGAAAAAACCAAGTTTTTCGGCGGACTTTTCGAGAAAACGGGTCCGTACTCTCGCATTTTTTTAACGCATTTCCCGATACTTTTTTCGCGATCCGATCGCGCCGTCGTCTTTCTCGTTCAAAAACCTACGAAACCCTTATTTTTCCGGAATTGTCAACGGCCGTTTAGAGGGGTAGGGGAAGCGGGGAAGTGGAAAAAGCGCACATTAATTCTTACTTCGACCCCCCTCCCGCCATACGGCCCATGGTTCGGGTGGGATTAGAAAATTTTAAATTCGCTTATACACCCTATCGGAAAATCCCAAGAAGATCCCCCCACTCGTAGATCCGGCCCACTCAGCCGTTTGGCCGTGCATAGACACGACAGACAAACAGACAGACAGACAAACGGAGTTTCATTCTTATAAATAATAGAGATAGAGATAGAGATAGAGATAGAGATAAAGGGCATAGCGTAAGTTCATGTTCCCCATTCTCCACTAAACTCGGAATTTGGCAGTCCTCCGACTAAATTAACCAGTCCATGACCAATTCTAACTTACTAACTGCACCATATCACGTCGGGGCAGCTGAAATTTGGAGAATCTGGGTTTTCTCGATAGGTACCAAATTCATGGTACTTGGTAGTTGGTAATTGTACGCCCTTTTGGTTTATTATTTCCAATAATAAGAATATGTGATCGTGTAGCAAAAAATTTTTATAACCCCCCCTCAAACTTTGTCACTTTACGTTTCAAGGTGCGTAGAATCGAAATTTGAAATGTCCGTCCGCCGTCCACCGTCCGCCGTTCGCCGTCCGGGCCATAAAAGGCCTAAGAATTGACTTAAAAAACCCGTTCTTTCGCACATAGACTCCATTTGGGGTCTAGTTGGTCCTAACGTTTAACCATCCCGATCGCTTTACTCACATAGATGCTATGGGCCAAAAACGGCCGAAAAAGTGTCTTTTTCAAGGATTTTGTGTGGTAGACTTACGCAGGCACGCACGCCTGGCATTTTTTGCAGGGGGTCACGGTGGGTGGTGAGGGGTGGTGAGCGGGGGTTGGAGTGAGAGGAGGCGCCGCGGCACCTTGTAGTGGGTACGGCGTTTCTTCGAGGCATGAATAATATGTTTTTTCTAGGTCATATTTGTGTGTTAATACCAATGCTTTTCCTACGCATATTTAATTACATATCCTCTCGACTTTTCGTACGTACTTTGATAATGATATTATTAAGGCAATAACTATTTGAATAGATAGGAGCTCAAATCGAGAAATATAAACGTGCGTATATAATTATAGAAGTATAGGTTGTGGCAACTGGAAATAGGACACGCCGAGGAGTCTGGACGGGCCTTATGACGTACCTACTCAAGCCAACTAAAACTACGATCATACTCAATTGAAAAAAAAATAAACCTTTGTGAAATAATTTGCAGCATTTTTTTTAATGCTTCCTGGTCGTACCAAGATTGCGATTCTCCATAGATAAGAAATTTTACGGTGGATATAGCGTCTGGTAAAGGTACTGGAAAATTTTCAGGTTGTCGTTGACGCTTGCAAGTTGACTCATATTGATCGACGAAAAAAATAAGTATTTTTACCAATCAACCCTCAAAATTTTGATCAAAACTTGTGTTTTGTATCTGTAAACCAATTTAACGTTCAAGCATGCGTAGTAGCCAGAGCTGTAGTTCTAACCACAATGAATTTCATAAGAAACTGCTTTGAAAATACTTCAACTTCTCCCCAATGATGAGTTTTGATAGGATGAGAAAAACTAGTAACATCAAAATATGTACCTGTAGGACATAATATAATAGAACCCGACAAAATCTCTGTAAAATTCATCAAAATTTTACTTGGTGATGTTTTGCAACACATCAAAGGCAAAACAATGCAACGCATGTTTGACTCATAAAGAAATTCAGATTTTGAAGGACAGAAAATGTTCACATGTCATTCAATATAACCAAGTATTCCAGTTATGGTAGTGATATTGCAAAATGATATTGGAGGTTTTTAGGGCATCTGCAGATTCCAACAATATTTTTGAATAATATTAATACTTCTCCCTATTGGCTGAAAATAAAATGTCAATCTAAAAACTGCTGACCATTCAAAATTTCCAACCCCTCAGTAAGCTAATTGAATCTTTATGTAGCCTGAATTATTTTGTAACTTGATTCTTCAGGAGAGTTTTCGATATTCATTCTTATATGAGGCATCAGTGCAATTTTTATGATATTTAGGACTCTTCTTCTCACCAACATGATTATAATGGCGATGTCTAGTTTTTCATTATGACTTAGGGTATTAATCGTGGAGGTTATACGAGGTTTCCTTGATGTATTACCCTGTACAACATTCGGTTTCATTCACGTTTAAGTTGACATTCTTTCTTTTGTTTCAAAATGCGACCTGAAGAGTTACTACAAGAAAACTACTGTGGACTATCCATTCGTATCAGTATTATTCACCTTTATTATTTCTTACGTTTTTCTCGAAGCAATATCCCAACTTTTCCAACATGCCTCCAGCTCTTTCCAGTTCTTGTCCTCTATAAAAATGAGCCACGTGAATCTCGAAGCACAGCTAAGACGAAGTGTTGTTCGCTCCCAGCGACGTATTTATTGGACGCAAGTCCTGTTTTTCTTCCCTCTCTTATGACCTACACTTAGGGCACATTATGACCCTCCTTCACTTCCCCCTTTCATTCACCCCCTTTCTCTTCACCCTCTTTATCCTCACCCTCTTTCTCCTCAACCCCTTTCACTTTGCCCTTTCACCTCCCCTTCGCATCGCCTCCACTTTAATATATTTCTTTGGCGTGCCCGCTCTTCCCACTACAGTTTCCCATAACTTGGTTTGCCCCGCTGGGGACCTGAGGGCAATACTGTGGATCTCGCCGGGGGGTTCGCTTTCTTCCTCTCAGCTAAGTA
This sequence comes from Adelphocoris suturalis, assembly GCA_030762985.1. NCBI lineage: Eukaryota > Metazoa > Arthropoda > Insecta > Hemiptera > Miridae > Adelphocoris > Adelphocoris suturalis. The sequence goes on from CM061043.1 coordinate 109,246,354, forward strand.
ACTCTCCCGTTCATCGAGGGCACTTAAGTGTTTGAAATCGCCATTTTTTCGCCGTTATTGCGACCCGTAGTTTTTCAGCTCCGACCTTGACTCGGGGAATCATGGCCGTTGTTGCCACTTATGACCTGGGGCCGTGATTAAAACCTTGGAAAAGATACGGAATCCATGGTAGTGAAAATACATAAAGGAAAACAATAAATAAGTTGACACAACAACACAAGTATCTTTATATAGTCTGTTCGTGGCGTTAGAAAGATAACGACGTGGCAGAAATGTATAAGGCGATAAATAAGTTTGAAATAACCTTGGTGCTATAGAATGGAGCTAAGCAGTTAATTAAATTGATGATTGTGTTGCTTATCAGTTGGTAAATGTATAGTGTGTTAAGATTTGTTCTGGTCTACTACAATCTGTTTGGATTTGACACATAGAAACGTTCACGTAGGATTGACATATAAAGTTCACGATACAGTTGTACCGGTTTGATAACTTCAGAGTTGCCAAGAATTTCTAAGAGTGTTTCTGGCCTTGGTCATAGAATCTCTATGCTAGGAATCAGTTGCATGACCAGCTGGGATTTCCAACAATAGAATGATGGGATTCAGAAGAATCCAATATCTCCTTCCAACAGATGGACGTCGGGTTACAGACTCCTCAAGCATCTTGCCTTCAGTTGTCCCCCAGATTAAGTCTACCTGGAAAGATTTTTCTGGGAGGAGTCCGTTACTCAGTCCAAGTCCTTGGATTGCCCAAGTTCCTGTTTTGACCGACAGTTAGGCTTGTGTTCTACTGTTCTGACCACATTTCCAACTAAGCAGGTTGGTACCCGAGTTTTCGGCAAAGCCACTCAAATCCCAATTCCAGGACGTGAATAGCAGTTTCGTTTACACGCTGAAGCAATACCCTCGCCAATCAAACCTCGGGGAGGGGTGGGAAGCAGGCTGTTGGCTATGAAACAATGTCAAAATGTCAGTGTTCAACGAAAATGTTGGAGTTCACTAGGAAATGTCATCAGTGTTACAGTTCTGTAATCCTCAGGACTTGCAACCAAACATAAAATTACATGGAAGGCCAGTAACTACCCTATTCTACTCCCTATCTTTCTGCCTCACACTGCATTTTCCCTACAATACGTATATATACCGAATGTAAGCAAAGAATGAGCTATAGAGGTTCATTTCAAGTAGCGCCCGTTCACTTGATTCCTTCGGGAACCTTCCTTCCTCAGGTGCAAGGGGAAAGAAAGGCTGTATAAAAACGAAGTCCCTAGATCAGGGACTATTAGTAAGGTTCAATTTGCTCTCAACTAGAGTTCAAATACAGGTAATATTTGTCACAGGACCTTCCCCACTACTCACTCAGTGTTCAAAATATGTGCTCAAGGTTTTATTTCGCTACCATGTCTAACTACGGTTATTAGGCACTAGCTTAATTACTCGAATACGAGTATAGGTAGTCAAGATATCCGCCTCAAATCTTTTTCTCTTTACATCTCACTAAAAATTGTGCGATATCCTTTACGGAAACGTTGTCAACCTCAAAGAGTTTGAAGTCTTATATTAGATTCAAATAGTAAATTCAACTAGTCCAAATAATGTATCGAGTGGGATGGTGAACAGTCTTCACTGGCTTGCTTCAAAAGTTGTGGATTATGTTGGTATTCAGTTGCTATTGAACACGGAAAAAACAGACAGCTGAAGGTGAAAACCAATGAAAGAGAGGTGTAGAGGAAAAGAAAGTACCTAACAAAGAAAGTGGTTCATTTTGGATTGATCAGAAAATGGTGCGCAAGATCAGATTCCAAAAAACTTGTTAAAAAAAAAAAAAAGCTTTAAAAGATAAGCGTGTAGGTACACCAGTTCCCGATTTCCACAACACTGTACATTCACAACACGACTTTCACGACGCCACGCTCCGAGAAGAACTCAGCCCAAGAAATCACAAACTACCTTCGAAACGTGATATCTGTTGAATGTCATCTCTTGACTTTTCTCATAGAGGTTGGTTAGAATTCTTGTTAAATTAAATGGTTGCATTATTTTGAGGAGGTTTTTCTAAAAATGCTGTTACCCATTTCGTTACCCGAAATCTCTAAATCTTACTATCTTTTGTGGTGATTTTCCCTTACAACCAATGCGTTTCTAGCAGAATTTAACTCATGTCGTTTTCATTGCACAATAATTGTACTCTATTTGATCGAAAGCTCTCGATTTATCTGACTCGATCATGTTAACTACTGAGCAGTACGTGGCCAAAGATCTGATGTTTAGGCGTGATTGTGTGAATAATTGTTTACATACACGTGATGCTTCTCTATTAATTTTTTAAACATGATGTAAACCATAATTGGGAAATTAGGAGGCTGCTAAAACGATGGACTTTTTATCATTTAATAATGATTGACAGGACGTTTCCATTTGTTTTCGTCACGTCACGAGCGTCACGTCACGGTGGGGTTTTCTATTGATTTTCACGTACAACCAATGCGTTACTAGGGCGTTAGGGGCGTTAGTGTAACTCCCTTAGTTTTCATATTAGGAAAATCGTTAGCCACTTTTTGGAATGCTCTCATTTTATCACAGCATCTCATAATCCCTAAGCCTCTGTGGTGTCAAGAAAAACTGATTTATTACGCTCAGTTATAAACTAATATTGCTAAGTAACCATAATGAACTAATAATGTGTAAAATTAATCATTATTAAATGATCTGACAGTCGAACCGTAGGTCTACCGTCCGTTTTTTGATAAGTTGAGTGAGCTAAATTCTCTCCTGTTCACCCTAGGAAGTTAAAATTTGATAGGGAAACTCTTTGGGACATTAAGGGTTAATTGAAATGATGAGCTCTCTTGATCAGTTGAGTCAGCTAATTTCTCTTCTTTTCGCCCTAGGAAGTAGAAATTTGATAGTGAGGCTCTCTGATACATTTTGAGACGAATTGCATGATGAGCTCTTTCCTAATCAGCTGAGTGAGCATTTGTTATGTTTCTTCGATAAGGCGTTTGGACCACCTACTTAGTGCCAAAGTACTTATTCATGTCACAATGTGTGAGCTTGAAGCGTAGATATTTAGTTTTTTTCAGGTAGGAGGGGAGAAGAGTTAAAACACAATTACTATACGAAAGTAGACTAAATCCTCTAAGTTCGCAGTCTTGTACCGCAGTGCAAACAACGAATCAGTTTCTTTACATAAGATCTCGGCGATTTCCTTTTTGGAGTCTTGTTTCCAGGGTTTAGATAATAAATTAATTTATTTTCTCGGTGAACTCTTAACCGGAGTCTTGTATCCGCCTCAAATCGTAAATTCAATCTTTCGCTAGTCCTGTATCCCCCCGAAAACCAATAAAATAATTTCACTGCTGATATAGACGATATCTCCTTGGATTTAGTATCCGTCTAAGAAACTCGTAAATTTATCTCGGTCCTACCCTATGGGTGAGATCATCTATGGAGTGTTGCATCCACTTTACAATAAATTCCCTGTTCCCTATTCATGGTTCACATGTTATCAACAAACATTGCCACAACAACCTCATTAGGCGTTCAAATAAAAACGTGAGGTTGAAACCCTACTCCAGTTAAACGTTAAAAGTTATTGTACGATATGTAAGGTCTATAAACCAAGAAATTTACGAAAACTACACACCTCAGAAGAATTAAGGGATCACTTTTCCTTGGAGACCAAAAAGACCCCAGATCAATCGGACAACGTTCACAGTATATTTCATGATTAGGTACCTCGAGCTCCGACTTGAGCCAAAACAGAATGAATCGCGCTTTTCCATGATTATCAGCTCTAATCCGAGAACAGAATAATACATCGAAATTCTGGCTCCGCCATCGTGTTCAGCGCTAAAGAATCGTTGAAATTGAGCGTCACTCGATAGAAAATGGAAATTTTTTTTCTATGAATCCAATGACATCCCTTGGGTAAGACCAAAAATTTCTGGATTTTTTTCTGATTTTTATTCGCTTAAAATTCAGTATTAGACACCCCATAAACACTCCAAGTTTTGCAATATCTCAAACATTGTGTGAAAACATTAGGGAGGAAAGGGTAATTTATTTCCAGAAAAATGTTCAGATTTAATTCTGTTTTGGCTTAAATCGGAGCATGATATCGCTGGACTTTCTCCGTGTTTAAGAAAAAACCAAAAGAACAGGGTGAATCCCATCTCCATTAGATACTGAATCATGAGATATAATGTCAACTTTGTCCAACTAATCTCTTGTCTTTGACTTCTACAAGGAAATGTGATCCCTTAATTCTTTCGAGGTGTGTATGTTCATAATTTCAAACATGAGACACCACCACAATATAGATTGAACTGCAGAGGGAACTAAAACTGCCAAAAATCACTTTCATGGGTCGTTTAAAGCGAAAGTAAGGAAGAGCGTTACCTTTCGCAGTTAAGGGGCAAGCGAGATGGGGGAACTGTTAGAAGTTGGTTATAAAACTTCTGGAAAGCTTGTTATTGTAGTTTCTAATGGGTTTGGAGTTCCAGAGCCTCCCAAAAAAAGGGAGATCAATCACTTTTTGACAGGAGTTTAACCATTTAAATCGAAGTCAGGGCTGGAAAGGGTTTTTCCGACCTCTTCCTCCATTCTTTTACGTCAGAACGAGTTGAATAAGGCGCTTCAGATTGTTTTGCCGGGAAAAGATTTTGGAGTCCTTTCTGTAGTTTGGAGAAACGTAACATAAAATCCAAGTTTTTTTCCACTTTGAATAAACGGGAAAGGTAATTAAACTGTAAATTTTCATCGAACAGAATTTTGTTACGGAATTAATCTAACATAGAACGGTCTCCAACATAGATACTCAATGGTCTCGGTATCGCCCCAGGGCACGTGTGAATTTGTTGCGATGCGTGCAAATGGAGAGTTCAGCGCAGAACTACTGCTGATGGAGAAATGGCTAAGTTATCAGTACACAGTACATAATGTGAATATTTCAAATATTAGGTATACCATTTTTAAAGGATAATTCGTAGTTTTTGTGTACACAATAAATGGAATGATATTTGCTGATGTACAGAGGTTCTAACTATTTGTATTCCGAGTAGTTGAATAAACGGGAAAGGTAATTAAACTGTAAACTATCATCGAACAGAATTTTGTTACGGAATTAATCTAACATAGAAAGGTCTCCAACGCAGATACTCAATGGTCTCGGTATCGCCCCAGGGCACGTGTGAATTTGTTGCGATGCGTGCTAATGGAGAGTTCAGCGCAGAACTACTGCTGATGGAGAAATGGCAATGTTATCAGTACACAGTACACAATGTGAATATTTCAAATATTAGGTATACCAAAGGAGAATTCGCAGTTTTTTTTTGTTTTTTTTTACACAATAAATGAAATGATATTTGCTGATGTACAGTGGTTCTAACTATTTGTATTCCGGAGTACAATCCGATGGAATTTGAGAAGAAGGAAAATTTAGTAACGAAGGTTTGTCACATCTGTCTTATTCAAGACGAAAACAGGGTTCGGAATGTCATAGGTACTCCTGCTGGGTGTGTTAGATAGGAAAAATATCGGTTTGTATACGCTACCTTTGAGGCTAGGCTCACACCTCTGTATCACCGCACCAGCATAGGGAGGGAGCCAGGACTTGGAGGTAGGTTTATCACTGCTGCCTGCCATGATAATATTATTTACACCTCCAAGTCTTAATACCCTACTAGGTGTATGGTAAGGTAAGGATACGGTATGGAAAGGTATCGTTGGGACGATTGGCATTGGAAGTTTCGTGAATATTTCTCTGCCGTTGCTACCCCTATTTGCCTATACAGACCTTGTGCCTACGAAGCGTAGGTCAGATAGGCTATTGGGAACCTCAACGGCAAGCAATATGTTCTGTTTATTGATAAATATGACTGTGCCCGTTTTGACAGATGCAACTCGGGAAGAACTTTGTTTTGACAATGAGAAAACCCCGTTTCAAATTAACTGGATAAGGAAAAAGGACCCACATCATTAAAATTCTGCAAAAAGCGAGAAGATAGCTTGCTATTTACGCCTTCAAGTCATCGGATACGAGGAAAGTTCCCAAGGTCTTTGCAAAATCGCAGATTCGAAAAAATGTTATTCACAATAGCTCAACGGGTAACTGAAGGAATGACTTTCCAAAGGTAACGCAAATTGAGGTACAGAAATTTGACGAACTGTATCGTTGGAGAACTGATTTGAGACAGACACAACTTATTGACAATGTCAAAATTGAGGCACAACGGGCTACTGCTCCAGGCCAACATTGTTGAAACGACCGTTTTCTGGCGCATTCCTATAAACATGTTGCCCAAGTAACGTTTACTATATAATTTTATGTGTGGAAGAAGGAGAGGAGAGGTTAGGAAATTGATCTTGAAGATGATGATAGTTAAATTAAGATGTAGGTTCTAATCGAATGTTAGGGTGTAAATTATTTTCTCATTATTTCTCGTCCCTTTCCTTTACTTTTTATACCAGACAACTTAACCTAACCTGACACTTAACAACTTACCCTCGTTAATGTACGTGTTACAATTGAATATACGTATCTTGAAATGTGTACAAAAAGATGTGCTCGCAAAGTGTTTATATTCAAGTATTCTGTTTAGGAAATGGCCTTGCATTTGTTTTGATCGGTGCGATCAAACTGCACAAGGTCGTTCTCAAAATTCAAGAACCCTAAATAATTGGTCGAAATGCTCATATGGTTAAGTCGAGGATAATGTCGAACTGTACAGCCTAAAAAACAGTCCAGAACACCAAAATATACGCATTTTGACCTATATGTCATAATAATCTGATTTCTTTCTAAGGAATTGACTACTTGATGTTATCTATTTTTGAGATGCAAGCTTGCGAGAATCCATATCACCAAATGCTATACTCATATCATTCTATAAACTTGAGATCAACCGATTATAATGGACCGTAGGGTCTACCAGCACTGCTTGATCATAGTCCCGGTGGCTCAGAAATAATCCGCTTACTAATTTCTTGACCACTCGCGCAGTTCGACCCTGTGAGTCTGGGAACCACCACAATGTTTTTATTCATTGTGTGCATAAATACTTCTGTCCCTGCTGATGCGCCACCGATCGCTACATCGCAATGCACTGGTGTCTATGAATGAGTGAGTGAAACTTTTCTTCCATTCACTTTATTTTTAGCGTCTCCCTCTAATTTGACGCTTCCCATGAAGTGAATCTCATGAATAAATAAATCCTCCCCTTTAACCAAGGTTGAAAATCAACGACCGTTTTGTCTTTTCCCGTACGATGTTCCGTTCTGTAAAATTCATTAAAGAAAGAGAAGATTTAGAGACGGAAATTCACGACAGGACAACTTACCGGCACACAACTGCTTCACGAGTAGCGGTTTTCTGATCGATTTATCGTTGAGTGATGCTCGGAAATATTAACGTGACCGGCAACCGGGCCGCTCGTATTTATTTTATTTGACCCGCGAATAACTCGCGGAATCAAAAGCTCTCTCGGTTATTTTTGTTCGGGGCGGGAAAAAGCGGGCTATAGAGAGGTCGAGCAGGGGATAAATAATGGGGCGGTCAGTGTGGAGTCTCAAACCCTGGAGGGAGGAAGCAGGTTGAGCTGGTGTAACGCGGTTTATAAATTGATGAATGACCGGGACTGATAGCGTGACACCCAAACTGGCATTGATCCCACTCAGTTCGCTTTGCGTGAATATTTCAACTTCGACGCGACTTCGGGTTTCTGCCCACGTCCTGAAAAGGCGACGCCTCTTTTGTTTTCTGGAGGTGCATCCATTTGGCGACAGATGTAGATGAGGGTCAGACCCAACAACCGTCAGAGAAGTCGTTGCCTCAAGCGCGGAAGCCTGTTGGTTGCCACTATTCTAGGAGTTTTGTGTTTAATTATAACCCCATAATGATAGATGTGAATCCTTTCATTAAGCTGTTCAGTCGGATAGACCGCAGTGGGATTTGTGTTATATTTGGTTACATAGGTCCAGGGTGGTTGTTATTGACCGGCCCAAGTTATTGTCGTCCTTCTGTTAGATGTCAAGTTTGGTACATTACTTTCAATGATAGGTAAACCTCTTAAACGGATCGAGAAGAAGTTTTTGTTACCTTTGCTCAAAATTTTATGGTTTAAATTTCCAGATACGTACCTAGATTCCGGAAATTTAATTTTTAAAATTACGTTCAACAGTTTATTCTCCTAAAGGGCAAGCTTGTGTTTTCTTCCCTTATTCTCCACGATTACAAGGCTTTACATGCTTATTATACAGTTATTATAAATCAAACAATATGTCATATAGCAAAAATAAATACATTACTACTTTTGAATATATACAAACATAATCATGTCATTGAAATAACAAACACTCTGAACTCTTTTAATAATATCCAACAAACACTCGGTAGCTATATGTGGCCAACACAAACCATTCAACACTGCCTTACGAATCAATCTACAGCGGTCTGCTTCCAGTTTTGGACATTCGAAAAAAATTCAGCTCTAATTCTGCTGCACCCCCAGCCAGCAGCTGCATGAGCGATCAAGAGTACGGATGATCCCAAACCAAACAAGACGGGTCATGTTTCGCCCGTGGCTGGCCAACACTTGCGCCATATTTGAGGCAAACCTCACATTAATCCTAAATCAGGAGCTGACAGGAGGAAGACATTTTCTGATATGAGAGCCAATAGCGCTCGATGCCCATTACGTACCCAGAAGGTACATATAATGTACCTCCTCACTCCTCCTACTTATTGCGTCAAATTCCAGGACTAATATGCGAAATAACCATCCTGATGGAGGACAGCTCCTGATCAGCATTCTTCGCCGCACTCTCTTAATTTCCAGCCTCGCCAAGGTGAATTTTACGAAGGTCCATTCCTCTTGCCTCCTTCATCTGGATAATTTCTCTGATCTTCGATGCCACAAAGATATGAATTCTACCATCTTACTCTCAAATACTATGTCCATTGACATTGTCTAAAACAATGACTTTCCACCCGTTCACATGTTCCACTTCTTGGCTTTCAAACTACTCCACTGCTCATGAATATCTTCCAGCTCAGCTTGGTTACTAGAGCACCTATCCGAAAGCCCGAATCCACTCAGCATTTGTAGAAATTAATAAAATAATCATAGCTGTTCCAACTCTCCCATTCATCTTTCGTCTATCCGTGAAACAAAAGTACATGATGCCAGCCACCAACCAACTAGCTTCTTCCTCCTCCACATCTTCGACTGGTTGATGTCAACTGCGATGGTCAAATCGTATTGTATAATTCGAAGCTTTCTTAAAAGCAGAACTTAGCTTGACCTTTGACGAGAAGAAAACAAGTCTACTTGAGTATGATGAAGGACGCGTGTGGACATAAAAATAAAATTAAAAACAAAAACTATAGACCTAATTATGTTATTTCAATGGAATTCAAATTGCGTAAAATCCAAGTTTATTGGAAATCGTCTTTCCAAAATATAGACGGGCTACACTTTTGCCGTTATTTGAAGAGACATGAGTCGCAGGTACCAAAACCCATTTTCTTCAAGATGTGGCAACATCCCCTGACTCACCTTTTATCCTCCCATTAATTCCCGGATTCGAGATCCTGCAGCGAATAAGATGGAACTAATTCGCTCATTCATTTTCGAAATCCAAAAATAACTATTAAAATGTGGGTAGGTATATAACATTGTTTATTCTCATTGCTGGTGATCATCTGCTCTTCACTTCGAGAATATCCCAGCCCAAGAACAGCACATAAAATAATGTTGCTCACATAGAAATCGATTTGTGGCCCTATGTGCGCCTTTGGGGAACAAGAACTAATATTTGAAATTGGGTAATCATCGCTTGAATCACTTTCGCATGTATGTATTATTTGACTACCCCCCCCCCCCCCCCCCCCCCCCATAAATAGTTGTTGTTCTACGATAGAATGATCGAAATGACGAATGAATCACATTGTAGTCACATAAGGGGGTAAATTTTTGAATTAATCGCACATTAATTAAAGGCCCATTCAAGCCATCAACCACTACCGTTAGATTCCGATTAGGATCTGCTAGGGGTCGGCCTCGGGCAGCCTTTGAGAGTGCAGTGGCCCTCTGAAAATCCCAAGTCTCATCAAATAACGGCAAGGGTATTTTAAACGTAGGACACGTAAGTGTTTTGTATAACCATTGATTTTCTTCCAGTGGTTGTCGATTTATACCACGGGATACGTTAATTAAATATCATGTAGAAACCAGGGATCTGCTCAGAAGAACTACTTGAAGCATAAATAATAAATCTTTGTGATAGTTTGCAGTGTTTTTTGGTCTATGAATCGTGTGTGAGCGTTTGTGTGCGGACTGCCGGCTACATAACTATTATAATTTAGAAGGTAGTTTGACACAGAAGAAGTGAAATGGAGATCAATAAATTATGAACAATATATTATCGTTTGATGCAGGCACTAACTGCATGATAACACAGAATAAAAATCCTGAAGTTTTTTGATTCATACGAAATCTCTATTTGCGTTTTGAAGAACACGTGATGCATTTAAGAACCGTTTTTTTTTTTGTTTTTTTTAACGCATTTATTTAGATAGGTATTGCAATAAAAAAAAAAAGTTACACAAATCAGGAAATGCTACTCCCCACTATAAGTCGTAGACTTGTGCTGTGGGGAGGAGTAATACATAATCAGCACACTCATTCAATACCTTATTCAATAATCATCTTTTAAGTAAATATAGGTAAATTAGAATCAATTGGTAAATATACATCGGGTAAATCAGAATACATAGGAATTATTCAGTAACCATCTTAACGTTTTAATATTATCTAATGGGTCCAGATTGCCTCATTATTATATGTTTTTTTCAGTTCTTTTTTGAACTTTTCAATTTTAGAAATAGAGCGGAGCACATGGGGTAGGGCATTGAACAGTTTTGCTCCCCGGTAATCATACGCTCGTTGGCCATGGTGAGTCCTACGGAAAGGCAGTTTAGAAAGAAATTGTCCACAAGATCTTGTTATTCCCTCATCTAAAAATTTCAGGTGGTTGCTATGTAAATCCTTATATATTTTAATTATAGTTATCTTGTCAATTAGCTCTCCCAATTTGAGTATTGCGAACTCTTTAAAGAGAGCTTCTGTCGAATATCTTGTCCTTTTTTTAAGTAAGACTTTGATTAAGAGCTTCTGGGTCAGGAATAACGAATCAAGAAGGGACGCGCTACATCCTCCCCAACCAGATGCACCATAGATCATGAGCGACTGAATGAACGCATAGTATACCATTCTACGTCTATCAATATCTAAAAAGTTCCTCAGCTCCCTACACACATGGATCATCTTTCTCATCGAGGATGTCACTTTTTCAGGTGTTTGTCCCATCTTAGGTTCTGATCAACTTCCACGCCTAGGTATCGAACAGAAGCAACTTGTTGTATTACTTCACAGGTTATCTGTACATTCCGTTACTTATTAAAATTATGTTGGAATAAGATATCGCATTTCTGGTTCACCATCGTGTTCAGCTATTGAAAAATCTTTAAAATGAGTTGTCACTCGGCAAAAAATGGAAAACTTTTGGATTTTTTCCTGATTTTTATTCGCTTAACACTTTGTATCAGCCACCCCGAAAACGCTCTTCAAAATTCACTTCAATATCTCAAGAATTGTGGAAAAAAGTTAGGGGGGATTACTTTTGGGACACCCTGTATATGGTACGTGTTACGTGTTACCGGTTGAGATTTTACTAGTTCGGTGAATATACTCGTATTAAATTTATTGTCGGTTTCATTTTTCAACATAGAACTTGAGGAAGCAGTCTTATTTATTTGATTATTCAAATGGACCTCATCGTTATACCAAGAGGCACAATTCTTACGGTGGCTTCCAGAAGAGCGCAGAGCTTCAACGGACCATTTCCCATTGTTAGCTGAAAATGGCAGGAAGTCCTCAATGAAGTCGGAAACTGATCTTAATCCGCAGAAGCCAAGTCTGCGAGGAATGGTGCCAATGCATTATAAAGAGTTGGGGACCCTTCTCCGTGGTCTCTGTTCCTTCTCATTCAGCACCCAGAGGGTCCACGAGATTAGAATATCTTGGATACCCCAAGGGTTGAAAATAGTTTTCATTAAAACGTCGCCCGTCTGCAAAACTCCGTCCGAGGGACATATGAATGGCAGAGTCTGGCGGCTGTTCAGAGTTTATGGCTCTCGTTCCATTCGGACGATTCATTCGAAGTCAGCAACTCACATATTGCTTCATATGAGCCGAGAACAACGCGTTGTTTTATAACAATAAATCGTATTCGTAGCTGAGAGGGCATCGCTCTATATTTCTTTATTTCCTCTTTCAAAGGGGTAATTCATTGTTTTGTAGTTTATTGTTTTCAATAATGAAGCTTTCGTTCCATAACGATTGTTAAGATCTAGTTATTTGTATTACAACTCAATGCTGACAAACAAACATAAAAAAAAGAAAAAAAAAATTTGTCTGCCTAACAGTTTGAAGTGTTCCTCCCTAACCACTTAAAAAAAATTGTGCAAAATTTACCATTCACCTGAAAATGGTTTATCACTTTAAATCACCTTGAAGAAGTGATTATGTATACCACCAGTACAGCGAACCAGGACTCGATTCCTGATGAAGTTTGAGAAAAAAATTTATATATATATACGAGGGTAGATCAATTAAAACCGATTTTTGTTTATTGTAATCCTATTGAAAGAATTATACGCAAAACCAAATACATCTAATTTTCTAAATAACCGTAGCTTTTTTACACATTGTCCCCAGCGAATGGATTTTTTAAAATATTCTTTCCGCAAAACACGTATCCGCACAACCAATCGCGCACGCAACTGAAACGGTGGAAAAACGGCAATGTTCTCTTCCTCCATGAGTACATTGTGTTTATTCTTGTAAATATGTGATTTTTAGTGAATTTTACTTTAGCAGAGTTAGTTATTTTTATAAGTGAAATTAGCACAACTATCTTTGATAGATTTTAGAGGCGAAGTGATTTTATTTGTTGACAACACAACATAATAATCAAGATGTGAATATAACACATTTAACTAAATAAATTTATATTGGAGTGTCAGTTTGTATAAACAACACGTCCCCTCAAACTGGCAACTCCAAGTTCACTTGTGAAAAAATGATGTTTTGCTCCAGGCAACCCTTTTGTCAACACATCAGCAATCATGGATTCGGTTGACAGATAATGAAGGTGCATTGTGTGATATGAACATTGTCTTAGGAATTGATAAGGGATGTTGTTGTGTTTCGTGTCCAAATGCTGTGTCTGATACTTGGTTAGATAGTTTGCTTCTGGGCTGTTCATTGCATCTGTCACGGATTTGTCCGCAACTTTTTGCATTTATTTGAAAACGATTCTCAATGTCCACATCCTCATCCGCCAATGTACAATTCTGCGGTTGAACTGGCTTATAAAATTTCCGTGGTCTACCAGGATTTCCAGACCGAATGATCCGAGGCCTTCCCCTCCCTCGGCTGGAAACTACTGGCTGCTCATTGTTGGTAGTGGATGTTATCGGGCCAGGTTCTTCATCAGCTGTGTCATATTCATCAGCGTCTTCTAAATTTTGTTGTAGATTATCTCCTTCTTGTCCGTTTCTTGAATTTGTCTTCTTCAGTGGTATTGTAATTGATTTACTTTCAGTTGCTTCTTTCTTCAATTTCGTTTCGAATTCTTCATATTGATTTTCTTTCTGAAATTCATCCAGGAACCTTACATCTCTTGTTTCAGTTATTCTTCTTTCTTCTTCCAAAAATATTCTGTACGCTTTACATCTTTCCGAATAACCAAGAAAAATACACGATTTCCCTCGTGGCTGAAATTTTCCTTTGGTTGGTGATTTATCAAGAGCAACGCCCTTGCAACCAAATGTTCTAAAATGGGTTAGAATAGGGGGTTTACCTGTCCACATTTCAAATGGTGTTTTTCCATCCAAACTTCTTGAAGGACACCTGTTCCGAACGTGATTTGCAGTAAAAATGGCTTCTGCCCAGAATGATGGTGGCAGTCCTGACTGGATCAGCATACATCTCGCAGTTTCAACAAGTGATCGGTTTTTTCGTTCTGCTATACCGTTTTGTTCTGGAGTGTGTGTCACAGTCAATCTTCTGCCTATTCCTGCTTTATCTAAAAATTCATCAAACGCTTTATTTCTATATTCGCTTCCATTATCTGATTGTAAAAATTTTATACGACCCCCTTTTTGATTTTCAACTAAATTTTTATATTTTATAAATTCATTTAGAACGTCACTTTTGTTTTTCACAAATCTTACTTCACACCAACGTGTGTGGTCATCAATAAATGTTAAAAAATAATTTGAACCTTTCTTGGATGATGTTCGCATAGGTCCACAAATGTCTGTATGAATGATTTCCAGAATTTTAGAAGTTCTAAAAGATTTTGTTGGAAATGGCTTCTGTGCCATTTTCCCCCGTGGCACATACTTTGCAGGTAGATAGTTGTCCACTAAATTCAACTCCTAGTGCCCTACGGTGATTTACGATTTCTCTCATACTTCCTTCATTCAGGTGACCTAAACGTTGATGCCATTCTTCGATATTATTAATGTTTCTTTTTTGTGAAATTACACGGCAATTCTCGATACCTCGTTCTTCAACATAATATAAATTATTTTTACGTTTTGCGGTCAGTATTATTCTGCCTTCATCATTTTGAACTACAGCTTCGTTTTTCGTAAATACTACGGCATGCCCTTTATCAGTTATTTTACTCACTGACATGAGGTTTGTACGTAAGTCAGGTACATGTAGTGTATTATTTAGTGTCATAATTTTAACGTTTTCATCTCTAGTTATAGCTATTTTAACTGTACCTTTACCTTGAATTTTTGTCGATTCATTATTTGCGAGGTTTACTTTTCCATCAGAAATGGGTTCTCGAGACGTGAACGCTTCATCCTCGTTGCACATGTGGGAGCTGCATCCACTGTCCAAGCACCATACTCTGGAGTTGGTTTTCAAAGCGAATTCTTCAGTAAATAAGCTGTTGTCCCTTTCTTCTACTTTTCTTGCCTTTGGTCTGTAATAGCAGGAAGATGGTTTATGACCTCGCCTACTACAGTACGGGCAATTTCGGTTATCGATTTGCGGCCTATAAGCAGTCCATTCCCTATTCTGATAGTTTTGTTTTTCGTGGTTTTGTCGTTTTTCTGTATGTAATCTATTTTGATAGTTTTCTTCACCTTTAGAAGAATGTAGTCTATAATTATTATTACCCCTCGCTGTCATTGCCTCTAAATTCCAACTATTATCTATTCTAGCATCCCCTTGTTCTATTATTTTTATTTTCAATATTTCAGGATCTGGCAGTTCATCTCGCGATTCAATGGCGCATCTGAAGTTGTTATAACTGTCTGGGAGGCTATAAAGAAGTATTACAGATAACATATCAGGGTGTATTGTAACTTCCATCATTTTTAATTTATCTACTGCGTCAAAAAACTTTGCAAGATGATCCCTAACGTTGCCATCCTCTTTCATTCGATATAAAATTAATTGTTTTAATAAGGTGGCTTTCCTAGCAGGACCTTTGGATTGGTAAATACTTTCTAATTTCAACCATAATTCTCTAGATGTTATACAATCTTTTACTTGTTTAATCTCCGAAGGTGATATTGCTAAAATAATGTCCGCTCGTGCCTTCAAGTCGGTGTCATCCCATTCTTCTGCTGCTTTGATGGTATCAAGATTTCCTTCAATGACGACTGGACGTTTTTTCCTTCCATTGACATATCCGAGTACATCATTCTTGACAAGCAGGGCTTCCATTTGGACTTTCCAAGTGTCAAAGTTGTCTTTATTTAGCGTTTCAATTTTTACGCTCATGGTTGGTACTTGATTTATATTTGTACCTATTTATTTTTTACTACTTTTCAGTGGAAGCTTGCTAGGAGCATAACCTCTTGTAAATATGTGATTTTTAGTGAATTTTACTTTAGCAGAGTTAGTTATTTTTATAAGTGAAATTAGCACAACTATCTTTGATAGATTTTAGAGGCGAAGTGATTTTATTTGTTGACAACACAACATAATAATCAAGATGTGAATATAACACATTTAACTAAATAAATTTATATTGGAGTGTCAGTTTGTATAAACAACATTTATTTCCTCCGTGAGGCCGTGAGTACGCTGTGTTTTATCACAAATTCTCTTCCTCCGTATGTAAACTGTGTTTATTACAACTTCTCTTCCTCCGTGAGTCCGTGAGTACGCTGTGTTTTATCACCACTTCTCTTCCTCCGTATGTAAACTGTGTTTATTACAACTTCTCTTCTTCCGTGAGTACAATGTTTTTGTCACAACGTATCTTTCTTCGTAAGTACACTGTGTGTATCACAACTTCTCTTCCACATCTCTTACACTGAAGTTTCACTTGATAGGCACTGAGAATAGGAATGCGCTGTGGGCCCGTCGCCAATCTCAATGAAATATTTACTGGAGCTGCTTCATCGCTAATAAATCGACACTAACTTTGCCGTTCAACTCCGGCCAAATTTAGCCCATTTTTAAACTTTTTATATTTGCCTCGGAACTCCAAGGGCCCATTCAGCGCAACGCCATACGTGTCGACTCATTTTGGTTTATTATTTCCAATAATAATCCTATGTGATCGTGAAGCAAAAAATGTTTATAGCCCCCCCCTCAAACTTTGTCACTTTACGTTTCAAGGTGCGTAGAATCGAAATTTGAAATGTCCGTCCGCCGTCCGGGCCATAAAAGGCCTAAGAATTTACTTAAAAAACTCGTCCTTTCGCACATAGACTCCATTTGGGGTCTAGTTGGTCCTAACGTTTAACCATCCCGATCGCTTTACTCGCATGGATGCTATGGGCCAAAAACGGGCGAAAAAGTGTATTTTTCGAGACTTTGAGTGTTAGACTTACGCACGCACGCACGCCTGGCAGGCTTGGCAGGGGATCACGGTGGGTGGTGAGGGTGGTGAGCGGGGGGTGGAGTGAGAGGAGGCGCCGCGGCACCATGAGGTGGGTACAGCGTTCCTTCGAGGCCTGAATATATGTTTTTTTCTAGGTCATATTTGTGTGTTAATACCAACGCTTTTCCTACGCATATTTAATAACATATCCTCTCGACTTTTCGTACGTACTTAGATAATGATATTATTAAGGCAATAACTATTTGAATAGATAGGAGCTCAAATCGAGAAATACAAACATGCGTATATAATTATAGGAGGAAAGGTTGTGGTAACTCGAAATAGGACACGCCGAGGAGTCTGGAGGGGCCTCACGACGAACGCAAGCCAACTAAAACTACGATCATACTCAATTGAAAAAATAATAAACCTTTGTGAAATAATTTGCAGCATTTTTTTATGGAGGGACCCCAGTAAATATATCATTGTGATCAGTGCCGGACCCACCGCGCACTCCTTTTGCGAGTAGCGAAGTACTGTAATTGTTTTTTGATTGATAAGGTCCAACATGGTCGAGTGGTTAGCATTTATGTCTACTGAGTCGACGATCCCGGGTTCGATTCAAGTATGTCATTAAAGTTTTTGCTTCGTTTTCAACGCACGAAACATATTTTTAAACGTCATTTTCATCTAATTCTCCAACTCATCTGTATTTTACTAGAAGGATTGATTTAGAATTGATTTATTTCGCGAGCTTGCGTGCATTCACACCACCAAACTATACACAGCATTCTGATCTATTTGACCAACTAATGTTTGGTGATGGAAGGTGCTCTTGAAGTATAGTTTCTGGGAGGCCGCTAGAGCGCTCTCAAAATCCCTCCACCGAGATGAAGAGACAGACGCAAGTATAGCACGACCAACCATTTGCACCGCACGATATCGACACGTCGGCTGGTGTTAAAATAAAAAAGTAACGCCAACACTCCCTGGTGATAGTGGTGAGGTGAGGAGCTGTAGGCTGGTAAGCTCGAGATTCGACTCAATCTGATATCGGTTTCGGCATTTAAATTGTCAACGATACCTGAAATATGAAGAGGTGGAACAATGATATTTGAAGAAGGATATATACCCAGAAGGCGTTGCAAAGAACCGTTTTTCAAGCGACTTGGAAAGTTGGGTGACATCGAGCGTTGTGAGTAGTTGGATGAGTGAGCGCAATGGTAAGGGCCTCCCGTCCAAGTAGTTTTCACACTTCTTTACGGCGAACCCTTCAACACTGTTGGAGGTGAAGCAATAAGTAGCTTCAAGCGAAATCATCAGAAAAAATTCTGATCCTCCATTTGGAGGACAGCTGATGACGTGCGCGACGGTCGAGGCAGCCAAACGAAAAGCCTCAACCTGAAATGGTTGTTTACTTGACATTTTAATTTTTTTTCCTCTCAGAAAAAAATAGGTCACACAGTTGATTAGGGAAGAACCCATCATTTCAATAGTTTCTTAATGTACCACAAAGTCTCCCAATCACATTTCAATTTCCAAGTTTCTTTCCAGTACGATGGTGGTTGCGATCATGTTCACAAAATTAACTGAAAAAGATCACCTGCATGTAAACAATTATTCAGACAACCACGCTCATATCTCAAATTGTTGGCCAAGCACTGCACAATGGTTAAAATAATACGACTAGGTAAATTGAGAGCTTCCCAACGACTGG
Organism: Adelphocoris suturalis; assembly: GCA_030762985.1. Classification (NCBI taxonomy): domain Eukaryota; kingdom Metazoa; phylum Arthropoda; class Insecta; order Hemiptera; family Miridae; genus Adelphocoris; species Adelphocoris suturalis. The sequence continues at coordinate 109,264,993 of CM061043.1, forward strand.
TTAACGATTATTGTACGATGATAAATGCTAAAGATACAGTTCCGTAGCAACGATTTAGTTGTAAGCGACAATCATGAGAAAATAGAGCGTAACACAATAAATGTCACGTAACGGTAATTTTGTCTCATTTTTGGCCGGGTTATGATGGCCAAAACATGTACCATGTTGAAAAAATCCCGGGCCAATGTATGATTTTTGTGCTAAATTTCATAAAGTTCGGTCCAGTAGTTTCAAAGAAAAGCTACGGAGGGTGGACAGAGTCCCAAGTTTTGAGGTAGGAAATTTAAAAATTTTACTCTTGGCTGATTACAAAGTTTTATCTTTGAAAATATTATGCCGAAACGCTCAGAAATGTTCAATGCAAATTTTATCAAAAGTTAAACGCATTTGCTCTAACTTTATCTATCCCTGCTCAATCCAACCATGAACGTTATGAGCTTTTAGCTGCTTCAATTAGGTAATTTGTTTTTTTATCGATCTCCCTAATTGGACCATCTCCCATTTGAAAATGATTCGGAAATATACACAGCTGATATTATGGTGCATTAGCTAACCGTTGTGTGATCTCAGTATCGTATACGTGTGGGTATTGAAACTGGAGATTTCCTTACTTTCTCCAAGTTGTCAAATGTAGGATATCAGGCCCGGTCATCAGGTTCCTTTGTGACATTCAATTTAGATTTCTATTCAGAATTTTCAGTGACGACATCGAGTACCTGGTGTCTGGTGATTCATTAAGTTCAATTTACACTCAACTCAATGGTATACATAGAATCTGTGTTACTTTGTGTATCATTCTCATCTCGGATTCAAATATCTACACCTTCCTTGGCTGTAATAGGAGCGTAACGCACTAAATGTCACGTAACGGTAAATTTGACTCATTTTTAATCCGGTAATGTTGGCAAAAACATGTTCTATGTTGATATTAAAGGTTGATGTGATATCGTTCAGCGGATTTTCTTCATCAAATAAGTTCCTATGTACATACCTAGGATGCTGATATCATAAATGTGAGCCATTTTGGGTGAAATATTTGTGAAAGTTAAGCATGTTGGGAAAGTTTTATGAAGCCTTGGTGTGTTTTCTTCGTGAAAGAAAATCCTTCATTCCGATTGATTTTTCTTTTCTCGCGTCTCCTCGCACCATAAAACCCGTTATCAAGGATTTACTTGCGAATGGGGCTCCGGGACTGTAACCTAGGTATAGAGAGTCAGGAGGAATAAGGTTTCTCGGGAGGAATCCGAGAAATGCGGCAATAATCACGTGCAAATGAGAATTGGGGCCCTGACCTCCGTCCCGCAATCTCGCCCTTTTGTGATCCTCGGAGGGAACCAACTCCTCAATGGAGCAGCGAACAGATATTAATCCCCAGGGCCGCGAGGGGGAGAATTGGTGCCAATTCCGACCGTCCATAAAGCGTTTTCTCATCTTCACCCATCTAATAGATTACCTCGAGTCAATACTCGGGTTCCGGAGAACCTCCTGAAAACGAGTGTGCGGTCCCATGACGGGAAGTTCAATTCTATTAAGATTACCGACGACGAGCGCTTCTGGCATGATGAAATCTGAAATTCTCCAAAAGTATTAAGAGGAATAAAGAGTCCGAGGTAATTTCAATATCTCAACAATTTAAAAAAGCATACTGCCTAAAAAAAAAAAATAATTTTTGCAACAACATAAAATAAAAATTGTATTATACTTACATAGTATCATAATTTTATATATTTTGCTTCCCAACCTACCCACCCATGGAAAATTTGTTAACCCCAATATCAACATTTTCACTCCCATTTCACGTTTAAACCCCGTTTTTTTGTTGTTACCCCGTTCCGCCTCACGACCCAACAGCTTATTTTGGACACCTTTCTCGCTGGCAAACTACATGTACCACCACCCCCTGTTTAGACTCCCACGTATAGCCCATTACCTTCTAAATGAATGTTCAGATGTCAACCTTTTCAACATCTCTCTAGCCTCGCTTCGCTCGAAAGTGAAAAACCTGTGTCCTTAACACCATCCTTAACTTTGGACAGTAAACTTTCTTTTCTTCCATCTATTTCCTATTATATTTTATAGTATTATTATTTTATTTTTCCTACGCTATGTATTTTCTACCTATACATTTTCTATATATTATTTTCTATGTATTATTGAAATAAATAAATAAATAAATAGACCATTCTGAACAACTTACATTCTATGTCTATAGATGGTCATTGTCGTCAAATCAATACTTCACTGTGTGCATGCGCTTACGTAAATTATATCTAGCTTCACTTTGTCACTATCAAGTCGTCCGATATCGATAAAATTCGGAGGATAGCTGAGAGAAGATGATGTGTGATCAACCCATATCAATTTCAACATGATTGTATCATTAGTAGCTGTTGCGCCAGCGCGAATGTGAAATCTTTGTAACAACCTTTATTTCCACAAATTTCATCAGATTTTGATGAAATATTCAAAGAGCGTGCGGGTTAGCCGCAGTTAGTCCCCTATCAGTTTCATCATTGCCAAATCATTCCATTCTGCGTATGCGTTAACGTAAATTACTTCAAGTATCAATTTCTCGTTCCCTTATCGACCGATTTTGACGTTTTACGCTACACTTGCATTTACTATTTTCCAAGATTTTTTGAGATCATATAAAACATTTGAATGATCTATACATTCATGTTATGGATTCGAAAAATCAACGTGCCATGTCCTACTTGACAAACATTTTTTAAGACTTGTTTTATGAATTCCCCTCTATATGCGTCCGCTTTTGTGAAACTGTATCGCCAGCGTATGAATAAGGTGAAACTATTTTCGCATTAAAGAATGAAAAATAGAACCAATAAATTCAAATCATTAATCAAAATAAAACAAATAAATTTGTGGAAGTAGACAACAACTTTGTTACATTGCCATCAACTGTCCTTTTGTTATCAATCAAACCGTTCTCGATTGTTTTGAAACATACATTAAATTAATCAAGTTTCTACTGAAACACACCGATTTCACGCTTTTGCACCATGTGGTAGGTGGTGGTAGTTTTAACATGAATGTTTTTAGGCAGGGGGTCAAAAATTTTCGACACAAACACCAGCACGGGAATAAATTTTAATGATTTCCGCTTTCAAAAAGGAAATGTAACTTTGTCAGTTTTCATCTAACTGAAATTGTTTACCACTCGTTGGAAAGATCTCAATTTAAACAGAAATCTTAGGTTGCCTAAAAGGTTCCGAAAATAAAAGCAGCTGAGCTACACGCAAAGTCATTAATCCTCAATGAATAATAACGTGACTTGGTGATAACCAAAATGGCTTACTACGTGTTTCATTAAATAAGTGAAAAATGAAGGCGAACTCGAAAGATAATCGAAGATTAAATTTGAACCATTCCAAGACCTTTAACTATTATAGTCCAGTCAAAAAACCTAAAAAAATGACCCAACCTCCTAAAAAATCCGAAAGTTTTGAAACTTCGCACACTTATTTAAAGGTACCTTGGGATGAATATACCAAAAGTCCTCATGAATATGAGGCGAGCTCTAGCGGCAATTAGCGAAAACAGGTCACTTTTTTGGTTTTTTGTTAATATCTCGAGAACCTTTGGTCGGATGTACCGTATACATAATTGAAGCTTATTAAATTTGCAACAAAAATGATCATAGACATTTTTCTTGTATTCCTAATGGTTACCAAGTTATAGAGCGCTAAATAATAGCGTCTTTTGAAAAATCCGCTAGCGCGGTACAATATGTGGCATTTCTTATAATAGTTTACAATGTTTTACCACTTTTTTTTGTATACCAAGGATGATTGATGAGATAAACTTTACAGCTTTGTATAAAAAGAAAGACATGATGTATATTAAACAATGAAATACATGAACAAAAAATGCTGGGGACATTCCAAGAAAAATTGTGTGCAGAAAAATCAACCAACTCTTGATTGTTTTTTGGTAGAAGGCTCTGCAATCTGTTCATCTTGGTCTGCTTCTGAATTTGCAACCTGAAACACAGTAAGAAGAGGTAAATGTGCATGAGATGATGATGTGAGAGAACCATTATACGGATAAGAACATGTAGGTAAGAGAAAGTAGGTAAGCGAGCAGAAAAACTACGTATGAACATGACGACCAATTCATGTATACTATTGCAAGGTAACAATAAAAACATATTAAAAAAAAATACAAAAGTGCAATCTCACCTGACTTCTGGCTGCCTCTGTTTCTTCAAGGTTTATGACATCGGGATCATCAGGGTCATCAAAGTCTTCTTCGATGGTGGAAGTAACACCATTCAAGCATTCGCCATGGCAGTTGTGACAAACGCTTGTACACATTATTCCTGACTTTCGACAACCACATCTGTTCCCACATCCCCCTGTACATTTGCAACAAATGAGGTTGAGGACAGCTTCAGGTGCTGCTGGATCCGCTGTTGTCACAGTGATCAGCCGATCGCTCTCCAACTTCCAACCCCACTGCACAGGAGGAAGTTCATTCCCAAGCCAAAATTGAAATTGGTGGTACACTCGAAATACTAGTTGTCTTGCTGCTCTTGGCGGTTATCAACCCTTTCACAATTTTGCAGTGGATTGCCATCAACAAGCAGAGTGATGAGGATTTGAAGTTCTACTTACAGCATGAGGTTGCCCCGTACCCACTGTCTTTATTTGTGGAGGTAGGAATGCGGACAAAGTGACAAAGTAGCAATAGTCGATGAAGATGTAGATCTTATTATTCTCCTCATGGCCTTAACTCCAACTGAACAAAACATATTATTTGTGAAATCAAGCCATGGCAAAGTAGTAAGGAAAGTATATTTAAGCCAGCAATTGCACACTTTGAGAATGAAGGACAGCATACTTCTTGTGCATGGGTTCAGCGGATGTGATACAGCTTCGGCTGCATATCTAAAAGGGAAACTCTCCTGTTTCAAATTGTTCAAGAAGCAAGCTGAACTGCAAGGTATATTTAACAGCCCAAGTTCATCCTGTGAGGCTGTAGCTGCTGCTGGAAACAAAATATTCCTGGCATTGTACAATGCGCCCAGGAAGAAAACCTCTCTTAACATGAACCGGTATAATGCTTTCACCAAGTCTGTATCTAATGCTAAACCCGACCTTTCTGCTCTAAAACCCACAGAAGGAGCAGCAAGACAGCTGTACCACCACAGTGTACCATCAAACTCAATTTTGGCTTGGGAATGAACTTCCTCCTGTATAGTGGGGTTGGAAGTGACAACAGAGGATCCAGCAGCACCTGAAGCTGTCCTCAACCTCATTTGTTGCTAATGTACAGGTGGATGTGGGAACAGATGTGGTTGGCGAAAGTCAGGAATAATGTGTACAAGCGTTTGTCACAACTGCCATGGCGAATGCTTGAATGGTTTTACTTCCACCCTCGAAGAAGACTTTGATGACCCTGATGATCCCGATGTCATAAACCTTGAAGAAACAGAGGCAGCCAGAAGTCAGGTGAGATTGCACTTTTGTATTTTTTTTAATATGTTTTTATTGTTACCTTGCAATAGTATAAATGAATTGGTCGTAATGTTCATACGTTGTTTTTCTGCTCGCTTACCTACTTTCTCTTACCTACATGTTCTTATCCGTATAATGGTTCTCTCACATCATCATCTCATGCACATTTACCTCTTCTTACTGTGTTTCAGGTTGCAAATTCAGAAGCAGACCAAGATGAGCAGATTGCAGAGCCTTCTACCAAAAAACAATCAAGAGTTGGTTGATTTTTCTGCACACAATTTTTTCTTGGAATGTCCCCAGCATTTTTTGTTCATGTATTTCATTGTTTAATATACATCATGTCTTTCTTTTTATACAAATCTGTAAAGTTCATCTCATCAATCATCCTTGGTATACAAAAAAAAGTGGTAAAACATTGTAAACTATTATAAGAAATGCCACATATTGTACCGCGCTAGCGGATTTTTCAAAAGACGCTATTATTTAGCGCTCTATAACTTGGTAACCATTAGGAATACAAGAAAAATGTCTATGATCATTTTTGTTGCAAATTTAATAAGCTTCAATTATGTATACGGTACACTTTTACCTCCGACCAAAGGTTCTCGAGATATTAACAAAAAACCAAAAAAAGTGACCTGTTTTCGCTAATTGCCGCTAGAGCTCGCCTCATATTCATAAGGACTTTTGGTATATTCATCCCTAGGTACCTTTAAATAAGTGTGCGAAGTTTCAAAACTTTCGGATTTTTCAGGAAGTTAAACCTTGTTTTGACTGGACTATTACGAATATAAATGTTAGTCAAAAGGCTTCAAATCTCCTCGACATAATTCTCTTTCGATGGCTGGCATTTCGTTTTACAACCCGACGTTATAAACCTTCGTTATTTCCACTTAATGAGAACTAGGTGAGCGAAACAGTCGAGTTCCCCCCTTTTCACTGGAAAACTAGAAGTTAAGTCACACGACATTGTCACACGGGACTCTCGACTTTCCGGCGGTTTTGTGGCTGAAATCCTCACCCTCCCGACCCGGATCAACCACCGGGAGGCCGTAGAAAGTTGAGCGTAGCGTAGAGATGAGAGGGCACTGGAGAAAACCCTTTCGTAACTTCATTCCTGAGCACAAGCACCCGGTAAGGGGGTTGTATGGGGGGGTGGTATGAGTTCCTCTCATTTCGCACTTGTCCTTCCTTTTCGGTCGACGTTCTCTACCTACTCCTGGATAGTCTCTCCTGGGGAGGCCCCTCCCCGGTGGGAGCATACTAACTAGGGCCGACCTAACGAGCTGGCGACAAACAATCTCCTCCGTGAGGTTTCGGGCTAACAAGCTGCGGGAGCACATTTAGCTCAGTTATTGCCTATTGCTTCCAATTAAAACGCCGAAGTTCGTGTAGCGAATTGAAACCGTTTCTATACGGTTTGCGAAGTGTAACTCCGTTAAGTCCTATTGGGTCCTGAGCAGGGGCTCGTAGGTATCTGCTAGTATCTACTAATTAAGGATTCAGGTCCCAAAGTGATTCACTGTAGACTGCACACAGTTGGACAGAGGGGACACTAGTTTGACCGACACTTCAACGAACCAAACTTTGTCCGGGTCTCTTAACAAACAACTCGCCACCCCGTAAATGACGCACATGATATAAACCTCATTAGAGGGTACGATAACTTCGCTAGATAGATAGTCACAATTTATTCAATAAAAACACAATTCATCCATAAATGTTGATAGTAAAAATTCAGAACTTAAGCTACTCTTAAGCTACTAAACATCACTTTTTGAACACATTAAATGAGTCAAATTTCAAAAAATGAGCTTAAAAAAAAATATATATATCACTATACAATATATTTCAGACAAAACAAAATTATCAACAACTGATTAGGACATTAAAAAATGTTTGCACAAAATTATGCCGAGAAATGAAGGTACTTGAATTTCATAATTATTTGCTGAAAAGTCTATACCTACAAACTGCAAAAAAAAAAAAACTTTTACGAATCGTCGAATTTTATTTAGTACGATTTTTTCCATAAAATTGGTTTTCAATAATTTATTTGTATTCTGTACTCAAGTTGCTCAAATTTAAATACAATTTAACATATTGTATACTTACCTACCTAATAGCAAGGTGGTAATTTTAGAAAATTCGCTCATACGATCATGTTGCATGTCTACAACTTTTTTTGGATTCTACGCATCTTAAAGCGTGAACTAACAAATTTGTGGGGGGAGGGGGGAGTTATTATTATTCTCTTAATCAATTACAAAGAATTATTATTTATAATAATAAACCAAAATAAGAGCATAATCCACCAACTAGAGGGAGTACATAAAAGGTTTATGCGCTATGTTGCTTTTAAGCTACACATTCTCCAGCACAATGTTTGTATCAAGAGTCTTAACGAGCTCTGTGTTACACAGTGTTCTCTAACCTGGAGATTCCTCTCGGATGTTTCATTCCTCAGCAATCTGATGTTGGTTCGTATCAATGTCTATCAATGTAAGCAATGTTGTGACTACGTGTACCACGTGCTGCAGCTCAATCAAACGATTTCGGACATGTTTCATGTCCTTAGTTAGGCATGTGATTTGATTTTTCGCAGGACTGCGAGACGAACAAACGTAGACGAGACCTTCTCGAACGATCAAGTTTGTCCCCCACCCCGGCAACTACTTGGAACCGTTCCGTACAAGAAGAACTGTGAGTTCTTCAATTCCGTTCAACGCGGAGCAGCTCATGAGTCACAAATGAAAGGTCACATTTACGTTTCTAAACTGTTATGTGATCGTGTTAAGACCACCAAACTATACACTTCATTCTGATCTACATATCCAACTAATCTGCTTTTTTACTAAGGGATTGACTACTTGATGTTATGTATTTTTGAGATGCGAGCTTGCTCGCATCCAGACCACCAAACTATACACTTCATTCTGACCTACATGTCCACTAATCTGCATTTTTACTAAGGGATTGACTACTGCTCTCAACGAAACAGTTTGAACGGAATTGAAGAACTCACAGTTCTTCTTGTAGGGAACGGTTCCTAGTAGTTGCCAGGGTGGGGGACAAACTTGATCGTTCGAGAAGTTCTCGTGTTAGGCCTGTGATTTGATTTTTCGCAGGACTGCGAGACGAACAAACGTAGGCATGTTATTAACATGTGAGTAGTAATAACATGTGGAGGAGAGACAATCAAATAATCTTACCTTTGGACTGTAATATGTTGAATTGGACAGGAAGCCTCTCGGCCCATATCAAGAGACGAATGAAAATGGGCTCTTTTCTGATCAGCTGTGTGAGCTGAATTCTCTACTTTTCACTGTATCGTGTTGAATTTTACACAAGAGACAAATGAAATGATGGGTCCTTCCCTGATCAGCTGAGTGAGGTAAATTCTATTCTTTTCGCTTTGGGATATTGAAATTATACCGAGAGCCTCTCTGGGATATCAGCAGACGAATTTGTTTGGGCGGCATTCATTGCTATTCAACTTACTACGCTGGAATTTTGTAGCGTCGAAACCCAGACCAGCTGCGTGAGCTCCGGAGATAATTTCTTTGCTACTCTATCTATTAATAGCACATATTAACATCGAAAACGTAAAAATGTATTTCACGTTCATCACTCTTAAAACTTCAGGAGCTTTAATAATAAAAATTAATAATCAAAATTACTTCAACCAAAACGAAGAAGGAAGTATATTATATAATTGCTACTCTTCAGAAACTCCATTGGTTTTTCAAGTGTTTGCCTCTTATTGAATTGCTCCCTAACGAGGGAAATTGAGGGCGAGGAAGGCGGATCCTTGATGTTTGTCTCCAGAGCCACGGAAAACTGAAGCCGAGGGGACTCAGAGAACGAGGGGCTTGTTAACCAGAAGAGTTTCAACCCCGTTAAACACAACCCGCCTCATCTTTTCAAAATCAAATAAACGGCTAGTCCCGGTGCTCCGTTACTTCGGTGAGAGTGTGCACTGTAAGTTCTTCGTCATGAAAGAGGATTTGAGGCATTTTCCGTTTGTTTGCAACATTGCTTTCGACCCTAATACTAATAGACGCCATCAAATGACAAATGAGAAAGGTAGGTGGAGTGTGTGCATGAGGAAGTAATATAAATAAAGGACCCGCATGAATGCCGGTGGGATTTATTTGCTCTATTTTTGAGCTTCCACCGTTTTAATCCGAAACTGTTGAACACTGCTACAGGAGGATCCACCTAAGCCACTCTCACTGTAGGTCGATTACGTAAGAAATTAACCTCAGCGGCTCCTCAGCAGATCAGTTGATTATGGAAAAACGCTGCAAATTATTTCACAAAGGTTTACTATTTTGGTTTATTATTTCCAATAATAAGCCTATGTGATCGTCAAAAAATTTTTATAACACCCCCTCAAACTTTGTACTTTACGTTTCAAGGTGTGTAGAATCCAAATTTGATGTCCGTCCGCCGTCCGCCGTCCGCCGTTCGCCGTCCGGGCCATAAAAGGCCTAAGAATTTACTTAAAAAACCCGTTCTTTCGCACATAGACTCCATTTGGGGTCTAGTTGGTCCTAACGTTTAACCATCCCGATCGCTTTAAAGATGCTATGGGCCAAAAACGGGCCAAAAAGTGTCTTTTCCGTTCTGGCACGCTTGGCAGGGGATCACGAAGTGGGGGGTGGAGTGAAAACCATGAGGTGGGTACGGCGTTCCTTCGACATGAATATATGTTTTTTTCTAGGTCATATGTGTTTTAATACCAATGCTACAAGTTTCAGATTTCATAGTGAAAGGGAGATTTCCGTGATTCTTATTTTTTATTTATTTATTTATTTATTTTTTGTTTGTTTGTTCAAACTTTGATGTGTTGTTTTAAATACATGTCTTGTGTACCGGTAATTCCATCCATTACATACTTATTTTATGCGTCATCCTTTATACCTACTAGAATAGTTGTGTACCAAGATTGAAGAAAAATGGGCTGTATAATAATTGCTATCCGTTAGTTGGAAAACACTATTGGCTTTTGCGATTTTAAACTTGTAGCTAAATAGAGCAGAACGTGGGTTTGAAATTTGTGATCGTGTTCTTATAATTTCACTGCGAATTATAATGACAGTCGGCAGCTACTATCAACTAAACTAAACTTATCAACAAAACTTAAACTATCAACAGCACAAATTATTTATTTTTGGTTTATTATTTCCAATAATAAGCCTATGTGATCGTGTAGCAAAAAATTTTTATAACACCCCTCAAACTTTGTCACTTTACGTTTCAAGGTGCGTAGAATCCAAATTTGAAATGTCCGTCCGCCGTCCGCCGTTCGCCGTTCGCCGTCCGCCGTTCGCCGTCCGGGCCATAAAAGGCCTAAGAATTTACTTAAAAAACCCGTTCTTTCGCACATAGACTCCATTTGGGGTCTAGTTGGTCCTAACGGATCGCTTTACTCGCATAGATGCTATGAAAAACGGGCCAAAAAGTTCTTTTCCGTTCTGGCACCTTGGCAGGGGATCACGGTGGGTGTCGAGGGCGGGTGAGGGGGGGGTGGAGTGAGAGGAGGCGCCGCGGCACCATGAGGTGGGTACGGCGTTCCTTCGAGGCATGAATATATGTTTTTTTCTAGGTCATATTTGTGTTTTAATACCAATGCTTTTCCCACCGCCGAAGTTTCAGATTTCATAGTGAAAGGGAGATTTCCGTGATTCTTATTTTTTTTTTATTTATTTATTTATTTTTTTTTTTTTTTTTTTTTTTCAAACTTTGATGGGTTGTTTTAAATACATGTCTTGTGTACCGGTAATTCCATCCATTACATACTTATTTTATGCGTCATCCTTTATACCTACTAGAATAGTTGTGTACGTATAATAGCCTGAAGATTGAAGAAAAATGGGCTGTATAATAATTGCTATCCGAGTTGGAAAACACTATTGGCGCGCAAATTTTGCGATTTTAAACTTGTAGCACAAAAAGAACGTGGGTTTGAAATTTGTGATCGTGTTCTTATAATTTCAGATCTGCGAATTATAATGACAGTCGGCAGCTACTATCAACTAAACTAAACTTATCAACAAAACTTAAACTATCAACAGTTATTTATTTTTGGTTTATTATTTCCAATAATAAGCCTATGTGATCGTGTAGCAAAAAATGTCACTTTACGTTTCAAGGTGTGTAGAATCCATATTTGAAATGTCCGTCCGCCGTCCGCCGTTCGCCGTCCGCCGTTCGCCGTTCGGGCCATAAAAGGCCTAAGAATTTACTTAAAAAACCCGTTCTTTCGAATAGACTCCATTTGGGGTCTAGTTGGTCCTAACGTTTAACCATCCCGATCGCTTTACTCGCATAGATGCTATGGGCCAAAAACGGGCCAAAAAGTGTCTTTTCCGTTCTGGCACGCTTGGCAGGGGATCACGGTGGGTGGCGAGGGCGGGTGAGTGGGGGGTGGAGTGAGAGGAGGCGCCGCGGCACCATGAGGTGGGTACGGCGTTCCTTCGAGGCATGAATATATGTTTTTTTCTAGGTCATATTTGTGTTTTAATACCAATGCTTTTCCCACCGCCGAAGTTTCAGATTTCATAGTGAAAGGGAGATTTCCGTGATTCTTATTTTTTATTTATTTATTTATTTATTTTTTGTTTGTTTGTTCAAACTTTGATGTGTTGTTTTAAATACATGTCTTGTGTACCGGTAATTCCATCCATTACATACTTATTTTATGCGTCATCCTTTATACCTACTAGAATAGTTGTGTACGTATAATAGCCTGAAGATTGAAGAAAAATGGGCTGTATAATAATTGCTATCCGTTAGTTGGAAAACACTATTGGCGCGCAAATTTTGCGATTTTAAACTTGTAGCTAAATAGAGCAAAAAGAACGTGGGTTTGAAATTTGTGATCGTGTTCTTATAATTTCAGATCTGCGAATTATAATGACAGTCGGCAGCTACTATCAACTAAACTAAACTTATCAACAAAACTTAAACTATCAACAGCACAAATTATTTATTTTTTGTTTCATTGATTCGTTGAGTTGAGTAAGAGTAAACACAGTCATAATAGTGAGTAAATTAAGGCAATACTACCTAATTAGTGCGTAGAATCCAAATTTGAAATGTCCGTCCGCCGTCCGGACGCACATAGACTCCACTTGGGGTCTAGTTGGTCCTTCTCGCTAGCTCGATCGCTCCACACCCATGGGTGCTATGAGCCAAAAATTGTATAATTTTACTTGAAACATTTCTTTCTTTTGTTTGCTCTTTTCTGCACTACTGTTTTTTGGTTTATTATTTCCAATAATAAGCCTATGTGATCGTGTAGCAAAAAATTTTTATAACCCCCCCTCAAACTTTGTCACTTTACGTTTCAAGGTGCGTAGAATCCAAATTTGAAATGTCCGTCCGCCGTCCGCCGTTCGCCGTCCGCCGTTCGCCGTCCGGGCCATAAAAGGCCTAAGAATTTACTTAAAAAACCCGTTCTTTCGCACATAGACTCCATTTGGGGTCTAGTTGGTCCTAACGTTTAATCATCCCGATCGCTTTACTCGCATAGATGCTATGGGCCAAAAACGGGCAAAAAATTGTCTTTTTCGACGCGCGTACGCCTGGCACGCTTGGCAGGGGGTCACGGTGGGTGGAGAGGGGGGTGAGCGGGGGGGTGGAGTGAGAGGAGGCGCCGGCGCCGCGGCACCTTGCGGGTGGGTACGGCGCCCGCGTTCCTTCGAGGTATGAATGTGTTTTTTTCAAGGTCATATTTGTGTGTTTATACCAAAGCTTTTTCTACGCATATTTAATAACATATCCTCTCGACTTTTCGTACGTAGGTACTTAGATAATGATATTATTAAGGTAATAACTATTTGAATAGATAGGAGCTCAAATCGAGAAATATAAACATGCGTATATAATAATAGAAGTATAGGTTGTGGCAACTCGAAGTAGGACACGCCGAGGAGTCTGGACGGGCCTTATGACGTACGCAAGCCAACTAAAACTACGATCATACTCAATTGAAAAAATAATAAACCTTTGTGAAATAATTTGCAGCGTTTTTTCAATTGAGTTTGATCGTAGTTTTAGTTGGCTAGCGTACGTCATAAGGCCCGTCCAGACTCCTCGGCGTGTCCTACTTCGAATTGCCACAACCTATACTTCTATAATTATATACGCATGTTTATATTTCTAGATTTGAGCTCCTATCTATTCAAATAGTTATCGTCTTAATAATATCATTATCTAAGTACGTACGAAAAGTCGAGAGGATATGTTATTAAATATGAGTAGGAAAATCTTTGGTATTAACACACAAATATGACCTTGAAAAAAACATATTCATGCCTCGAAGGAACGCCGGCGCCGTACCCACCAGAAGGTGCCGCGGCGCCGGAGCCTCCTCTCACTCCACCCCCCGCTCACCCCCTCTCCACCCTCCGTGACCCCCTGCCAAGCGTGCCAGGCGTGCGCGCGTCGAAAAAGACCCTTTTTTTGCCCGTTTTTGGCCCACGCCCACAGGGGGGGGGGGGGGGGGGTCACGACGCAAACTGCGTCGTTAAAATTTTTGGGGGGGGGGGGGGGTTAGAAAAACGTTCCAGTCATGCAGCATGATCGTATGAGCGAATTTTCGAAGATTATCGTAACATTATATTATATTACTGTTTTAAAATTTGTGCATTCCGAGTACAAGGAAATTGTTAACCACCAATTTTATGGCAAGTAAACTCGTTCCAAATCATATTCTACGAATAAAAACAGATTTTGGATGTTTAGCAATTTTTCAGTTTTTCAATCGATTTTCCAGCAAGTATTGATGAAATTCAAGTACATTTTTCACCATAATTTTGTGAATACATTTTTGAATGTTTTAGTTCATCGTCAATAAACTTCTTTCGACTACAATTCTGATAAAAATATAAATTTAACAGTTTTTAGCCGTTTTCAGTCATTTTTTTAGAACATTTTTTGAAATTTGACCAATTTAATGTGCTCAAAAAGTGTTGTCCAGCGAACTCATTCTTTCTTTTGAAATGCTTGATTTTTTGGCGAAAGAACGAAGTTTTTATCTCAATTCTATCGAGAGTTATCGTCTGGAATGACATATATATATATATATATATATATATATATATATATATATATATATATATATATATACACATATAAAAAAGCGTTAAAATCCAGGAATCATTTCAGAATGCCTCAAAACAGATTTCGATGAAGAAAATTTTTGAAAATTTTTGGAGCCATTGCAATAGCTTTATTTTCTTAGAAAATTCGCTAATGAGTATTTTTTAAATTTTTTTATGAACAAGTAATAAGATTTATACTTACAATTTGCTAGCGTCAGCTGTTTTCAATTCGAATTACTTTATTGGATAATATGTTGTAGAAACAGGTATTGTGCGCATGCGTTGTGAGTGCCATAATGACAGCGGTAATGCCTTTGACACTGCCGCGCCGCACTGGGTGTGCGTGGTGAGAGTGGTGTCAATTAATTACTTACATATGCAAAATAAGAAATACAACATTCTTTATCACATCAGTGAATCATTTACATTACCTATTTAATAAATATTTTAGCTGGGGGGGGGGGGGGCTTGAGTCGTTGCGCTTGGGGGGGGGGGGGGGGGGGCACCCCTGATTGAGGAATTGCTATGCTAGGCGGCAAAGGACTATGAACGCTGTGTAAGGTTGGCACAACAAATAAAGAATCTTTCTAGACGATCCAATCCCGAAATCAGAGGTGTCAAACTTTGGAGGTGAAGATGAGAAATCTTTTTAAATGTCCATGAGGATATAACTGGATTCAGCTGGGAGAAGATGATGAAAACTTACGTCGAGTTATAGAAGAAACTGTGAAGAAGGATGAATAAAATGGTAACATCAAAGCGTTTAAAGACAGTTTCTTATCTACAAAAACTTGGGTAAACCTTCTGTCATGAAGGAAACCAAGACAAGAAAAGAATGTAAATAGTAACCAGATAATATTGAAGGCTACATTCAAGTGATTTGGAGAAACCTAAGTGTACTTTAAAACTGCAAATACAAAGCTGCACTTTTGCTGGTTTTGGATAAGGCTGCAATTGTATTTAAAAAGTAAACATTGACGAAGCAATGCTCATGCTGATTTTAAACACGTATAAATTAATAAAAACGATTCAGTATTTGAATATTTAGTCATTCCAAAGCATGGATGAAGTGTGGTTGGAATCAGACTCTAATTTATTCAATTTCTATTTTCTGTGAGCGTAGCATTCCTTATTTCTAAGAAAATAGGGGATGGGTTCCTTTTGTATCTCCAAAAGGGTTAACAACTGCGCGCTTTCTTCGCAGTGCGCTTTTTTCGCTGTTTGCTTTTTTCACTGTTAGCTTTTTTCGTTGTGCGCTTTTTTAGCGATACCGATCAGATCACCTCCATTCCTTGTAATTGTACTCTACGTGATTCAGATGCGTTCCACTCCGCATTTTATCACCTTAGGTCGATTCGGAATTAAAGTTGCCTCATTGGCCCCTCAGATGATCAGTGCTCCTTTGTACTTCGTAATTGTTTTCTAACCATCACAGAGGAGCCTCGTCTTAAATTTTTGTACTGTAGGTAGATTAGGAAAAAAGTTATAATTACTGAGAGTTTTAGCATTCCTATATTAGATAGCCATTCTGCACAGATAACTGGTTCATAAAATGAGACTATTGTTCATCGTCATATAGGTACGTATAATTACCCAAACTTTCAGGCATTCCCCTGTCTGTCCCAACGAAGAAAAATCTTGATATAAAATAAAACGCCTACTTTCGTTCCACTAGTAAAGGGAAGTCGGTGTAAATAACATCAGCTGGTGATTGTTTTGGAGGATTTGTTTACTTTGTTCACACTAGATCTGATTCATACT
The DNA here is from genome assembly GCA_030762985.1 of Adelphocoris suturalis. Classification (NCBI taxonomy): domain Eukaryota; kingdom Metazoa; phylum Arthropoda; class Insecta; order Hemiptera; family Miridae; genus Adelphocoris; species Adelphocoris suturalis. The sequence goes on from CM061043.1 coordinate 109,281,347, forward strand.
TACTGATGTTGTCGATGATTTTTTATCTAATACTTTGATCTGGGAGGTTTCATTTGATTCAATCAAATCATAGCTATCTATGAAATAAAAACCGCTGGTTATACCCACGTCAGTGTAAAGTTAAATTTAGATAATTTACTACAGATTACGTGTGATTATTAAAAAACAGTGATCTGCGCTGAAGATTTTTGACATTTTATGTCTTTGCTATGGCACATAAACTAAAAAAATGTCACGGAAAATTGCTCACGAAAATATTTTGAAGATTTCCGCTCACAACCGAGTCGTTGCTTTGGAAATGGTACTTCGTCGTTTTTCATCCCACAAAATTCGTTGACCATTCGTTCGAAAGCTCTCGATTTATCCAACCATATTATGTTAGCTACTGCGAAGTGCGTGGCCAACAAGCTGAATATGAGCAAGGTTATTTGAATAATTGTGTACACTCAGGTGATCATTCTCAATAATTTATATTGTGGACATGATTGCCACCGCTTGTTAATTTCTGATTTCATTGAGCTGGTGTTTCGATGATTTGATTCAGAGCAGGTGATCCAAATATTGCGAGAACGGTTTGATTTGTGAAGCGGTGGTTAAATCATTTTAATAGGTAATTTCTATGCTTTACACTCTAGGAAGCTGTAATTTCTTATGTAGCCTCTTTAGGACATTTACTTGACGAAGCCCAGGGTCCGGATCAGCTGAGTGGCTCTTAGAGCTTGCATACGAGTCTTCAACTAAAGACATAAAATGTCCCAATGTGTTGCAGACTCGTATTGTAAGCGTTCATTCTTCTTATCGACATCTGAATCTTGATGCGTAGCCACCCAGCCATCACTTTAGTTGCAAGTTAAAACAGTGTCCGCATCTTGAAGCGCCATTTCGTAGTTTTTTATTAATTTTATTGAAACCCACAATATCTTCGAAGGAACTAGTCAGGAATAAATATTCGTACTTTACTTGGCTTTTTCGTCAAATAAATTCCTTTAGCTTGTAAGCCGGCTTTATAAACTATTTTGCGACTAGTGTGGAAGCGGCATAGCTAGTAACACGTCCTTCCTGAAGAAGAAAGGATGTTTTGTGTAATATACAAATAACATGTACATAAGCGCTTTTTTTCGTTTGAACTAACAGTACTGCTACTTCAATTTAAGGTGGTGAGGAAAAATGAGGGTAGCAATAGGCAAACAGAGAATACCTAATACAGAGCGACGTGTAAGCGGGTGAGCTCTATCGCGAGATGGCTACGTGGCCTCATACAAAAGCGTCAACCGAGATAAATGGGACGTCGCTTTTTCAACTCTGCAGAATGTTTCGGTTCCCGCAGTGAAGAGAACACAAAAATTTATCTTTCGCCCGCACCAGCGTATTGAGCCCGGGATTTCTCGCGTTGGTAACTCGCGAACATCACACGGATCGAAGCGGTATGTGAATTCTGGACAACTTAAAGAGAAATTCGATTGGTAGTGACCCAAACAGGAGATTTTCTGGGTTTTCCACACCACTGTACATTGACAGGTCGTTAGAAACTAGACCTATGAAATCGGTTGATTAAAAAAAAAAATCCAGTCATGCAGCATGACCCCATGAGCGAATTTTTGAAGAAGTCTTCGACATTTCAGTCGCTATTGATCGTGTTTATGATTTTTTTTTTTTTTTTTTTAAACAAGCACCTACTACTACTACCTACGTTTTAAACAGCATGGTTCTAGGATTGGTTATACAGGGATACTTCCATAAGAGTAGTTCAATCTGAATTTGGACAATGTTTTATGCAAATATTACCGATTTTTACAACTAGCGAACGGTATTATTTCCATTTTTGACTGATTTTTCAACTTTGAAATTTGTTAAAACTTGATACATATTCTTATAAGACATTTTACGCTGATTCCGAATATACCACATGTTGGCATGCTGAAAAAATTATTTCGCACAAAAAATCGCAAAAAACAGGCTATTTTGAAATTTTTGACTACATTTTTGAAAATTTCAACCCGAAGATGTAATCCGAGCATGCTGGCCAACGAACTTGAACTTTCGTTTTGTGTCCTGAACATTTTAAATTTGTTTGAAGTTTCTAGCACAATTCTACGGACAGTTATCGTCTGGAATGACACATACATACATACATACAACCATACATACATCAATAGCTGAGATCAATATCTTAATTTTCTTCAAAAATTCGCTAAATGAATGTAGAAACTCGCATAATCCGAAAAATCCTACCTTTACAATTGACTCCGATTTCAAAGTTTCTATTGTTTTCATTTGCGTTTTCCAGTGTTTGTTAACTGGAGTGATTATTACGGTGCTATGATTCGTGGAAGCCCTATTCGAGAAATAAGTATCGACAGTCCTCTCAATACCTCTCCGAAGTTCTGACACTCATTGGTTTCCGTTCATTCGGATTTATGCGGGGTTCGGAGTCGGGTGAATTCTGTTTCTACAATGTATCGGTATCGGAGTGGGCAACACATTTATCAGCAGCTGACAGCCCCAGCGGTCGAACGCAGAGGGCGGGGGAAGATCGTGGTGTCCTCGGGTAAACAACGGTTACCATTACCGCCAATAGAGGCGCCAAATGTTACGGTTTACAGGCCCGATGTCTCCCTTCGTGTTTCGCCCTCCACCACGTGTAGTCCCGATGATTGGAGTAAGATTGCCTTGGAATTTTTCATGTTCCAACCACAAATTTTCCACCCACAGATTTGAACTCGTGGTATTTGACGTTTGACCTCGTTGTTGGATCAGGAACTGACAGTTCTACCACAAGAAAAAGAACAGAACTGCGAGGATTTTTATTTATTTATTTTATTTTCATACGCTTTTTACAGCCATGAAAACTATTCCCAACCCTACGCCTCCATCATCAAATTCATCTTCTTCTTTGGTTGGCTCTAGAGTGAAGTGTGCCTGTACAACTTTCCTCCTCCAACTTACACTTATCGCTTCAGTCCTCCAATTCGCCTAATGACCCAATCTCCTAATTCCGTAAGCATCTAGTGGTTTTTAGCATGGTTATTTGTACCTTTTTGATAATTCTCTATATTTTTCACCCTTTATTGTAGTTGCTGTATCTAGTATTACATGCACTTTTCCAGACGCTGTGAGGTTTTGCTGCACAGTTGCCAATCCCCTCTTGAGTTATTATAGTTGGATGCTTTTAAACAAACACTGTTTCCCTAAAGGTATGTTTTAGCGAATTTTTGTATAAAATTAAGTTATTGCAATGGCTCCAAAATTTTCAAAATCAAAATTTCCGAAGATTTTTATCATTGAAATCCGTTTTGAGACATTCTACTCGTAAGACGAATCCTAGAGTTTAACACGCTTTTATATATATATATATATATATATATATATATATACATATATATATATATATATATACATATATATATATATATGTATATGTATGTATGTGTGTGTGTGTGTGTGTGTGTGTGTGTGTGTGCGTCCTTCCAGATGATAACTGTCCTTAGGATTGAGATAGGTAATGATAATTCTTTTCTTGCGCCTAAAAGTCAAGCTTTACAAAGGACAAGTTTGTGGGCTAGCGTTTTTTGAGCACATTAGATTGGTCAAATTTCAAACATAATACAGAAAAAATCACTAAAAATAGCACAGAACGGCTAAAAATCGTTAAATTTATATTTTTGACATTTTATGTCTTTGCTATGGCACATAAACTAAAAAAACGTCACGGAAAATTGCTCTCGAAAATATTTTGATGATTTCCACTTAAACCCAAGTCGTTGCTAGGGAAATGGTACTTCGCCGTTTTTCATCCCACAAAATTCGTTGACCATTCGTTCGAAAGCTCTCGATTTATCCAACCATATTATGTTAACTACTGCGAAGTGCGTGGCCAACAAGCTGAGTTATGATCAAGGTTATTTGAATATTTGTGTACACTCAGGTGATCATTCTCAATAATGTATATTGTTAACATGATTGCCACCGCTTGTTAATTTCTGATGATTTCATTGAGCTGGTGTTTCGATGATTTCATTCATAGCAGGTGATCCAGGGGAACGGTTTGATTTGTTAAGCGGTGGTTAAATCATTTTAATAGGTAATTTCTATGCTTTACTCTCTAGGAAGCTGTAATTTCGTATGTAGTCTCTTTAGGACATTTACTTGACGATGCCCAGGGTCCGGATCAGCTGAGTGGCTCTTAGAGCTTGCATACGAGTCTGCAACACATACTTGTCTTCAACTAAAGACATAAAATGTCCATATGTGTTGCAGACGCGTATGCAAGCGTTTCGTTTCCTTTACGTTCTGCACCTAAGATGGTATCTTGACTGTGCTGTGGTGGGTACTCTGCTTATACTACTGGTCATAGCCGTAGCAGGAGGTGGTTGCTCAAGCTTTTAGTAGAATATTGCTGAAATAAAGTGTATTAACCATACAATAGAGCGCTAAAAAATTTATGTACAAAAGTATGCTGAAAAATGAAGTTAAATTTCAATTAAACGTGCAAAAAAAATCGATAAAAACTGAAAAAAAGTTAAAAATAAAAAATCTTTTTTTGAATAGCAGTTTATTATTTAGAAGGAGTTTTTTCCCCCATGAATTGTTAGTCAACAACTTCTTACTTATCAAAATCCTCAATTTTCAAAGCAATGTAACATAAAATAGAACCTACGATAATTTACGATAGACCTACGATGATCGCTCATACGATCATGCTGCATGACTAGAACTGTTTGTTCCTTATTTTAGTTAGTCATAATGTTGAGTTTCCTCGTCGTTTATGCCCATTTTTTTTTGCTCCTAGGATGCTCGGAGCTTTTTTCGAAACCGGTACAGTTTTTCAAATAAACGTGACGCTCCTCTTCGGAGGAAGTAAGGAAATTAATTGATTATTTCTTCTCTTCCCATACCCCTGCAGAGATGTAACCTCAGATTTGCCATCACCCTAATTCGCATGTACTACCATTCATTTTTCATCTGCGTAATTAAGTTGAGCAATCTCCTAAGGTCTGTCGAAACATCGGCAATCCGCCTGACTTTCGGGCGAATTTGTCTCCTGTCCATTCAGTTTGCCTGTGGTACTATTTCAGGTGTCGTTTCACGATTCAGCCATCGGTTACGATTACCCTTGATGGATCCGACTATTTCTTCTTTCTAAAGAAATTCTCCTATATGCCCTTTTGTCATAATTCTAGACAATAATCCTAGACAATTTTCATATGCCGTGTTCGTTAATAGGGCCCATTATTGTTCTCTTAATCCGTCGTTCATAGATTTTTAGTGCCTTTTCTTTATTCAAAGTAAGGGTCCAAGTGTCTACCCCATAACACATCACTGGGTGGATCACTGCCTTATAGAGAAGGAGCTTCGACGTTTTGGACCGTAATCTGGAATTCAGCCTAACACCAGTAAAGAGGCTCGGCTTTCCAGCAGGCTCTTTTATAAACTCTACCTTCCCGCTATGGTCGTCCGTTTTCTGAAATCCTAGATACGTGAAACCTCTGACTTCCTCAAAATTATACTCCCCGAACTGATGATTTTGCTCAGGTCCTCTCCTGCATTCTGATACCAGCGACATTTAGGCACTTCCTATTTTCTTCATTTATGCGAAAACCCATCTTCCGACAGTTGTCCTCAACAGTTGAATAGGTATCTCACGTCAGGGCTCCTTGGGATAGTCACGAAGTCTTTAGTATAAGCAAAAGCTGCATGGATTTGTGGGTAATCAAAACCAAACCATCAAGCACTGAACCAGGATGCGTGCTTTTCTACTTCAGACACTTTTTATAATGAAAAACGCTGCAAATTATTTCACAAAGGTTTATTATTGTTTCAATTGAGTATGATCGTAGTTAGATTGTTATCCTAACCTATCCTATAGTATGGTATAATATACAAAATATACTATGGCTTGTTTAAGGTATAATATGTTTATGGGTATTGCAAGTAATAAATATCCGTTCTCCTACGCCCCTGACTCCTACGCTCCCTCTCCCCCTCATGACCCTCTGCCAATGTTTTCATCATTCCACTAAGCGTGCCTGGCGTGCGCGCGTACGTCAGTCTAGCACTCAAACCTCGAAAAAGACACTTTTTCACCTATTTTTGGCTCATAGCACCCATGGGTGTGGAGCGATCGAGCTGGCGAGAAGTTAGGACCAACTAGACCCCAATCGGAGTCTATGTGCGAAAGAACAGATTTTTTAAGTCAATTCTAAGGCCTTTTATGGCCCGGACGGCGAACGGCGGACGGCGGACGGACATTGCAAATTTGGATTCTACGCACTTTGAAACGTAAAATGACAAAGTTTGAGGGGGGGGTTATGAAAATTTTTTGCTATACGATGACATAGGCTTATTATTGAAAATAATAAACCAAAAATGATATCATACCCTAAACCACCATATTAAAATTATAATGAGCTACCTATATTATGTGAAGCGCAAATAGAAGATATTGTACTACCTTTGATTTTAGTTTGGAAAAAGTTAGGAAACACCCCAATAAAGGAAATTTAGTTGAAAATGTTATAACATACGTTTGGATTCGAGTTGAAGAGTTGGTACTAAAGCTGTACTCTAGATGTGAATTTCTCATCAAATAGAGTGTGGGATTCCTACATTGAAATATCAACGTGGGAGATGTCTCTGAGGAATTAAAATAACAACCTTGCCGTGTCGCATTCCTTGGAATTCCTCGCGGCTTGCGTCGTACTGGCGTATAGTTTATTAATTCAGAGTGCAACTGTGGGGCACGCGATCCATTAGCTGTATCGAGGAGCCCTTTAGCCGTTTGTTCGAATTAACGTGTGCGCAAGACGATTAGTGGGGGTAGATCTCCTTCAAGGTTTATGGCTGCGCACGGAGAATGAAACTCTGCATGATGATTTCACATTTGCTTTTTAACCAGCTGAAACGAAAAGTTCATGCAGCGTGATCGTATGAGTGAAGTTTTCTAAAATCATATTCCGTGTTATTTTTGAAAATGAAGGAATTTGAGTAAAAATGAATTTTCATCTTTCAATTTTATAGCGAAAACTCGTTCAAAATAATATTTTCCAATTCTACAAAAGATTTTGGATTCAACACTTTTTTAAGCTAGATCTTATATATTATTTTGGCAAATATTAACTTTTCAGCATACATTTTTACATATTCTCTTTAAATTATCCACTGAATGGTTGATATTAGTTTTTACACAACTTTTCATAGAAAAAGGGGTATTACAGCCGTCGACACACTCGGCACGGTGGCACTTAGGGTGGGGATGCATTTTCTTTGAGTTTCAGAGGGTGTTGAACATGTTTACAATAGTCATTCATTTTCAGATTTCTTTATACTTATATTTATGGACAAAATTTTTTTGCTCACTACCCCTCCTTATCCGCTGGTCCAATTTGGACCAAATTTTGATAGGATGTATTATCATGTTAGAACTTGTGTCTCGCTGACTTTGGTGCATGAGGATCAGCGGTCCACGAGCCGTAATATCAATCATAATGATGGCAAAATCTTGCTAAAATCTCTCCTATTTGCGTACGACGCTGAAATTTGACAGGGAGCCTCTCTAGGACAACAAAAGACAAGCAAAGTGAGGAGCACCATCTCATCAGCTGAGTGAGCTGACATCTCTCCTATTCACTGCAGGAGGTTGAAAATCGATTGGGAGCCTCTCTGGGATAGCAAGGGACAAATAGCATTATAGGTTCTATCCTGATCAGCTGAGTGTGCTAAAAGTTATGTCGCCTGTATGATTACAAAGAAATTTTATAGGGAGCCTTACTAGGTCATCAAGGGATGAATGAAATGACGGTCTCCACCCTGAGCTCTAGCTGATGTACTTGGACATTACGAATCTTAATTTTAACAATTTTTTTTATTTTATTAGGTAGCTCTTATATTGTCTAGTGTTTTTCAGGAGGGTGTCGAATTCGGAGGGTGTCGGATGTCGAATTTAATGCATTAAAAGAACTGACACGCAGAACCTGAGCCAATGTTACTCCAATATAATAATGAACCATAATCATAGACCAAACCACCATTAACAACCTGCTTTCTTCATAGTTATACCTACCGCCATTCCTATTATTAAAAAATTCACATTTATGACCGAAACCGTTAAGCTTCCACCACTCTTTTTCACAAGAATGAACTAGTACAAGTAATCCCTTAAAGGGTTACCTACTACCTTTCTGTTAACACCTTCAGTGTATAAACAGTGCTTGAAGGAGGTAGAATTCCCTACTGTAATTAAATTCATACCAATATATTTTTATTACCATAGCTACAATGTTAAAATGTTGAACATGGTATACGTCAATGTAACCAGTCATTACCACACCTAGAATAGACACCACAAATAATTATAAAAAACAACACCACAGATTCCTATAGTATACCTTGTAATTCTAATCTTCTTGTTGTAGGGCTTGAAATAGAAATGAAAAATTTCTGAAACGTCGTATATATATATATATATATATATATATATATATATATATATATATATATATACATACAAATAAGAAGTAGGCAGATATAAGGCGTAGGGATCCCCTCCCTCCGTATTGAACGATCGTCTTTTTGCTACGGTTCTATCTCAACCAGTCACTCCAGCCACGTTCCGGAACTTTCAAGCTTCGCGCCGCCCACACGTACTGAGGTGAGTTTCCAGCATTGTCGTCGAAGGAAGCATCAAACTGAAAGCCTTTAATCTGAAACACCCTTCTCTGAATTCCTTCAGCGTCCCGCCAGCCTCGAACTAAAAGACCGTTTTTGCGATTCCCGCGAACCCGCTCTAGACTTCCTTTTTACCACAGTATATCGGTTTTTTTTTTACACAAAGGGACGAGCCGGTGTCTTAAGAAAAAAATGATACACATCAATAGAGAGCTGGATAATGGTGGAAACGGAAACTCGATTGCGAATCTCACATGTCTACTACCCTTTTCGCTTTGAATAGTTCTCGTTCTGACCTTCAAATGTTACTATTCCTCTATCACCTTTACCCGGTATAACCTTGAAGGGAATGGGCTCGTTTTGTTGTAACGTTCGGAATATACGTGAACGAGCCTTGTTACCGCTGTTTCATGCATCGAGATGCCATTTCCCACGGGCTTGGAAAATTACGTCCATAACAGTTGACATAACAGTAAAGGTGTTGAGGTTAGGATCATCGCTGGAAATGAAGGCTAAAACGCGACTAGATAGTCAAACATAGGGCTATAAATATATACTCGTACATACATGTCTTAGATTATTGTAAAATTTGAAAGTGTACATAGTATACTGATGGAGCACCACCTTTATAGGAGGGATATTATTTAGCTGTCAATTTTGATGTTGAATGGTGGATACATACATACGATACACAACATATCGTTGAAAACGTACAATCCTCAAACCTGTAACATTGGAATCCCACGCCACAGCTTGACTAAAAATTTTTGGCCTGCACTGGTGATTTTGATGACATAGATTCGAATTACTAAAAAACTTAGTGGGGAATCGCTCAACTAAAATATTCAAGTGCTACAGGCATCATATGATACCTAACTTGTATTACGTGTTTACCTAATTGAGTGACGATCTTAGGGAAAAAATAGTTTTAAATAGCTGAATACTGTAATGTATTTAGGTTTAATGCTAAGAATAAAATACTCTGACATTTCAAGCAGTAGGTAGGTAGTCATCATAAGAATGACGTGTATTTCCAATTTTAACTTTTATCATCTATCACCAAGCAACGGATGAACACCAGAGTTGTAATAATTATAGAGTTACACGACAAATACTATGGAAAGTAGTGCACTAGTCGGATTCAGAATATTACTCACTAGGCACTTTTATATAGGTTGTCTTAGCCAAGCTTCCTTTATTTGTTTGCAAAACGGGCAATGCTCAATTACAAAGACAATACAATACTATATTTGTCGACATTGAGAGGTCGACAAATATATTGTATTTGTTATATTGAGAGAAAATAAGAATAATACATATTTTGAAAATGAATGTCTCGAATATTGAATTCAGGTTAAATTAACATTTTTTGAACTCATGTGTGAGGCTGAATTGAGCGGAGAATTTCAGTGCGGATGAACCGTAACGGCTTTATATGGGAGGAGTCTAAAACTGGGATTACGTAAAGGAGAACGTTACCCTGTCGTAAGATCCTATTGAGTGGCTTGTTGTATGAATAGTTCGTTGTTGAGAACTCAGTGTGAAAAAGTGTAGGGCTACGCGAGTGGAAAGGCGAGATGTGCAATCCAATTCCACGAATGAATTCAGGACAGTCTTTCCCGCCATTAAAGAAATTGTATAGAAACACACCATTAGTTAGAGAACGACGCACATCAAGACCACAAAGAACTGCTACTGTTTGTGCATTTTGAAAGATTCGTATCTTCCAACCAACATACCTCAAAAATGTTTTATTGACTCTCTCCGAGCTCGTCTTTGTAAATTATGCAGTAAGGAGACCATTCAATGGATCCGTACTCAAGAGAAGGTTGGACAATCGCAGAGTAGAGTGTGGCCAAAGCTGGGATACTATAAAACTCGGCAGCATTTCTCTCAAGGTAACTCAAACTGCATCGCCCGGTATACCTACTACAGAATCAATATTTATGTGCGGTGAACGCCGGTGGGTAGGTATCGAAGAGAACACCCAGATCCTTAGCAAGTGTCACTCGACTCAGTAGATTACCTAACTATTAAATCCCTGAGTAATACATTAGATCGTTTTTGCGAGAAATACGCCCATTTTTTAGGTGAAATTCGCTAGATATACAGATCGTTGAGCGTAAACGATCTTATCAAGAGGTCATATCGGGTCACACGAACGCAAATGCGTAATGGTGAAAAAAAGTGATACGTAATACCCGTCATGACGGCGACACGCAACGTGATATATGGAACGCAGATTCGCCGAGTGCAAAAGACCACAGTATTACCACATTATTTTCCATAACATTAAATCGTGATATTAATGTAGGTTACCTTAGGTAGTTATATCTTAGCCTAACCCTTTGAAGCAGGAATTGGGAAGAAAAGAGGGTATCGAAGTAATGAAAGCATACAAATATGGAAAGCAAGCGAAGCTTTTTTTCATCCCAGCGCTGAGGGGGTCTAGGGGAAAGCTATGCCTAGTGGTTTTGAAAATGCACCAATAACTTTCTCTTGTCTTTCTGACTCTATATAGTGGTAAAGGCAATTTACACCTCACGGATTGGCAAAATAACGCCACCAGTTATTTTACAAAGGTACATTATAATTTTAGATAAACTGCGCACACATTTATACAGTACAGGGTGAACAGCTCGTAGATGCAAAAAACAATTTGCACCAAACTACATTAAAATATGATTAAAATGCCGCTAACCGTGTATTTTTATCTAAATCCATTCTCGACATATGATTTTTCAACGGTTTTCAAAGAAAAATCGTGTTTTTTCCTCTTGAACTTGAATTTTTCCAATTTAATTCTCTTAATTCTCAACTTTAGACCACATTTTTGGAATCTTCTTAAATTTTCTAAGAGCATGGTGCACTTTGATTCAGGATAATCTCTGTATAAACCACTTCCAGAAGACTGGAAAATTTTATGAAACTGCTTCTTTCAATAGTCTTTCAAACGGTAAAGTCAATTTCACTTTTACTATGCTGTTTAAGGGAGAGAAATTTGGTTTAATGCTGAAAAATGGGGGTTTTTCATTGAAATCGAGGGTTTTCTTGGGTTGGCATGACCTTCTATAAGTTCACGATTTCGGTATCGGTTTCTAAGTATTTTTCACACTGAATCAAATAATGGTAATACTGGGAGATCCCTCCAACTCCGAAATACCGAGTTTCACAATTAGATTCTCAGACTATTAGTTTTTTATGCTCAATTGTACGTGTGTAAGGGGAAAAGCTATTTTTTTTTATTTAAATATAAATATAAATATATTTATAAATATAAAAATAAATTTAAATATAAATATGAATATATATTGATATTTAAACATAGTGAAAAAATCAGTTACGACGGAGTTGGAGAGATCTGAGAAGTGTTACCATTCGATTCAACGTGAAAAAACGTAGACAACGATCCCACACTCATAGATTCATACAGGGTATGGTTACCAGAAAATCCTCAATTTCATTGAAAATAAAACCTCATTTTTTAACGTTTAAAACAAACTTTTCCCCCCTACATAGCAAAGTAAAATTAATATTTACTATACCTTTGAAAAGAGTATTAAATGAAGCCGTTTTCATTAGACATGCCAGTTTCCTGGATTTTTTATTTATTTATTTATTTTATTTTTGTAAGAGTTGTAACATTTTAAAGATTTATGGATTTTTTTTTTTTTTTTTAATTTGTCTTTGTTTGCGCAGCTGTTGAGGTCTGAAGGCAGAAATTTTCCTGAATCAAAGCTCATCACGCTTATAGACTATTTAACGCTGATCAGGAAAAGATGGTCAAAAATTTAAATTAAACGAATTAAAGTGGAGAAATTCAAGTTTGAAAGGAAAAAAACACGGTTTTTCAAGAACTAGAACAAAAAAACGCTGAAAAATCAAATCTCAAGAACGGATTGAGATAAAAATATGCGGTTGGCTGCATTTTACTCCATTTTTTATGTAGTTCTACGCTGTACATTTTGTGCATCTAAGCTCCTTCCTAAAAAAATATATTACAAATTTTTTAATCACCTCAGTTAGGTAGGTAAATACTAAAAAAAAAAAAAAAAAAAAAAAACTTAAATAAATAAAATCCGAACGATTGATAAATAATATGAACCGAGGTAATGACGTTGATAATCATGTTTTATCTTTAGCTCACGTAGTTGTTTACTCTTTGCCCGTTTGGGAACCTACGAGAATTGGTTTGATTCCAGGCTAACTTTGCGTCTCAAAATGACTTCGCAATTCACAGTCCTGTTGATGGTATATTTTTCATTCAAAACTTGAGTTCTTAGGAGCTTGAGACACTATTATATTCGAATACGAACTCCGGGTGATTTAATTTGCCAGCCACCCCTTCTCCACCTATTTCCATTTCCAGCCTGGCACATCTCTTCGGTTGGCTTAACTGGCCAAATTCTGATTAGGTGGGTTTACATCCATTCAGCATTGCGGCAATCCGTCAATGCGTCTGCGGTAGGAAATAGTGGAGGGGAGTGCGGGATTCCGGCAGTGTTCACAACTGAGAATGTTTACAAACGTGAAGGGGATTTGGACCTGCCAAGTCGGGTGAGCAGTGTAGCTTCCTCACATAGTGTAACATGGACGAATAGAATTAGTTGAAGAACAAAGTACGAGTCGAAATGATCGATAAGCCAAAGGTATAATAAATTAGCGTTTGCACATGCGCACAGACTACTATTAATCCAAAGGCAATGAAATTTATTGGAGAACGTCTAGGAGCTAAATCGCATAATCCTTGAAAAGTTCATAAAAATCGTTACATTGATCTTGGTTTATCTGTATCGATCAATTTTTAGTTTCGCGTATGCGCTATAGTTATTACTTCCCTAGTCGCGATATATGCTATCGAGGATTTTCTTGGAACTTATCCCCATACACCCCCGGAGTTTGAACGAAATCGGACCAGTGTATGACAAGAAATCGACGTTACGATAAATTAACGTTTGCGCATGTGCACAGACAGGTATTTATGAGACGGTAATGAATAGTATAGGGGACCGTCCAAAAACTATCCCGCACAGTTCCTAAAATTTCATTAAAATCGTTCCATTAAGCTCGGAGTTTTGCATGTGTGAATCGATATTAGTTTCGCCCATGCCGAATGGTTATTGCTCTACCAATCACAGGCTGTTGATTCGACGGCATTGAAAATTATAAGGGATCGTCTGGAGGCTAATCTGCACAAACCCAAGAAAATTTCATTGGAATCGGATTGAAACTTGGTATAGTTTTGTACGTGGCATGGGTTTACCAAAGACAGACATCAGACAGACAAAGACACCGAACCGAAATTGACCAACAAGCTCTGAAACGCAAAAAACAAGTCGAGTTTTGATTTTGGAAGACAAATAATTTTTCTACTTCTATGACGAACACAAAGTTTTCGTCATATATCTTCGGTAGTAAAGAAGCAAAACATTATTTCAGTTGTTGCTTACCCATTTGAATGTATCATAGAGAAACCGAACCTAACACATCATTACTGCCGCAGTTATGAATAAATGAATGAAAAATTAACAAAACTTTATTCCAAATGATATACACGAAATAAATTGCAATATAGTGGAAGATATACACAAAGAACAGTAATATTATTTTCAAGAACTAGGTCGATTCCAGTCCTGGAAACAAAATGAGTGCCCCACTATTGAATGTACTGCTCTTTGTCTTATGCTATATATAAGTCATTCGGTTACGGGAATGTTGCAAGTAGTCAAGTTCACTCGCCAATATTTTCCGGCCCTACTGTAGAAATTATGGATCGACATCAGATGAAAAGCAGTCGAATCCTTGCTGGTTAGTAGGGGAGGATCGTGCATACGCAGCAGCCGCTAGTGATACCGTCGTGTTTAAACTCATATAAGGTGGGATCTATTTGTCATTTTCCAACCACTCTTCAAATTTGAGGGAGATCAGGCGAATAAGTAAACACTTGAATAAACTGGTTCATTTTTCTGCGCTCAAGTGGTATAATTCTCTGGAACAGGCTGAGCTCTATAGGCGCATTTCCAAATATTTCCCTGCGCTCAATCGGCACATTGAATTAGAGATTTGTGCTTAACAGATCTACAGCCTAGAAAATATATATAATTCAAGAATTATTCACCACTGTGGAATAATTAGCAATATTCCATGATTATAATCACTGATCAGTGAAAGTGAGAGCCTGATGGTTATCGTGGTACAATATAGAAAGTCAAATGACGCCGGGCTTTCTAATAGCCCCACTCTCATCTGCTACAACAACACATTTGTCATATTTATGCAATCAATACTGAATAATCGTTCGTGAACCCCATGAATCAATGATTTCAGCCTTTGGAGCATCTGAATAAAAAGAATAACTGAGGAAAGAGGTGAAGCTGTGTGGACCGTGCAGGGTCGGCGGAGTGGTTCGGGATTCCCTTCAGAGGCGGACACCTGTTGATATGCCGGTTCGCTTTTCGGGGGGGTGTAGAGACTAGGTCACTTCGCCGAGGCTTTGCCCGCTGTTTCCCTCTCAGCTTCAATCAATAGCAGCCACTGCCTTTTGTACCGCACCCAAGCACCCGCCGGGTACGACACCCGAATATCATGAGCGGGGGTCCTGCATTTTTCATAACCGCTCGAGACAAGTTGGATAATCGCGCGAGGTATCAAATAAATTGAACGAGAAACTTTGAAACACGACAAACTTCAGAAACTTACCTATGGGAAGACCTACAAGAACAAGTAATAACATACGGAAAGTATGCAGGTATACCTTACCTCTAGCACCTCCACATGTGATACATAGTTTTGCTTCCAGTAATCAGCCTTCTAAAACTAGGTAGCGGAAGCATAGTTTTCACCATATGGTGAAGAAACATTTTTTATCTCCAAATAATGAAAATATTGACACGAAACTAGGTGAGACTATGTTATGCAGCTGTGACTACAAATGGGGCATTTTTGCATAACTCGTCACCATGACAACAAGGTGAAATAACTTCGATTTCGCTTGCCTCGATGTAAGGATGCGCTAGTGTCCAAGTCTCGAGGATATCACCCATAGGTAGTGGAAGCATAGTTTTCACCATATGGCGAAGAAACATTTTTTATCTCCAAAATCAAAATTATCACCCGCTATAAACTAATTCTACGTTTTAGACCATTTTGTACAAAGTTTGTTCAGTGGCAGTCCGTCTGTCGTGTGTCCGTAAATTCTTTTAACAAGCCTAATCTCCAGTTTTCATCCGATTTTGATGAAATTTTAGGGAATGTGCGGATCAGACTGTAGATTGTTCTCCAACCAATTCATCACTCTGCACGTGCACAAACGTAAACTCCGTTAAGCTTCTTTTTTCACGCACTAGTCGTTTGATCTCGCTCAATTGGAGGAAAATTTGGGGAATAATTGAGGAGCCGACATGGAAAAGCAGTTAAGTCCAAAAATCGAAAGAAACTTTTTATTCGTCGAAGTGCAAATAAACAGTCACGCCAACGGCATGGGAAAAGCCTTTGGTCCTCCCGTCCTTGCTAGATCGAACTGTGAATAAATGTGTGACCTTTGAATGGAGAAGAGATTATGTCCAACAAATCTGATAAGAGTTCAGAGGGAGTTCCTATGAAATTTGATTTTTGGACTTAACTGCTTTTCCATATCAGCTCCTCAATTGAGAGAAGACGATTTAGTTATTCTGTGTCATTTTCAATATGATTGTATCATTAACATCGACTGCGCATGCGCAAATAAGGAATCTTTGTAACAAGCCTAATTTCCACAGTTTTTATCCGTTTTGGTGATACTTTCAAGGAAAGTGCGGTTTAGGATGTAGATGATCCCAATTTCATTTTTCCCAAATCAGTGCTGCACTCTGCGCATTTCCAAACGTGAATTACATTAAGCATCATTTTTTCGTTTCTAAATTGACTGCGTTTGACGTTTCACACAATATCTTGATCCCCTATATGGAAGTTTTTTTGTTCAATTATACAGTTCAATGATCCACGGATTTGTGGGAAGCTATGAGCCACGACTTGGTAGTTGTTTGTTTTTCCTTGACACGGTATTTAGAGCCATTGAAGCAGATTTAAGTTATTTATGCTGCCGTCTTAACCCAAGCCTCGATAAGGCTGCTCGCTTCAACACAATTTATTTATGGATCATCATCACAAGTTTCTCTTATTTCGTAGTTGAAAACTGTGAGACCTTGAAAATATAGAATAATATTCGATACAAAGCTATTATTTTCTTGTACTCGATTGTATTCGATACAAATAAATAGTTACCCAAACAATCATTCATATACATCCTTATGGAATCTTGTGAGGGTTAGGTATATAAATATCACACCCATAGGATATGTCCAATTCATCCCAAAATTCTCAATGCAGCGAGATTATCTAGTGTAGGTAAATATTTGATATGTTGCACTAGGGTGTACATTTGCAGATATCAGGTGGTGGAGTAGGTACATATGCAAAGGTACCCATGAGCTAGTCATCGGTATTTCTACAAATAAGTACGTCAGAACAAACTGTTAGGAGTATCTTCTTGATTATTTGAATTATTACCTCATGGTCTACAATAGTTGTTGAACAAATCGAGTTGCAAGAATTTCGGAGATCCTATCAAGTACGTATGAAATGTTCAGAAAATAACATGAAAATAAATTATTGACATATTCTAATCAACGATTCACAACTCCTAAAGAAACTATAGAGGAGATGTTGGTCATTGATTAAAATTCAGTACGGTAATTGTTATAAATCAGTATAAATTTAACTGTATAAATGTAATTGTAAATCATAGTATAAATCAGGAACGATTATACAATACTTATTGATTATGGATAGTTCGATCATTGGTTTCTTCAGAAATTGGTGTTCAGCAATGGGAGACGCTGGTATAATTTAAATGTTTGAGTTACATTCTATCAAGACATGAGTTTAAGTTCAGGCTGTCAATTCCTTTCAATTCATGCATACTCCTACAGATTAAAAAGCGTAATTTATAACCTCAAAAAAAGGTTAAACACTCAATATTTTCCGTTCATTTTCTTCTATACCATTCATAGTTGAAGTGCTGAGTAGTTGAACCGTTCATAATATTACCTTTTAAACTTAGCTTCCATTTTGAATTCAATTTTTTTCCAATTTTTGAATTTCGTGTTTCCATAAAAAATGTAATAATAATGTATTTGATTTAAGTTTGATATGGTACCACTACACTTTTGCGTCTACGAATCTGTTGCACTTTTGCGCAACTGTTACACACTAACAATATTAGAAGTTCCAACTAGGAAACTTTTATATCCATCCGCAGAAAAAACCTAACGTATGAAATTAAATAAAGTACTAACTAACTACTATTAAATAAATTTCTCTCACTTATTTATGAATCTTGGAGATTTGGGAATGGGCGCTATCGACTCAGCCCTTTGTCAAATTCCTTGTCAAAAAATCGATTCTTAATCAACCTCTGGGCCACTAAATTGAAAATTTGAACCTGAAATTCCGGAGCGATCGGGCTGGCCACCTGTCTTCTGCCAAGACCGAATTTTCTACGCGGGAACGAAATTTATAAGCCGTATTTTAAGGAAGTTATCGTCTGAAAATACACTCTATAAATAAATAAATGTATATTAATATATATACGAAAAAACACGGATTTTTTCTTTGACAAATAAAACGGATTTGTAGGGGGTCTCCGCCACCCCACATTTAAAATTCTGAAGCCATCTAGATAGGTAATTTCTTCTTTGACAATTCGCTAAAACCTTCAATTTCAACTGAAAAAGTTATTCATCGTTTATGTGTATGACTACAATAAATTAAATAAGTTCTGGAAATGTCGACAGAATCGTTCCAACCTTTGTTGTTCTATGTGAACTTGTGATCCAAAATGAAGAAGTCAGTTTGATGATACAATGAAATTTGGATTCAAATACGCGTGAATGTAAATACCATTTTTCTACCAATTACATCGACGAACTCTTTGAAAACTGTGAGTCTCATTCTCCAAATAACTTTCCCGTTTGTGTCTCGTCCGTAAAGTCCTACGCAGGAGTCAGAGTTTTACGTAGAAGTTGAGAAGAACTCAAAGGCAGGCGTCCTTGTCATGCTTTTAATTCCGGTAAAAGCTTTTTAGGTTTCTCGAAAAGGTACAAAGACTCGGATAATTACTTCTTAAAGTCCACAATTAGTAGGGTGTGCTTGCTATTATAAGAGGAGGGCGGTTAGAATCACACTCACCTCGTTGCTGTAGTGTACGGCAGGGAGAGGAAGCCAATGATAACCCAGGGCTCGGTCCCACAGCATCCCCTTGTTCCAGACTTCCATTAGGAGCCCGGTGTTCACATCGTTCGTTTCGCTGCAACGAAAATAGTACATTTAATTTTCCTCTTGAAGGTTTTGTTATTTTAATAATGATCTCCACGCAGGAGTTCCAGCAAAATAAACATGATATCAGATCGAATCAATTATATTTACAAAAATTTTTCTACTTCTTGTACAATACAAAAACATATAGCAAAGGTTGTGGCCATTCAATTTCATAA
Source organism: Adelphocoris suturalis (assembly GCA_030762985.1). Classification (NCBI taxonomy): domain Eukaryota; kingdom Metazoa; phylum Arthropoda; class Insecta; order Hemiptera; family Miridae; genus Adelphocoris; species Adelphocoris suturalis. The sequence continues at coordinate 109,300,543 of CM061043.1, forward strand.
AAATCATCAATATACAATGTAGATCACGAATTATGCACCAGCGGCTTATCTCTGTCAATGCACGAGTTTAAAAAAGCAGTTCCCACAATTTTTCGCGATGAATTCAAACATCACATTTTTTCTTACCGCGCATAAGCGCAGTCTACAGCAATTTTCGTCCAGCTTGAAACCCCTATTTTTTTATTGCAGATTTGGATTTTACGCAAAATTTTATGAAACGGTGACTCATCACTTGAATGCTCGAGTGCGCAGACGCGAGCACAATTACGCACAAATAGAGCACAGATTTTAAAATAGTTTCACGGATATTCAATTGTCAAGTATCATACATGATTATGAGGTATTTCTTTAGGCCCAATCACGTAGTTACGGGCATTTATTTATATTCTTCTCATCATCTTGGAAAAAAAACTGAAAAAACTGTAAGAACTGCACATTTCCTCACTAATATCCACACAGTGCAAAGCGTAGGTACCTACTAAAATTACATTTATTCGGTGTTTTTTCCAGGTAGTGTTGCGGAAATCATTAAATGAACATCACAACGTGAATCAGCGCAAAAAAGTGCCCCGAAAATCATGTATCAAATGTGACAATATTGAATATCTTCAAGAAATCTCGATGTTCCACGATCTGAGCTCTGTTTGCACATGGTTGTACTCGTTTTTGTGCAAAAAAAAAAAATAATTAATAGGTGATTTTTTCATAAAATGTGGCGTAGAATTGAGAAAAAAACTGGTTTGGAATGAACATGATTGTGCTGTTGTGCAAAAGTGAAGTGATTATTGAATCCCTCACAAAATTATAGAGACGCTATTTTTTGGGGTTCTTTTACTTGTACCTACCTATATTGAAGGAAGTAAGATGCTGGTACATTATTAGTAAGACATCCTGTATACTAGTATATCGTATAAAACTAGCAATGGACAACCTAAACCTATAAAATATTACTACATTATAAGACCTGAAAAAACTTCAATGCAACTAACGATCTGATGTGGCAAAGGGAAGTTTTCCCTAACGGCTGCCTTTTAAGTTGGTGCGAAATATGTACAATTCCCTCATTTCAGATATGACAAAAACAAATCCAGTCGTATTGAGATTATAATTCAGCAACGTTCCAGCCTCCAACGGTGAACGACTAGGACCTCACCACTGCGAGGATGAAACGTAACTGAATGGAAATATCAGTAGGTACACCTTGTTTTGTCATTCTTAAATGGAATAACCAACTTCGCTATGGGGAAAAAAAAAAAATATATATATATATATATATATATATATATATATATATATATATACTCAGTAGAGCCTGGACTATCCGCGGAATATAGTGGCAAGGGCACCGCGGATAGTGAAAATCGCGGATAACCCAAATAAGGACTAACAAAGAAGTAATAACACGGAAAAAAATATATTTTAGCACAAACCGCTGTGTTTTTTGTACAAAAAACTTTATATGTAAATCTTTTAAAATATATGTACAGTATAGCAGAAACCTCATGTCAACATCTAAATCACTAAAATAAAGAACAGTAAAGAAAAACCAAGGCCTACGTAATTTAAAAAAACCTAACTAAATTAAGGCTGGTTCTATATGTTGATATTTTGGAGATGGCATCAGGAATTGTTAGTAGCAGGGTGGCAGCCCTGAGGGGTTGGCAAGTGTTTGCTCCCTCTCTCACTGAAGGCTCCCCATCCCCATTCAAAGATTACCTACGCAACGTTCACATGTTCACAAGTCCTTCCCACCTTCCCAGTTCCCACACCAACATCAAACAATCAGTCCTGGTCTGCCACGTGACCACACGTTACCTACTGGAATTCACTCCGTCAACGATGGAAGAGTATGAGCACTGGTGGACTCCACAACAACGATCCTTTGCAGTGATCGAGTTTTTCAGAACGCAAGATTTGGAAGAGACGCGTGAGGAGTTTCGGCGTGAATACAACCTAACTACTCGTAGTCGTGTTCCAAGCACCGCCATGATTCAAAGATGGGTCGACCGTTTCCGTCAAACGGGTTCAGTGATAAAAGAAAAACCAGCGCCATCCAAGAATAAAACCTAGCAGACTTCAAAGAAAAATATTTCGTCTGTGGTCGGCAACACTGAATGGAAATAATGGTGAGCACTCTTCTCAACCAGAAGTTTGATATATAACAGACTATCTTGTTGAAGTGACAATTTTTTAAACAACATTTTCGTAAATATCTTTCACATACTACTATATAAGGTACTAAACTACAATGTCAATTTTCGTGTATTAAACTTTTGCCCTGGTAATGTAATTTTCTTTTTGTAAATAATTCCCATTTTCCACACTTCCTAACCAAGTCTTTTTGATATTTTTAGCGTTTTCCTCCAATTATGATAATTATTAATATATAATTATTAAACGACACCTACCTTTAAGATTGGAAAATTTGGAAAACCTACCAGAACATCAGGAAAATTCGTCATGGATGTAGGTTAAAGGTACGTTTTTGTGTAGGTATGCCATTGCTGGGTTCTATTAGTAAATTTTAAAAATTATCTTATTGCTTAAGACCTATCTGCCTTAGGTAGCAAAAGCCTCGTTTTTACTTTCAAGAGATGGCAAAATTGTAATCTCAAAAATCAAAATTTTCAATCGAATTTCAGGTTGGTTTTAGACCATTTTGAAAAACTTTCGTTCCGTGTCTATATGTCTGTCAGTGTCAGCGAATCCTAGAAACGAGCTTTATTTCCACAGTTTTAATCCAGCTTTGATGACATTTTCAGGAAATGTGTCGGTTATAGTGTAGATGGCCACCTATCCCAAATGGAAATACCATTCTGCGCATGCGAAAGAGTAAATTCCATCAAACACCCTAGTTGTTCGATAACGCCTGTTTGGTGGATAATATGGAGCAGATGATTCGTGCATATCATATGAATTTCAACATGATTGAATTATTAGAAGCTCCTGCGCATGCGCACTTGTAACAAGCGTGATTTTCATTGTTTTCATCCGCTTCTGATGAAATTTCCAGAGAAAGTTCTCCGCCCAGCAAGTTCCAGTGATTTGTCTGGATTACAGCCTATGAGCCAATGAAGTTTCTTTTTAGTTTCATATGTTTGGAGATTATTTTTTGCTACTATCAACACGAATAATTTATTGTTTTTGAGCTATCTATCAGTGTTTTGGTGTCAGTTAACTGGTATAGATCGAGATTTATCATCTACCTATGAAATATATACCTTTCACCAGAGAGTAGGTTAGTAACCGTTGCAATGTTGCTCATTATATTGATATAGAAAAAAGCACGTATGAAATAAGCGCAATGTGTCAGTCCGCTCCTATTTGTAAATATTATCTTGAAGGAGGCCAGTAGGTATATAGAATAATCATTTATATTCATTTCAATATATCGTTTACAAGTAGGTATACGTTTGTATAATTTTATAGGTCGCTGCAAAGCTGCAGTGTTTTTCTATTTGTTCTGTTGCCATGAAGTTCATGTGTGCATAATTTTTCTCTTACAATACTGCCTTCATTGGCTCATGGATGTAATATCCTTTAGGCCAATAAAGATTTATCATCTATCTATATATTGTCGATTCATTATCAAAATTTCACGATAAAGGAGAAGATTTTGAATGTTGTCAAGGGAAAGAGAAAGTTCGCGATTTCGGGAATCGTCTGTACCTACTCGTAAAATAGATTTAGATCCAAACATAGGTCGCGTGGGGCGGAGCACGAAAGCCGGCACTCAGCTCGACCTCAAGGCCCTCGGAGTAATAACAATAATTTACTTCTCGGTTCATCAACCTGTTCGGCTCATTGAACGCGACGGGAGTGAAATATTACGACTATCCTACAGTCCCCTCACGATACCATCCAACATCACAAAGTTTATCCATCAACACTCGTGCTACCCACCATCAGTGCTGCCAAAAAGTAGTTAGATACCACTAATTTGCACTTTATTTTTAAAGTTTAGCATGAATATGCTTTAGCCGTGATCTAACTACCGAAAAATGTCCCACGAGAGTGCAACGAAAGTAGCGCCAATAACTGAGATGATTTCCGCTTACAACCGAGTCGTTGCTAGGGATATGATACTTCGTCGTTTTTCATCCCACAAAATTCGTTGACCATTCGTTCGAAAGCTCTCGATTTATCCAATATTAACTACAGCGAAGTGCGTGGCCAACAAGCTGAGTTATGAGCATGGTTATATGAATAATTGTTTACACACAGGTGATCATTCTCAATTATTGATACTGTGAACATGATTGTTAATTCGCTTGTTAATTTCTGATGATTTCATTGAGCTGGTGTTTCGATTATGTGATTCATAGCAGGTGATCCGAATATTGCGAGAACGGTTAGATTTGTGAAGCGGTGGTTAAATTATTTTAATAGGTAATTTCAATACTTTACACTATAGGAAGCTGTAATTTCGTATGTAGCCTCTTTAGCCTCTTTCTATAATAAAGTGAATGTTTACTCGCGAGTTTCTATTAGGAGATCATCATCTCACAAGAGCTCAATCGTCGTGAACATTTCTATAATAAAGTGAATGTTTACTCGCGAGTTTCTATTAGGAGATCATCATCTCACAAGAGCTCAATGGTCGTGATCATTTCTATAATAAAGTGAGAGCGAGGAGCTAAAACATTTTATGGAGTCAAAATTGAAGCAAGCTGAGGTCCACAACTTCAACGATGGCTGAATACGTAATGCAATTTAGCTACTTCTGCAGTGTATCTTCACAAAATTTAGCCCGTTATTAGAAGTAATAAGCCAGCGTGCTTTACTTAGTTTTGAATTATCCCGATGGCCTTTAAATTTGTCGGCCAAGCTTCTGAGGACGCCAGGTTACAATCAAACTCACTTTCAGGAAACCGATTTTGGGAATTCATTACCGGAGAGTACTATCAACTACCATTTGATAAACAACACCAAACATTCCGAATATATTAGCTGGCGAAGGGGAAGGGGGGGGGGGGGGGGGAGAATTACTTAGGCTATAACTGAGAATACAGTTAGGACTCTTTCTAATATTATCGTAGATGAATGAGAAGTGTATGTCTCACTCTTGTTCAACTTATTTCTTCGTTTAAAGTAAATAACCACCATTCGCTCTTCTATTTTTTAACAAGGAAAGTTGTAGAGCATTGAATTCCCCTCCTTATTACTAGAAAATGTTGTTTGGTCACGGTGCTGTCCGGATCCTCTTGTTTTTATCCATTTAATGTAAATGTTGTCTTCGTCCAACCCAAATCAAAACCAGAAAAAGGCTCGCACTATGGAAAAAAGTTATAAAAAATAATATGAAAAATATATTTAAAAAGATCAATTTTGTTTTTCTGGCCGTGACTTACAATGTCTTGTTTTTTTCCACAGTAAATTTATATTTTAGCAGAATGTTAGCCAAAAGTAGTTTAATTTTTTGTTGACAAGTTTTATTGCGCCAAGTAATAAGAAAGAAGTTTATTAACAATAATCTAGAGCAGCACTGAAAAATGTATGCAGAAATTTATGTCAACAAATGTACTTAACTTCCATCAATATTTGCCGAAAAATAGATAGAAACTACAAAAAAAGCTATAAGTCCACATTCTTTTTTTAATTGCTAAGAATTATTTAGAACGAGTTTTATTGTCATAAAATACCGTAATTAACAATTTTTTCACTTGATGATTTGAAATTTGAACACAAATTAACATAATACAGTACATATTCACAAAAAGTCTCTCATGCAATCATGCTGCATGACTGGAACTTTATTTTCATCTATTTATTTATTTCTCAATGAAATCGTCGAGGGTTTTCTTGAAAAATGACCCTATATGAAAATACAAGAAGAAAACCCTTGATTTTCAACATTAAAAAAATAGTTTTCTTCCCTAATTAGCAAAGTAAAAGTAAAATTAACAACACCGGTAGAAAGGTGAGATTCCAGCGCAGTTTTTCCCTTATTTGTGAGTAAAATCCGACAGACTTCCGAGCTATTGATAGCACTCCGAATTTTGACAGGTTTCTTAAGATTTGTCAAATTTTAACTTTCAGCCAGATTTTTCTCCCATCAAACCGGCTAAAAAAATTTTGAATTTATTTCGGGGTGGTAGTGAATTTAATGCTCTTTCTAACGGTTTACTAGTTTATTTATTTAAATCGATTGGGAGCCTCTCTGGGATAGCAAGGGACAAATAGCATTATAGGTTATAAGGAATTTAGGTGCCCCCCCAGAGGTGCAATGGGGGCCTAAATCCTCATAAATCAGGTAGAGGAGGTAACAGGCATCCCGTCAGAGAGATACCACCCCTACTAATAGCTTTTAATGAGCCATGTTCGGGGAGGGTTGATATTCCTGTCACCAGGAATCCATCCGACGCCAAACCAGCTGTCTAAAATGATCGAGAACAGCGCGTGGTTCCCATTGATTCTTCAACGGGACGCCGACAACGCTATCTCCGGTGCTCTGACGGGAGCTTGATGGACCTCTCAGGAGGTAACTCTGTTACAAGGTTCTATCCTGATCAGCTGAGTGTGCTAAAAGTTATGTCGCCTGTATGATTACAACGAAATTTTATAGGGAGCCTTACTAGGTCATCAAGGGACGAATGAAATGACGGTCTCCACCCTGAGCTCTAGCTGATGATCTTGGACATTACGAATCTTAATTTTAACAATTTTTTTATTTTATTTGGTAGCTCTTATATTATCTAGTGTTTTTCAGGAGGGTGTCGAATTCGGAGGGTGTCGGATGTCGAATTTAATGCATTAAAAGAACTGACACGCAGAACCTGAGCCAATGTTACTCCAATATAATAGTGAACCATAACCATAGACCAAACCACCACTAACAACCTCTTCTGCTTTCTTCATAGTTATACCTACCGCCATTTATATTATTAAAAAATTCACATTTATGACCGAAACCGTTAAGCTTCCACCACTCTTTTTCACAAGAATGAACTAGTACAAGTAATCCCTTAAAGGGTTACCTACTACCTTTCTGTTTACACCTTCAGTGTATAAACAGTGCTTGAAGGAGGTAGAACTCCCTCAACTGTCCAAAACGCTTTTCAGCCTACTGTAAGTAAATTCATACCAATATATTTTTATTACCATAGCTACAATGTTAAAATGATGAACATGGTATACGTCAATGTAACCAGTCATCACCACACCTAGAATAGACACCACAAATAATTATAAAAAACAACACCACAAATTCCTATAGTATACCTTGTAATTCTAATCTTCTTGTTGTAGGGCTTGAAATAGAAATGAAAAATTTCTGAAACGTCGTATATATATATATATATATATATATATACGAGGATACTCAAAGATCTCTACCCAATCTTATCCTCCCACCCCACAACACGAAATGTTTTTTCTGAAGCTCCTACACTAACATATCGTCAGGCCTCATCACTTGGAGACATACTCTCACACAGGCGGTCAGAGAGACCAGAACCAGCTCCAAGCAAAGGGTTGCACCCATGCAAGAAGCGCCGTTGCAAGGTTTGCCCTTTAGTCATTGAGGAGGAAATTTTCGGATCGCCCAACAATCCCAACTCATACACATGCAAAGGGTCAGCAGATTGCCAGACACCAATGTGGTGTATGAGTTGATTGTAAAGAGTGTCCTGCGTTTTACGTAGGGAAGACCGAAACCCAACTCAACTTTAGGGTTAACAATCATCGAGCATCTGTGGTGAGTGCTAATGAAGACCTGCCTGTAAGCAGCCATGCCACAACCCATAACACAACGTTTGATGACTGTTTCGGCATAAAAGTTTTGAAAAAAATGAAACCCCACGAGAACAAGAGACTGCTTCACGAATCAGAAAAAGCACATAGCAACGTTTTGGGTGCTTACGATCCTCCAGGCCTCAACATAAGACGATGATTCCAAATCCAAAGTTACCAAAATTTCTTGTCAACGTTGTACACAAATTTCCCACAGTTATTCAATTTCTTTGTTTGTTTGAAAAAGGCAAAAAGCCGACATATAAAAATAGTTTTGTGACGTTTTTTCTGTTATCTTTTCTAATTTTGTGAATATATATATATATATATATATATATATATATATATATATATATATATATATATATACATACAAATAAGAAGTAGGCAGATATAAGGCGTAGGGATCCCCTCCCTCCGTATTGAACGATCGTCTTTTTGCTACGGTTCTATCTCAACCAGTCACTCCAGCCACGTTCCGGAACTTTCAAGCTTCGCGCCGCCCACACGTACTGAGGTGAGTTTCCAGCATTGTCGTCGAAGGAAGCATCAAACTGAAAGCCTTTAATCTGAAACACCCTTCTCTGAATTCCTTCAGCGTCCCGCCAGCCTCGAACTAAAAGACCGTTTTTGCGATTCCCGCGAACCCGCTCTAGACTTCCTTTTTACCACAGTATATCGGTTTTTTTATACACAAAGGGACGAGCCGGTGTCTTAAGAAAAAAATGATACACATCAATAGAGAGCTGGATAATGGTGGAAACGGAAACTCGATTGCGAATCTCACATGTCTACTACCCTTTTCGCTTTGAATAGTTCTCGTTCTGACCTTCAAATGTTACTATTCCTCTATCACCTTTACCCGGTATAACCTTGAAGGGAATGGGCTCGTTTTGTTGTAACGTTCGGAATATACGTGAACGAGCCTTGTTACCGCTGTTTCATGCATCGTGATGCCATTTCCCACGGGCTTGGAAAATTACGTCCATAACAGTTGACATAACAGTAAAGGTGTTGAGGTTAGGATCATCGCTGGAAATGAAGGCTAAAACGCGACTAGATAGTCAAACATAGGGCTATAAATATATACATACATGTCTTAGATTATTGTAAAATTTGAAAGTGTACATAGTATACTGATGGAACACCACCTTTTTAGGAGGGATATTATTTAGCTGTCAATTTTGATGTTGAATGGTGGATACATACTACGATACACAACATATCGTTGAAAACGCACAATCCTCAAACCTGTAACATTCGAATTCCACGCCACAGCTTGACTAAAAATGTTTGGCCTGCACTGGTGATTTTGATGACATAGATTCGAATTACTAAAAAACTTAGTGGGGAATCGTTCAACTATAATATTCAAGTGCTACAGGCATCATATGATACCTAACTTGTATTACGTGTTTACCTAATTGAGTGACGATCTTAGGGAAAAAATAGTTTTAAATAGCTGAATACTGTAATGTATTTAGGTTTACTGCTAAGAATAAAATACTCTGACATTTAAAGCAGTAGGTAGTCATCATAAGAATGACGTGTATTTCCAATTTTAACTTTTATCATCTATCACCAAGCAACGGATGAACAACACCAGAGTTGTAATAATTATAGAGTTACACGACAAATACTATGGAAAGTAGTGCACTAGTCGGATTCAGAATATTACTCACTAGGCACTTTTATATAGGTTGTCTTAGCCAAGCTTCCTTTATTTGTTTGCAAAACGGGCAATGCTCAATTACGAAGACAATGCAATACTATATTTGTCGACATTGAGAGGTCGACAAATATATTGTATTTGTTATATTGAGAGAAAATAAGAATAATACATACCTATTAACATGTTTAATGTTTTAGGGCTGGGGGTCGTTCTGTGAATTCCGACACGACACGCAAATCTGCAACGTTTTTTTTCTGATGATTTCCGCTTACAACCGAGTCGTTGCTAGGGAAATGGTACTTCGTCGTTTTTCATCCCACAAAATTCGTTGACCATTCGTTCGAAAGCTCTCGATTTATCCAACCATATTATGTTAACTACTGCGAAGTGCGTGGCCAACAAGCTGAGTCATGAGCATGGTTATTTGAATAATTGTGTACACTCAGGTGATCATTCTCAATAATTGATATTGTGAACATGATTGCAACCGCTTGTTAATTTCTGATGATTTCATTGAGTTGGTGTTTCGATGATTTGATTCATAGCAGGTGATCCGAATATTGCGAGAACGGTTTGATTTGTGAAGCGGTGGTTAAATCATTTAATAGGTAATTTCTATACTTTACACTCTAGGAAGCTGTAATTTTGTATGTAGCCTCTTCAGGACATTTACTTGACGATGCCCAGGGTCCGGATCAGATGAGTGGCTCTTAAAGCTAATTTCTATGCATTACGCTCTAGGAAGCTGTAATTTCGTGTGTAACCTCTTTGGGACATTTACTTGACGATGCCCAGGGTCCGGATCAGATGAGTGGCTCTTAAAGCTATTTTTTATGCTTTACACTCTAGCAAGCTGTAATTTCGCTTGTTGCCTCTTTAGGACATTTACTTGACGATGCCCAGGGTCCGGATCAGATGAGTGGCTCTTAAAGCTATTTTTTATGCTTTACACTCTAGGAAGCTGTAATTTCGTATGAAGCCTCTTTAGGACATTTACTTGACGATGGCCAGGGTCCGGATCAGATGAGTGGCTCTTAGAGCTAATTTCTATGCTTTACACTCTAGGAAGCTGTAATTTCGTATGTAGCCTCTTCAGGACATTTACTTGACGATGCCCAGGGTCCGGATCAGATGAGTGGCTCTTAAAGCTATTTTTATGCTTTACACTCTAGGAAGCTGTAATTTCGTATGTAGCCTCTTTAGGACATTTACTTGACGATGGCCAGGGTCCGGATCAGATGAGTGGCTCTTAGAGCTAATTTCTATGCTTTACACTCTAGGAAGCTGTAATTTCGTATGTAGCCTCTTCAGGACATTTACTTGACGATGCCCAGGGTCCGGATCAGATGAGTGGCTCTTAGAGCTAATTTCTATGCTTTACACTCTAGGAAGCTGTAATTTCGTATGTAGCCTCTTAGGACATTTACTTGACGATGCCCAGGGTCCGGATCAGATGAGTGGCTCTTAGAGCTAATTTCTATGCTTTACACTCTAGGAAGCTGTAATTTCGTATGTAGCCTCTTTAGGACATTTACTTGACGATGCCCAGGGTCCGGATCAGATGAGTGGCTCTTAGAGCTAATTTCTATGCTTTACGCTCTAGGAAGCTGTAATTTCGTATGTAGCCTCTTTAGGACATTTAATTGACGATGTCTAGGGTCCGGATCAGATGAGTAGCTCTTAGAGCTAATTTATATGCTTTACACTCTAGGAAGCTGTAATTTCGTATGTAGCCTCTTTAGGACATTTACTTGACGATGCCCAGGGTCCGGATCAGCTGAGTGGCTCTTAGAGCTTGCATACGAGTCTGCAACTAAAGACATAAAATGTCCCAATGTGTTGCAGACTCGTATGCAAGCGTACTTTGGTATGAGTCCCATCGGAAATTTCTAATGGTAAAATAAAAATGTGTATAAATATAATAATTTTTGGTTAATTAGAATCTTTTCTTTTTTCTGATTATAAAACTATATCTAATTTCTCCCTTGCGAGGGAAAAACATTAAACATGATTTAATGTTTTTCCCTCTCAAGGGAGAAATTTTGAATTTTTTTAAAATTATCTATTTTTTACCACATTTGTTTACAATTATTTTGAAAATGAATGTCTCGAATATTGAATTCAGGTTAAATTAACATTTTTTGAACTCATGTGTAAGGCTGAATTGAGCGGAGAATTTCAGTGCGGATGAACCGTAACGGCTTTATATGGGAGAAGTCTAAAACTGGGATTACGTAAAGGAGAACGTTACCCTGTCGTAAGATCCTATTGAGTGGTTTGTTGTATAAATAGTTCGTTGTTGAGAACTCAGTGTGAAAAAGTGTAGGGCTACGCGAGTGGAAAGGCGAGATGTGCAATCCAATTCCACGAATGAACTCAGGACAGTCTTTCCCGCCATTAAAGAAATTGTATAGAAACACACCATTAAGGCCGGTTTACACGAGCGATTTTTTCCGGCAATAATTGCAGAAAAAAGTATTGCACAACTATTCCAAAAAGGTTGGACAACTATTCTCTCCTCGAAAAAATTGCCGAAGATTGCACGCAATTAATTGACGGGAGTTGTACAACATTTCAGGCCCACGAGCCCTCTCGGCAACTGTTGCATCGTATTGAAATGAAGTCCAAGGGGTTTGGAAAACTATTGCACTATTGCGGCAATTTTTCGGCCTTGGGTCGGAGAGGGAACGAAACAGCCAATCACATTGAGAGTTTATTTGTGCAGTATGGCCTTATGAGCAAATATTGACGTGAAACTGCACTGATGGGGTGCAGCATTGCCTCATGAGAGAATTTTAACGTAGGAAAGATAGGAGTTTTTTGTGCAGCATGGCCTTATGAGCAAATATTGACGTGAAACTGAACTGATGGGGTGCAGCATGGCCTTATGAGCGAATACTGACGTGAAACTGCACTGATGGGGTGCAGCAGTGCCTCATGAGAGAATTTTAACATAGGAAAGATAGTTTATGTGTGCAGCATGGCCTTATGAGCAAATATTGACGTGAAACTGCACTGGTGGGGTGCAGCATTGCCTCATGAGAGAATTTTAACGTAGGAAAGATAGGAGTTTATATGTGCAGCATGGCCTTATGAGCAAATATTGACGTGAAAGAATTTCAGAGGTGAGAGCCAACCCACATTCTCTCTGGCTCAGAAACTGGCGTTGCCAAATTCCCCTCTTTTTCCTTTGGTTGGCAGCAGCAGCGACGACGACCACAGCAGCAGCGACGACCACCTCTTCACCGTCCATGGCGCGAACTGTTGTCGCCCGTGTAAACGAAAAAATTGAGCAATTTCTATTGCTCAACTTTTTGGTGCAACACAGTGCAATTAATTCCTTGCAACATCTTGACGCAACACGAGGCAATTTTATTGCTTCGTGTTGTGTACAACTTTTCTAGTGCAATTTTTTTGGAGTTGCGCAACTTTTGTTGCTCGTGTAATCGGCCCTTTAGTTAGAGAGCGACGCACATCAATACCACAATGAACTGCTACTGTTTGTGCATTTTGAAGGATTCGTATCTTCCAACCAACATACCTCAAAAATGTTTTATTGACTCTCTCCGAGCTCGACTTTGTAAATTATGCAGTAAGGAGACCATTCAATGGATCCGTACTCAAGAGAAGGTTGGACAATCGCAGAGTAGAGTGTGGCCAAAGCTGGGATACTACAAAACTCGGCAGCATTACTCTCAAGGTAACTCAACCTGCATCGCCCGGTATACCTACTACAGAATCAATATTTATGTGCGGTGAACGTCGGTGGGTAGGTATCGAAGAGAACACCCAGATCCTTAGCAAGTGTCACTCGACTCAGTAGATTACCTAACTATTAAATCCCTGAGTAATACATTAGATCGTTTTTGCGAGAAATACGCCCATTTTTTAGGTGAAATTCGCTAGATATACAGATCGTTGAGCGTAAACCATCTTATCAAGAGGTCATATCGGGTCACACGAACGCAAATGCGTAATGGTGAAAAAAAGTGATACGTAATACCCGTCATGACGGCGACACGCAACGTGATATATGGAACGCAGATTCGCCGAGTGCAAAAGACCACAGTATTACCACATTATTTTCCATAACATTAAATCGTGATATTAATGTAGGTTACCTTAGGTAGTTATATCTTAGCCTAACCCTTTGAAGCAGGAATTGGGAAGAAAAGATGGTATCGAAGTAATGAAAGCATACAAATATGGAAAGCAAGCGAAGCTTTTTTTCATCCCAGCGCTGAGGGGGTCTAGGGGAAAGCCATGCTATATTCTGGTTTTGAAAATGCACCAATAACTCTCTCTTGTCTTTCTGACTTTACATGGTGGTAAAGGAAATTTACACCTCACGGAGATTGGCATAAAAACGCCGCCAGTTATTTTACAAAGGTATATTATAATTTTAGATAAACTGCGCACACATTTATACAATACAGGGTGAACAGCTCGTAGATGCAAAAAACAATTTGCACCAAACTACATTAAAATATGAGTAAAATGCCGCCAACCGTGTATTTTTATCTAAATCCATTCTCGGCATATGATTTTTCAACGGTTTTCAAAGAAAAATCGTGTTTTTTCCTCTTAAACTTGGATTTCTCCATTTTAATTCACTAAATTCTCTACTTTAAACCACATTTTTGGAATCTTCTTAAATTTTCTATGAGCATGGTGCACTTTGATTCAGGAAAATCTCTGTCTAAAACATTTCCAGGAGACTGGAAAATTGTATGAAACTGCTTCTTTTAATAGTCCTTCCAACGGTAAAGTCAATTTCACTTTTACTATGCTGTTTAAGGGAGAGAAATTTGGTTTAATGCTGAAAAATGGGGGTTTTTCATTGAAATCGAGGGTTTTCTTGGGTTGGCATGACCTTCTATGAGTTCACGATTTCGGTATCGGTTTTTAAGTATTTTTCACACTGAATCAAATAATGGTAATACTGGGAGATCCTTCCAACTCCGAAATACCGAGTTTCACATTTAGACTCTCAGACTATTAGTTTTTTATGCTCGATTGTACGTGTGTAAGGGGAAAAGCTATTTTTTTATATTTAAATATAAATATAAATACATTCATACATATAAAAATAAATTTAAATATAAATATATATATATGTTTAAACATAGTGAAAAAATCAGTTACGACGGAGTTGGAGAGATCTGAGAAGTGTTACCATTCGATTCAACGTGAAAAAACGTAGACAATGACCCCACACTCATAGATTCATACAGGGTATGGTTACCAGAAAATCCTCAATTTCATTGAAAATAAAACCTCATTTTTTAACGTTTAAAACAAACATTTCCCCCCTACATAGCAAAGTAAAATTAATATTTACTATACCTTTGAAAAGAGTATTAAATGAAGCCGTTTTCATTAGACATGCCAGTTTCCTGGATTTTTTATTTATTTTATTTTTGTAAGAGTTGTAACATTTTAAAGATTTATAGAATTTCTTTTTTAAATTTGTCTTTGTTTGCGCAGCTGTTGAGGTCTGAAGGCAGAAATTTTCCTGAATCAAAGCTCATCACGCTTATAGACTATTTAACGCTGATCAGGAAAAGATGGTCGAAAATTTAAATTAAACGAATTAAAGTGGAGAAATTCAAGTTTGAAAGGAAAAAAACACGGTTTTTCAAGAACTAGAACAAAAAAACGCTGAAAAATCAAATCTCAAGAACGGATTGAGATAAAAATATGCGGTTGGCTGCATTTTACTCCATTTTTTATGTAGTTCTACGCTGTACATTTTGTGCATCTACGCTTCATCCTAAAAAAATACATTACAAATTTTTTAATCACCTCAGTTAGGTAGGTGAATACTAGAAAAAAAAAAAAAAAAAAAAAACTTAAATAAATAAAATCCGAACGATTGATAAATAATATGAATCGAGGTAATGACGTTGATAATCATGTTTTATCTTTAGCTCACGTAGTTGTTTACTCTTTGCCCGTTTGGGAACCTACGAGAATTGGTTTGATTCCAGGCTAACTTTGCGTCTCAAAATGACTTCGCAATTCACAGTCCTGTTGATGGTATATTTTTCATTCAAAACTTGAGTTCTTAGGAGCTTGAGACACTATTATATTCGAATACGAACTCCGGGTGATTTAATTTGCCAGCCACCCCTTCTCCACCTATTTCCATTTCCAGCCAATAGCCTGGCACATCTCTTCGGTTGGCTTAACTGGCCAAAGTCTGATTAGGTGGGTTTACAACCATACAGAAATGCGGCAATCCGTCAATTCGTCTGCGGTAGGAAATAGTGGAGGGGAGTGCAGGATTCCGGCAGTGTTCACAACGAGAATGTTTACAAACGTGAAGGGGATTGCGACTGGAGAATGCTCTTCATGAACTGCTCTTTGAAGTGAACTTGTAATACAAAAATAAGCAAGGAAAGATCGTCTGCCAAGTCGGATGATCAGTGTAGCTTCCTCACATAGTGTAACATGGACGAATAGAATTAGTTGAAGAACAAAGTACAAGTAGTCGAAATGATCAATAAGCCAACGTTATAATAAATTAGCGTTTGCGCATGCGCACAGACTACTATTAATCCAAAGGCAATGAAATTTATTGGAGAACGTCAAGGAACTAAATCGCATAATTCTTGAAAAGTTCATAAAAATCGTTCCATTGATCTTGGTTTATCTGTATCGATCAAATTTAGTTTCGCGCATGCGGTATAGTTATTACTTCCCTAGTCACGATATATGCTATCGGGGATTTTCTTGGAACTTATCCCCATACACTCCCGGAGTTTGAACGAAATTGGACCAGTGTATGACAAGAAATCGACGTTACAATAAATTAAAGTTTGCGCATGCGCACAGACAGGTATTTATGAGACGGAAATGAAAGGTATAGGGGACCGTCCGAAAACTCTCCCGCAAAATCCCTAAAATGTCATTAAAATCGTTCCATTAGGCTCGGAGTTTTGCATGTTTTCCTTATGAACTTAAATCTTCGTGGCACAATGTATTTTTTCATATATGTACCCAATTTGAAAAGAATATTTTTGTAACAGTTTTCTATTTTTGAAGTACACTATTTTTGTAATGTATTGTATGAAGTGCAAATATATACATATTATTATTATTATTATTATTATTATTATTATGTGTCAATCGATATTAGTTTCGCCCATGCGCAATGGTTAAAACTCTATCAATCACGGGCTACTGTTGATTCGACAGCATTGAAAATTATAAGAGATCGTCTGGGGGCTAACCTCCTCAAACCCAAAAAATTTCATTGGAATCGGACTGAAACTTGGCATAGTTTTGGGCGTGACATGGGTTTTCCAAAGACAGACATCAGACAGACAAAGACACCGAACCGAAATTGACCATCAAGCTCTGTAACGCAAAAAAGAAGTCGAGTTTTGATTTTGGAAGACAAATAATTTTTCTACTTCTATGACGAACACAAAGTTTTCGTCATATATCTTCGGTAGTAAAGAAGCAAAACATTATTTCAGTTGTTGTTTACCCATTTGAATGTATCATAGAGAAACCGAACCTAACACATCATTACTGCCGCAGTTATGAATAAATGAATGAAAAATTAACAAAACTTTATTCCAAATAATATACACGAAATGAATTGCAATATAGTGGAAGATATACACAAAAAACAGTAATATTATTTTCAAGAACTAGGTCGATTCCAGTCCTGGAAACAAAATGAGTGCCCCACTATTGAATGTACTGCTCTTTGTCTTATGCTATATATAAGTCATTCGGTTAAGGGAATGTTGCAAGTAGTCAAGTTCACACGCCAATATTTTCCGGCCCTACTGTAGAAATTATGGATCGACATCAGATGAAAAGCAGTCGAATCCTTGCTGGTTAGTAGGGGAGGATCGTGCATACGCAGCAGCCGCTAGTGATACCGTCGTGTTAAAACTCATATAAGGTGGGATCTATTTGTCATTTTCCAACCACTCTTCAAATTTGAGGGAGATCAGGCGAATAAGTAAACACTTGAATAAACTGGTTCATTTTTCTGCGCTCAACTGGTATAATTCTCTGGAACAGGCTGCGCTCTATAGGCGCATTTCCAAATATTTCCCTGCGCTCAATCGGCACATTGAATTAGAGATTTGTGCTTAACAGATCTACAGCCTAGGAAATATATATAATTCAAGAATTATTCACCACTGTTGAGTAATTAGCAATATTCCATGAATATAATCACTGATCAGTGAAAGTGAGAGCCTGATGGTTATCGTGGTAGAATATAGAAAGTCAAATGACGCCGGGCTTTGTAATAGCCCCACTCTCATCTGCTACAACAACACATTTGTCATATTTATGCAATCAAGACTGAATAATCGTTCGTGAACCCCATGAATCAATGATTTCAGCCTTTGGAGCATCTGAATAAAAAGAATAACTGAGGAGAGAGGTGAAGCTGTGTGGACCGTGCAGGGTCGGCGGAGTGGTTCGGGATTCCCTTCAGAGGCGGACACCTGTTGATATGCCGGTTCGCTTTTCGGGGGGGTGTAGAGACTAGGTCACTTCGCCGAGGCTTTGCCCGCTGTTTCCCTCTCAGCTTCAATCAATAGCAGCCACTGCCTTTTGTACCGCACCCAAGCACCCGCCGGGTACGACACCCGAATATCATGAGCGGGGGTCCTGCATTTTTCATAACCGCTCGAGACAAGTTGGATAATCGCGCGGGGTATCAAATAAATTGAACGAGAAACTTTGAAACACGACAAACTTCAGAAACTTACCTATGGGAAGACCGGCATTGTAAGCACCTCCAGCATAGTTTTGCTTCCGAATCAGCCTATGGCCCATATTCTCGTGACGTCACGCCTGGAGTAGGTTCGCGTTTCAGCCAAAGTCGGCCATGATACCGCCCTACGTCAATGAATCGCTACTCAACCAACCTATTTCTCACAAGAAGTTTGCCGTCTCACGTCAACATAATTCGGTTATAAGGCCATTTTTCAACAGTTTGTTTTGAAAAAGTATAATATTGTAGCATTACAAAGTTTCAATTCGACTAAATGTTAAAATAATCATACCTGCCAGCGCAATAATTGATTGTAGATTGCTGTCAACAATACCATTCTAACGTGAACGAGTTTTTATTAGGACTAGGAGCCTACTAACTATAGTAGTTAATCAGTGTCAGAAAACTAAAGAACTTCATTCGTTTAGGTTTTGAGAATAATTAACCTGAAAGATAGTAACAAAGATGATTGAAAATTCCTCAGGTGTCTGTACTGCTGCGTAGTTACCTAGCCATTGCTCAGGTAGCTTCATCAGCGTTTTATTAGAAGTTCGTAGTACTATGCTTAACTGAGGAAGCTTTACTTGTTATATTGAATGAATAAAAGGAGAGATTTGATAGTTTGTCAAAATAAACAAGGCAGGTTGTTGCTACACCAAGAAACGAAACTACTTAGGTAGTTACGTACGTCCTACCAGATTTGCTGTTGGTTTAAAGTGCCTAAACAAAGTAGGTGGGTCGTTGCTTTGCCGACGAATACAACGCTGATTAGCAAGTTTGTCAAATATCGAATCAGGGAATATGCAGCATGAATTAAAAATCAGATGCAAGGAAAAAACCTTGAAATGCATTCCTCTGAAGGTAAGATTTCATAAAGACGGCATTGGCAGTGCAGTTATTGCGCGAGTTTTGCAGTTACGCAAATTTCATGGATGAAAAAGGTAATTAGGTACCTACTTTCGTTTTGATCAATGAAATACCTACAAGAACAAGTAATAATATACGGAAAGTATGCAGGTATACCTTACCTCTAGGTACTTACCTTTCCACATGTGATACAACTTACTATTCCCGCCTAACAGAGCTCTCATAACACATCCTTTCACAAGACCACTTTCACAGTACTCTAAAGATTTTTAGTTTCAATTGATTCAAAGAACAGTTCTAAAACTAGATAGGTAATCCACAGCATTTTTGCGGCTGATGTCTGGATCATCTAGAACACTTGTATGTCAACTCCCCAACACACATTTCATATGGATCTCTACCCCACAGATTAAATCTTGCATTCGTATCGTTTGAGGTCAACACCTGATAATAACTTGATGTAATTTGCGTACAATTTATCACCTTGCATATTACAAATAATGAAAATATTGACTCGGAACTAGGTGAGACTATGTTATGCTGTTGTCCAGCTGTGACTACAAATGGGGCATTTTTGCATATGTTTACTCGTCACCATGACAACAAGGTGAAATAACTTCGATTTCGCTTGCCTCGATGTAAGGATGCGCTAGTGTCCAAGTCTCGAGGATATCACCCATAGGTTGTGGAAGCATAGTTTTCACCATATGGCGAAGAAACATTTTTTATCTCCAAAATTAAAATTATCAATATAAACTAATTCTACGTTTTAGACCATTTTGTACAAAGTTTGTTCAGTGGCAGTCCGTCTGTCGTGTGTCCGTAAATCCTTGTAATTAATCTCCAGTTTTCATCCGATTTTGATGCAATTTTAGGGAATGTGCGGATCAGACTGTAGATTGATCTCCAACCAATTCATCACTCTGCACGTGCACAAACGTAAACTCCGTTAAGCTTCTTTTTTCACGCACTAGTCGTTTGATCTCGCTCAATTGGAGGAAAATTTGGGGAATATGAGGAGCCGACATGGAAAAGCAGTTAAGTCCAAAAATCGAAAGAAACTTTTTATTTGTCGAAGTGCAAGTAAACAGTCACGCCAACGGCATGGGAAAAGCCTTTGGTCCTCCCGTCCTTGCTAGATCGAACTGTGAATAAATGTGTGACCTTTGAATGGAGAAGAGATTATGTCCAACAAATCTGATAAGAGTTCAGAGGGGTTCCTATGAAATTTGATTTTTGGACTTAACTGCTTTTCCATATCAGCTCCTCAATTGAGAGAAGACGATTTAGTTATTCTGTGTCATTTTCAATATTTATGATTGTATCATCAACATCGACTGCGCATGCGCAAATAAGAAATCTTTGTAACAAGCCTAATTTCCACAGTTTTTATCCGTTTTGGTGATACTTTCAAGGAAAGTGCGGTTTAGGATGTAGATGATCCCAATTTCATTTTTCCCAAATCAGTGCTGCACTCTGCGCATTTCCAAACGTGAATTACATTAAGCATCATTTTTTCGTTTCTAAATTGACTGCGTTTGACGTTTCACACTATATCTTGATCCCCTATATGGAAGTTTTTTTGTTCAATTATACAGTTCAATGATCCACGGATTTGTGGGAAGCTATAAGCCACGACTTGGTAGTTGTTTGTTTTTCCTTGACACGGTATTTAGAGCCATTGAAGCAGATTTAAGTTATTTATGCTGCCGTCTTAACCCAAGCCTCGATAAGGCTGCTCGCTTCAACACAATTTATTTATGGATCATTATCACAAGTTTCTCTTATTTCGTAGTTGAAAACTGTGAGACCTTGAAAATATAGAATAATATTCGATACAAAGCTATTATTTTCTTGTATTCGATTGTATTCGATACAAATAAATAGTTACCCAAACAATCATTCATATACATCCTTACGGAATCTTGTGAGGGTTAGGTATATAAATATCACACCCATAGGATATGTCCAATTCATCCCAAAATTCACAATGCAGCGAGATTATCTAGTGTAGGTAAATATTTGATATGTTGCACTAGGGTGTACATTTGCAGATATCAGGTGGTGGAGTAGGTACATATGCGAAGGTACCCATAAGCTAGTCATCGGTATTTCTACAAATAAGTACGTCAGAACAAACTGTTAGGAGTATCTTCTTGACTATTTGAATTATTACCTCATGGTCTACAATAGTTGTTGAACAAATCGAGTTGCAAGAATTTCGGAGATCCTATCAAGTAAGTACGTATGAAATGTTCAGAAAATAACATGAAAATAAATTATTGACATATTCTAATCAACGATTCACAACTCCTAAAGAAACTATAGAGGAGATGTTGGTCATTGATTAAAATTCAGTACGGTAATTGTTATAAATCAGTATAAATTCAACTGTATAAATGTAATTGTAAATCATAGTATAAATCAGGAACGATTATACAATATTGATTATTGATAGTTCGATCATTGGTTTCTTCAGAAATTGGTGTTCAGCAATGGGAGACGCTGGTATAATTTAAATGTTTGAGTTACATTCTATCAAGACATGAGTTTAAGTTAGGCTGTAAATTCCTCTCAATTCGTGCATACTCCTACGAATTTAAAAGCGCCATTTATAACCTCAAAAAAAGGTTAAACACTCAATATTTTCCGTTCATTTTCTTCTATACCATCCATAGTTGAAGTGCTGAGTAGTTGAACCGTTCATAATATTACCTTTTAAACTTAGATTCTATTTTGAATTCAATTTTTTTCCAATTTTTGAATTTCGTGTTTCCATAGAAAATAGAATAATAATGTATTTCATTTAAGTTTGATATGATACCACTACACTTCTGCGTCTACGAATCTGTTGCACTTCTGCACAACAGTTACACAATAACAATATTAGAAGTTCCAACTAGGAAACTTTCATGTCCATCCACAGAAAAAACCTTACGTATGAAATTAAATAAAGTACTAACTAACTTCTATTAAATAAATTTCTCTCACTTATTTATGAATCTTAGAGATTTGGGAATGGGCGCTATCGACTCAACCCTTTGTCAAATTCCTTGTCAAAAAATCGATTCTTAATCAACCTCTGGGCCACTAAATTGAAAATTTGAACCTGAAATTCCGGAGCGATCGGGCTGGCCACCTGTCTTCTGCCAAGACCGATTTTTCTACGCGGGAACGAAATTTATAAGCCGTATTTTAAGGGAGTTATCGTCTGAAAATACACTCTATAAATAAATAAATGTATATTGATATATATACGAAAAAATACGGATTTTTTCTTTGATAAATGAAACGGATTTGTAGGGGCTCTCCGCCACCCCACATTTAAAATTCGGAAGCCATCTAGATAGGTAATTTCTTCTTTGACAATTCGCTAAAACCTTCAATTTCAACTGGAAAAGTTATTCATTGTTTAAATATGTATGATTACAATAAATTAAATAAGTTCTGAAAATGTCGACAGAATCGTTCCAACTTTTGTAGTTGTATGAGAACTTGTGATCGAAAATGAAGAAGTCAGTTTGATGATACAATGAAGTATGGAATTCAAATACGCGTGAATGTAAATACCATGTTTCTACCAATTACATCGACGAACTCTTTGAAAACTTTGAGTCTCATTCTCCAAATAACTTTCCCGTTTGTGTCTCGTCCGTAAAGTCCTACGCAGGAGTCAGAGTTTTACGTAGAAGTTGAGAAGAACTCAAAGGCAGGCGTCCTTGTCATGCTTTTAATTCCGGTAAAAGCTTTTTAGGTTTCTCGAAAAGGTACAAAGACTCGGATAATTACTTCTTAAAGTCCACAATTAGTAGGGTGTGCTTGCTATTATAAGAGGAGGGCGGTTAGAATCACACTCACCTCGTTGCTGTAGTGTACGGCAGGGAGAGGAAGCCAATGATAACCCAGGGCTCGGTCCCACAGCATCCCCTTGTTCCAGACTTCCATTAGGAGCCCGGTGTTCACATCGTTCGTTTCGCTGCAACGAAAATAGTACATTTAATTTTCCTCTTGAAGGTTTTGTTATTTTAATAATGATCTCCACGCAGGAGTTCCAGCAAAATAAACATGATATCAGATCGAATCAATTATATTTACAAAAATTGTTCTACTTCTTGTACAATACAAAAACATATAGCAAAGGTTGTGGCCATTCAATTTCATAAAAATCATCAATATACAATGTAGATCACGAATTATGCACCAGCGGCTTATCTCTGTCAATGCACGAGTTTAAAAAAGCAGTTCCCACAATTTTTCGCGATGAATTCAAACATCACATTTTTTCTTACCGCGCATAAGCGCAGTCTACAGCAATTTTTGTCCAGCTTGAAACCCCTATTTTTTATTGCAGATTTGGATTTTGCGCAAAATTTTATGAAACGGTGACTCATCACATGAATGCTCGAGTGCGCAGACGCGAGCACAATTACGCACAAATAGAGCACAGATTTTAAAATAGTTTCACGGATATTCAATTGTCAAGTATCATATATGATTATGAGGTATTTCTTTAGGCCCAATCACGTAGTTACGGGCATTTATTTATATTCTTCTCATCATCTTGGAAAATAAAATTGAAAAACTGTAAGAACTGCACATTTCCTCACTAATATCCATACAGTGCAAAGCGTAGGTACCTACTAAAATTACATTTATTCGGTGTTTTTTCCAGGTAGTGTTGCGGAAATCATTAAATGAACATCACAACGTGAGTCAGCGCAAAAAAGTGCCCCGAAAATCATGTATCAAATGTGACAATATTGAATATCTTCAAGAAATCTCGATGTTCCACGATCTGAGCTCTGTTTGCACATGGTTGTACTCGTTTTTGTGCAAAAAAAAAAAAAAAAAAAAAAAAAAAAAAATTAATAGGTGATTTTTTCATAAAATGTGGCGTAGAATTGAGAAAAAAACTTTTTGGAATGAACATGATTGTGCTGTTGTGCAAAAGTGAAGTGATTATTGAATCCCTCACAAAATTATAGAGACGCTATTTTTTGGGGTTCTTTTACTTGTTCCTACCTATATTGAAGGAAGTAAGATGCTGGTACATTATTAGTAAGACATCCTGTATACTAGTATATCGTATAAAACTAGAAATGGACAACCTAAACCTATAAAATATTACTACATTATAAGACCTGAAAAAACTTCAATGAAACAAACGATCTGATGTGGCAAAGGGAAGTTTTCCCTAACGGCTGCCTTTTAAGTTAAAGCGAAATATGTACAATTCCCTCATTTCAGATATGACGAGAACAAATCCAGTCGTATTGAGATTATAATTCAGCAACGTTTCAGCCTCCAACGGTGAACGACTAGGACCTCACCACTGCGAGGATGAAACGTAACTGAATGGAAATATCAGTAGGTACACCTTGTTTTGTCATTCTTAAATGGAATAACCAACTTCGCTATGGGAAAAAAAAAAAATATATATATATATATATATATATATATATATATATATATATATATATATACTCAGTAGAGCCTGGACTATCCGCGGAATATAGTGGCAAGGGCACCGCGGATAGTGAAAATCGCGGATAACCCAAATAAGGACTAACAAAGAAGTAATAACACGGAAAAAATATATTTTAGCACAAACCGCTGTTTTTTGTACAAAAAACTTTATATTTAAATCTTTTAAAATATATGTACAGTATAGCAGAAACCTTATGTCAACATCTAAATCACTAAAATAAAGAACAGTAAAGAAAAACCAAGGCCTAGGTAATTAAAAAAAACCTAACTAAAATAAGGCTGGTTCTATGTGTTGATATTTTGGAGATGGCAGCAGGGTGGCAGCCCTGAGGGGTTGGCAAGTGTTTGCTCCCTCTCTCACTGAAGGCTCCCCCCCCCCCATCCTCATTCAAAGATTACCATCGCAACGTTCACATGTTCACAAGTCCTCCCCACCTTCCCAGTTCCCACACCAACATCAAACAATCAGTCCTGGTCTGCCACGTGACCACACATTACCTACTGGAATTCACTCCGTCAACGATGGAAGAATATGAGCACTGGTGGACTCCACAACAACGATCCTTTGCAGTGATCGAGTTTTTCAGAACGCAAGATTTGGAAGAGACGCGTGAGAAGTTTCGGCGTGAATACAACCTGACTACTCGTAGTCGTGTTCCAAGCACCGCCATGATTCAAAGATGGGTCGACCGTTTCCGTCAAACGGGTTCAGTGATAAAAGAAAAACCAGCGCCATCCAAGAATAAAACCTAGCAGACTTCAAAGAAAAATATTTCGTCTATGGTCGGCAACACTGAATGGAAATAATGGTGAGCACTCTTCTCAACCAGAAGTTTGATATATAACAGACTATCTTGTTGAAGTGACAATTTTTTAAACAACATTTTTGTAAATATCTTTCACATACTACTATATAAGGTACTAAACTACAATGTCAATTTTCGTGTATTAAACTTTTGCCCTGGTAATGTAATTTTCTTTTTGTAAATAATTCCCATTTTCCACACTTCCTAACCAAGTCTTTTTGATAATTTTAGCGTTTTCCTCCAATTATGATAATTATTAATATATAATTATTAAACGACACCTACCCTTAAGATTGGAATAGGCCCAGAACATCAGAAAAATTCGTCATGGGTGTAGGTTACAGGTACGTTTTTGTGTAGGTATACCATTGTTGGGTTCTATTAGTAAATTTTAAAAATTATCTTATTGCTTAAGACCTATCTGCCTTAGGTAGCAAAAGCCTCGTTTTTACTTTCAAGAGATGGCAAAATTGTAATCTCAAAAATCAAAATTTTCAATCGAATTTCAGGTTGGTACGTTTTAGACCATTTTGAAAAACTTCGCTTCCGTGTCTATATGTCTGTCAGTGTCAGCGAATCCTAGAAACAAGCTTTATTTCCACAGTTTTAATCCAGCTTTGATGACATTTTCAGGAAATGTGTCGGTTATAGTGTAGATGGCCACCTATCCCAAATTGAAATACATTCTGCGCATGCGAAAGAGTAAATTCCATCAAACACCCTAGTTGTTCGATAACGCCTGTTTGGTGGATAATATGGAGCAGATGATTCGTGCATATCATATGAATTTCAACATGATTGAATTATTAGAAGCTCCTGCGCATGCGCACTTGTAACAAGCTTGTATTTCATTGTTTTCTTCCGCTTTTGATGACATTTCCAGAGAAAGTTCTCCGCCCAGCAAGTTCCAGTGATTTGTCTGAATTACAGCCAATGAGCCAATGAAGTTTCTTTTTAGTTTCATATGTTTGGAGATTATTTTTTGCTACTATCTACACGTATAATTTATTGTTTTTAAGCTATCTATCAGTGTTTTGGTGTCAGTTAACTGCTATAGATAGGTATGAAATATATACCTTTCACCAGGGAGTAGGTTAGTAACCGTTGCAATGTTGCTCATTATATTGATATAGAAAAAAGCACGTATGAAATAAGCGCAATGTGTCAGTCCGCTCCTATTTGTAAATATTATCTTGAAGGAGGCCAGTAGGTATATAGAATAATCATTTATACTCATTCAATATATCGTTTACAAGTAGGTATACGTTTGTATAATTTTATAGGTCGCTGCAAAGCGGCAGTGTTTTTCTATTTGTCTGTTGCCATGAAGTTCATGTGTGCATATTTTTTTCTTACTATACTGCCTCCATTGGCTCATGGATGTAATATCCTTTAGGCCAATAAAGATTTATCATCTATCTATATATTGTCGATTCATTATCAAAATTTCACGATAAAGCAGAAGATTTTGAATGTTGTCAAGAGAAAGAGAAAGTTCGCGATTTCGGGAATCGTCTGTACCTACTCGTAAAATAGATTTAGATCCAAACATAGGTCGCGTGGGGCGGAGCACGAAAGCCGGCACTCAGCTCGACCTCAAGGCCCTCGGAGTAATAACAATAATTTACTTCTCGGTTCATCAACCTGTTCGGCTCATTGAACGCGACGGGAGTGAAATATTACGACTATCCTCCAGTCCCCTCACGATACCATCCAACATCACAAAGTTTATCCATCAATACTCGTGCTACCCACCATCAGTGCTGCCAAAAAGTAGTTAGATACCACTAATTTGCACTTATTTTTAAATTTAGCATGAATATGCTTTAGCCGTGACTAACTACCGAAAATGTCCCACGAGAGTGCAACGAAAGTAGCGCCAATAATTGAGATGATTTCCGCTTACAACCGAGTCGTTGCTAGGGATATGATACTTCGTCGTTTTCATCCCACAAAATCGTTGACCATTCGTTCGAAAGCTCTCGATTTATCCAACATACTATATTAACTACAGCGAAGTGCGTGGCCAACAAGCTGGTTATGAGCATGGTTATATGAATAATTTTTACACACAGGTGATCATTCTCAATTATTGATATTGTGAACATGATTGCTTAACGCTTGTTAATTTCTGATGATTTCATTGAGCTGGTGTTTCGATTATGTGATTCATAGCAGGTGATCCGAATATTGCGAGAACGGTTAGATTTGTGAAGCGGTGGTTAAATTATTTTAATAGGTAATTTCATACTTTACACTATAGGAAGCTGTAATTTCGTATGTAGCCTCTTAGCCTCTTTCTATATTAAAGTGAATGTTTACTCGCGAGTTTCTATTAGGAGATCATCATCTCACAAGAGCTCAATCGTCGTGAACATTTCTATAATAAAGTGAATGTTTACT
The DNA here is from genome assembly GCA_030762985.1 of Adelphocoris suturalis. Taxonomy (NCBI): domain Eukaryota; kingdom Metazoa; phylum Arthropoda; class Insecta; order Hemiptera; family Miridae; genus Adelphocoris; species Adelphocoris suturalis. Next base: position 109,328,258 of record CM061043.1, read on the forward strand.
CGCGAGTTTCTATTAGGAGATCATCATCTCACAAGAGCTCAATGGTCGTGATCATTCTATAATAAAGTGAGAGCGAGGAGCTAAAATATTTTCTTGTTTTGAATGATAAACAGAGTTCAGAGGCCGATGGGGGGTCGGGTTCAGAGAATCGACGAGATGAGTCGTGTAGCTAAAGCAATATTCATGTTTTTTAATTTTAGCCGTCAGGCTCAAAGGAACTGTGGCTTTTTTTTCCCACTTAGTATTAGGCACCCCAAAAACGACCTTCAAGTTTCACTTAGGTATCTCAAAAATCGTGGAAAAAAGTGAAGGGGAGGGAGGTTACTATTATAAAGATTCACCCGCTAATCGCTGGCAACATTCTAGGTGGAGCAGCATTTTATGGAGTCAAAATTGAAGCAAGCTGAGGTCCACAACTTCAACGATGGCTGAATACGTAATGCAATTTAGCTACTTCTGCAATGTATCTTCACAAATTTAGCCCGTCATTAGAAGTAATAAGCCAGCGTGCTTTACTTAGTTTTGAATTATCCCGATGGCCTTTAAATTTGTCGGCCAAGCTTCTGAGGACGCCAGGTTACAATCAAACTCACTTTCAGGAAACCGATTTTGGGATTTCATTACCGGAGAGTACTATCAACTACCATTTGATAAACAACACCAAACATTCCGAATATATTAGCTGGCGAAGGGGAAGGGGGGGGGGGGAATTACTTAGGCTATAACTGAGAATACAGTTAGGACTCTTTCTAATATTATCGTAGATGAATGAGAAGTGTATGTCTCACTCTTGTTCAACTTATTTCTTCGTTTAAAGTAAATAACCACCATTCGCTCTTCTATTTTTTAACAAGGAAAGTTGTAGAGCATTGAATTCCCCTCCATATTACTAGAAAATGTTATTTGGTCACGGTGCTGTCCGGATCCTCTTATGTTTTTATCCATTTAATGTAAATGTTGTCTTCGTCCAACCCAAATCAAAACCAGAAAAAGGCTCGCACTATGGAAAAAAGTTATAAAAAATAATATGAAAAATATATTTAAAAAGATCAATTTTGTTTTTCTGGCTGTGACTTACAATGTCTTGTTTTTTTCCACAGTAAATTTATATTTTAGCAGAATGTTAGCCAAAAGTAGTTTAATTTTTTGTTGACAAGTTTTATTGCGCCAAGTAATAAGAAAGAAGTTTATTAACAATCTAGAGCAGCACTGAAAAATGTATGCAGAAATTTATGTCAACAAATGTACTTAACTTCCATCAATATTTGCCGAAAAATAGATAGAAACTACAAAAAAAGCTATAAGTCCACATTCTTTTTTTAATTGCTAAAAATTATTTAGAACGAGTTTTATTGTCATAAAATACCGTAATTAACAATTTTTTCACTTGATGATTTGAAATTTGAACACAAATTAACATAATACAGTACATATTCACAAAAATTCTCTCATGCAATCATGCTGCATGACTGGAACTTTATTTTCATCTATTTATTTATTTCTCAATGAAATCGTCGAGGGTTTTCTTGAAAAATGACCCTATATGAAAATACGAGAAGAAAACCCTTGATTTTCAACATTAAAAAAATAGTTTTCTTCCCTAATTAGCAAAGTAAAAGTTAAATTAACAACACCGGTAGAAAGGTGAGATTCCAGCGCAGTTTTTCCCGTATTTGTGAGTAAAATCCGACAGACTTCCGAGCTATTGATAGCACTCCGAATTTTTACAGGTTTCTTAAGATTTGTCAAATTTTAACTTTCAGCCAGATTTTTCTCCCATCAAACCGGCTTAAAAAATTTTGAATTTATTTCGGGGTGGTAGTGAATTTAATGCTCTTTCTAACGGTTTACTAGTTTATTTATTTATTTTATTTTATTTTTTCGT